>JAWNPB010000131.1:0-600000 GCA_035045355.1 Drosophila lacicola | reverse complement strand
GCGAGGGCAAAGGGCAACAGCTGACTTACCTTAATTACTCACAGTATTTCGAGCCATGCTAATTATTTGCACAGTGCACTAAGCAAAATACATATATATATGTATGTATGTATGCGTGTGTGTGTGTGTTTGTGTCAGTGTGTCTGTGTACGCTTAGTGTGGCTCGTGGCCAAGACTACGATGGCGTCGACGCCGGCGTATTTAATTATAATGGCGAATGCGCTTAGCTTAAGCATTAATGTCGTTTCCGTTTGTTGACGGCGATGGCGATTGCGATGACGATGGCAAGGACGAAGGATATATATATATATGTATATAGCAAGCTAAAGGCGTGGCCTTTTTTTTTGGCTAGCCTGGTCGGTCGGTGTGGCGTTTTAATTAGAAGCCCGGCATGTCCTTTAAACATAATTTTTCTTTGGCTGCAAGAAGATTACTTTTGAAGTTCTGGATTGCGCTTTCTGATTTAATGCCCAGATAACAATTAAATGCAATCATTAAGCATAAGATACCCTGTAAAAAGATTTAAACATAAAATAAACTACAGCCGAGATCAGACAGAGAACAAAATTGATATTCTTGCCAAGTTTGCATAGTATCTGATAGTTGTGCCTTTTTATAGCATTGCCATAGGCATTCTTTGATTTATTGCTCGATTGGCCAATATTGTCAATAAATGCTTTATTTAAACAAAAGCTGCCTGCAGTCATTGTTTGTACTCTGTTCATATTTATTTATTTATTTGATTTTAAACTATTTAAGGGCCTGAATTATGCATAAGCGAAACATTTTAAGTTATTCTGTTTTTGCAAATAAAACACAATTGTTATAGACATAGTCAATTGCACAGCAAAAGGTTACAGGCCAAATACGTAAATAGACAAGGATTGCACATTTTGCAAGGACTCAAGAGTCAAAACGAAGCTGTCGCTGATTTTTGCCTCCTTCTGGCATGTCTAGGGAAATGTGTCTTAGAAATTTCTTAAGTAAATCTTAGTTGAACACTTTTCATTTAGCCTTTCAGGCGTTGCCAAACTAAGAAACGAAGGACAAACTGGGTAAATGAAAAATTTGAATGCAAAACGTGCGGACAGTGTCTGAGGAGTCCTTGGAGACTGCTGCTTGGCAAGGATAAGTTGAAATTTATAAATAAATAAGACAAAGCTATGAACCAACATGTGCTGGTTTTGTAAAAACAAAATAGTTTATTAAATGTATTACTATTTTAATTTAAAAATGATTCTTAAATTGAAACTAGAGTTAAATTTAGCTGACATTAAAGATAAAAGCCCTTAAAGACAGATACTCGATTAATAATTAATATATTCTCTTTAAAAAGAACTGCAAACTGTTCTCCAAAATTTAATTATACACATGTTCAATGTGCACTGCAAATATTGATTGATTATGATATGTAAATTATGCTCATACAAAATGTAGCATTTTTTTATAATAATTTTTTAACCCCAACAAAAATTGCAAAAAGCAACCGCAACATTTTTAATAAGAGTAATTATTTTTAAACGTTGTACATTAAGTTGCAAGTGAATATGCATTTTATAATGCTTAAAAATTAACACAAAAAAAAATTGAAATGATGTTAAGCATTTCATTTGAAATTTATGCAAAAAGCCTGAAAGCCTTGTCGAACAACACTTTGGGCCATCCAATGAAGAGTCGTATTTAGATTTGCACACAAACGCATTTGAATATTCAATTAAGTCTAACTGCCAATTCTGTGATAAGCTGCTGCTCAACCCCGAAAGCTGACAACTGACTGAGCTCTAACCAAAAATCTGGAATTGTGTGCAATAAAAATAAACTCAATTCAAGGCCGACAACTGTGTGTGTGCGCCTTTTATTCGCATTTGGCCAGATACGATGCCACTTGCAAGCTGTGATGGCAAATTGCCTGCTAAAGCTGGGCCATAGATTTTTCTCCTTCTCATTTGTACTAAGATTACAACTGACATACATTGAAATTAAAAATATATTTAGACAAGTGTTCTTAACATAGATGCTTCATAGATTCCAAAGGCGACAAAGTCTCAACCAATCGATAATATCGATGAAGCACTCGAAACTCTTTGTTATCGAAGGCAAATTTGCTTTGCAAGCAGATTTTATTAAGCACATTTTGTTATTATGAAATGTAAATTCGAAAACCAAAATGGGGAATAAAATTTGTCACCTAAAAACAAAAAAAGAAACATAAATTTGCAAAAATTCTCGTGCTCTATGCATGTATGTGGAGAATGTAACGAGCATGTCAAAGCATTTTGTGACATATTTTATTTATTTTATAACGAGTAAATGCCGAAAAAGTCAAAAGTACGCAAACAACATGCATAAATTACCACAAAAGAGACACTTCGAGCGAGAGGCATTTGTCCTGGGGCTAGTCCTGAGGCTACGCTGCAACTGCAATGTGCAAAATGTGTTGAAATATTAAAGCCAAAAAAAAATAGAGAAAGAAGGAGAGAGAGAGAGAGAGCACCAAAAACTGTGGCCAAATGCAGATGAGCAGCATTCTTTCTATGCCAAAGTTTTTGGACACTTTTCTGAAAGCCTAACAGGCCACTTTAGTTTTAACCGCAAAGTTTGCTGTGTGCACCGACCTCGTTGCACTTTTGTTTGGCCATTGGCCTTTCATGTCATTTAACTATTTTTCGTTATTTCTCTTTTCTTTTCTCTTTTTCCAGTAGCAATTTGCTAGCACAAGTGTGGTGTCCTGCACACTGTTGATTGCCGCCCATTTCAATGGGCAACTGTGAAGTAGTCTGGACAATATTTATTTAGATTCAAGTTGCGTGTCGCTCAGTTGCCAAAGCCACTCGTTAAAAATATTGTATTTATTTGCATATATAAATCATTTTACACCCTTGCGTAATATCGAGCGAATAAAGACAGGCATCTGTGTTTGCACAAGGTCAGGTTAATCAGGACCTCAAAAATCGATGATTGGCAATTTCTAAAGAATTTTTATTTAACCTGGTAGGTAGGTCGCAGGAGTGTAAGCTTTGGACGTGTCTCTCTGTGATTGGATCAGCAGGCGATCGCGATCGGGTGAAGAATTTGATCAGATCTCCGACCTTTGTTACGCGGAGATCGCATCCGATGTCATCGAACTTGCATACTGCTGTGGCTTGGACTGTTCTAATTCGATATCGGAGCCAGAGATGAGTCTGCGATAAAAAAAATATATTTCGTAATAAGAATACTTCGTTTTTTGGTTAAGACATTTACCGTGCAAGGGTATTCAGTATTCATTAGCTCGAATATTTGAATGCCAGCCGTACTTGTTCCACTTTTGCTTTATCCATCAGCTAGTATAATATTTATCCTCTCGGCATTGATTTTATTGCCTGCTCTTCGATTGTTGAGTGTTTGCTCGCTTTTTGTTTTGTTTTATTTATTTATTTTTTTTGTTGCTGCATTTAATGGCATGAAAATTAATTTGATATTAAATAGTGTGTGTTGCATTGTTCTTGTATTGTGTTATTTATTGTATTAATGTTTGCGAAATGCAAATAAATTGGGCAGGCACATTTTACGCTTGTTTTATATTGTCACGTGTCGCTTGCCGACGTTGCCAGCATATTATATTTATGAGTATAACAAATAAATCAGACCGTTAATGTGTTAATTATTTCATACTGTTGCTGCCACCGTTGCGTATACTTGATTAATATGTAATTGCATATGCAAACAATTGAACAAAATTATTTGTAAGCACAGCAAAGGTGTTCGAAGCAGCTGGAAAAATTGTGTATTATTGACACGTGTTGACTTTATTTGAGCTTTAATTAAACGGACATAAATTTGCTTTCTTTAAAGCTAAACTAGCTTGAAATATTACATATATAAAAATATAAAATTTCCTCAAATATGTTTGTAATATTTTCTAATGATTTATTTATTTAATTTGATTGTGCTTCGAATTGCTCTTGTAATAATAAAAATATCTGCATATTAACTTTTATTTATTTATGCTTTAATTTTTTAATATATTTATAAATAAATGCATTTTATGATTTTTCTAGTACTTTAATATTGCTATAATTAGGCAAATATACTTGCTACTATTTTTGTTTTATTGATATTTTTTGGTTTTTTTTTTAATTTTTTAATTAACACATTTGCATGCTTCATTTAATAGTCTTCTATAATTTACTAAAATTCAACAGGGCGTATAAGTAATATTAAATTTCTTTTATGCTGGCAACTCAAACGGTTGTTGTCCAAGCTTAAGCGAGCTTTTCATAACTGTCAGTCAGAAATAAAATGGCCGTAACGTTAAAGTTCCGAAAGCTAACCACATGAAACGTGTCTTGACTAACGGTGGCAACAACTTTAAGCTTTCTTTATAATTAACAACAAATGAAAATTAAATATATTAAGCCAGCAAAATATCTTACATTCTTCTGCTCTTATGCCAATAAACTATGGAACCTGCTTGAATATATTTGAATGTATTCAAGCACAATTCTTAAGCTTTGGAAAACCCTACAAAGCCTGGCAACCCTAGGCACTGTCCAAGGAGTCCCGACGTCGACGACTGCGTCTAGCAACGACGCAAGCAACGCGAAAAGCTTCTCAATATGTCGTAAATTTTCCGGCACAACAGACGCAATCATTCTGTTGCCGTAGCCGCGCGAGCTTGTGCTTAGTTAAATAAAGTGAGAACATACACAAAATTGTAGTAGAAATACTTGCAAAATTAATCTAATTAAGCGTAGGTGCAAAAGCCGCGAAAGCTAAGAAAAAAGATAAATAATAATAATAAAAACAAAAAACCCAATTAACTAACCACAATTGCCAAATGGAATACGCTTGTGTGTGTGTCGTGTGTATTTGCCAGGGAAATGTGAATGCGAGAGAAAATTGTGCACGGAAAAGCCAAGTGCAATAAACTGTGAATTATCCAGAATTAGCTCTATACAAACTGCAGTTGGGCCCTGTGCACGGGAGCAACCCATAATTCTATTGCTGGATGTCCAGCTAACTGTCGTATAGTATATTATGCAAATTAATTTCAATTGGTTTGCACTCTGGATACACAAACGCAGCAGCAGAAGCAGCAAAAGCAGAAGCAGAAGCAGCAGCCGCAGCGGCTTTACTGCTGCTGTTGTTCTTGTTGTTGTTATTCTTGTTGCTTGTAGTAGCGGCGTAGTAGCTGCTGTAGTAGTAGTCGTAGTAGTATAGTAGTAGTAGTTAGTTGTAGTATATAGTTTTTCACCATTTTGCGTATACACAATTTCGAACAACAAAATGCCTACTCTGTGGGCTTGTTAGTTGAGCATTTTTCGTTCCCGTTAAGCTTGCAGCTCGGAAAATGCTGTACTCACATCTCCTGCCCACCTAAACCCTACTTCCGCCATTAATAACAAGTGTGTGCGCGTGTGTGTGTGTGTGTGTGTGTGTGACTGTGTGTATGCGTGTGTGTACGTGCTCGCCTTGATTTACCGGCATTTGCAGCGCCAAAGCCATGAAAATTGTTTCACAAGAATTTTTTAATCATACGTGCAGCACATACAACATGCTATACTAAAGTTGAGAAAATACCGCTAACTTTTACGCGCGTAAGTAATTAAAAAATACTCGAAGCTTATGCTCGAGAAAATGTTGTTAAACAATTAACAACAATTTCCAATTTGCTGCAACATTTAAGTCCACCTTTTGATTGGGGAATGCAATTAGAATTGCGTTGCGGTTTTACAATACACACACATAAATATTTTCAATAAAGTTCAGTCCAGCTTTTTGCTCAGCGAAAAGGTTAAATATTTGTGTGTACTTACATTTAGTAAAAGTTAATTAGTCTATTTATTGATATATGGCATGAAAGCTCAGACTTAGTTTTCGACTTAGTTTTCTGTAAAAATGTCAGTAATTTAGACATCTAAACAACGAGGATCCGGGTTCGAAATTCAGTCTATCTTATAGGTGAAATAACTTTTGACTTAGCCGAAGGCCAGTTCCGGCTTTTAGCTAAACGCCTTTATGATATACTATAACTTAATTGACAAAAGCCTTTATGATATACTATAACTTAATTGACAATTATAATTATAACTTTTAAAAATTACTTTTGATATTAACTTTTGTTTGTTTGTGATCTTAGCTTTTTTAAATCATGTACCCTTCTCCTTGTATCAGGGAAATATATGAACACTTCAATCAAAGAGTAATATAGCTCTTTTTTAATAGTATATTATAGGTATAAGATTTGTGTATATTAACAACTACTCATCAAATTATACTTTACCCTACCCTAATATATGACTTTCCCTTGCAAATATATATACTATAATCAAATTCTAAAGTGTCTATTATCAAATAGTTGTAAAACTTACAGAATACTGAAACTATATGTTATATATTATGTTTGCTTCCCTAATGGGAAACAACTTTAACCAGAATTAAACTCTAAGAGAGTTGTAACTTCTATTGTCATGGGAAGTTTCTAAGTACGTAACAAGCAGCCACATTTTGCTGATAAAAAAATAAATATACTTACAGATTTATCTCTAATTTATTTACAATCGTAAAATACGCCCTTCTTTTTATAATTTTTTGATTACACACCGGGTATAGGATATGTAAATAATTTTAATTAAATATTACAATACATTTTCAATCAAGATATCATCACTCACTATGCATATGAAATGCAGTTCGGGCCCTGCTGCCTATTGAAAGACGACTAAAAATAAAATATCCGCCTGACAATAATATCAATTAAAGTGATGGGCCGGCAGTTTCAGTTCCATTCCACAAATGAAACGACCAACCAGCAATAATCAACACAACGAAAAAAATAAAAATAAATAATAATAGCATTGCACGAGACTTTCATTATAAAGCAGTCGGCAGTCAGTAAAGAAGCCGAAAATGTTAATTCGAGAAACCTACGAGTTCGAGTTCTCGTACTTCTGCTTTTGTAATGCAGCCAGTGGACGCCGGCGTCGACTCCGAGCTCCCCTTTCCGTTCAGCAACAACAATAATCACAGCAATTGCGGACAGACAGAGTGGGAGAGGGAGCGAGTGAGAGAGAGGGAGCAAGAGCTAGATAGAGGAGTTAGTCTGACAGAACTTATAATATAGAGTATAGAGAGGGTGGCAGGGCTTGTGAGTGCCGGACAACGTCGAGACGCGACGTCAGTTGCACAATTTTGCACATAAAAACCAAAGCATAATCATGAATAATGAGCGTTTGTGATAAGTGATAAGTGCCCTGTGGGAAATGTACAAGTACACTGAAAAGAAAAATGAAAAGAAATTTATGTTTCACCAGAAAATGCTATTCAAATAATATGCAAATTTAATTTGCCAGCATAGGAAAGCTGGGGAAAATTTACAATTATTTAAAAAATCCTTTAAAATTTTTTTAAGACGAATATGAGAATTGATTAATAAATTTAAAAAAAAAAGGTCACTAATTTTCATTAAATTATATATATAAATCGAATATAATTAAAAATACTAATATAATTATATTTCTATGGAAAATATTTTTAAATAATTATAAACTCATATAATTTCCAGATAAGTAGCTTAGAAGCGAACATTTATTTATTACTAATCTTTAAGAATATGAAATATGAAAACAAGAAATTTATTTACAAAGTATATATTCATAAATTATTTAAAAAAATAAAATTAAATTAAATCTTACCCAAAACTATTAGCTCCCAAATACAGTACATATTTTATTGTCGAAAATTGTCACAAGTATTATGAACAGAGCAACAATACGCTTAACATGGCGTTGCCAGGCGAACAGGTTTTTCTGTGTGTCATCCCATTTCCAACTGGGCATTCGGTAAGCCCGTTTTGGGCTCCCGGTTGAGCGCTTAACGCGCCCAGACATGCAGTACGAAACGGGAATTGGTTCGGTTCGGTTCGCTAAATGGACGCCAAAAGGTGAAAATTCTGTGAAGTGGCACAGATACAAAGCATTAAAATAAGATCTGAGCGCGAGGACAAAAAGAAAAAGAATTTAATGCATTAATTTAGTGTGTGAAAATTTGCCTAAAAGGAAAATTCCAAAAGTTTTCATTTATATCTAATCTTTGGATATTTTGATCAGCCGTATTTGCCGCCCAGAGTGCTTGTGTCACAGTTTGGTTTTATTTATTTACGCCGTAGTTTGTCGTTTAGTTTGTCAACTTCAATTGAAATTAATTTACTTTCTTCACATTTAGCTGCCGTATCTGTATCTGTATCCGTAACTTGTGTATCTGTATGCTGTGTGTATATATACCGCTGACTGTCAGCCTTGTATGCGATCAGATTTAAGCACAAAGGTCAGCAAATAAACAAATTGTCGCATATTATGTTGTTGTTGTTTATCCTATTGGATGTGAGAATACGCAAAAAGAGATAACACAGCTTGGCAAATTTTCTAGCTAAATTTCGCAAATAACAAAAGATACAAAACTATCTTTAACTATTGCACCGTCCAAATTGTTAGTTTAGGCGCAAATCACGACTTTGTCGCTGGAAAACTGTCACGAAAAGCGTGTCAAAGACAGGTTTTTTTCGGCTTTTCCCTGGCAAACACGTAATCCAGCTGCCAGCCAAATATGGTCAAGCTGCATTGTAACTGTGCCATTTGTATGGCAGCTATGCATGTACATATACATACACACACATATATATGTATATGTATCTGTAAAGCGATGCAAATTCGATCGTGATCAGCACAAACTATTCTGGGCATATCGTTTATATAAAATTGTGATTTGATTTGCATACAAAATAGTCGAGAGCTAACATTAAATTTCAGGCACAACGTCTCGAATTTTAATGAGCTGCAATCACAACTTTTTGAAACTAATCAAAAATTTCTTGAATTACAAGAAAGAAAGACAAAAATGAACTCATAGAACCATATATTGCTCTATCTCTTTTACTCTCTTAACACAATTCTGTATAGCTTTTGGCAATTATGTAAAGTGTCTGCGCAAAAATTTGCAAGCGAAAATGAATAAAATCGTGGTACCATAAGAAAAACTCAAACAAACTACAAAACAAAACAAAACAAAACTGAAAACTGAAAAATAAAAGCGCAACCAAACAAGCAAAAAAGAAAAACACTTGAAAAGTGCAAACAATTAAAAACAATTTTCGCCCAAAACTCACAAAACTTGAATGTCACGCAAAATGTTGCAAGTGCCGGCAGCAACATTTTTGTTGCTGCTGCAGCTGGCTGCGACTGCGACTGCGACGGCCGCTGTTGCTGCTGCTGCTGCAACAACAACTGGCAGCGAAACAACAGCCAGCAGCCTCTTGGATCGCCAAATTGATGGCAGTCTAAAGAATGCCAAGCTGATTGAGAGCAAAGTGCTGCCCGATTTGGCTGGCCTGCAGCGCAACCAGGAAGATGACAAGTGGCAGCACATTTACCGGTTTATCGACGATGGCTTTCCAGTTTTGGAGCTGTACGGCTACAGGACAAAGACAGGTGAGTGACGTATACAGTAAATACACATGTACATGCTGCATTTTGTTATATATAAGAGCACCGCGGTAGTAAACCCCAAACGGGCATACGTCACATTAAATAAACCTTCACATTAAGTAAGTATAAATACCTGACTTGAGCTACAGAAGATAAGAATATCAAATAAAATTTGTTGCAGTCGGCTGCAACTGACTGCGTAATACTCGTGCACAGTTCATTCTCAGTCTAAAACAGGTATCCCTCCAAATCTTTTAATATAATATACAACATCGATTTTTAGAGAAGCTTGTTGTCACCCATTTTTCCACTCCAGCTCTAAACCTGTGAAAGATATAGAGTTTTCCGATCTGCCATACCCTCTGTGGGCGTAGCCCTATATACGTTTGTATATTTTAAGTTTCAAGTTACAATTCACAACAAGTAAAGGCTTCATAAAAGGAATAAGTCGATTGAACCGATAGGTTTCAATATCTATACCTCCAATCTATGACCTCAAACTGTCAGTCGAACCTTTAACCATTTTTTTTAAATTGAATATTCCTTTGTTAATTTCTCAGCATTATATATTGTAACTGATTACTCAATTCGTTATACAATTTAAATTAATTCTGCTAAAAAAATTGAAAACTGAGCTGACTCGAATTTCATTTTCACAGAGCTGCATGTTTGAATAAACTTATAGAAGGTATTTTAAAATTGTCATGATATATGCAATGCATCCACATTAAATACATTGATACTTGATGAGTATCAACAGCCGGGTTGTTGAAGATATTACGGGCATTACATATTTCGGATCGGACTTTATCTGTAGATTATATGTACTATATCTGATTTGGTTGATAGATAGATGGATAGATAGATAGATCGATATATAGATAGATATATATAGTAGATATATAGTTAGTTTGGTCGAAAGCTAAGTTCTTGTTTGAAAAATTTGTTTGTTAGTCGCGTTAACTTGATCAAACCCAGTATATATTTGTTTTCCTAAGCTCCTTGCATAAAAGACATATCTTATTAAATCGCACTTCCATAACACATAGTTCCATAGAACGCCTCGTTTTGTAAATGAGTTTTTGTATGGAGAAAAGTTCTCCTTTTTTTTAAATTTTTTTAAGATATCTTCACCAACCTCAGCAATTAGGAGCTTCACTCAATCGCAAACCATAATTTTCAGAAGTATATTTAATTTTCGGCGCGCAGTTGAGTTCCTTCCTGTTTTTTCCGGTTTTTAGCTATAATTTATCATACATTTTTTGCGACTCTCGCTGGCCACGTTTCTCGATGTTTGGGCTATTAAACAAATGAGCTGCACATTTAGCCACCATTCCGGCAAGTTGGCAATTTATCAGTGTCAGCACGTTGCCCGGCTGAAATTCCACGACAGGATTCAGTTGCGCCATGTCCTCTCTAACGGTTACACTGCGCGTGCTGGCCGTGCTGACCACAGTTGTCGGTTGCAACGTCTACAGGTTTATGCCGCACAGTTGCACGTTCCGACGTCGGCCGAAATTGCACAGTCTGATCTC
Source organism: Drosophila lacicola (assembly GCA_035045355.1). NCBI lineage: Eukaryota > Metazoa > Arthropoda > Insecta > Diptera > Drosophilidae > Drosophila > Drosophila lacicola. The sequence goes on along the minus strand of JAWNPB010000131.1, from coordinate 589,001 downwards.
GCTGCTGCACAGCTTCTGGCTGCGTCCGTGGCTTTTTATTGCCAGCTATCTGCATGCGAGATTTTTTATTCTACGTTTTTTGCTGACCATCTCGGCGGATGTGGAAGATAATGATAAGGCCCTTACGTTGGTGTATTATCTAAGCGCCCTGACATTCAAATATCAGAATATAATCACATCCATATCCATCACATATATCTACAAATATCATCTGCAGAACATTGAGCGGACTCTCAATGAATTTGCGAATATATATCAGCGATTTATAAGACGCTTTGGCCATGCACCGCGCATCAATTGGTGGCTCTTTTTCGTTTATTTTACTGAATGGTTTACTCTTGCGGTGCCGGTTACCCGGTCAAGTGGTTTCACTCGGATACCCTATGTGGGGGAGGACTCTCTGATGGACAAATTTCTGAGCTGGTCAGCTGTGCTCTTTGTCAGCCTGCAGCCATTGTTTTTGTCCCTTGCGGCGCACTTGGGATTTCTGCTGCTGCACGGATACTACGAGAAGGAGCAGCAGCTGCTGCTGCAATACAAACAACTACGCACTGATGATGTCCATAAGGATCTATTGGAAAACTATGTAGCCTTGATGCAACTAAGGCAACACTTCGAGCTGCTGTTGCGTCCATTTGTGTGTGTTGGCTTGTTTTCGGAGCTGATTAGTTGCATGTGTAGCTTCCACCTACTGCTATATGATACACACAAATTGGGCCTTCTGCTCTATACAATTCTCGGTGCTCTGCTATATCCCTTGTGCTTTGTTTACCAGTGCCAGTTCATCAAATCGGTTGAGCAACAGTTCGGGCATGAATTGCTCAGGTTTCAGAACAATGGCAGGCGACAGAAGCAGGTCGGTTGAAAATGCAAAATGCATATATTATCCGCTAAGGTTTGCTAGTTGATATTCCCTTTTGCAGCTACAAATCTTCTGCCATTACAAATTGGTCTCTTATTACACCTTGGATCGCAGCATGTTAAACATATTCAACTTGAATCGCAGTCACATTTTGGAGTGCTTGTATGTTAGCTGGATATTTGCCATGTTCACCAACAGCCTTCTGGTTAACTCTCCACATGCCTGGGTCCAACATAATGCCAATAAGGAGCATGGTATCCTATAGATTCCTTTAAATATAAATATTTTAAATTATATTTATTTCAATTTTATTGAATAACAAAATTTCTAGAATTTTTAGACTTTTTCTTATTTATTTTTTTATCGAATGAAAACTTAATATTGAAATTGTGATTTAAATGAAAATTTACCATACAAATTAAAAAAATTCTTTAAAATTCACAGCAACAAAAAATGAAACAATTAAATAAATAAATAATAGTTGATTGTGTTGTTGCCAATAGACATCCATATATATAAATTATTTATATAATATTTTTATACTGTTTTTTGTATTTAATAAAACTATTTGTATTTTTCGCAAAGTAAAATTTAATAATCTTTTTTTACTTTATAAGAAAAGCTTTAAATGAAACCAAATCAGTTCACAATTTTGCTGAAATCTGCAATAAAAGGTATCAGAAAATAACAGTATTTCCCTTATTGAAGTCTGCCCAGTTTAATTTATTCAGTTTGCCTAGATAATATCTAGTTAACAGACAATAATAAACCAGGTTTTACAGTAAGCTCATTAACTCTCTATGCAATACCCAAACAATTACCTAACTTCTCCATGCTCAAGTTGTACTCGTATTGAATAATAATAAGTGTAAAATTTGGTAGCCAAGACACAGAGCTATGAAATCGCACGTGTAGGCATCTTCTAGCCAAACACATAAAAATGTTTAGCAAAAAGATATATCAAATTCACGCACTTGAAATAGAATAGTTGGGGATAGAAAATGGGTTCAGTGTCGCTGCGCTCAGTCTTCAACTTGATGTTTGAAGCAACCATTTTACCTCTTTTTATTTTTTTTAATTAACCAGAAACAATCAATCTGCTTTCCAGATACACCCTTCACATTGATAATACCGAAAATCGATGTGCGTAGCATTGAGAAGCCGCGCTTGAAGGAGTTCATGTTGGAACATTTGGTGCCCGGTAAAATCTTTGATAGCTACAATACGCTCGCCAATGGCAAGGAAGAGGAGGAGTCGTATGGTAATGGGAATGGACATAAAGTCGTTTTTCGTAAATTGGAAAAGTCCCACAACAATGTCTGGCTGCTCAACGGACAGCAAATACTCTACAAGCTGCGTATCAATGAGCAATTGATGGCCATTGGAATTGATGGTTATTTGGGCGATAGGAAATCGCCCTACTCCAAGCGTAACATACAGGAAACGAACAAGTGAGTGACCCAACCTATGCCTACATTTGATCCCTTAGCAATGCAGAATGTGCAATCAGCATGTCCCTACACTCAAAGAAAATACGGTAGCTTGAAAATGTCAAGGAAACAGCTTTATAATTATTTAAAAATTAAATTTAGTATGCAAATTTAAAAAAAATATTTTTTAATATTTTTTAAAAATTATAAATTGCAATAAAAACTGTAAAAGAGGTATTATTTTCAGAAATGTTTGCCAAAAGCGAATAAGTTTTATATAGATCAGTCGAACTACAATCTTAACCAATCTTAACAATATTTTTCTTAAAATTTGTTGGTGCCAAAGTTTTGTGATGTAAATATTATTGCAACACTTTTAAACCTTCGAGATGTTTAATTGTCAGATTCGTTACTTTAAACATAAAAAATTATCTTATTATTATTTCAAAAATAAAACTTTAATTGCAATTTTATATAAAATAGTTAACTTAAATAACACAATTAAAAGGTCTATGAAAAATGCAAAGAAATTTAATGACAGAAACCGAAAACCGAGAACTGATTTAAAGTAAGTCAGATTTACGAACCGAGCCAACGAAAAAGTGTTGCCACGGCTTAAATAGATATATTTTATTTTGCTCTTCATATTTTCAAATATTTCCAATACGTATTTGCCACACTTTTTGCCAAGTGTACGCCCTAATGCTGGTTTGTTTGCGGTCAAAAAGTGCACTCATGTGAAATTTATCAGGCACTGGCGAAAAGTTTTTGTGGCCCAACTTTTGTGCACACTTCCTAACATGCCCTTTACCTTCCCTGCGCTCCCCCCTCGTTCTATGCCATCGCTGCAGCCGCTACAATGACCCACAGCCGCTGGAGCAGCCAAACATTACGAATGCACATGCTAAAGTGGAGCCCATTATTAAGGAATCAAAGGCGAGTCCATTGATGTCATTTCTGGCCAACATGAAAACGGGCACAAAAGTGTTCCAGCACTTTCTATCCAAATCCAATCTGACACGCATTATGGATGATAATGCCTATACGGTGCTCATACCATCGGACAATGCCTTCCAGCGCTGGCATCCCATCGACTGGGGCTTCTATCCGTTCAGTGTGCCCGAGTTTACCGAGAGCGTATTGCGTAATCACTTCCTGCCCATGCAGCGTCCCCTGCGCTTGTCCGATGTCAAGAACATGGACCAAATGGGCGTCCGGACTATGGGCGGCGAGCTTGTCATCTTCCATGGCCAACGTAAGTGTTAAAATTGAATTATTTTCGAGGAACAATTTATGATTTACCTTGATCACACAACACAGCCACGCCCACCGTGAATAATGTAAGCATCATTTCGGAATTTACACTCTCCAATGGCAATCAGGTGTTCATTATATCCGAGGTGTTATTTGTCTCTGAGGCTGTGGTCTCCAAATTGCATCAGGTAAGGCACACACACAACCATACACACCCACACGCCCACACACACCCACACACATATGCCTTTGATATATGAGCTAAGCCTTTTAATACTCACCGCAGATGCACAAGGATAAGGAGACACCGCCGCTTTTGGCATTCCCGTGGTTCGGCGCACAATTTCTATCGCACTCATTTTTGGCCTTGGAGCGTGATTCAAGATTCACGCAAATTACAAGGTAAATTTGTATACCAATTACAGTTAAAATCAGTTGAGATTAAATTAGAAAGGGGGTGGGACAAAGGGCAGCCAAGCAAACAATTATAAATGCTTAGGGCGAGAATGCTCGACTCAGAGATACCCTTTCTAAATCAGAGCTATTTACCCTGTAAAAATAAATATTTATAGATATTTATCGATTTAGCGAAAAGAGGCTGTCATCATCCTTATTTTTACTTCAATATAATGTCTATATGTCGAGACCAACATATACCCTATTTTAGCTGTAGGATCAAATATAAAAATAGGTGTCCGATTTTTATCGATCTATCCGATGTTGAGAGAGTTATCGAAAGTGTAAAATCAGCTTGATCGAAGTATGTGGATTCGAAAAACGTCCTAAATAAATTTGCTCACTTTTCTTCGATATTTAGACTCATGACCATAAAACAACAATTAACTCGAAATCGATAACTTTAAATTTCGATAACCCGATCGATAACACATATATGCATTATTGGCTTGCAAAAACCTCCTCTTTTAAGCAATATACCATTTAAATGACTAACGGCCATAGCGAATGATCTTATTAAGGGATAATATCAAAAGTTTAGGCAGGATAATTGACAAGCAGAACTAAATAGACTTTATTACTGCACACAGATATCTGAACAATGCGGAAATAGCTCCCCACATCTCTGGCGCAAATTATACATTCTTTGTGCCCGAAGACAAGGCCTTCGAGAAGCTGGGCTTCGACCGACTATCCGACGATGTTATGGCAAGTTCATCTAATCCAAACTAATTACACTTTATCATTAACAATCAAAACAACTCCGTGTTGCAGGCTTCGCAGCGTGGCATTAAAATGCTGCTGAATCACTTTGTGCGTGGCCGACTCTATAATCGGGATTTGAGGGACAATGAGGTATTCGAAACGATTGGCGGTGGTCATGTGAAGATTACACGTAATCCGGGCAGCAATTATACGAGTGTGAACAATGCACAGATTACGGAGAGCGAGGTGTTTGTCTACAATCTGGGCACCATGTACTATATAGACGATATATTATATTCGCATATGCTGCGCGATCATATTACCAAATCGACTAAAACGAGATCGGATCGAAATGGTGGCGAGGCTGGCGGAGGCTCACGGAGCACGGTGCGTCCCAGCGATGTGGAGATTGTGCCCAATGAATTCGAGAGCGAGCACAATGGCGGCGACTATGCCATCCATGGCGATGATGATGACTTTGAGGATGAGATAATAACGCCAAAAGCGTTGCCCGTCCAAATCTATGAGTTGCCCAAGTAGATGAACAAGAGTCGTGAATTATCGATGGATTGCAAGGGTATGTCAGGCCGAGCCGTGCGGGAATAATTTTTGATATGTGTGGGTTTTTTAATGATGTGTGTGGACGCGCTTAAAGCGTTTTGTATAGTTCTGAGCTAATTTTTGTAACGATTTTTTTTTAGTTAGTTTTTAGTTTTGTGTGTGTACATTTTAAGTTAGCATTGAAAACGAGGCGGTGAAACGAAGTATACTACAGAAGAAAAGAAAAACAGGAAGTGAATTAATGAATGGCAACAAATATAAATCTAATCCTAAAGAACTTATCAGCAATTCCAATGAAGCTTGTAGATCTACGTAGCGACAAATTGCAATTAAACAAAAACAAAAAACGCAAAATACAAAAACTTAGAAACGGAATTTAAAACTAAAATTAAAATTAACATTCAAACAAAACAAAATTCAATATATACGTATATTCAAATATGTACTACATATATGCAATTAGACGCTCTTTGGGTGTTAATGCTTTTTTTAAGAGTGAACCTAGCGAAAACATATCGGCTAAAAATTTAAATTATCAGAAATGTAGCGAAAACTAAATAAAAAAAATTAATTCCAATTTGTCGTAGCCAAGCGCAATAGTTGTGAAGAAGTCGGGCATATATATATATATATACATATATGTATATCTATATTGAATACGAGTATATTATGACAGATATTGTATTTTTTAGTTTATAATAATTATATTATATCTGTATCTGTGTATATGAACAACAACAACAAGAACAAGCAATGAGAATGAAAAACTTGCAATTTTATAATAGTTTGTTAAAATAAAAATAAAACGATAAAAACACAAAAGCAAAACAAAAACACAACAAAATCGTTCCAAATTTTTGAGTATACAAAGTTTTACATACAATATATATATTTATTTTTTATCTATTTTATTATGAATTAGTTAAACGCAATACATGTAAGTATGCTTAGGATCTATATATTTGGAGTATTGTATATGAATTTTTTATGGGTTTTTTTTCTGTGTGTATATTTTTTTTGTATATATGTATATAGTATGTATATAAGTAGTATGCATGTAAATAATACCTGTTATGCTAATTGACCTAAATGATAGTATGAAATGATTTTTCCTCTCAATTTCCTTTCATTTTTTGTTTATTTTGTATTTGCTTGGGAAGCTCCGAAAAACTTAACGCACACAAATTGAACAAAGCGCGTGCACATAACAAATGCCAATATCAAAGGGGGCGCAGCTGACACGCCCCCTATCCAAAAAATACATTAATAAATAATGATAGGTAAGCATATATAATTCATATTTGAGGGGAAATTGGGGCAGTGGACTTGTTTGCCGTGCCATCAAAAAATAACACAACAATTTATATTGGAACATTTCGAAATTAAATATCAAATGCGTATTGCTTATATTTCTATATAATGTATATATGTTATATGTACCTAAGTATATGTATATATATAATGTGCTTGATATGGCGCTTTTGTATTGCATGTTGCGTCTCGGCATTTGTTTTTATAGATGTAGTAATGGAAACTACTCTTAAATGGCCGCGTTCAAATGCTTTAGCTATTTGAAGAGAGCGAGACATACATATAAATATATATATATATCTGAAAGTCTAGTAAATAGGCTATATATTCGAGCTTTGGCAGATTCACGCAAACGCCTCGAATCACAATGTATCAAATTCAACAATATCAGTAGTTGTTAGTTTGTTTGTTTTTTTTTCTGACTTAAAAGTTAATTTTTTTTTATGCATGTCTCCAATTGCAATTTTCGTGAGATCTAATTATAAGTGTGACAAATGTTGAACCAAAATTAAACAAATCTAAACTCAGGTAAAATAAAATCGTAAATTTTGCAACTGCATGTATCGTATGCTAATCATACGTTTTTATATGTATATCGGATTAATTTCTTTTTAGTCGTTTGCTTCTTGAGTGCTTGAATTGTTGTTGCTAGACGTTGCGGCATTTGCATTGTTTTGCTGTTGGCTGTTTGTTGTTGTTGCTGCTGCTGTTGTTGTTGCTGCTGTTGTTGTTGTAGTCGTTGTTTCAGTCTCGTTATCACTTGGATTTAAAGGTTCCAACGTCTGCTCTGCCGATTCCGATTCGGCAGCTGCACCACCGACAGCGCCCTCCAGCTCATCGCACAGCTCCATAGCCGCCGGCTGCTTGGGCCTAAAACTATTGTTGTCCACATTCAGTTCGTAGTTCTTGAAAGGATCGGCCAGCTTGGCGGATTGTTGGCAGTTTTGTGCCTGTGCTTGTGCCGCTGCGCGCTGCATGCGTCGCTGCTGATTGCTGAACGTGGGACTCTCGGAGCGTGCGCGTTGCAGCAGCGGCCGCTGCTGTTGATTGTAGCTGGCATCATATTCGCGCGAGCGTCCAAACTCAAAGCCATTCTGCCACTGCACGTGCACGTTCTCATAGGAGGGGTCCTCGTGGCGATAGCTGCCGCTGCTGCTGCTACAGCTGCTGCCGGCCGTCAGGTTCTGACGCTTGTCGGCGCCGCAGCGCAAGCGGCTCAAATTGCTGTGCAGCGGTCGAGCGGCAGCTGCATTGGCATCCCGTCGCATGCTGGCCGTGCTGCCCTGATAGCGCATCATGTCCTGCGGCAGTGTGCCGAGGCCCAAACGTGGCGTGCCATACGGATTGGACATTTGGGAGGCCACCGACGCGGTGTCACAATTGACGCAGTCGCGCGAGAACATAAAGTTGAAGTCAATTACCTGCTAAAGCAAATCAAAGTTAATTAAAGGCAGTTATTTAATATTAATCAAGGCTCACCTTGCACTCGGGTCCCTGGCCAATCCACAGCGGCAGCCACTTGTTGACCAGCAGCCACTGCAGGCTGGACTTGGATATGCGATTCAAGGTGCCATTGCCACTGGCATCCGACGAGGAGTTCGAGCGCGCTGCAGCTGTTGTTGCCGTTGTTGTTTTCTTGGCCAGCGCAGCGCTCTTGGGCGCTGCTCCAGTTGCCACCTTCTCGGCTCCACTCGAACTGGCAGCAGTGGCTGCTGTGCTGGACTCCTTGGCCGCTTTGCTGGTGGTTTTTATTTTGGGTATGGCGCCCGTGGGGCGCATTGCTGTGCTCGAGCTGCACACGCTGTCGCCGCCGCTTAGCTGCTGCTCCTCAGCAGCTGCTGCTGCTGCTATAACTGCTGTGGTGGGTCCGGCGGATGCAGAGCGTGCCGCACGCTCCATGGAGACATTGGGCGTCAGTGGAGAACAGTGGTGCGCCGCCGCAACTGCAGCAGCTGTGGTTTTATATATGTTCGTCATGCTCTGCGAGTTCTCGCCATGCAGGCAACTGAAGAAGGACGAGGCGCTATTCTTGACGGGCACCTTGACATGGCCATAGTCCATGCCCGCCGCTGCGGCGGCTGCAGCAGCAGCGGCAGCACTTGCACCACCAACACCAGCAGCACCAGCAACACCACCGCCAGCCACATAGCCCTGGCAGTTGGGCACCGTGCAGCTGCTGGCATTGGGACTGGCTGCTGCTGCCGCACCATTCGCATTCAGACGTATGTGACCCACGGTGCCGAAATGCGAATGTCCCAGCACCGCATAGTGTCCGCCCAGATTGTAATGATCTATGTTGCCGCAGGAGGAGCTCAGATGCCGTTCGATGCGTCCAATGCCATGGCCCAGCACATCCAGACGCGTATAGAGCGGCACGCGACTTGCAGCCGAAGCGCCTGTGGTGCGATACAATGGCTCATCGCGTATCTGTTCGTAGATGTTCTCATAGCGCATGGTGCCCGCCGTGGCATAGGGCAGATTATAGCCATCTGTCGATTCGGTGTCATCGAAGCTGCGCTGTCGCTGGCAATTGGATCTATTGCTGGCATAGAGCGGAGCACAGCGCAGACCGCTGCCATAACGATTGCCTGTGAACGAGGGGAAATGGATTGTGAGTTTAAGTTTGCAATAGAAGTAAGGGAGACCCTGTAGATTTCTTCAAAGCTACTCCTATTGAATTTAATACAATACTTGTTTGTCTACACTTAAGCTTAAGCTCTTATAGACTCTCAAGATCGTGCTGAGCATACAGCAGACAGGTGAATATGGGCACATGGACACAGTAGCTGATGCTATACAAAAATATATGCTTCTGCACGTTACGGAAATTCTCACTACTTAAGTATACCCTTGCCGGGTAATTATCAATCAGGGTCCATTCTGTTAACCAGGTGACTTACCATTTTGCATATCAATGCGAAAATTTCGACGATAGCCCAAACCAGAGCGCACTGCTCTTGGCACATCGTAGGCAGCCGCGGTGGATGCGGACCGATCATATAAATCATTGCGATAATTATTCATGGGCAGCATGCGCGCTTGCTGCTGCTGTTGTTGTTGCTGTTGTTGTTGGGGTGCTGCTTGCTGGGCTTGTGGCTGATTGTTGTTGCTGGCATTGGCTTCAGTTGCCGCTGGTTGTTGTTGCTGTGGTTGTTGAGCTGCTTCCTCAACATTTGCAGGGGCATTGGCATTGGCATTGGCCACAACAACTTGTTGGTTGTTGGGCTGTCCAATTGGCGCATAAATGTTTTCATAGTGCGGATGATTAGCGGGCTGCTGCTGCGGCTGTGCAGGCGTTGGCGGTGCTGCTGCTGCTGCTGCTGCTATTATATTACCATAAACAGCACCACCGACGGCGCCCTCCATGGTGCCCTCAGCCTGGCTATTCTCATCATCCAAAAGCGCTATGGCCAGCGAGGCCGCTTGGCTAGAAACAGATGACAAATATGTTAAGTGGAGTTATATATTGGGCAAACATATTAAGGCATAATTAAAAGCCGTACTTGAAGATTAAATTATTAAGCAAGGCAAGAGAAAAAACACTCACCGTGCCAATGCGCCCTGCTCTTCCATTCACAAGGGCTTATCGATCATACAGACGCCCGCATAGCTGCGTCCAATGGTCATCAGTGCGGGCAAAATGCGCCAGCTATCCGAGTCCGGGCAATAAACCTCCACGGAGGCCAAATTTGAGGTGCCATCGTCGCCGCCCACCACATACAGGAGGCCATCGTGCGCGACAACGCCCGCATTGCGGCGACAATAGGACATGTCCGCGACGGAACGCCAGGTGTTTGTCTCATGGTCGTAGGCCTCCACAGATTTGCGCACCATCGGCCCGTCGTGACCGCCGACAGCGTATAGAATATTATTGAGAACGCCGACGCCGGCGCCGCTGCGACGCGAACACATTTCGGCAACGGCACACCAGGTGTCCGTATCGGGATTATAGCGCTCCACGGAGGCGAGGCATTGCCGGGAGAAGCCATCGTAGCCGCCAACAGCGTAGAGCAGTCCATTGACCACGCCCACGCCCACAGAGCTGCGACGCGTCGACATGGAGGCAATAAAACGCCAGATTTCAGTCTTTGGATCGTACATCTCGGCGCTGGACAGGCCGGTGGTGCCATCAAAGCCGCCCACAGCATAGATGCAGCCATTTAGCACGGCCACGCCCAGCGTGGAGCGACGCGCCTCCATATTGCTGCAGTTGGCCCACTGATCGGTAGCCGGATCATAAACATCCACAGTGCGCACACGCAGCGATCCGTTGAAGCCACCCACGGCATAGACCTTGTCGCCGAGCACGGACAAGCCGCTGCGGCAACGACGATTCGGCATCTCGGCGGCCTGATACCATTTCTCCTCGTGCAGATCATACCACTCCACGGAGCGTATGGCCTTGGGCGCCTGGCCGCCAATTACTAGCAGTATCTTGGGCATGCCCACCGGCTTGCGTGGCCTGGTGCGCGCCGACTTTGTTTCCGTGGGCAGCAGGTGATAGGTCAGGGCCTCGATAATCAGATTCTTGCAATCGATGTTGCCCTCGAGCAGGATCTCCTTGTCGACGCGCTGGGTAATGTACTCCTTGGAGAGGAACGGCAGCCGCACATGCTCCATGAGGGCCGATGTGAATTGCTCCCGCATGGGCACATCGTAGCGCAGCCAGCCGATGACGCATTCATAGACGCGCTCCTCATTTGGCACCGAGATGCGATCGTTGGATATCAAATTGATGACCTGTTCGTGTGTGAGATTCAGAAACTCGTCAAACTGAATGACCTCGCTGCGAGAAAAGACAAAAACAAGTTAGGGTATGTGTCATAACATGTGCCAAATTAAAGATCTAGTATATATATTTTAGAAACTGGTTAAAGTGAGCGACTAACGGGTTAAAAAAAGTTTATGGTTTAAGTACAGTACATATAGTATGTGGAAGGTTGGGCGAGAAATTAGATTCGACTTGTGTTAAAAATAGATAATCACGATAAGTTGAGCTGAGAAGAATCTGTCTTTAAGTCGAGCCAACAAACTGTTTATTATTTTTTCATTTTATCAAGCCAAAGTCTATATCGTGCCATTAATCATTTCGAAAGTCTGTATCATATCGTTAGTCTATTCCGAAGTCTGTTTTGCAGTCATTCAAATTAATTATTGTATATCACATTTCATGAAAGATGAATAATGAAATGTTAGAGAATCGGTTTATATGCGAACTAGTAAGTTATCTTTGGCGTTTCGAAGACTAAATACCCTGCATACAAATGGTTAAGATTCTAATCTATTCTATCTTATAATAATATATTATATATTATAATCTGATTCCGAAGATGAAATACCCAATAATATATATATATAAATTATATTCTACTCTGTTCCATTCTATTGTATTCTATTTTATTATACTATATAATATTGTACTTTATTATATTGTATCATTGTATTATATTATAATTTGATTCCAGAGATGATATACCCTCGCATGCATATGGCTATATATGTATATATATAAAATATATTATTTTATATTATATTCTATTATATCATTGCAAATATATGGTTAATATTTAAATCTATTCTATTCGATTCCATATTATATTCCATTATAATCTTATCCGAAGCTGAAAATCTTTTAATGTATATAAATTAGGTTCTCATCTCCTCTATTATATTCTATTCTACTCGACTCTATTTTAAAATACTATATTATATTGTATTCTATTATAATGCTGATGCAAGAGATGAAATACTCTTGAGAGAAGAAGATGAAATACTTTGGTTAATATTTTGATCTATTCGATTCTATATATTATATTCTGATTCAACAGATGAAAGACTCTTGCATACATATGGTTATTCCATTATAATCAGATTCCGTACGTAAAATATCCTTGCATATATATGTTTTATATTCTATTCTATTCTACTCGGAATTCTATTACAGTATAATTGATATATTACAATCTAATTCTAAAGATTAAATACCTTTTAAAATATTTAAAATATATATATATCATCTCTTCTATTCTATTCTACTCGATTCATTATATTATATAAGTTCAGACAGACGAATATGGGATCGACAATTAGTGCTGTTCAATGTTATATTTATATATTTAATGTTATATTTATATGTTTAAAAGCCCCTAAATTAAGTTAATTTAGTTACTTTAGAAGATATATTCAAATTCCCAAAACGTATAAAAGTCATATAATTAACAATTAAAAAAGTGCTTGGGGAATGTAAAAGAAATTGGAATATATCGAAATTTGATGAATTTATTGATTGATTGACTGATTGAATGCCCGGTTGTCCACTCACTTGAAATGTTGTTCAATATAAGTCTCCGCATAGTTGAGCAACTCGACGCAGCCATGCAGATCGGCAAATTCGCGTATGCCCAGGCAATTGCTGGCATCCAATTGGGTTTGCAGGAAATCACAGCAGGCATCCCGCACATCCGTCAGCTGCAGGAGATTGGCCGCCGTCAGCAGCACCTGGACATTGTCCTCGTTCACCTCCACATTCGATGTGTACACGTAATCGATGAGCAGCTCGAGGGCGCGGGCATCGACACTTTGCAGAGTGATGCGCGATTTGCGCGACTCCTCGAAGCTGGTGAACATCGCATAGAAGTAGGGGCTGCAGGAGGCCAGGACCATGCGATGCGCTGGAATTTCCACATCATCCGCGACCAGAATGACATCACAAAGCTGTTTTTGTCTGTACAAAATGAGAATGGAGCGAGCGGATGATGGTATGTGGTTATTGAGTAAGGTCAGCAATTAAAAGCTTAGCATATAAACTTTCTATAAAATCAAGCACAGTGGTGCGATATCGATATAAGTACAGGTCAATGTGTATGTGTATGTGTGGAGGTGAATGTATGTGTTAATCTTCATTTGAATGTGTATGTGAAAAACTTAAACAAGACAAATTATTTGACCGGGTTTCGGTCCCCAAATTTCGCTTAGCCCTCTACTCAACCGACTATGTCAAAAATTAAAATAAATATTTATTTATTATATTATTTTTTTTTTCAATTTTGAAAAACTTTTTTATTTTGTATTAAAATGTTCGGAATTTTTGTTACCAAAAGAAAGGATTAATTTAAATTTAGCCTATTATGGAGAATTTTCAGAAACTGAAAAGTGGCTCTAGTTTAAATTTAAAACAAAATATTAGGAATTTAAAAAATTAAGTTATATATTTATAAAAATTAATATATACAATAAATAATTATAATAATAAAAAAAAAACCGTCTGAAGTAAAAATTTGTTCTAAATTGAAATTACGCCAGAAACCGAAATTTTGCATATTTCAAGCATTTTTTGGTAAATTATTTTGTCTTTTTTTTAACAAACACCTCAAATAATGTTCAATTAATTAAAGTTCGTTACACTTAAAAATGTTAATGAACAAAAAACACAACGATTTGTGTCCATTGGACCCACAGTGCGTAGCTTGTGGAGCTCGTTTAGGGCATTGGCTTACAAAAATAACGAATAACAAAAAATCGAAACGGGTTTGAAGACCAAAAAAAATCAAATATATAAAAAAAATTCCATCAAGGTAGTTTTCCATTTAGATGACATCTAATCAGCTGGCCTCACACGGAAGTGGGAAGCGAATACATAGAGGAAAAAACAAGACAAAACTGCGAGAAAAAAAAAACAAAAACAAAAACTGAGCGACTTCAAGTTCAAGGGCAAAAATATTTGTCTAAAGCGAAAACAAAATGCTAAAAAAATAAAATAAAAAGTCATCATCATAATCAAAGCGAAAATCGCAAAGTCGAATATTAAAGCGAATGGCCTCTTGATAAAAGCAAATATAGCGACAAAATTTAAAGGCAAACGTATATATATATATATATATATATATAGTTTTAAAGTATGTGCATTATCTGTGCAAAGTTGAAGGGGGCCAAAACCGACAAATGAAGCGTAATGCGCAATTATGCGAGAGAATGTGAGTCGAGAGATCGGCACAAACAACTGTTGACCGCGTCTCGCCAGCTTTTTGGCCCATTATATTTTTCATATTTTTGCCAAGACCAAAATAAACAAATCTCATGAGATGTCAGGTTTTGGGTGCCCAATACCCATTAAATTATGGCAAGACGGGTGTATTGAAGTTGTGGTAGAATTTGTAACAGGCGAAAAATTACGGATCTAATGAGTTGTCGGGTTCTTGGTGACCAATACCCATTAAAAATAAGCAAGACGGGCGTTTTGACATTGTGCCACAATATGTAACAGGCGGAAAATGACGGACCTAACCTTTAATTTGCTTTTTAGACGGAATATCTTAACTTTTTGGAAGCATATCCTACATTCTTTTTACATGTTATGTTTTTATAATACCCTGTACACATGGTAGTTATTTAAGATTACCTCACAGGGTATCTCCTAGTCGCATATACTGTGTTAGTTCATTTTTGAGAGACAAAAGCAACAACTGCAACTGCTGATCGCGTCTTGTTTATTTTTTGGCCACATTATAATAATTTCCAATTACGGATACCCTTTAAAAATGCTCCACCTGGGCTTTTGGTATAAGCACAAATATGAATGCCATACTTTAGTCTCTAAAAAATATCACTTCAATTGGACAATAATTGCAAAAGTTATTTAAGTAGAAGCATTATTATTAAGGAGTATCTACTAGTCAGGCACTTTATCTTTCGTTTAGCGTTTTTAACGTTAGATAGAAACATAAATATTCAATGTTCACAGGGTGTCTGCTAGTCGGAGCACTCAGCTTTTTGCTTAACAATACGCACTTTCTATCTGTCGAACGAGCATTCAATTTTTTACTTTTGCGTATAATTTAAAAGGTAAATAAACTCTTTTGCCGCAGCTACAGGGTATTTGCTAGTCGTGATTGTGCTTACTTGCGCATCTCGTTCATCGCATCGAAGGAGCGCACCGTGTGCTGCTCGTTGTTGTACTGGCCGACGGTGCCGCGCTCCTTGCCGTTGGGCCGCTGGATGTGCTTCTGGGAGCTCTCGTCGAGGCTGTTTTGGCTGGCGTAGCGCAGCAGGCAGCTGCCGCGGTCCAGGCCGCTGCCCTCGGCGGCGGGATTCTGCTGTTGCTGCTGCTGCAGCAGCAGGCGCTGGCGTTGCGCCACGCCCACCGCAACGCCCAGGCCAGGGGCGGGCATTGCGCCAGGCTCCATCAATAGGGGCGCCGCAGCCGCACCCGCGCCCGCTTCAACGTTGTTCTGTTGCTGCTGCTGTTGTTGTTGTTGCTGTTGTTGTTGCTGCTGTTGATTCTGCTGCAAATTGCCATTGCTTAAATTGCTCATAATACCGATCGTATATTTGGTTAATAATGCAGTGAGCGCTATCATTCACACACGTTCACACAGCACGCGCGGCAGCCGAATGTAGCCAACAATATTTTTTAAGCAACTCCGCAAGTTGCAACAACTTGAAAAATTCGAGTCCGTCTAAAAACTGAAAAAAATAACATATGATATTTGGCATCAATAAGTTAACAGCGCGCTGTTATGTTATTTAACAGCGCGCGTTAATTTTAACCGTTTCGGTAAAAATTAAAAAAACATAAGCTTGCTCCATAAGGCGGGCTTGGATATTTCATAAACAACTTAAATTCTCTTGAGTTTGCTTAAAAAAACGGAGAAATTCATTTAAACAACATTAATACAAAAGCCATAACAGCGCAGTTACAGCAGTTTATATGTGGCGGCCAGGCGATAGACTGACCTGCCTGGCCGTCGCTTACGCACTGAACTCCTCATTTAACAGAACTTCGCTCACAACTAATTGCTGCAGACGGTTATATTTTATAGTATTTAAAATGAGTATTTTCGAAAATGCTCGCAGTACTGTGTCTACGCACTCTCTTTCTTTCCTAAATGCTTTAAAAAATATTATACCTCCTCCCAACAGCATTTGAGACGCACTAAAAATACCAGCTTCGACCAGGTGGCAGCCCTGTTCTCATCGATAAAAGCAAATATCTATCGATACGCGCATCATATTTTTTAGGGCGGTGTTCGCATTTTGTTTTCATTAATTATTTGGTGCTAACGAATTAGTTATTAATTAAAAACGTATCTAAGCATGAACACAATGGATAAATGCATGCTGGCCGCCCTCGTCTTGGGCTGCCTGCTGCAAACAGGTAAGTCGCATGCGTAGCCGCGCGCACAAGCACAAACAAACAAACATAAATCTTGTCTCGTGGTGTCTCACACACAGCTTGGGCCATCAAATGCTGGGATTGCCGTTCCGACAACGATCCCAAGTGCGGCGATCCCTTCGACAACAGTACACTGGCCATCACGGACTGCCAGCAGGCGCCGGAGCTGGAGCATCTGAAGGGCGTGCGTCCGACCATGTGCCGCAAGATCCGACAGAAGGTGCACGGCGAGTGGCGCTACTTCCGCAGCTGCGCCTACATGGGCGAGCCGGGCATTGAGGGGGACGAACGCTTCTGCCTGATGCGCACCGGCAGCTACAACATCTTCATGGAGTTCTGTACCTGCAACAGCAAGGACGGCTGCAACGGGGCGGGCCCGCAGCGGAGCAGCTTGCTCAGCGTCCTCTTTGGCACCTTTGCCGTTGGCCTGGTCGCGCACTTCCTGCGGCAATAGCAGCATCCACTATAGCCAAAGCGAACTGTACCACACTCTATGTGTAATTTTTAATGTGCCTTCAACTCGAACCGAAATGAACTTAACACTTGGAACGCATTTCCGTCCTGCCTCTGCGCACGAATATATATACAAATCCCCTTTAAACATATCTATTCCACGCGCACATATTCCGTACCATTTAGGATCAAAGTGTAATCTCGATTATTTTCTTATATTTTGTATGCAGTTTTTTTACAAATGTTTAGTTTAAGCGACGAAAGTTTACAAATTTTATTGTAATGCAATTTAGAACATTTTTACAACTGAATAAACCATTTAAATAACAATATACATTAACTAAATGAATTAATTACTTTGCTCTATTATTAAATTTACTATTAGTAAATGATTTTAATAACAATATTACAGAAACCTTACCTTAAGTAATTAAATGAACGAACTAGTTTCTTAGTATTAATTCTTTATCTCGTTCATTTGGAATAATGTAAAAGAATAATATACATAGTTGATCTTGACTTTCTAATATATATATTTGAAAAGAATCAATTAGTTAATCTCTTATTGCTTTTAATATATCGATGCCAAGTATCGAGTGGCGAGTACTTACTCGTTGGTGCTCTTTCTAATTGTATGACTGAGAGTAAAAGCCGCGCTGTTTACAGCAAGTTTTCTCAATATCTTCAATATCCAACTTAATTAATAAAACAATTTAAAGCTTAGTGTATTGATCACCTTTCTATCCTTATTATTTACATGCCTTCAATCCTTTCATATTGCTTTTCCGTTCTTACTCAATACTAAAACGATTCTCGTTACTCGCCCAACGATATCCACACCGAGTCGTCCGACACATTGTGACGTGTGTGGCCTGCCAAAGGCTGCATTGTACGAGAGCCTTGCGGAGCCTGTGCAAGTTGCCAATTCTCTCACTTCTGTGTCTTCTTCGTGTGTGTGCGCGTCGCTCGTTTTTAATTTATGTTTAAACGTGTTTAAAATGTCTTGAAAGGCTTCAAAATTGTTGTAAGCGAGTGTTAAGTGCATTCGGCATTGTTTGTATGTCGAGAACATCTTGTAAGCGTACATTTTAACAAGTTAATTTGTGTTAGCAAATTGTGTGTGTGCGCCGAAAGCGCCGTTATTTGTAACAGCCGGTGTTGCCATATTGCATTTTTTTTTATCTTATTCGCGTTCGTGCATTTTGTGTAATCGTGAAAAGTTCTATTTTTTTTTTCTGTTTTGCCAAATTTCGTTCCTTTTTGTATCGAATTTAAGTTATTAATAAATAAAAAGAGAAGAAGAGAAATGGATAACTGCGACGAATACTGGATGGATGTGGACTTTAGGAGCAACATTATACAAAACTTAAAGTGCATACGTGATTACATGAGGTTAGTGCTTGTTTTATTTATGCAAAGGCATTTTTTTAAAATACAATTTTAGCAATTTATTGTCTTTAAAAACCAATATGTATAACATTTCACATTATTTGTACACGAATTCTATTATTACTATGAACTTGTCGAAGCAGCTCACAGCGCCATCTGCACGGCGAACAGTGCAAGCAGCGCTGCCGCGCTCATCGCCATGTAGCGCCCGGCGGAGGATGCGTTGCACAGATCTCCCTTGCAGGTGTAACAGCTTTCCACCTGGCGGCTGTGCGTCACGGTGCACTCGTTCTCCTTCTGTCCAACTACCTCAAAGTGACAGTCGCGTGAGACAATTACGCCGGCGCGATCTGTTGCGAAAAGTTCAAAAAAGAAGAGTTTGATTAATTTTATTTCCTTTTTCTATTGGTTGCTTGTCTTTGACATTTTGTAGACTTTTCAGAGCTGCTGTTGGATTGTCATAAGCTGTTTTTTCTGTGGTAAGTTTAAAACATATTTAAATTTGTATGCACACAAGTTTAACAATTCTGCTCAATAGGGTAGAGTTTCGTCGTATCAAGGTCGCATTAGGATTAAATTCTTTGCTCGTTCCGGACATAGGAAAACTAGCGAGAGTTTGTACTTCCCGCTGTCAAAAGTAGCGAGTCGCATTTTGACGAGTCTGTGGAGGTTTATGCCTCTTACCTCTGCAGCTACTCGTTGTCTCTGGCTTGAGCTAGTAAACTAAATTGTCTTAGTTTTGTGTCTAAAGTAACGAGACGTAGTTGGCAGTAGATTTATAGCTTTACTTGATTGTACTTGTTTATAATTAATGATATGAACGAGTTGTCTTTATATATATGTTTGTCTTCTGTTGGAGAATCAAGAACCAAGTTGATTTAGCCAAATGCGTCTGTTAATTTGAAAGCTAGTCTGTAGTCTGTAGTCTGTAAACTTTGCATGAGTCTAGACAAATGCCGCATCTGTTATATGTACATGTTCAAGGTTATTGAATCTTAATCATTCCGAAGATTCTTGTTCTTGTTTGCTCATACCATTTAAATTTGCAACTGTGTTAGTTTATTTTGAATTTGTGGAATATTTTTTCCTGTAAAGTCGAAATCTTCCAGATTATTTTTTGTTTTTTTTCTCATACTATTTAAATTTTTTATTTTTTATGAGCAAGTTTAGATTTCCAAATGTTTTTTTATGCTCAAAAGACTTAACATTTTCCATTTGGTTTTTCTTCAAATTTTCAACATTTTAATTATTTTCAATTCAATTTTGTGACTTATTTATAGCAATGCATCATCAGATTTTGACTCGTTTTTTTCCAATTGTTTTATTTACATTTATTTTGTTTATCTCGAATTTGATTTTCGACTGGATTACCAAATGTTAAGCCCACGCAAAGCTTTATTTTTGTCTCATGATTTAAATTCGCTTCATGTAGGCAGCTAAAAACTAACTTGTAGCTCGGAAATTTCCGTTTTTTGAGCGATTTGAATTCCTTATATATGCTAATTGGCATTGGCCCCCGGTTTGAGTTGTTCAGCTTAACGCGTCTACGCAATGACATCATTAATACAAATCTAGGTTTTTTATTTGCGCTCAAGGTGATTACACTATGTGCATGCAAATTATGCTGCTGGGGCGGGACGGGGGGTGGGTCAGGTTTGTTTTGTTTTCACTTACCGCTGGTGACCACCTTGTTGCACCTGGTCACGGCCTGCAGCTGCTCCATGGTATTCGGCTTGGCCACACTATCGCAGTCCACCTGGCGTATATTCGAATTTGCATCGAGTGTATCTTTGCTGCAGTTGGGATCCGTCAGAGACTTGCATTGATAGCATTTGATGGCAGTTGCTGTGGATGAGAGCAGCAGAGACAATTAGAGAAAGAGCAGGAGACAGACAGAGAGGGAGACGCCACAAGGTCAAATCTAAATGGCTATACAAATTCGCTCAGGTTACAACCAGTTTACCTGAGCCGCCTTCCGTTACGTTTGCTTCATTATGTAACGCCCTCTGTGAATTGTCTATTCTAATTGGAATTCTCTATAAACACACGTTTACTTATGTTTGCTTTGGCTATGAAGTCAGCTTCAGCTGCGACTTACATATGGAGAGAATACGTGCAAAAATTATTTTGATTGAAAATTATTGAAATTGCTATTATTTTATTCATTGTTTTTTGTCAATTATTTTTTTATTGTATCTGAATTCCTGAATGTTTATATGATTCAAAATAGAATAAATTAAATATTTGTTAAAAAATCCACAATAAAAAGTTGTGTATAAAACTAATTTTTGTTTTTAATCATATTTGAGGGACAAATAGGCGTAAAAAAACTGTTAATATGCGGGGGAATTATAGTTGAATTTTGCAAACATTGTATTTAATAAAAATATTCAAATTATGTATTTATTTCTCTCAAAAAAAGATTTAAAAAATATTTTTTTAATTGATTTTAAATTATTATGCAATTTGTTTTTGCCTATTTCATTTTAATAATGTCACGAACAGGTTTTTCTTGTAACTCATTTAATATTTTTGACCTATTTGAGCTAAATTGGCGTTGTTTTAGATAAAACACATTTTAAAGTAATTTTCTTGCTCAGCTTTTCAAAACTTTCCATCAAAATTTATTTTGATTTCCTTACAAATTATTTTGAATATTTTATTTGCTCTTCAGCTTTGTGTTTTGCCCTTTGAATTTATGTTAAAAAACTTCAAACCGGTTTCCAATTGAAGCGTTCGATAATTTGCATTTCGCATTTCGAAATTTGAAATCTAATTTTATTTACTATTAGAAAAGTGCACAAAAAATAAACTTACCACTGTGCATGAGGCACATGGCAATTAGCAAACAGGCGAAAATTTGTTGCTGCATTTTATATATATTTCTTTTTTTTCTTTCTATTTTTGTTAAAACTTTTGTTGAAATTAACACACGAACTCGTAAGCTGAACGCTTTAAACTGTTTCGCTGCCGTCGCCCGACTGAATGCGCATTTGGTTTGTTTGTTTGCCCGTTCAACTGCGCGCGAGCTCTCAACTTGTTTTGAGTGCAAAGCGCGAAGCTTTTTTCTGCTCGGTTTAAATTGTTTAAATAAATTGTGAGTGGAACTCAAAACGAGTTCGGCGCAAAGAGGCCGCCAAAAAAAAAACACATGAGAGAGAGAGCAACAAACAATTAAGAAAAAACTATTTTGTTTTGATCAGCAGCTTCGCTTGCGGTGAATTCTTGTATTTACTATGGGAAATTTTTGGGCGGGTGTGTGTATAAGTGTGTCTGTGATTGGGTGTGTGTGTGTGTGTGAGTGAGTTTGACTCATTCGGTTGATCTATTTATACCCTGAACCCATTGAAACTGGGTAAAAAGAGTATAATGTATTTGTGCAAATGTATGCAACAGGCGGAAGGACGCATCTCCGACCCCATAAAGTGTATATATTCTTGATGAGCATCAACAGCCGAGTCGATCTAGTCCATGTCCATCTGTCTGTCCGTCCGTCCGTATGTATGAACGCAAGGATCTCAGAACCTATAGGTCCTGTAGGTCCTCCTAGTGTCCGCTCAGTACGAGTTTGTTTCCGATAATCAATAACTTGCCCCTTTTCCAAGTAATCGATCAAAATCGATATCGAAATCGTGTTTTTTGAGCAAATCTCTAGGTTTTACTAGCTAGAGACAGCAAACTTGACATGTAGGTTCTAGAATAGTATATAAGTATATATATATTAAGCATCTTTCATTTTATAGCTATCACCACATATCTATAAATCAAGTAAAAAGTCCAATTTGTATTGCCCATCAATTTAAGGCACAATTTTAATGCAATTGTCGTTTTGAGAATACACGAATATTCTATAGTACAAGAAAGATCTCCTGCCGAAAATTTAATTAAGATCGGTTAGAAACACAAAAGTTATTTAAAAAAATGTGTTTTGGCTGCCCTCGTGGTTGGGCCAGCTAGCGCGAGTTCCCAGAATTTCTGTATATACACTCAGATTCATACGCGTCTTTATTGAATTCTAACAACAGCATCGCAATTGCGATTGTATTGCTTTCTGTGCTGCTATTTTAATCCCTCCCTTGAGACCTATCGAGAAAAAAGTTTAAATTTTTAATTTGTTCTTATTACTGCTGTAGCAAACGAGCGCGTAGCGCGAGGTTAATTGGTGCTGGTAGAAGAGGATTCAGGGTATTCCCTAGTCGGTAGCACCCGACTAGAGCCGCTTACTTGTTTTCTTTAGTTGAATTTATTTTAATTTAATTTAATTGCAAGCTGGCACACTTTTTCAGTGTTGTTCTGTGCGATTTGTCATACTCTGAAACCGTTAAAAGGGGTATATACAACTAGTGCGTATTATTGTAACATACAGAAGAAATTGGTAACTTGATAAATTTTATTCTCGATAAGCCTCTTCAATCGGGACAATTTAGTTTTTTATTAAAAGCTGTGCCCAATAATATTGTCGTTTGTCTGTCTGTTTTTACTGACCGATTACATTTCTATATCTATATCCAAATTCTATATACCCGAAGCAGATAAAATGGACTTCCTCTCTGTCTATTCTATCTGCTTCGGGTATATAGAATTTGGCATATAATTTTCGTATTTGCTACGAGGTTTTTAATATTTTCTAGCTTGAAATAACGAAACAAAACCTTGCAAAAATCTGTACAAATTATATTTAATGCATTTTTAAAGTTAAAGCTCTGCTTTCTTGGAATCGTTTCTTTTTTGATTTTATATATATATTCTTAAAACATATTATCATAATGCATGGTGATGAAATATTATCAAAATCTGTTTAACATGGGACTATGATGACATATGAAAGTTTCCCTATAACGTTCCAAGAGCCTGTCAAATTTTTTGACTTTTTAATTTGCTAAAGTCTAAAAATAAAAGGATATTTAATCAGCATAAAAATAGCTTTAACAGAAACATAAGGTCAGAGTATTATATAGTGCATTGTCATGCTTCTGCAATCTTCATAATTATTGATTGTTTTTGCAGTGTAGATTAAACCTCATGGAAGCTTTATCTTCAAGAAAAATGTTATGAATTTATGTGCATTAAGGAGCTATGATTGATGTTTGAAAAAATGATCGTTATTATTTTATTTATATTATTATAAATAACTATTATATCTTGCAGTGTAAATTTGCTTCCACATTATCGAAGAATTGCTTTCTGTTGCGTGTTATCTAAAACAATTATAAATAGGCTCTTGTAACATTTCAAACAGGCTTAGCTTGGAACTTTTAAAGCCGCCTTCAACTGTCTGATATTAATATAGAACAGTTTATTAGCCTTATTAGCAAAATATTTAATGCTGTCTGTCTGTACTGATGGCTGCGTTTAGCCCCTTTATCCTCGCCGATTGCCAATTATTGTACATGATATTTGAGCTATCGGCTATGTAAAACCCCCGCTGTCTGTTGTCTTGGTGATTCGTACTTGAGGCAATCGGGCGCAACGAGCAGCTCAGACGGCATTGATTTTTAAATCCTACGAAGAGAAACCCTTTGCTTTATTTGTGCATGCGAAAAAGTCTGCAAGAGGGCAACGAATTATTGTATCTCATGCCGAGCAAATGCCTTTGAGCCCGCCTGATTATCAATCAGACAGAGTACTTAAAGTACACACAGGTTAAAGTGTCGTAAGTAATCAGACACATTTTGCGGTCTTTTGACTTTTTCAATCTTCACTCAATTCACATTTCGTATTTAATGGAAATATACCGGACTTTGTTTTGTTGTGGCAGACTCAATACGACGCCCCCTTTGGAGTCTTTGCCCACCTGTTGCTTAAGCTTTGGCTCAGCTTTTCGGCTTGAGTCGCTTAGCTACTGCAGCGAACACGTTTCAATTGCGCAGCAACTCGAAAGCTTTACTTTGACAACAGCTCTCAAATGATCAAGAAGTATTAAGCGTAGCTTAAAGCTGTTATTTGTTTGCTTGTGTCCGGAGAATCTTTAATTTACCTTTTGTGGCGAGTCGTAGTATTTAAATTTGTCAATTTCAGTTCGCACAATTGCAATTGACTGCATGGGGTATTGGTTTTTGTGTTGAGCGGCAAACAAATGTAAAAGTTGGATATTGTTCGCCATAATTAACAACGGTTTGTGAGATGAACGTTTACCGGCTAATATATACCCTGCAATTGGAGTTGATAGAGCTGTTATGAGAGAAATGGAAATAGAAATAGTTTTCAAATAATCGATGCCATTTTATGCACAGCACCCGTTGAAAATAAGTAAATGGGATGTAATGGGTTAGAGCAAACGTATGTAACAGGCAGAAGGAAGCACGTCCGACCCCATAAAGTAAATATATTCTCGGTCAGCATCAATAGCAGAGTCGATCTGGCCCCGTCCGTCTAGCCGTCCGTTCAGTAACATGTAACTTCTAGCGAGAGCTGCATTTGGTTTTGGTAGAAGAAGTTTCATGGTATCATTAATTATTAACCAATATTGTTGTACATCCCTGTCACGAATTATTTGGGCAGGGTATACAGCTTCTAGTTAATTTGACTGCTCAACGGTGCGTATGCTTGCTGTGTGCTAAAAACCGGGTCAAAACATATTTCAATTTCCGCTCGCAGCATGTCATTTGCCAGTTAAATATTTCACACTGAGCACACGCATATAATGTTCCCGAGATATCCGTCAATTTTCCACATAGAATAACAAAAACGTCAACTTTGTCACTTACCCAATGATGATTTATAGAATAGAAAATCTTAAGCCGCTTTGCGCCGGTCATCAGCATTGGCGGCAACAATAAATTCTGATTGAATTTTTCGCCTGTCAAAAGCGTGCAGTAAATGCACACACACACAGACAGACACACAATTTTTCTATTATATTTTTGGGGGAGGGTTGGGTTGTTGTTCCTGGCTACCATTTCTGGTTCTGGTTCTGGTTTGACCGTTTGCTGCTGCCCTCTTATTACCCTGGAGATGGCGCGTCGGGTTAGAATTCAATTACATGGCTGCATAGAGTTTGAAAGATAGAGATGCCACAACGACAAGAACATACAAAATGCAAGCAAGCTGCTGAATTCCCTGTAATTGTGGTGCATATTGATTGTGCGTCGGTCTCAAATTGCATTATATAAAAGCACGTGTGTACAAGTCGAAGTTTGAGATCTTATAACTACAACAAAAAGACGTACAAGGCGGATGATACCCATTAAAATAATTGGTTCGTTACATGCTGATGATAGATATTTTATTGGATTCAAAGTGGTTGTTAGAAAGGTATATAAATTATTTTAAAGAAAGAAATATATTTTTTGAAATGTTTTCTTTAAATTAACTCCATATTCCTTCTATAAAAAAATGTTTGTTGAACAGTTTCTTAATATATATGCAACATTTGATAATATTGAAAATACTTAAAATTGCACCCCATGGTTACTTTATCTTCAAGATAAATCTTATGATTTTTTATGCATAAAGTACTTTATTTCCGTTCTATAGAAAGTATTTATTTAAAAGTTTCTTAATATACTGAATATATGTATATGCAACATTTGATACTACTGAAAATATTTAAAATTGTACTTCATGGTAAATTTATCCTCAAGATAAAATGTAATGAACTTTACTGTGTAAAGAGCCTGCGATTGATATATGAAAAAATATAGTAGATTATTTTAGATAACGTTTTCTAGAAGTACGCTTTAAAAATCACAGGGTATAGAGTACCCGATAATACTTTTGGAGTCATAACTCACCCATTTGTTTGGTTCTTGTTATCAGCATTATTATCAGGCAGTGGCTGTGGCTTTGCTTGTTTGCCAGACTCATGATGTCCCTGCATCTGTTGGTCATTTTTGCAATATGATATTTATAGTTATTTTCTACTTATATATGTATGTATATATGTATATATATTATATTCAATCTCAGCGCACTGCTGGTTGTCCGCTGCTTTGGCTCCATTGTTGCAAAAGATTTGCTGGCCACAGAATTTGACTCGGTCTGCACACAATTTTAATAAGAAACTCTGCTCCGTTAACATTCCCTTTCTGCTGCTTACGTCTCTCTCGGAGAATGTAGGTGTGCCCTGCCCCATTCCGTTTGGCATCTAAACTTCATTCCACAGGACCATTGTCATTCATTTGGAAAACTTGCTGTACCAGAAACGAGCAAATTTTCAATTTAAGCTTCAGACTTTAGCTCCTGCATTTAATGGCGTGTTGAAAAAAACTAACGACTAGCTCATAAGTTATAGCGAGCACTATATGTCGAGAAATTGAGAGAGACGGCCTTCCCTCTCCATCTCTCTCTCTCTCTCTGCCTAACTGGCGCAAAAATAAACAAATTGTTTGGCACTGTGGACTCTGTCGAAGAAACAAAACGCCCATATAATCTGTTCAATAACTTGGAAAATCATTGGCAATAAATCAAAATGACTTGCAGGAAGTGGCAGCTAACAGGAACACAACCAAGCCACAGCACACACACACACGCACACACAAACCGACACCGACACACACATCCACAAATGTCTGCCGCCGGTATTATAGTTGAGTTGCATTGAGTTTGAATCCGCTCTTAAAGTCGAGCATAAGCGAATTTCAAATTCAACACATGGGCGGCATAAATTTTCGCCAGCATTTTACGCAAAATCAGCACAAAATCAAGAAAACGGGGTCCACTCGCCGTGAGCTATAACGAAGTTTCTATGCTCTATCGTTATTCAAAACTGAATTTAAGCTTAATAATATTTGTTAAAATTTAGGTTAGAGTTACAGACTAATAACCGGTGGTTTATTATTGGCTTGAAAAAAAAGCCTGTCAGAAATCGTATCTATCACGTTCTGAGAATTGACTAAAGTATATTACATATATCTTAAATGTATGCATATATCTTAAGTATGCAGATGTGGGATAAAGGGATACATAATATGCAAAAAATGTTTCTTACGTCTATAATTGATTTGTGAGGTTTATTCTTCAATTTTATAAAAGAACTAGAAACTCCTAAAAGGGACTATCATTATTATCCTAATCATTTAAAGACTTACAAGCGACAACAGACGCTCGAAAGAACCGAGCAGGACCCTTACAGATAGCTTTTAAGCACTTGTAGGCTAGTGTAGTGTGCTAGCCTCGTGCAACTACAACATGACATAGTTATTTACCTAAGGTTAGAGTATAATCAATGAGGTTGGACCTTTTTTCGGGTTTTTCTAGGTTTTTAACGCTGCCGTTAACACATCATTTCTGGTGGTGCCTCTTCCATTATCTTTCACTTGCGATCAAATGAAGTGTGCAATGTGTTGTCTCTGTTCGGGGCGTGTGTGTGTGTGTGTGCGTCTGTATCTCTGCGATTGTGCCTGTGTAACTGTGTGTGCACGGGCGGCTTAGATGCCCCGGCACGAAATGAGCTAGTCCGAGGTGCTCGATGTCGGCATATCGGGCTTTTGGGGGTCCGCTGTCCACGTTTAATGTCACTCGCAAAGTCGCAAATTGCTGTGCATGAGCTTTTTATGTTCATGCAAATGTCACCACTGCACCACTGATGGCATCGCTTCGATGCCAGCAGCACCAAGTGCGATGGAGCAGCGGGGCGGTCCGGGGGAGCTTGGAATGGGGTTTAGGTAATGTGCCGGGTTGCCCGGCCTTTTGTTTGGCTGCGACGAAAAATGCACTCAAAAGTTTACACAGAAAGGCCATAAGTGGCCCAGGGGACAAGCGGACGGGTCATGCGTCCAAGTCCCCCCCTCCCATCCGTCCTCCGTTGTCCAGTCCATTTGCTTGTTCGGTAATTTTGTGCTTAGTGCCTGGCGACGAGGCATCCAGACTCACTCCGTTGCTTCTATCTCTTGTTTTCCGCTTAAAATCAGATGTCGAAATAATTTGCAACACGCCGTGCCACATGAAATAGGGGAACAGGCTGACACTGGACAGGCCCGGGGTCATGCCGAGGCTCTCCAAAGTGGCACGTGTTTATGGGCTTTAGCCCAATGGCGCATTTGTTGCTCAGCAGCAGCAGCAGCAACAGCAACAACAGCTTAGTAGACAAAACAGCTCCAAGAGCTACAGAGGGAGATGGGATTATTTGAAAGAATTGTTTTGGGTTAACTGATGGACATGGATAGACTAAAAGGAAACAAATAAAGAGCAGAGCAAATGTGATTTGGAATACGATGATCCAAGCTTAACTTGAGAGCGAAGAGAATCTGAGATATCTGTGCATGATTTCAGACTATCATAAGAGTATGTAAAGTAGAATCTGTTAGCACGGAGCTAAGTCAAAATACTTGCTTTAATTCAAATAGAAATTAATTATCCTCCTGCGCCTCCCTCATCCAAGTACTAAATATTCATTCAACTACAATTGATATTTGTTTAGCATGGTAAATGCAACATTTTCCGATACGATCTCTGCACTTTAATTAATTCTCAACAGGCTACTTGCCAACTGACCCAATTATTGAGTATGCTTTGTGCTCTGTGCAACAAGTTACAAATTATTTGTCAATTGGGAACACTTTGACGGAGTTTCTACGGCAATCGATAAAATAATAATAAAATCAAATGCAACAATTTGACACAAATTTGCTTGGAGAAATGCAATTAATGAATGCAAGCTGCACACATTATATGTAGAAATACAAGCGACAATGAAGTTTCGACACAATATTGAAATGCATTAAAACTACAACAACAACAACAATACAGCGCAATGCAAACTGAACGGAAAGACACATCTGCCAACGGAGGCCAAAAACAAAGTTAATTAAATTGTGCAAGTGCGTTGGAAATTAAATCCATCTGGCAGATGCTAGTGCGGCGCGCACCTCCCAGTGCCAGATAGGATGCGATAGAAACGATTGGATACATGCGCCTAATGTGTTTACATAATACAAATAATGTGAAAATAACAATAAATTAAGCCAAGCAACAGCAAACAAGGCGTTCCAAAGACAAACACAGAACCCACAACCGAAATCGAAATTCAGTGCAATAGTATCAAATACAATATGGATGAATGCGAGAGTTGTTTGGTGTTTAAACAAGTATTAAATGCTATGCCCAAGTTTTATGATAACAAACTTTGATTAAATCACCAAGGACTCGGAAGGTTTCCAATTAGTGCAATGTCTGTGTCCAGTGAAGTATCTGATTCAAATATAACTCGGAAACAAGGCGAAAGTATAGCATATGAATTTATCTGCTGAGTAAATAGTTTATGCCACAAATTGATCAGAGCTTTTACATCCTTTTGTTGCGTATGATATAGTTTTTCAAGGTAGAAATTATTGATCCTACGGAGTTATCTTATTTTCTACATGGTGGTATCAGCAGAATAGAAGTTTGTCTATAAATCATCAATGATTTAGATTAATTTCCTCATCTACAGAGAATAAAGGATAATAATTCCCTGAATAAACACATCTTAAATTGTGTTAATAAATATTGCCCACAGTTTAATGGCGGAAATTAAAAAAAATTTAAAAGGCAAAGTTCGTTAAAAGCTATTGCTTTTCCCTTCAATGTAAACTTAGTTCAGGGTGTGACTAGTCTCAAGTCAAGTGGAACATTTTCCACCTGTTCTCAGCTGTTCCTTCATTAAGGAGAGCATAGCGAAGTCGTTTTCCTTTTTCTACAAGGTTACTTGATGGTTCTTCTTCAAGACATTTGTTTTCCATAAAGAGTAAATAATTTGATTAGTCTACAAGCAGCCCTCGCATGTGTATATGCATTGGGAGTATCTATGGCAACAGCTGAGATACCCTGAAGTGCAATAAATTAAAAGTTTTTGCCAGCCCAGGCGAGAAATAAATTCGTTATTATTATCGTCTAAATGTCAAAGCGCATTAAAATCAAGTGGGCGGGCTTCAAGCACACAAATTGAGAGGGACGGCACGAAATTGCGGGAAGTTGTTGGAGTTGGAGTTGGTCCTGGCCTGGTGCAGGACTTGGATTTGAAACAGCTGTAACTGTAAATGCCGCAGCTGAGCAATCGTGGCAATAAACCACGAATCGAATTCGTTTCGACTACGCTCAGTGGCTGCTGCCCGGCCAGAAACACGGATATAAATTTCAATTTCCGACACTCTAAGTGGCGGGGCAAATGAAATAACATTTTCATTTAACCTGCATTCGATTTCACACACACATGTATGATATCACTCTCTGTGTGTGTGTTTGTACGTGCATGTCCATTATCGACTGCCGCTTCAACTGCTCCTTGCTGAGCTTCTCCTGCCACGGCCTGCGACGGCTACGGCTGCTCCTCCAGCGTCTGCAGCTGCTGCTGCTGCAAGCTCAGCAAAGTGCGCCGCTTGCCTTTTGCATTACAGATTGCATTCCTCTCGTTGCATGTTGGCCAAGCATCAAACACGCAACGGCAGCAGTAGTAGCAGCAGCAGCCCAACCAGCGGGGACACAGGAACACGAGTCATCCTGGCTGGCAAGCAGGCAGCCAGCCGCCAGCCGCCAGCCGCCTGCCGCTTGGGCCTGGCATAGGAGCTGCATTGGCAGACACTCATGAAATTGGCCATAAATAACATTTTCTTTACATTTCATTTGGGTGGCCAGCGCATTCGACTGAGGTAGAGGTGTAGCTGGAGCATCTGCTGCCGCTTCTGCTTCTTCTTCTTCTTAATACTTTGTGTGCGTGTTTGTCTGGCTTCCTGATGAGGCGGCTTAACCAACGGGGCGTGGCAAAGCTGCAATTAGCCACAGTTCTCTCCCACCAGCCGCTGGCTGATTTAAAACTGTGTTTGCTTTGTGCACTTGCATTGACTGCCGATTTGCAGCTTAGACGCTAAATAAAGTTGATTTTCTTTGTTTTTGGAAGTGGGTAAGCTTATGGAAAGATTTTCAATGTATTTGGGGAATTTTTCGTTTATATTTCTAGGCATTTAAATGCGCTACACATAAGCTGACAAACGCAAAACCTGATGGAAAAGCAACTGCAAGATTTTGATTTGAAGTGAACGCTCGAAGACAACGTATCTGACCTGTCATGCAGAGGGTCCTGTAAGACGTCCTATACAACATGTCTTAAAGAACGTCATGCATATTTTCCGCTACTATAAAGAGACCTTTAGGAATTTCAGCAAGTTCTAGTGGGGTAAAAGCACATTTTTTTCATTGAGCTTCTTTTGTATGATTCTCCTTTGAGGCTTCTATTTCCCCGAGAAAATTGGCAACATATCTAAATTGTTATATAATATTCGTTTATATATAGCCAACTATTTCCTGCCCTAAAGATGTGCCCACATTTAATATAGTTTGCATTTAATAGTACAAAAAAAAGGTTGCAAATATTTCTTACATTTTAATTTCACATAAACTTCCAACTCTTGCCTAAGGCTGCACTATAAGTAGCAGCAACCGTGGCATATAAACGACCTAAAAAAAAAAAAAAACCAGAGAATCAAATGAAGAAAAAAAAAACAAATAAAATACAACGAGGCAAAAAGGCAAACTTATTGCTGTACGGACTGATTTCCCCATGGAAATCAGTTTAGCAGTTGGGCTAAAAATCATAAAATCTAGCGCTACCAATAAAAACACGACCGATGAAAAAGAAAGTGAGACGACAAAATCAAAAGGAACATGACATCAAATGTTAAGTTACGCATACGCCATGTTGAACGCACACGTTTTGTTCCAGTTGTTGTTGTTGTTGTTGTTGGTTGACTGGCTCAACAATTTCTGTGGAAGTTCACAATCCATTGGCAGTCTTTTGCTGTGCGAATGGCTTTTAGTCAGCTCCTTAGGCTTGCGGGACTTGTTGTATATCCTTGAGCGCGGAGTGTGGGCAAGGACATGCACAGGCCAGACAACTCTTGAGTTTATTTCATGCATTAAAAGCTTTCAGGCTTTTCTGTGTGTGTGTGTGTGTGTGTGTGTGTGTGCGAGTAGTTGTTTTTGTTTCTATTGGTTTCTGCGGCGTGGCACAACTTTTGCAACACATTTATAGACTTTTGCTACAGCCTTTGCCTCGAACAACCAACTAAATGCGGTTTCCTTCAACATTTTACTATCAGTTGCCAAGAATCGTTTGGCATTATTTAAGTTGTTGTTGCTGTTGTTGTTGTTGTTGCTCACAATTGTGCGTTAAATGCGCTTCCTACGTCGAAACTTATCTAATTCAGCTAATTTGTCGGCACTTTTCACGCTCAGCTTTCACCGAGTTTTCAACATTCACGGCGCGCTCAATTTCAATTATTTACCACATGCTGCCGAACCTATTGGCGGAGTAAATTTAAATTTATTGGCCGTCGGCGACGCCGCACAAACATGGGTATAAATTTAACAGTTAAACAATTGATGTTTGCACACAGGACGCTCGCGAGCGCATAATACGAGGGTTGTTCGAGCAGCAGAAATCTAATCAACATAGGGCTACAGTAAAAGCTCGCTAAATAGAGCGCATTGGCTTAGCAGCAGCAGCTAATTTGCTTAAAATTATAACTTTTATCGTATTTAAAAATTAATGAATAGAGCGCATTGGCTTAGCAAGATTAGCAGGATACTTAAAAAGTTCTAACTTTTATCAGATTTAAAAAATAAGATCGTATTTAAATAAGTAAAAACTTCCCGAGTAGTTGGCCGAGTACTCACTGTATTTGCTTTCGCTAATGAACGACCCTCGTAGTTGGCCCAAAAATAATAACGTAAATTTCGATTGCATGAAATAGTTGGGGGCTGGGCTGGGCACTTATCCTTCTTAGTTACACTTCCAGCTGCTGCTGCTGTTGTTGTTGTTTTTGTTCTTTCTGTTTGGGGCTATAACGTGCACTTATTGATACTTATAGCGCCACACACACACACATATATACACATATATATATGTACGATCTCCACAAGCATGCATCTGCTTGGCTTTCTCATAGCTCCCTTGGGTCGCTTGCAGCGCTGGCAAAATAAATTCAATTTTGTAAAACTGATTCCCCACACAATTTCCCGCACACGCGCTACCCTCTCGAATTGCTCCATCTTTCACTCTCTCCACTTTCTCCAGCAGCCATTCAACACGCTCTGGGTCTAAGTGTGCGTGCTGCATATGTGCAAAATTTTAAGCGAAATGAATATGTATTGGCATTTAGTTGAAGTAGCTGTAGGTAGCACTCTACCAGCTGCCACTAACAGCAACAAACTACAACAGCAACAACAACAACATCAACAAATACCAAGCTAGAGAACACCATATGATGTAGATAACAATTTATTGCCATCAAGCGCGCCAAAATGCCATAGTAAAAGTTAATGAAAGCAATTTGTTTCACGCTCGCTGGAGAGTTCAAAGTCTGTATAAAAAGTCTAAGCAGGATTGACTCACGCATATCTGACTCACGAGTTGCTGAAGAAAATCGAACGCATGTGGCATGCACGGCTTAAATATGATGCACTCGAAGCATATACCTCTAGCTGACCTTTTTATTATTTATTAAAAGTCGATAAAACGAGTGTCAATTTAAGTATCTAATACATAAGAAGACAAATTAAAAGCCTTATCAGAATACAAAAATGAGCCTGTCTGCCAAGCTATGCCCCTAATCATACTATCATCTTATACTGCATGGGGGAGAGAAAGTTCAGTGGAGAAACGTAGTAATTGTAACTTATGAATAATACATGAAAAGAGTTGTCTAGGTAGGCATAACGGGCAATAAGACCTGAAAGATTTGGAGAGGGAGCAGGGAATTGAACACGACTTAATAGAAAAGAAGAATCTGAGTCGTCTTACGGTTGGTTAACGATGGGTAAATTGTATATTTAAACCCTTCGAGTGGCTGTTCACAACAATCATTTCCGTTCCCCAAAATTATATATATTCCTGTTCTTAATGCTTAGCCAAGTCGATATGGTTTTATCTGTCTGGCAGTAAGTTTCTATCCAAACTTGTTTGTGGGTATTAAACTATCTTGATGAAACTTTGCATTGATCCGTAATTGTAATCAAAGTCAGTCGAAATAGGCACAGGACTCAGACGAAACTCAAGAAGTTGTTTGGAGAATTCTTTCGTTGGGTCAAGATATTTTAATATAACTGGGCACTTAGGAGCTTTACTATGTTGCCAAAATTTATTTATATCCAAGATTTCTCCATGCAACAATGGCAATCTAAATAATATTATAAAAAAATATTTATAAATATTCCTAAAGTGAAATTACATTCCAAAATCGTAGCAATGATTTTTCAAATAATGAATTTTAGGTCCATCCCCAGGCGCCTCTTTCGAAATAATTCAGCGTTATGCGCTCATCATAAACAAATATAATTGAATAATTGATGAAGTCGGTGAATATGAAATTCGCTTTCGTGTTGATTTGGCTTTTTAATATTTTGTTCGTTATTTTTTTGTTTTGCAATTTGCTGTCATAAAATTTGAGTGCCTCCAGACGCACCAGGGAATGTGACTGACTGGTTATAACGAAACCTTTGGGTTGGGCTGTGCAAATGCAATCAAAGCAGGAGCTTCAATTGCCAACGGATGACTCCGGCGAGCAAGCTGGAGATGATCCACAAGCAACAGCAGCAGCGACTTTTCAATCAAACGCTGATGGGCCTTTTTATGATTGTTTTTTTCCTACACACACGCGCGCTCTTCCCGTACAAAAGGTAAAGCTGGTAACCCTTTACTGACCGCCACGACGTCCCGCAGGACGACAAGAACAACTCGCACACACACCCACACACAGCCAAAATGCTGCCAATTCGACAACGGCACTCAAATGAATTGGCGGTTATTGTACGACACAGGGGGCGGCGGGGAGGTTGGCTGCTTTTGCGGCATTTCGTTTGCTTTACGGTTCATTGGATTGCCACCACACGGCCGCTGACTGGCGGTGGTGGTGGTGCCAATCTTCTCTGTGTATTGCCAAAGTAATCACATTTAATATGAAACGCACTGCAGCAAAACCCACAAGAGAGAGAGGTTATGGAATATACATACAGTATGTGGGCGTGTGCGTGCGTCTGTGTCTGTGGCTGTGTCTGTGGCTGTGTACGTGCCCGCATAAAAATAAATGCAGACATTTCTCATATTTTTTGTTGCTCTCGCTTTTTGGGGGGAGCGAGTGCAGCGAGTGGACACCACTTCCTGTGACCACTAATTGAGCCAACGGAAGTCTAGAAGCCGCACAACATAATTTAAATAAACAAAATGCCACTAAGTGAAGTTTGGACCGCAACAGGACGCAAGCCAGACGAAAAAAAAAAATGGCCAACCCAACATGCACTGCCCCTGCACAACTGGACCAACTTCCGCTTTTAGCGGCTGCACTTGCAAGTTTCTCTCTTTCATCGTTGTCACACACTAAACACATTTTTCATAATGCTTCCATGAGACGCCCATTACATGCATGAGAATGAATGTGTGTGTGTGTGTGTGTGCTGTCATGTCAAGGGTGGGTCTACATAGTGTCCAAGTTGTTAATGCAATCACATAGCATTCATATTCATCATAAAACCACAAAAGACACTACACATGACTCCGCAGTCTACGAGTGCAAGGGGTCACTTAACATGTGGGGCCCACGTTGGGCGCCATTTGCTCGGCACGTGGCTGCTGTGACTGTTGTGTGCATTTGCCTAAACTCTCCCTCTCCATTTAACTCTTATTCCTCTTTCAGTTGGCCAAAACGTGCGTGCCCTAAGCTCTGCGCTTCCTTATGGAACTTAACACCTCTGTCTTTTTATTTTGGCAAGTGTGTAAATATAATCAGCTTTTCGTTTTGCAAATTTTTTGTCCATTCTTTTGTGGTAAAACATATGCATCAAGCTTCCCATCTAGTTTTCACTTTGTTCTCTCAAATATTTTACTAGTTTCCTATAACTTTTTTATTTCTTGCACATTTTGTATTAATTGGGGTTTTTGCATTATTTTGTGCTGTTTTGTATATATAGTTTTTAAAATACGTATAGAAATGATTTTATAATAATCATATTAATAGAATATTATGATTCCAAGATTGAAATGACATATATGACTAAAAATTAGAAAATTGGAAAAATTGGGCTATCAGAAATATAAAATTTCTCCAAACTGACCCCTTTCCGGACGTTCCTAAATCATACTTATTAATACCTAAAGTTTTAATTTTCTTAAAATTCTTTTTATGTACTCGTACGTTCTTAAACTCTAGTTTTCCCTCGTAACCACCTTGGTTTAAAAAACGGTTGTTCTTCACAGCTCGTGTCACATTCTCTTCCCTGGCTAATCTTTCTTTCTGCATCCACAGAATTTGCAAACATTTATCAACACTTAACAAAAAGTGTAGAAAAAAATATAATCTGAAGCTTCTCCTGTTCGTGTCATAAACTGAACACTTGATTTGTGAAAATTGTTACCGCCTTCGTTTAAGGGGCCACCCCCCTTTCCATTCTCACGGGCTTTTTTTAATCATAGCTCACCTGCTTTATGCGCTTTGCTCTTTATTTAGCTTCTGGTGCAGCCAGTGCTCGGCATAATTGCAATGTTTACCTCGGCACAGGGCTAAGTGAAGCGTTAAGGCGGCGCCCCGGGTGTGAGAGGCGGTCGACAGCGGCATCCTCTTGATTAAAATTTCTGATTACTATACTGATAGCAAAAGAGCGAGAAATGCATATAAAACACAAACAACAACAAAAAAACGAAGGGGAAAAAACAGAAACAACAAAAAAACTAGCGCAAAAGGTGCCACAAAATTGCAGCGACAGCGCTTTGTGACAGCAACCGGTGCGTCCCACCAGCCACGCCCCCTTTCGCCTAATAACATATCCAACCGGCAGCTGATGTCCCTGTGTGTGTGTGTGTGTGTGTGTTTTGTTTGGCTTTCATTAGTCGGCTCTCAGGCTTTTCAGCTATGATGATGCCTTCCAAGTTCTTCCGTTTGGCATGATTGATGATTTCAATTTGAATTTTCATGTCGAGCATCATAAACAAGTCGGCGCAAAAAAAAACCCAAACGAAACGGAAAAAACTACCAACTTAATTTAACTTTTACCAACACTGGCTGAAATGTAGTTTGAGCTAAACGTGACTGTACTTCCGGTTTTTCGGCACCGATGAGAAAACTAAACGTGGAGCGCTAATTAATGATGCCCCATGACAGAAATTTATGTGCAATGCAAAAACTTTCGCAATATTTGTTCGCATTTAGAGTTTGCTCGTCTGTTCTTTCCCCACCTCATGCTGTGTGTTTGTAACTGTTTTTGTGTGTGTTTGTATATTTGTGTGTGTTTCGGCACTTCCGTTTCCTGTATTAGGCCGGGTAAATGTACTACCCACATCACATTTGCTTAACTTGAACTTGAGGGTACCAACATTTCTTCATTGGACTTGCAACTCACTATATCAAGGCATTGTTCCTGGTAAAGTTCATGTTAGTTAAGATATTTGTTTAAAGTGTAAATGAGTTTATAATTCCTATTCCCTCAGCCATATATAGTTAATGTATTCAATTGCCATATAGCCAATTGGCAATACAAGCTGGAAACTTTTAAATTTTATCCTCATGTCAATTTTGTATCTGCAGGATAAACTGGCTGGTAAAGTAATTTTGATTAGAATCATATTTTTAGTTAAAACATAACTTGTTCTAGATAGGAAAGGGTATACACAATGCACAGCACGAACAATTTGTGCGCAGTTCATTTCATGTTTATTCATATATAACTCGTATTGCCTTATGATATGGTCCTTGTATTCATATGTCCATATGCATGTCCTGGCCGCCAGCGTTTGGCTACTTTGTCTGCTAATGGTCATTGGCTGTTGCCTGGATTTCATTATGCATTGTATTTGAACCTGTGACCCTGCCATTATATTCGGTGTGAGCATATTAATGCTGTGGGAAAGTAGCTTAGTTTGCACATAATACTTTGCTACTGCATTTGGGCTGCATTTGCAGCTTCCCCTGTTTGTCGTGTCTCCCCCTTGGAGTCACTCAGCCGAGAGTGGTGTCTGTGCCTCACTCGAGTGGTGGCTTTTCCTGTGCTTGAGGTGTGCTTTTCAGCTGGGGCGCCGTCTGGTAACCATACACGAAGTTCAATAGCATTGCAGTTACGTACGCTGGCGTTGTACTAAGACCTGGGGCTGTGTATAATATGCATTGATCAGGTTTATATTACAAATCACTTTCAATAAGCTATACACAGTGCGCAGTGGGAAGCAGCGAGCGGAAAGCTATATATAATCATAAATGGGTTGCTTTAACAGCTATACATATATGACAGGAAAGTATCATTAGCCTTTGCGGCTAATTTAATGCGAAATTTATCTCATTTAATGAGCAGGACCCGTAACCATCTGTAAAATATTCTATTAAAACTTCTTTTATATTTAAAATTACTGGTTTTACCTATTTAATTTTTCTTTTAAGGCGAACCATTTTAAATTCAATAAGAATATTGTACTTATATTTATATATTTTTATATATATTATGTGTATATTTCTTCTGTTCTAAGTGATTTTGAAGAGTTTACTCCTCTTTTCGATTCTCAACCTTGGGCTATTTCCTAAGCACTTCATGCTGTGCTTGCCATTGATATAATCCCAACTCCTTTCGTGAGTTCAGCATTCGGTTTTATCGCACATTTTATTAAATCACCCACTCGTTACCCAATGTTAATCTTTCTGTCAATTTTGTATCTTACACACACCATTTGCCGCTATCAACAACTGACTAAAAAACAAATGCAACTATGCACAAGTATCCATGACGAATATGTATATATAAATATATATATTGTGTGAATATATAAAAACAGCAGCAGCGGAGGGAATACGTCGAGTAAAAAATGTGGAAAACAGGCAATGCACAATGACAACGACAATGACGACTTGTCAAATATTGACGTATCTCTTGAAAATTGTGCTCCAGCGCGGCTCATCCAATGTAAGCAGCCAATGGCTGGCTGTCGCCTGCTGCTGCTGCTTCTGCTGCTGCTGTGGCAGCGTCAGCAACATCATCAACTGGTTGGCAACACATGACGCTGTTGCCAACTACATACACAGACCCCTACCCACCCACCCACACAGTCACACACTCTTGCTCACATATCATTTGTGTTGTTGGCTTCGACATTTTTGTATTTGTTTCAAGTAGTTTGGAAAGGGTTCTCTCTTGGTTTTTTTTTCGCTTTCGTTGCACTTTTACTGTCCAGGCATGGGCCCCGATCCTCCAGCCCCGCTGGCACTTCATTTGCTGCGCTCAAGTGGATCCACTTTCATTTGTTTGCGCTCCGCACAGCACAGTACAGAAGAAGAAAAAAAGGAAGAATG
Source organism: Drosophila lacicola (assembly GCA_035045355.1). Taxonomy (NCBI): domain Eukaryota; kingdom Metazoa; phylum Arthropoda; class Insecta; order Diptera; family Drosophilidae; genus Drosophila; species Drosophila lacicola. Next base: position 549,173 of record JAWNPB010000131.1, on the reverse strand, counting down.
GATGGGCAGAGCCGGGCAAGCGCCAATGAGTTGCCTGCTTTCTTTGCTAGTCTACTGTTTTTCTTTTTTTTGTGTTTTCTTTCTTTTTTTTGTCACCCCGCTTATTGTAGTTTGCAGAGTAGCTGCTGCTGCCTGTGAAGCGGCTGCTGATTCAGCTTTGTTTGCCTTAAGCCTTTGTGCAAACATTTTGCGCCTGAGACCAGCCCCCGGACACTGGGACGCGAGCAGCACAGCAGGCGGCACGCAGAAGAACGGCTGCATAATAAAACCGAAAATACACTAAACCCGTGCAGTGAAGAGAGCAGCAACGTAAAAAAAAATAGAAAAAGAAAAAAAAAACGTGGAAAAGAGCAGCCATTACGGCATCCTGTTGCTTGTCCCTTGTCCGTTTTGTCGATGCCCCGAGAAATGCATCATCAATACGTACCGTCTGCTATACGGGAGGCCTCTGTATCCGCCCCGGGTCTCACTCACTTATCACGCATGCTGTTCCCTGTTGCTCTGCTTGTACTCCGCCCCCCGCTTACTTGGTTATACTTTGTTCGTCTTTTGGCAATGGTTCTTGTCCTTCTGCTCTTTTGTTGGTTGTACTACGAGCACATGATATCAGTCATATGCGTCATGCTTAGTCAGTCAATGATGAGCCGTCACTTTGGCCAAAGTTATTGACTAATATATTACTAACATTGTGTGTGAGTTGTTCACTTGTCTACAAAAGTCAATCATCAGCTTTGGCATAAAAATTTGACATTGACTCATTATCATGCAAACGTTAAGGGGGTTAGAGGGATTGAATGCTGGCAAAAAGTGAAGAAAATTGATATAAGTTGAGAAATACTATTAACTCAATAAAAATAGAAATTGTATATCTCTATATATAAAACTGTTTGTCCTGACTGACTGACTGACTGACTGACTGACTGACTGATTGGTGATCAACGCACAGCCCAAACCGTAAGAGATAGGAAGCTGAAATTTTCACTGTAGCTACCTTATGTGATGTAGGTGCACGTTAAGACGGGGTTTCTGGAAATTCCACCCGCAAGTGTGGAAAAATCGCGAAAAACGTTTGTATGTAACTTTTTTGTTTACCATCCGATCGGCCTCAAACTTATTTTCAAAGATCTTTGTTCAAATTCATTTGAGGGGTGTTTCACACTTTTAGGAAAATCTGTTCCTCCTTGGTGGAAATGGAGGTCAAAGATTTGGTGGGTGACGTTTCGCGCTCAAATTCATTTCCAGAGATCTATAAGAAAAATCATTTGATACGTGTTTCACACTTTTCGCAGAATTCAAACTTCTTAGGGGGGAATGCGATTTAAAGATTTTTTGTGCGGCGCTTTAAGTTGTGTCCGATTTGCTTCAAACTTATTTTTAAAGCTCTTTATAAGAACTTAATAAGTACGTATTTCAGCGATTTGGAAAATTCCACCCGCAACAGTGGTAAATTGGCGGAAAACGGTTGTATGAAAGTTTTTTGTTTACCATCCGATCGGCCCCCAATTCATATTTAAAGATCTATGTTTAAATTCATTTAAGGGGTGTTTCACACTTTTCGAAAAATCCATTCCTCCTTGGTGGAAATGGAGGTCAAAGATTTGGTGGGTGACTTTTCGCACTCAAATTCATTTCCAGAGATCTATAGGAAAAATCATTTTAGGCGTGTTTCACACTTTTCGCAAAATTCAAACTTCTTCGTGGGGAATGCGATTTAAAGATTTTTTGTGCGAAGTTTCAAGTTGTGTCCGATTTGCTTCAAACTTATTTTCAAAGCTCTCAATAAGAACTTAATGAATACGTATTTCGACGATTTGGAAAATTCCACCCGCAACAGTGGTATATTGGCGGAAAACGGTTGTATGAAAGTTTTTTGTTTACCATCCGATCGGCCCCAAATTCATATTTAGAGATCTATGTTTAAATTCATTTAAGGGGTGTTTCACACTTTTTGAAAAATCCATCCCTCCTTGGTGCAAATGGGGGTCGAAGATTTGGTGGATGACGTTTTGTGTTCAAATTTATTTCCAAAGATCTATAAGATAAATATTTATAGACGTGTTTCACATTTCTCGCAAAATCTAAACTCCTTCGGTGGAAAATGCATTTTTAAGATTTTTTTGGTGAATTTTAAGAGTTTTCCGATTTGCATAAAGGTTGTTTGATTCCCGTCCGATCAGTTTCAAAATCATTTTCAAAGCTTTTTTGATTTTATAACATACGTGCCACGGGCAAGGCCGGGTTATACCCGCTAGTATAAATATATAATAATAATATTTAGAAATGTAGTATTTAGACATCTCTTTACCTAACTTTCGATAGCTTTCTTGAGCTTTATTTAAAGTTAAATTCGACGATAGACAATCGATTTGATAAGTGTAGATAATCTTTAAAAACAACAATAGAATTCAATGTTCTTTTACCCAAAAGTATTACAACTATGAACCAAAATTGTTTACTTGATAATAATATTTCATTCGATATTCTTGATAAATCCAAAATGTTCATAATCTCTTATACTGAAGGGATTCGCATTTTTATACTTAATATTTGCTTGACTTTGTGTTTGAAATATATATGTATAATTATAGAAAAAAAGTTCATCATTAAAAAAAATTACGACAGAATTGTTATCGATAGATCTATTCAAAGCGCCCTTCTGTAGCATTTCCCACTTCAAATTTAATATTTTTAACAACTTGTCAATTGTTTATCCCGTCTACAAAATTGCATCCCAGCTGTTGCAAAAAATGCAATTGTAATATGAAAAAAAACACAAAAACAAAACTTGAAACTGAGCCTTGGCCAAAATCAACAACAACAACAATAACAATAATGAGAAGGCAAACAAACAAGGCAAAAGCAAACTTTGCACTAAATCCTTACAAATGTTTATCTTTTCTTAATCCCGCACTTAACTGCTCTAGACCCGCATTGGCCTGTGCCACTTGCCGAGTCGAGACCTTCTGGGCCTGTGAGGAAAGGGTAGCTGAAGTCTACTATGCAAGTGCATGTAGCTGGGAAATTGCTTAACGCTTCGCAGCGTCCACGACGCGAAGCCCCGCTCCCAAATATGGCGGGAAGCTGCATTCTCCTTTGCTATTTTCTTAACACAGTTGTGAAAACTTTTGCGCTGAGAAATTTTCGTGCTTTGAAAATCTCGGGCAAGAAGTAAGCTCTCGATGAGTTTGGGGCTACGAATTTTTGCAGCGACAAGTTTTATAAGTAGTTGCCGCTCGCAACCCCTAGATAAAGTAGAGCCCCCCGCCACAGATCCTAGCTGACCGCTATCACGTCGCCCTTCATTTGCACATCGACCGCGAATGTGCAAACTTCTCAGCGCTGACTTTTAGCCACGCCCCCTGGGCTGGCTTCACTTCAAGTTTGCCTGCAACCCAACTTTAGCGTGGGGGTTTGTTTAATTGTTTTTGCTTTTTTGTTGGCCAAAATGTTGCAGGCAACAAAACAAATAAAACATTTGCAATTGTCACCGCCTTTGGCTGCGAGCGGGCGGCGGCGGCGGCGGAGCAGCTGAAGTCTGCCTCTCTGAGCTCTGTGCGTCTTAATCTTTTGTTGATGCTTGTTTATTTTGCAATTACTTAGGCGTTTTGTTTGCGTCTGCACTGCGGCGTTGCCTTCCAACTTCCTTAGCCTGCCTCCGACCATGCCCGCTTCCGCCTTAAGTGCTACACTGCGTCGTTGGCGTCTTGCCGGTTGCTACGTTTTGTTTGCCTTCCCTTGCCTTGCCTTCCCTTGCCTTACCCCTTCTTAGCCAGGCTGCGCTTTTTTTTTTTGTCGACTTAGGCTTAAGCACTGCCTGCTGGTTGTTCTTGCTCTCGTTGTTGTTGTCCTCTTGGAGTTTGCTGTAAAACTCTTCACAGCTAAAAGTTGTTTGCCTAATTTCATGCTTTGATTAGTTGTAAAGGTGCTCTAATGCTATTTTTGGCAATATGTGATTCTAAATATGGCCTATCATTGTTTCTCAGTCCAAAGTTTAGAAAAGGCTTCACGAATCAAGTGGCTTCATCCCTAGTAAATGCTCTTTTTCTAGTATTTAAGCTTGCACTTTAACTAAACTGATATTTATAATTGATTACGTAATGGTGTTAATTAGAACTTTTGATTAGTTCTGCATTTAAAAGTTAAGAATTGCTGAAAGTATAATTTTTACAATTATTATTTTTAAGAAAGTCTTATGTTCTTTCTCTTATATCATTTAGGAATCTTTTTTTTGTGATATAGAATCTGTAAATGTCTATTTTAATGGCGAATATCCAAATTAGTATTGAATGCAATTTCTAAAGAGATTTTTAGTTCGTCAAGTTTTTATTCAAAAGTGATCTCAAAAAATCCAAGTTCGTCCCAATAAATGCCCTCCCAGACTTCAAACTACCAAAACTTATTTAAAAATGAACCGAATTTTATGATTGAAAACATTTTGTTCATGGTTTAATTATTCTTAAATTAATCTGCATTTTAAATATTCGAATTTTTCACAATCAATTTTTTTTTATTGTATATTACATTTTTGGGAAAATATTTTTTGCATATTTTATTTATTTTAAAACTTGTTTGAAAAATGTAATGATTTTTCAATTTTAATTGATTGTGCATGTCAAAATAAGTGTAAAGCGTTATTTTAACATTTTTTGGTTTGTCAAGTTTCCAAGCATTTTGGAATTTTGGTTATAGCTTGACTATTAAATTAATTGAGTATTAATTATGTATGTAAAAATAAACAGTCTTCCCATTTTCTGGGCAATGAATCATTTACTCACCCCCGCACACATGTATTTACAATGCATATTAACACATATTCTTTTGCTTTGTTCTACGCCTCATTAGGCCTAACCAAGAACATTTAAAAGCATTTTCAATAAATCAACAGCAGTAAATTGTGTGCCAAAAAGCCAGCGAAAATGCGGCTCATAAAAGGGGACAATTAAACGCCCATTAATCAAGTGATTGATGCGGGGCAGGGTGGGGCGTGGCGGGGCGGTTGGGTGCAGGCGACAACAATATCAAGGGGAGCGCAAAAAATGTGGCTAACAACAATTACTGAAATCACTTGAGATGAAACTTTTGACTGAGCGAGAGAGAAAAAGAATGAGAGGAGGGAGGGAGTGGGCGAGTGAGCGAGAGAGCTGCACACACTCTGAAAACTATTTGCTGGTTTAATCGGAAACGGAAACAGGCTGACAGTCGGCAGTTAGGCAGGCAGTCAGCCAGTTGACAGTCAATCGATAGATGAGGTTCGCAACGTAGGGCGGGCCGCACTTAGTTTTGCCGCACAATCAAAGCGGAAGTCATTTTCGTACGTTAATTGACAACAACCCAGGAGCAGGCAGGCAGGCAGTCAGTCAGGAACGTTGCCAGGACCAATAACGATGACGACCACGACAACGACGACGACATCGACGAGGAGGAGGACGTCTCCGACGATGACGATGACGTTGATGGTGTCGCTGACGTCGTCTATCAATCTGTGACCCAACCAACTGCTGGCAGTATTCGATCTGCAACCCTCCCCCCATCCCCGGCCAGCTTAACCCATTTCGTATTTTGTTGTGTATGGCAAAATAGTTGAATTGTTTTGCATTGTACAACGGCAGCTGGTGTGGAATGGTATGGAAGATATTGTGCTCTGGGTTCGGGGTTTTCTGTTTTAAATGAAAGCTTAATGAAGCTTGTCTGGGCGGGTCTTAAAACTACATGCGCGATTGGTTTTTCGAGTGGTACCAAAGGGGGATTGTCTTCAAATATATAGATATATATAGTATATGTGTGGATTGCGAACACTCTTGGTGTAATAATTACGACTGATTTGTGGCTGGTGCAGTTGATGGATTGAAGTTTGTACATGGCTTTGTGGTTTCTGTGAAGGAGATTGTGTGCTTAAAAATGGTTTCATAGAAACTTGTGCTCAAGAAGTGAAGATAAACTTATATACAAAGCCAAATAATAAATGTATTAAAATAGTTTTTAAAGATATTTCCCTTTGAAAATAAACAGGCTGAGTGTGGAATACTATTATAAAGAGAAGATCTTGTGAGACTTTAAAAAGTAATAACAATTTTAAAACTCTGTTATTCAGATAGACTGACATTAATACTATAATAATGAAGGATAATCCGTCAAAGGGTTATAATCATATAACTTCCGAAAGCGAAACAAAAAGAAATGCCTTTAGTAATGCGAAACTCGTATTAACTATATAAATGCATTGGAATTTCGCAGCATTCGTCGTTTATTATATCGTATTCTTTTATTATCCTTTTATATGCCTTTTGCTGATTACAGCTCTCTTTAGTATATATATTATATGTACTCTTCATTTGATGCTCGTTTTGGCATTTGCTTTGTGCCCGCCGGCAGCGGATTGCGATGCTCATTACCAATGCGCAGTCCAAAAAGTATCCATGTCACTTGGCATTATCCATCCACAATGTACAGCACTCGTTATACATATATATAGATATATATAGAGCGTATGACCTACTACACAGGCCTGACAACAACTGCATTTTAAAATAAACGAATACGAGAGTGAATATTGTGAAGGCATTGTGAGTGCGGCCATTTTGTTTTAGTTGCACTGACTGACTGACAGGCAGTAAGTATGTCTGTCATTCTGTGTGTGCGCGTATGTGTGTTTTGTGTTGTTCGCTTTTGTGCGAACGCCGCGCGCTGAATCGGCATTATTTTGTGTTGCATACGCTGGGGGGCCTGTGGCACGTGCATATAAAACTGCTGCAGCAAGCGAAGCTGCTGCTGCTGCTGCTGCTTGGGTCATCGATGGGAATGACAACGACGATGATGACAGACGGACACTTTACAGGCTTGGTTAGTTCAATTGTCCTAATCCTTGCTGCGGCTATGCACCACAACTTTCACAGGCAGCTGGTAACGTAGATCTAGCTAGTTTTAAAAATAATATGGTGGTATTTTTTTTTAAAGCAGTTCAAATTACGTTCTAAGTATGTTAATTAAGCTAATGCAACTGTCTTAAGCTTACCTAGTCTATTAGGACAACCCAATATTTGAAAGACTTTTCACAAATTCCACACTTTTCAGTTCACTAAAATAATTTGCATGTAACATCATGGGAGAACATATGCTTGTGTGTTTTCCTAGGCAATTCCAAACTAACTAAAAATTGCATAAACAATTTTACCCAAAACTTCAACTTCATATACACTGAAGATTACAAGTTATGCGAATCCTTCAAACTGTTTTCTTTTCTCTAGTTAAGCTGAACCATACATATTTCCAGGGTCTCTTCTGTAGGCTTTTATCTATATCTTATCTAAAACAATTGCAATTTTATTCACTTTATTATTTATGAATATAAATATAATATTTTTGTTCAAAGTGATGCTGATAAACAGTTTAATTTCTTAGATTTGTTGTTTTCAGTATGAGGACGGGAATTAGAAATTAAACAAAAAATATATGTGCGAGCTAAAATCTTACCAACCAGTTCGTTTGACTGTATTTAAAGCTATATATAAAACAACCAGAATCTAAAAATGTGCGGAACTCTAAATCGACCCGACTCTAAATCGACCCGGACTGTTTTTAAATCTATATGTATAGCAAACGCCCCTTATAGACAAATCTGCTGGATTTAATATCTATCCGAACTGTTTGATAGGTTCGATTTAGTTGTCAAACACTCCAGCTATAGAAGTTTTCAACTTGATTTTATTTAAACACTGTATCACAGTCGAAATTCAAATAATGTTCAAAATTAAATCAGATTTCGAAGTGTGTATATTATTCGTTGGATCTGTAAATATGTTGTTCTTATTGTTGCTGGTGCTGGGTAACTCGCTGACCAATCGTCCATTTATGGCGAAACTGCATTTGCTGTTGCTCTTGATGAGACTCTGACATAAAACAATGTGACCTGCGTTTCGGATGTTGTACAAATGAATGGTGGATGCACAGCAGCAGCTGCAGCTGCAGATACGCGAGCTACACAATTTTTATAATCAAACTGACAGCTGCGTGCTGTCATCTCGCTCTCTGTCGCTCTCTCACGTACACACATGTCAGCCCGTCTCACTTGCGCATCGGCCAATTGGTGCGGGCTTCAAAACTTGAAATTAAACTAATTTTACGAAAATTGTCCAACTCTATGTGACGGCTATTGTTTTATTTGCTAACAAACTGCTTTTGTTTTTCAGCTCAGCTGCCATATAAATATATATATAGGGACACGATTTGATATGGTTTGGGAACTGGGATATGGTATTGGTTTGGTTGGATTCTGGATTCGGTTTGGTTCCATTGTTTTTAGCACACTTTTGATTGCCCATTGTGCGTGACGCAGTTCGCTCAGGACTTTTGGGACGCTGTGGTTGCAGCTTTTTCAGCCACCGAGCGGAAATTGATTTGTGCATTTTGTGTCACGCTTTTGTTATTGGCATTAACCCGCTATTAACACACGCTCCCCCGCCCGCCGGCCAACAACTACTAATAGCTCTATTATTTTGTTTGTTTGTTGGCAGTAGCCGAAATGGCATTTCAAATATTTTGCTCGCACACTTTTTCCTCTTTTACAACTGCTGCCGCTGCTCGGTCGCAGTTAATTAAATGCAAGTTAATTGCATGTTGCGCTGCCGTATAATTAAATTCCAATGCATCATTTTTATGACATTATTGTGTATATTTTATTTATTATTTCTGTTTGAATTCCTTTTTTTTTAATGTCTTGTTGAAGATATTTATTGCATGTTTAGTCGCATAAATTCCGTTTGGATATTAAAGTATGCGCTTTGACGCAATTTTTCAAATAACATTGTGAATGATAAACAGTTTATTTTATTTGTGAATAAATGTGGCTATATTGTTAAGCTGACAGTTCATCATAGTTTGTTTAAAAGTAAATATTTTATTCAACTGTATTTTTTTTATTAAGTTGTTTAATGCAGCTTTATATTTGCTTTGTTTCACAGCATTGTCATTTTTTTTAGCTTATCATCTGTTTTTAATGCTCATGTTTATTCGAAAACAATTTATCGAACATATTTAAGTTAATATTCACCTGCTTTTGTTATACGCTGAACCCACTGAAAATGGATAAAAAGGGCATAAAGCTTTTGTGCAACTGTATGTAAAGGCAGAAAGCAGCATTTCCGGTCTCATAGAGTATATATATTCTGGGAAAGCATCAATAGCCGAGTCGATCTAGCCATTCCGTATGTATGAACGCTCCAATCTATAAATATGAGAACTAGAGGCTTTAAATTTTGAATGTAAGTCCTGCTAGTGCCAGTGCAGTATGAGTTTGTTACCCATAATCAATAACTTGCCCCGTTTCCAAGCAATCTATAATAACCGATATAAAATTCTGTTTTTCTCTTGGGTTTTAAGATGTAGTCACCGAATTTGACATGTAGGTAAAGCTTATACAGATCAAGTAACTACCGAAGGTGCAACGAAGGTGCAGGGTATCCCCTAGTCGTGCACTCCCAACTAGAGCAAAGTTTACTGATGTTTTCAATTGTAATTGTCTTCGTAATTATAAATTGTTTTTCTGAAGAAAAAAAGGTTATAAGTTTTACTCTTAATACAATAGGCAAATGTCAAATATTTAAAAGCAGGATAACAACCTGGTAAATTTTAATATGTATTTTTACTAACAAGAACAAGTAAAAACGAACCTGAACTTGAATATATTTTTAGCAAAATGTTAAAGCAACTTGAAGAACTAGATGTAGACTTAAGTCTGATAAACTTGACAATGTGGCAGTTAAATGGAGAAAACCTTCTTTACTTGATGATGCTTTAATAATTATTTTTTTAAGTTTACCCTTAAATTTTTGATAGGCTTGACAATATGATGAAAAACATTTGCTTATTTATTTTTGTTTCTTTATGATGATTTCCATATTAATATCGAACATTCTTTTTCTCAATATTACCTGGTGTGGTAGACAAAACAATTCTTGACATTAAAGTACCAGTTGTTTAGCATTATTTCAAATGAAATTGTCGTACCTCTTGGTATTTTTTTCCACATACCGAGCATAAAAGTCAAAAAATGTGAGCAATTTTTGCATTTTATTTGTTGCGTAAATTTGTATTAGTCTTTAATTTATATGTTAATTATATGCCATTATTGGGTTTCATTTCATTTGTATTTTGTGTACGTGGCAGTTACTGGGGGGGAGTTCAAATGTTTCTCTTGCTTTGTCAGTTTTTGTTAATTATTTTTTGTATTATGCTTCGGTTCACATTCCTAACGTTTTTGGCCTGCCTGCCTACCAATTATTCTTTATTAAATTGCGTATGTGAATGTGTGTGGCAAAATAATTAAAACTCTGTCGTGGACATGTGTGTATGTGTGTGTAAGTGTGGGTGTTTATGCTCTTGGTCTTTCCTTGGATTTTGTTTATTTATGATTATTGGCAGCCAGCTAAATTAATTGATAGAATTCCCGGCAATTCGCCTTGGCCTTGGCTTGGCTTTAATATTTATGTTCATCATTGTTGACACTCGGCGCCCATTAAACCGTCTTGCTGTAGTCGATATAATGCCTGTATATCTCTATTTATTCTCATTCCTCTTTACATATTTGCACACACACGCACATTCTTTATATAAATTACCCAACATTTATAACACTTTCCCAAGTTAATCGCACTTCAGTCAATGTTTGTTTAATATAAGGGGCGCTGGTCATCCGAGAAGCCCATTCGGTTCGCCTGGAATCGATTCTCTGTTCCTTGTGGTTGGCCATTAGTTTGCTGTTATTATGCTCATTAGGCTAAATGGTAGCTAATTTCTTTATAACACTCTAAAATGTTGCTCGGCTCGTGGGTGTTGCAAATTGTGGCTCATTATTTGCAAGCCGGGAAACGCCAAAAGGCGTGCCGTTCATTCATGTTGGTTTATGTTTAAGGGGTTCAATGTTGCCATGTACAGCGATTAAGTCGCTTGGTTCATTCGTTATTGATTGGCATTGTGGGAATATCTGCAGTTGCTTTAGGAAAGTACATATTTTATCTGTTTAATAGCTTTAATTGTCTTGCTTGTCTTGCGGCTAGCCTTTTTTTTAATCGCAAATTGTAGTTAAAGGTGCATGGTTGTTAAAAAATTGTTGTCTAAGTGTTTTGCATTTGCTAGGCAGTTTTGCTGATGTGGTCTAGGTGCAGGTCAGTCAGAATGGAGTTCTTATTTATAAAAACAATTGCTGTTGACCAAATTGATAAATTGCATGTTTCAAAATGTTTGTCAACACTGGGTACATTTAATGGACACTACGCCCAACTACCATCTACGCAAATATAACACACATTTATTCAATTATAGTCTCTATTTTGCCAATTCATCTTGGGTACAAAAGCTAAACTAATGTCGAACATTTGGCTAAATAATTTTCGGTATTTATCATTGCATTTATGCCAAAGCCGCACAAACAAAGAAATAAACTACTTAAGCCGCCTTCCCGCTCCTCCTCCCTTAATAATTCACAATCCAATCCAAACATTCGGCAAAAGTAAAAGTAATGCCGTTATTGTCGTCATCCACAGGTATTAGCAACACGTGCCCAACACTTGTCAACACTATTGATACGAAAAAAAAAAACGGAAAAAAACGCAGCCTTGCAACCCTGCTTCAACTCGAGCTGTCTTTCATGCGACTCATGTCGCAGACATTTTCCTATCATCCTGAAAATGAAAATCTTTTGTTGTCGCTGGATATTAATCCATTCGTAGCCCAATGTGGTGCGTGACAAATTTCGATAAAAAGGCTGCTTTTCCGAGACGATGATAATGATGATGATGAAGACGTTGATGATGATGATTATGGTATAGGATCATTGTCTGGGTCCAGCCCATTTAACACTTCGTTAAACTTTGCAAAAATGAAAAGCTCCTGTCCAGAGCGTACAAACGTACAAACTGTAGATATAAATATTTTAACACACACAGAAACCACACACACGCACACACACACACATACATCAAGTAAAAATGTGCAATAAAATGCAACGAATTACATAGTTGAAAATGTAAACACACGCTGGCAAACTCAAGCTGCTCCGGAGACGATGAATGGCACAGCTATAAAAGTCAATAATACGTTCTCAGTAACTGCACTGGACACACACACACACACACACACATGTGTATATATATATATAGATGTAACCCGTCCGTTGTGCCCACTCTCCCGGGTACGGACACCCTTTACGTGAGCTAATACAGTTGCGTATTTGTACCAAAAAGACATTTACCCCGTCTCGGGCTCTGGAAATGGTCAATACGTGGGCTCTGCTGGCTATCCGGTGTCTGCTATTAAATTTCATAGCCTTGTTGTTGCGAATTTACGGCTGTTAAAGTTTTTTAAGTAGCCATCGCCTGAAACGCAAGGGTCAATGTTGCCCTCGGTGCATTGATCGATCGTTGTGTGAGCTACGCTAGTTTTTCGTGCTGCGGAGTTTAGTCTCTGTAGAAAGGTACTCGTGCCACGGGAAAGACCGGGGTATACCTGCAATTATGCTATATAGAAATAGGTCGACATTTTCCACTCCCATAGATCGGTCAAATCTCATCAGATTTCTACGACGTTTGCCTCTTTGTTCATAGTTTGGCCTGTAGATCAATTTGGCATCTAAATCTGGCAACGTCATTCTTGGTCAAAGTACATGTGAAAATGATACCCTCAAATATCCTAAATAGACATAGGTTGAAATTTACCACTCCAATAACTCGGTCAAAACTCAAAAGATTTTCATGAAATTTGGCTTTTTGTTAATGTATTACTTACTTATTTGGTTCAAACCCCCAAGACAAAAAAGGTCCAAATTTCCCACCCCAAACTCGGTCAAATCTCACCGATTTCAGAAGTTGGCTTTTTGTTAATGGTTTGACCTGAGATTGATTTGGCATTCAAATCTGACAACAAATTTTTGGTCCAAATTCAGTAAAAGTTACCCTTAAGAATCTAAAGACATAGGTCCAAATTTCCCACCCCGATAACTCGGTCAAATCTCATCCGATTTTCATGAGAGTTGGCTTTTTGTTAATGGTTTGACCTGTACATTGATTTGGCATTCAAATCTGACAACATAATTTTTGGCCCAAAGTCGTGTAAAAATGTTACCCTTAAGAATCTGATATAGACATAGGTCCAAATTTCCCACCCCGATAACTCGGTCAAATCTCATCCGATTTTCATGAGAGTTGGCTTTTTGTTAATGGTTTGACCTGTAATGATTTGGCATTCAAATCTGACAACATAATTTTTGGTCCAAATTCATGTAAAAATGTACCCTTAAGAATCACAAGACATAGGTCCAAATTTCCCACCCCATAACTCGGTCAAATCTCATCCGATTTTCAGAGAGTTGGCATTTTGTTAATGGTCTGACCTGAATTGATTTGGCATTCAAATCTGACAACAAATTTTTGGTCCAAATTCAGTAAAAATGTACCCAAAAAATCGAAAAACTGGGTCCAAATTTCCCTTCCCATAACTCGGTCAAATCCACCGATTTTCATGAGAGTTGGCTCTTTGTTAATGGTTTACCTGAATTGATTTGGCATTCAAATCTGACAAATATTTTTGGTCCAAATCATGTATGTTACCCTTAAAATCTATAAGACATAGGTCCAAATTCACACCCCAAACTCGGTCAAATCTCACCATTTTCACAATTGGCTTTGGTAATGGTTTACCTGTAATATTGGCATTCAAATCTGACAAAATTTTGGTCCAAATTCAGTATGTTACCCTTAAAATCAAAGACATAGGTCCAAATTTCCCACCCCGATAACTCGGTCAAATCTCATCCGATTTTCAAGAGTTGGCTTTTGTTAAGGTTTGACCTGAATTGATTTGGCATTCAAATCTGACAAATAATTTTTGGCCAAAGTCGTGTAATGTTACCCTAAGAATCTAAAGACATAGGTCCAAATTTCCCACCCCGATAACTCGGTCAAATCTCATCCGATTTTCATGAGAGTTGGCTTTTGTTAATGGTTTGACCTGAATGATTTGGCATTCAAATCTGACAACAAATTTTTGGCCCAAAGTCGTGTAAAAATGTACCCTTAAGAATCTGAAAGACATAGGTCCAAATTTCCCACCCCGATAACTCGGTCAAATCTCATCCGATTTTCAGAGAGTTGGCTTTTGTTAATGGTTTGACCTGAATGATTTGGCATTCAAATCTGACAACAAATTTTTGGTCCAAATTCAGTAAAAATGTTACCCTTAAGAATCTGAAAGACATAGGTCCAAATTTCCCACCCCGATAACTCGGTCAAATCTCATCCGATTTTCATGAGAGTTGGCATTTTGTTAATGGTCTGACCTGAATTGATTTGGCATTCAAATCTGACAACAAATTTTGATCCAAATTCATGTAAAAATGTACCCAAAGAATCTGAAAGACATAGGTCCAAATTTCCCACCCCGATAACTCGGTCAAATCTCATCCGATTTTCATGAGAGTTGGCTTTTTGTTAATGGTTTGACCTGTAATTGATTTGGCATTCAAATCTGACAACATAATTTTTGGTCCAAATTCATGTAAAAATGTACCCTTAAGAATCTGAAAGACATAGGTCCAAATTTCCCACCCCGATAACTCGGTCAAATCTCATCCGATTTTCAGAGAGTTGGCTTTTGTTAATGGTTTGACCTGTACATTGATTTGGCATTCAAATCTGACAACATAATTTTTGGTCCAAATTCATGTAAAAATGTTACCCTTAAGAATCTGAAAGACATAGGTCCAAATTTCCCACCCCGATAACTCGGTCAATATCATCCGATTTTCAGAGAGTTGGCATTTGTTAATGGTCTGACCTGACATGATTGGCATTCAAATCTGACAACATAATTTTTGGCCCAAGTTCATGTAAAAATGTTACCCTTAAAAATCCGATATACTAGACTGTCTCAATTTCCCTGATATAGGCATAATTCCAAATTCTCACTCCCATAACTCGGTCAAATCTCATCCGATTTTCATGAGAGTTGGCTCTTTGTTAATGGTTTGACCTGACATTGATTTGGCATTCAAATCTGACAACATAATTTTTGGTCCAAATTCATGTAAAAATGTTACCCTTAAGAATCTGATATAGACATAGGTCCAAATTTCACACCCCGATAACTCAGTCAAATCTCATCCGATTTTCACGAGATTTGGCTTTTTGGTAATGGTTTGACCTGAGATTGATTTGGCATTCAAATCTGACAAATAATTTTTGGTCCAAATTCATGTAAAAATGTTACCCTTAAGAATCTGACATAGACATAGGTCCAAATTTCCCACCCCGATAACTCGGTCAATTATCATCCGATTTTCATGAGAGTTGGCATTTTGTTAATGGTCTGACCTGTACATTGATTTGGCATTCAAATCTGACAACATAATTTTTGGACCAAGTTCATGTAAAAATGTTACCCTTAAAAATCCGATATACTATACTAGGTCTCAATTTCCCTGATATAGACATAATTCCAAATTTCCCACCCCGATAACTCGGTCAAATCTCATCCGATTTTCATGAGAGTTGGGTTTTTGTTAATGGTTTGACCTGACATTGATTTGGCATTCAAATCTGACCACATAATTTTTGGTCCAAATTCATGTAAAAATGTACACTTAAGAATCTGAATAGACACAGGTCCAAATTTCCCACCCCGATAACTCGGTCAAATCTCATCCGATTTTCACGAGATTTGGCTTTTTGTTAATGGTTTGACCTGAGATTGATTTGGCATGCAAATCTGACATCAAATTTTTGCCCAAGTTCGTGTAAAAATGTTACACTTAAGAATCTGATATAGACACAGGTCCAAATTTCCCACCCCGATAACTCGGTCAAATCTCATCCGATTTTCACGAGATTTGGCTTTTTGTTAATGGTTTGACCTGTAGATTGATTTGGCATGCAAATCTGACATCATAATTTTTGGCCCAAGTTCGTGTAAAAATGTTACCCTTAAGAATCTGATATAGACATAGGTCCAAATTTCCCATCCCGATAACTCGGTCAAATCTCATCCGATTTTCATGAGAGTTGGCTTTTTGTTAATGGTTTGACCTGTACATTGAATTGGCATTCAAATCTGACAACATAATTATTGGTCCAAATTCATGTAAAAATGTTACCCTTAAGAATCTGATATAGACATAGGTCCAAATTTCCCACCCCGATAACTCGGTCAATATCATCCGATTTTCACGAGATTTGGCTTTTTGGTAATGGTTTGACCTGACATTGATTTGGCATTCAAATATGACAACATAATTTGGGCCCAAGTTCATGTAAAAATGTACCCTTAAAAATCCGAATACTAGACATGGGTCTCAATTTCCCTGATATAGGCATAATTCCAAATTTCTCACCCCGATAACTCGGTCAAATCTCATCCGATTTTCAGAGAGTGGGCTTTTTGTTAATGGTTTGACCTGACATTGATTTGGCATTCAAATATGAAAACAAATTTTTGGCCCAAGTTCATGTAAAAGTGTTACCCTTTAAAAATCCGATAAAGACATCCAATTTCCCTGATATAGACATAATTCCAAATTTCCCACCCCGATAACTCGGTCAAATCTCATCCGATTTTCATGAGAGTTGGCTCTTTGTTAATGGTTTGACCTGTACATTGATTTGGCATTCAAATCTGACAACATAATTTTTGGTCCAAATTCATGTAAAAATGTTACCCTTAAGAATCTGAAAGACATAGGTCCAAATTTCCCACCCCGATAACTCGGTCAAATCTCATCCGATTTTCACGAGATTTGGCTTTTTGGTAATGGTTTGACCTGTAGATTGATTTGGCATTCAAATCTGACAACATAATTTTTGGTCCAAATTCATGTAAAAATGTTACCCTTAAGAATCTGACAAGACATAGGTCCAAATTTCCCACCCCGATAACTCGGTCAATTATCATCCGATTTTCATGAGAGTTGGCATTTTGTTAATGGTCTGACCTGACATTGATTTGGCATTCAAATCTGACAACAAATTTTTGGCCCAAGTTCATGTAAAAATGTTACCCTTAAATATCCGATATACTAGACATGGGTCTCAATTTCCCTGATATAGGCAAATTCCAAATTTCTCACCCCGATAACTCGGTCAAATCTCATCCGATTTTCATGAGAGTTGGCTTTTTATTAATGGTTTGACCTGTACATTGATTTGGCATTCAAATCTGACCACATAATTTTTGGTCCAAATTCATGTAAAAAATGTTACCCTTAAGAATCTGATATAGACATAGGTCCAAATTTCCCACCCCGATAACTCGGTCAATTATCATCCGATTTTCACGAGATTTGGCTTTTTGGTAATGGTTTGACCTGTACATTGATTTGGCATTCAAATCTGACAACATAATTTTTGGCCCAAGTTCATGTAAAAATGTTACCCTTAAAAATCCGATATACTAGACATGGGTCTCAATTTCCCTGATATAGACATAATTCCAAATTTCCCACCCCGATAACTCGGTCAAATCTCATCCGATTTTCATGAGAGTTGGTTTTTTTGTTAATGGTTTGACCTGTACATTGATTTGGCATTCAAATCTGACCACATAATTTTTGGTCCAAATTCATGTAAAAATGTTACACTTAAGAATCTGATATAGACACAGGTCCAAATTTCCCAGCCCGATAACTCGGTCAAATCTCATCCGATTTTCACGAGATTTGGCTTTTTGGTAATGGTTTGACCTGTAGATTGATTTGGCATGCAAATCTGACATCATAATTTTTGGCCCAAGTTCGTGTAAAAATGTTACCCTTAAGAATCTGATATAGACATAGGTCCAAATTTCCCATCCCGATAACTCGGTCAAATCTCATCCGATTTTCATGAGAGTTGGCTTTTTGTTAATGGTTTGACCTGTACATTGAATTGGCATTCAAATCTGACAACATAATTTTTGGTCCAAATTCATGTAAAAATGTTACCCTTAAGAATCTGATATAGACATAGGTCCAAATTTCCCACCCCGATAACTCGGTCAATTATCATCCGATTTTCACGAGATTTGGCTTTTTGGTAATGGTTTGACCTGTACATTGATTTGGCATTCAAATATGACAACATAATTTGGGCCCAAGTTCATGTAAAAATGTTACCCTTAAAAATCCGAAATACTAGACATGGGTCTCAATTTACCTGATATAGGCATAATTCCAAATTTCTCACCCCGATAACTCGGTCAAATCTCATCCGATTTTCATGAGAGTTGGCTTTTTGTTAATGGTTTGACCTGTACATTGATTTGGCATTCAAATCTGACAACATAATTTTTGGCCCAAGTTCATGTAAAAATGTTACCCTTAAAAATCTGATATAGACATAGGTCCAAATTTCCCACCCCGATAACTCGGTCAATTATCATCCGATTTTCACGAGATTTGGCTTTTTGGTAATGGTTTGACCTGTACATTGAATTGGCATTCAAATCTGACAACATAATTTTTGTCCAAAGTTCATGTAAAAATGTTACCCTCAAAAATCCGATATACTAGACATGGGTCCCAATTTCCCTGATATAGGCATAATTCCAAATTTCTCACCCCGATAACTCGGTCAAATCTCATCCGATTTTCATGAGAGTTGGCTTTTTGTTAATGGTTTGACCTGTACATTGATTAGGCATTCAAATCTGACAACATAATTTTTGGCCCAAGTTCGTGTAAAAATGTTACCCTTAAGAATCTGATATAGACATAGGTCCAAATTTCCCATCCCGATAACTCGGTCAAATCTCACCCGATTTTCATGAGAGTTGGCTTTTTGTTAATGGTTTGACCTGTACATTGAATTGGCATTCAAATCTGACAACATAATTTTTGGTCCAAATTCATGTAAAAATGTTACCCTTAAGAATCTGATATAGACATAGGTCCAAATTTCCCACCCCAATAACTCGGTCAAATGTCATCCGATTTTCACGAGATTTGGCTTTTTGGTAATGGTTTGACCTGTAGATTGATTTGGCATTCAAATCTGACAACATAATTTTTGGTCCAAATTCATGTAAAAATGTTACCCTTAAGAATCTGACATAGACATAGGTCCAAATTTCCCACCCCGATAACTCGGTCAATTATCATCCGATTTTCATGAGAGTTGGCATTTTGTTAATGGTCTGACCTGTACATTGATTTGGCATTCAAATCTGACAACATAATTTTTGGCCCAAGTTCATGTAAAAATGTTACCCTTAAAAATCCGATATACTAGACTGGGTCTCAATTTCCCTGATATAGGCATAATTCCAAATTTCTCACCCCGATAACTCGGTCAAATCTCATCCGATTTTCATGAGAGTGGGCTTTTTGTTAATGGTTTGACCTGTTCATTGATTTGGCATTCAAATATGAAAACATAATTTTTGGCCCAAGTTCATGTAAAAATGTTACCCTTAAAAATCCGATAAAGACATCCAATTTCCCTGATATAGACATAATTCCAAATTTCTCACCCCGATAACTCGGTCAATTATCATCCGATTTTCATGAGAGTTGGCATTTTGTTAATGGTCTGACCTGTACATTGATTTGACATTCAAATCTGACAACATAATTTTTGGCCCAAGTTCATGTAAAAATGTTACCCTTAAAAATCCGATATACTAGACTGGGTCTCAATTTCCCTGATATAGACATAGGTCCAAATTTCCCACCCCGATAACTCGGTCAAATGTCATCCGATTTTCACGAGATTTGGCTTTTTGTTAATGGTTTGACCTGTACATTGATTTGGCATTCAAATCTGACCACATAATTTTTGGTCCAAATTCATGTAAAAAATGTTACCCTTAAGAATCTGATATAGACATAGGTCCAAATTTCCCACCCCGATAACTCGGTCAATTATCATCCGATTTTCACGAGATTTGGCTTTTTGGTAATGGTTTGACCTGTACATTGATTTGGCATTCAAATCTGACAACATAATTTTTGGTCCAAAGTTCATGTAAAAATGTTACCCTTAAAAATCCGATATACTAGACATGGGTCTCAATTTCCCTGATATAGACATAATTCCAAATTTCCCACCCCGATAACTCGGTCAAATCTCATCCGATTTTCATGAGAGTTGGTTTTTTGTTAATGGTTTGACCTGTACATTGATTTGGCATTCAAATCTGACCACATAATTTTTGGTCCAAATTCATGTAAAAATGTTACACTTAAGAATCTGATATAGACATAGGTCCAAATTTCCCACCCCGATAACTCGGTCAAATCTCATCCGATTTTCACGAGATTTGGCTTTTTGTTAATGGTTTGACCTGTAGATTGATTTGGCATGCAAATCTGACATCATAATTTTTGGCCCAAGTTCGTGTAAAAATGTTACCCTTAAGAATCTGATATAGACATATGTCCAAATTTCCCATCCCGATAACTCGGTCAAATCTCATCCGATTTTCATGAGAGTTGGCTTTTTGTTAATGGTTTGACCTGTACATTGAATTGGCATTCAAATCTGACAACATAATTTTTGGTCCAAATTCATGTAAAAATGTTACCCTTAAGAATCTGATATAGACATAGGTCCAAATTTCCCACCCCGATAACTCGGTCAATTATCATCCGATTTTCACGAGATTTGGCTTTTTGGTAATGGTTTGACCTGTACATTGATTTGGCATTCAAATATGACAACATAATTTCGGCCCAAGTTCATGTAAAAATGTTACCCTTAAAAATCCGATATACTAGACATGGGTCTCAATTTCCCTGATATAGGCATAATTCCAAATTTCTCACCCCGATAACTCGGTCAAATCTCATCCGATTTTCATGAGAGTTGGCTTTTTGTTAATGGTTTGACCTGTACATTGATTTGGCATTCAAATCTGACAACATAATTTTTGGCCCAAGTTCATGTAAAAATGTTACCCTTAAAAATCCGATATACTAGACATGGGTCTCAATTTCCCTGATATAGGCATAATTCCAAATTTCTCACCCCGATAACTCGGTCAAATCTCATCCGATTTTCATGAGAGTTGGCTTTTTGTTAATGGTTTGACCTGTACATTGATTTGGCATTCAAATCTGACCACATAATTTTCGGTCCAAATTCATGTAAAAAATGTTACCCTTAAGAATCTGATATAGACATAGGTCCAAATTTCCCACCCCGATAACTCGGTCAATTATCATCCGATTTTCACGAGATTTGGCTTTTTGGTAATGGTTTGACCTGTACATTGAATTGGCATTCAAATCTGACAACATAATTTTTGGTCCAAAGTTCATGTAAAAATGTTACCCTCAAAAATCCGATATACTAGACATGGGTCCCAATTTCCCTGATATAGGCATAATTCCAAATTTCTCACCCCGATAACTCGGTCAAATCTCATCCGATTTTCATGAGAGTTGGCTTTTTGTTAATGGTTTGACCTGTACATTGAATTGGCATTCAAATCTGACAACATAATTTTTGGTCCAAATTCATGTAAAAATGTTACCCTTAAGAATCTGATATAGACATAGGTCCAAATTTCCCACCCCGATAACTCGGTCAAATGTCATCCGATTTTCACGAGATTTGGCTTTTTGGTAATGGTTTGACCTGTACATTGATTTGGCATTCAAATATGACAACATAATTTTTGGTCCAAATTCATGTAAAAATGTTACCCTTAAAAATCCGATATAGACATCCAATTTCCCTTATATAGACATAATTCCAAATTTCCCACCCCGATAACTCGGTCAAATCTCATCCGATTTTCATGAGAGTTGGCTTTTTGTTAATGGTTTGACCTGTACATTGATTTGGCATTCAAATCCAAAAACATAATTGTTGGTCCAAATTCATGTAAAAATGTTACCCTTGAGAATCTGATATAGACATAGGTCCAAATTTCCCACCCCGATAACTCGGTCAAATCTCATCCGTTTTTTACGAGATTTGGCTGTTTGGTAATGGTTTGACCTGTACATTGATTTGGCATTCAAATCTGACAACATAATTTTTGGTCCAAATTCATGTAAAAATGTTACCCTTAAGAATCTGATATAGACATAGGTCCAAATTTCCCACCCCGCTAACTCGGTCAAATCTCATCCGATTTTCACGAGATTTGGCTTTTTGGTAATGGTTTGACCTGTACATTAATTTGGCATTCAAATATGACAACATAATTTTTGGACCAAGTTCATGTGAAAATGTTACCCTTAAAAATTCGATATAGACATCCAATTTCCCTGATATAGACATAATTCCAAATTTCCCACCCCGATAACTCGGTCAAATCTCATCCGATTTTCATGAGAGTTGGCTCTTTGTTAATGGTTTGACCTGTACATTGATTTGGCATTCAAATCTGACAACAAATTTTTTGGCCCAAGCCCTTAAAAATCCGATATAGACATGGGTCCCAATTTCCCTGATATAGACATAATTCCAAATTTCCCACCCCGATAACTCGGTCAAATTTCATCCGAGTTTCATGAGAGTTGGCTTTTTTGTAATGGTTTGACCTGTAGATTGATTTGGCATTCAAATCTGGAAGCATAATTTTTGGTCCAAGTTTATGTAAATATGTTACCCTTAAAAATCCGATATAGACATGGGTCATGACATAGATCAATTTGGCATCAATCTAGCAACATTATTCTTGTATTTAAGTTTTGTCCGATTTGCTTCAAACTTATTTTCCAAGCTCAGCATATGAATACGTGTTTCAGCGAATTGGGAAATTTCGCCCGCAACAGTGGTAGATTGGCAGAATACGGTTGTATGCAAGTTTTTTGTGTACCGTCTGATTGGTTTCAAACTCATTTTTAAAGAACTTTGAGAAAATTTATTTTCTACGTACCATGGGCAAGGCCGGGTTATACCCGCTAGTTATCTATAAAACTCTGCATTGTCGGAAATGGCCGGGTCGGAAATCTATATCATATAGCTATCATAGGAGCAATCAGTGGAAAATTAAGTTTTTGACCAAATTCGGCATTTATTAGATTCACTATGCTTCAAATAGCTGTCAGAGCAACGATTGATTAAAAAGTAGGTTTGTGTATGGCAAAATATTCTGTTTTCCAATATACTTTCATCAAACTCAGCATTTACCAGATTCACTATTCAGACATATCTGCAAAACCGTAAGGCAAATGTATACGAGGGTATAAAATCTTCCCATCCTCTACCCTTACTCTTTAGTTTCTGCCTTCTTTAGGCTGTCAGTAGCCATTTTATGTGAAGAATAGAGTTAAATAGAGTTGGTTACCCGATTTGATTTAATTCCAATATTGTAATTATATTATATTACATTTGCTATGTGAGCACACTTCTCTGCACACACATGTCTCAGCTGTAACATCATCTGCTTGACTGATAAACATTTTTGTTTACTAGGCAGCTCTGCTCTACAGTATTTTCGATGATACCGTTGCACGTTGCTCGGAAATTCGAACGGAACGCGGCCGCTGCGACTTGTCGAATCGATCGATTTGGTGCTTATCAATTTCGAAAATAGCTCGCATCTTGCTTATCTCCCGCGCACGCTCTCAACGATAGATGCCGCCTCTTAATTCAGGCGTTCGCCGGCCACCGAACACATGAGCATTATCAACAACAAAAAGAACAACAACAACAACAAGGAGAACAGTTGTGTTTGTCACATGCCCCCGTCTCGCAGTGCTCGAATTCGAATTGGGATTTTAGTTTGTCAGAGTCTGTTGTCTTGATAACGTTAACGTTTCCCACTTGCATATTTCTATCTCGTATTATCTGTGTGTGTCTGCGTTTCGTTTTGTGCGTCTATGAATTTGGCTAAAAACGTTGGAAAATTTAATAAAACAACAAAAAATAAATTAAATTAATATTCACATATATTACAAGTGCCGTTGTGTAATTGTCGTCGTTGCAAAAATAAGAAAATTACCAGAAAAAAAAACTACGTAAAACCTTAAAGCTTATGTCATTACGTCTCTCGTAACGTGTTAAACGTCAACGTCTCAGCGTAGTCTTTGAAAAAAAAGTGCTTGTTTCGCTTTCTTTGTGGGTGTCTACTATTACAACTTATCTGGTCTAGTCAAGATATATTTCAAATATATCTATATAATATTAATTATTTTCATATTTGTTTGTGTCTCTAGCAATTTATGTGAGTACTTGAGCTAAGGTGATTAGTTTATAAGTCTGTGTGCTTAAGCGTATTTCAATGTTTTTTTGTTTCTTTTTTCCCCCACTTTACTATTTCCACCTTTCTTTCTAACGTTTAACTCTTATACCCTTTATTAACCTCATTTCATGCCGTTTCAAATGTGTTTCACAAAAACTATTGCGAATAATTAAATTATAACCATCTGCTCGTTTTTGCTATATAAATCAACCTTGATACCTTTTATATATATGTGTGTCTTTATGTACGTGTGTGTGAATATGTGTATATGTGTTTACGTGTGTGTTTTTGTGCTATCTGTTGGCCGTTGTTGCTGTCCGTCTATATGTCAATAAAACTGTCCACCTATTTGCCCTCACAATGTATTCCCAGTGCAATATATACACATAGTTTTGCATATTATTGAAATGCAATAAATAGCAAAATGTTGACTAGACTGCACATTTTTAATTAAAAAAGTGGCCACAATTTCATTTAAATATATTTGAGAAACTTTATAAATTACTGTGAAGGGCTGTGATGCTGCGAATGCAAATATATGTAGACGGGAAATTTCTGTCTTGTGTTCAGTAAAAATGGAAATCAAATGAACTATTATAGAATACCATGTAAATGTTCTCATTCAATTTCCAAACTGTCATCCACTTCATAAGCATATCAGGTACAAATCCCATTTTAAAATCCCAAGCAACCCTTTAAGTTTCCATAATTCCGCACATATTGATCAATGACAATATACCCAAATGGATTTAATTAGCCATAATTAGAGAAGTCTCTGGCTAACTTGTTGCATGAATAATGGCGCTAATAACAGCGACGTTGGGGATGTTAAACAGCGCCAGCAACAAGGATACACAGATAAATACAAACACAATGGAGGCAGGACACGAGTTTTGTTTGCCTTGACAAACACAAGTTCCTAATGCCAATAACTGAACCCATAATAATATTATTTATGACCTCGAGCTGCTGCTTCTGCCGCTGCTCTTTCTAGCTATCGACTTATATAAATTTATACATATATTTCATTATGAGCCACAAAACCGGACGGTGTTATACGGCTTCTTGTTGTGCCCGAGGCGACTTTTCCGTCGCATATAAATTGCATTGATATGGTAGGGAGCTCCTAAAGCAGCTTTCCGGTTTCAAGCATTGCTTTTTATACCCTGTTAACATACAAAATGATTAATAATAGTGTATAATAAAGATGGGAGTCAGTTACGATACAAGAGAGGGTATAGGCTTGTGATCAAAATTTTGTCTATATTCATTTATGTCTTTATTCAGGTCCAAAATCATTCAAATTAGTATACAAATTTTTTGTCAGACTACGCAATACTAATAAAAAAGAAAGAAATATATATCCTAGACACTTTCTATAGGGTGCTTTCATCTTGAGATTTCAAAAAACACAGATAGTAATTATTGTAGATGTACAATTTTACCCAGTTTTCAGTGAATCTTTTATATATAAGTATATTAACTTTCTAACTGTCTCCGAATTTCGAGAAGAAATGCTTCTAGGCCACTTTACACTCTGTTACAGGGTATTCCATAGTCAGACAGTCTTAACTTCAGCACTCTTACTTACTTTTTTATGCTTGTTAGCAATGGGAAGTGTTCCCTTGTCCTCTATTTGTTATCCGCTTTGCAGTTTGTTTGTTTGCTTGTTGTCTATTGTGATTTTTATTGTTTATATTTCATATTTATATAATATATTTTATGTCTTGTTTGGTTGTCTTATTCATGTTTTTCATGTTGACTTCAATAATATGTGCATTAAGTGCGTTGCTGCTACTCTTCATTTTCTTTGTTTTTTTTCCCATTCTTTTTTTGTTTGTTTATTTTAGTTCAGTTTTTCTTGGGTTTTTTCTTTGTGCTGTGCTCATTTTCATGTTTTTCTCCCCAGCTTTTTATCCTTTTTGATACAACATCTGTTCATTTGTGTGTTTCTATGCTTGTTTACAATGCGACGACTCCTCTGACAGCGTCAACCAGGCAACAGTCAAGTGAAATTGATGATGTTGCGTATACGACATGTATGTCAATTATGTTTTACTTATACTTAGTTATTTCCCCCTCTCCAAGATTTGACCCGAAACTCTTTAGCCTTTTGCTTTCTTTGAAATTTGTAATGAAATTATAAATTATAAGCTCACAAAAGCGCTTAAAACAAGTTTGCCTTAAGAAAGTAGAAAAAAATAGTTGAGCTACAGCAGGTGAGTAAACTTAGCTCTCAACTTTTGGCTATCCAGCGCACCCGCTCTCCGCCCCCTCAACTCGTCTGGCGGCATATAAACAATGAGAACAGTCTGAAATATTGTTGCAAAAGTTGCATAATTGGTTTGGAGCTTTGCTTGGCAACTTTTGATATGCCTTAATTAAGTTTGGCCGCATTCAAATATTTATAGGCTGCAAATAGCCATTGGGTTGAACTCTTGGGGCACTCCTCAAAATGTTAATGGGTTAGGGCTAGAAATAGTTGGTTTATAATTAGAAAGACAAGCGCATTGGCAGGTGAGCTACTATTAAGCATTGATATTTAAACGCAAATCTCTGTGGAGTCCACTTTACTTGATTGATAAATATTGCTTTGGTAGCCGTTAGCTTGAAAACTAGGTTCAATTTGCTTAAATATATATATAATTTTATTGATTTTTGTTAATTAGGATTTTTATAAGCTTTTCCCTAGTGTGAAAATGTGAGCTATTCCTTTTGAATACTTCTCCCATCACTTAAACTTGGGCGTAGTATCTTATTGGAATTCATGAAAGCATTTTAGATATATTCACAAGAAAACAGTCGAGAAAATAGCATATCAGATATCTTATATATCCCATTTACGTGTACAATTTCAACAACAATAGCAATCAATTTCAAAGTCAATTACTTCTATTTGAGGAGTTGCTACCTGGAAACTTTGTTAACAAAATGCCAATTGAAATACAATTTGAAACGCACGTGAGCGCCGAGAAATGAGCCTGCAAAATCAGGGGAATTGAATTAGTATGCGTGTGTATATGTGTGTGTGTCATTTAGGAACAATTTCATTAAAATTTAAATAGCCAAAACAAATTGAAAAGTTGTGCCAAGAAAATCATTTGCTAAAATTGGCAGGGAGCGAGTAAATGCAGTGCAGAGCAAAATAAAATAAAATAAAATAACAAAAAAAAAATCGAGCAACACGCCAGCCAAATCAGGGAAAAAGTCTTTCAATCAGGCTGCAAATTCGTTGGGCAAATGCCAAACGAGAGAGCGACAAAAAGGGAGAGAGACAAATAAATTGGAAACGTATTTCTAATCAATTAATGAAATTGCTGAAAAACACGAGATCTTCCATAGGCCGCGAAAGCATTGGCTAATAAATAAATCAGGAGCACTTAGCAAGGGGGCGTGGCATGTTCCTGCTGCAATTTCAATTAAAGGCTAACTAATCCTTTAGCAGAAACTTAGACAGTTGTCTTAGCTGCTATAATAATCAACAACAATTTCATCATCGTCAGCATCATCATCATCAGTAGCTTCATTATCGTAGTGTATGGTATTTGTCGCTGAGGCTAAAACAATAAACAAAGCAAACACAACAACTACCAACATTATCGCACATCATTATCATTGTCATTCCGAGCGCGGCACAGCTTAAAAACAAGTAAGAAAGTCAAAAGTTTGATAGCGGTTAGACCCTGAAATACCCTGTAGAAAAATGTAAGAAAATTGTGAAGGTTTACAAACAAAATTGTGACGAGCAAAAAAGTTAAGGAGAAAAGGATTATTATTTTCTCTTGATAACAAATACGAAATGCAGTTAATAGGGCTTCATTTAGTTTATGAAGTAGCAAAATTTAAATTAAAATAAATAAATTTAAAAAAATAAATAATACAAAATAATATAAAAATACTATAGTTAAAAAAAAAGCAGTATATAAATCATTATTAAAAGATAAAAAATAATTTTAAATATTACTTTGGCCAGAAATATATTGCCAAATCCGGCTATCCACATCCAAAACTTGAAATACAGAAATCAAACAAACCCAAATATAGCAACATATATTATTATGTAATTTTATATATATAAAACTTTGCCAAAATTTCAGTTTTGTGCTGAATCTCTTCTTTAAAATAATGCCATTTAGTAAAAGTTATTTAAGGTGTAATTTAATCTAGCTAAAGGCGTATGCCCCTCAGGAGTGGCATGTACAGGGTATGTACCATAACAACCAACCAACATACTAACAAACCCCAGGTGTAATCCAATGTAGTTATAATCGCATATGCCCCTCAGGCACCGCATCTGCAGGGTATATTAAAACAACCAACAGGCTTCCATCATCTACCGCTCTATACACAAAAACCCGAGCGTTTCGCTCTGAGTTCTGAGTTGCCGTCTATATAACTGTATTTCACGTTGTCGTCCTTTGATGCTGTTTGCTTTATTTTTCTGTTTAGTTAGTTTTTATGAGCGTCATTATTTTCGCTTGCCATGGCGCTAAGCATCTTAAGTGCCTCCACTTTAAGGGGGGCTTGGCAGACGCCTCCCATTCCAGACTCTGAAGTTTTTGGATGGCAGGCTGTGTGTTTGCATAGGCGACAGACATAATTTGGCGGCTTATAATTTAACTTTTGCTGCTAGTTTTGAAAACAACTTAATAAGAAAGATGCTGGGCTGTTGTTCTGCTTAAACTGAACCTGAACCTGGTGCTGTCGGTTGGGTGTGGAACCTGTTGTTGAAGTTCTTGTCGAAGAATGCGCCCAGTTGGCAGTTTTATAAGGCCCTTTGGTAATCATTATAAGAGTTCTGCTTTGTGGCATTTAAGCTGTGAAGTTTTCCAAAGTTATTTTGGATTAATTGCTTAAACTGAAAAGATAAGCGTGTAATAACCAGGGAATATAATTTGTATAAAATAGAATGTGTAAAATAAATTTTGACACAAAATCAAAATTAAAGGCAAATCAAAATATGTCAAATAAAATTTCAAATATTTCTAATTTAAAAACTTCAATTAAGAAAAACGAAAATTTAATTTTTTCAAATGTTTATACTCTTGTTTCATATTTATATTTTAAGTTTTTTATTGCTTTCAGTTTAATTGCTGTACATTTTTATTACACTTGCATCTAGAAAAGAATTTATCTGTTTTACATTTTCCCATATTTGCTGTGAAATATTTTTGCAACTGAGCCAGAAACTCAGCACTCTATGCAAGATACCTCAGTTTATGTCAACTTGTTTTTACTCTTTGTATTGTTTATAAAATCAGATTGTGTAGCGTACATATATTTTATAAAAGTTAAATTTCGGCTTCTTAGTGGCAAAATTCTTAATGTGTTAACTTTTCGGCCGTACCGCGTCACGATCTAAACTTAATTTGCAAAAAAAAAAAAACTGACCTATACAAAATATAACAACAGGAATTAAAAAACTAAAAATAAATTAAATTCGCAATAGACCAGATATAAAAATTTTTATCATTCGTGTTCCCTTTCGGCCATTGCAAGCTAAAAATAAATAACATAGGTAAGTGTAAAAGCAACTTGGTCAAGTGACATAAAAACTGGGATGATGGTTTGGTTGGTTGTTGACGGAATTTTAAGAATAAGCTCCTGCTGCCTTCTTCCTGCATGACAGATTGTCAGGCGCTGTCTCTGTGTGTTTGCTGTCTGCTGTCCAAAGCTTGTACCTTTGAGTGTTCTTAACAGTTATTGAAATTGCAGCAATTGAGTTCAGTGTGCTCGAAGCTATTTAATTGCAGCTGCAGCGCAGGACACCAAAGGAGCATAGCATAAGGATGGTCTAGCAGCGTCCGATTAGCAGATACCCTGTACACAGCCTCGAGCGGCTTTAATATGCATTCACACCTGAATATACACATGTACACACAAACACATACACAAATATTCTTGCCCCCTCTCATGCTTTTATCACTTCAGGGTTCTAAAATGACATCTAATTTTGTGTGATAGAATGTGTTATACCTATCATAGGATAATACATTGCAGTTTTTAGGCGGTTTACAGAAAGTATTCACGAAGAAGTGAAGTATTTTTGTCTCTAGCTTCTATATTTTTCCTAGATTTGCTGAACAAATCAAGTCTGAAAATCGTGATTTATCAATAACTGGGAATCGGAAAAGCTTATCGATAATCTTTTTGAACTTTGATCTGCGTGTGTTATACATGAACTTAACGGGCACATATCGGACTGACTTCAAAATCGACTTGACTGAGAATATATATACCTTAAATCTTCTGCCGCCTGTAACATACATTTGGTCAACTACAATATTCCCCGATTCACCAAATATCAATGGTTGCAGGGTATAAAAACAACAAGTACTACAACAGCAGCAGCAGCAGGGGCAGCTAAGACTCGGCTCGACTTTTACCCGCAGGTGTTGTAATCTAGCAACGTGGCGTTGCTTCTGCCTGTCTGTTGTGTGTGTGTGTATGTGTGTGTGTGTGTTTGTCCTGGTGCTGCTCCTGCTGCTGCTGCTGCTGCTGGACTTGGGCCAAATGCAGCTCGAGTGCTAACTAATTTCGTCGCTGTCGTCTTCACGTGTCAGCAACATTTCTTCAATTGGTTTCGTTTGGCTTGTCCTGTCCTATTATGTGCTCTCCTCTTCCATGCCAACCTGGCATGTCCTTTATGAGCTCGAACGTGTGTGTGTGTGTGCTTGTTTGTGCACTGCTGCAGTTGTTGACTCGTTTCGTGATACTTGGGCCAAGCCAATTCCTTTGGCCCAGTCATCCAATCCTTGGCCTGTTTCTGCTCTTTATGCACTTGGCGCCGCTCTGCTCCACTCTCCTAATGCTCATATGATCTGCTTTGGCTCCTAGCGTCGCATTTTTATGGCACTTGCTGTTTACTTTTACCGCCGTGTATGCATTTGTAGTTTCCAGTTACTTGTTATTTTCCTAGCTGTATTTTGTTTTTCTTCTTCTATTGTTTTTCTTTGTTTTTGTTGTGTCTTGGCTCTCGCCTTCGATTGTGTCTCATTTGGATCGTAAAATTAACGTTTACTACGTTCTTGTTTAAAATTGAGCTGTGTAATGAGGGCTCTCAGGTTAAGACAAAGCAAAAGGAAATTTACAAATTATATGAAAAGCAGTGGTAACTTTTTGGTCGAAAGTGTTTGACTTGAAGGTATCCTGCTACATAAACCCTTTACGTTATCCAGCAACGTAATAGTATTTAGGAGTCTTCTCTGCGATTCTTAAAATCCAAGCTAACTTTATTTAAAATTTAGAATCTGCTGCATATATATTTAACATGCACATGACTGACGTCCTTCTCGAATGCATGGCTAGATAGATGAAGAATATTAAATGGTTTTTGCCTCATTAGCGGGCATTCAAATTGTATAAAGCCTTTGAAACAGCGCATTTCCTTTGACATGCGATGCCAGCGATAGCATAAAAACTCGAACAGAAGTCAGAACCAGGGTCGTGTTGTTGTCGGGTTGTAGTTACCGAGTTTGAGGCCAGTGTAAAGCTGTCAACCGCGCCACGTAATTATTAAGTTGCAGCCAAAGCGCCCACCCACAACATTAGCAGCAAAGCCGCACTCGAACACACATGCACACACGAACACATAGAAACGCCCGCACTCACACACACACACACACACACATTTCATTTACTTTCTATAATTTCTCTAGAAATTCCGATTGCACATGTGGGACTTTATATTGGCAGCGCTGGAAACCAATTAAAATGCTGCACTGCTCCTGATTATGCCAACAGCGCTGTGTGTGTGTGTATGTGTGTGTGTCTAAGTATGTGTGTGCATGTGTGTGTGTGTCTAAGTATGTGTGTGCGTGTGTGTGAATAGATTGGTATGTGTCAACTAAGTGCAGTTAATTAGTGCGAAAATCACTTCAGTTGGCTGGGGATTTTTCGCCCAGATTTCTTTAGCTGTTTGTGTTTTTCCGCTGAAGCAGCTATTTTTTTTATATTTAGTTTTTCTTTTGAAATTTTCACATTAATTGCTCTGCGCTGCCTTTGGCTCTCCGAGTCCAACTCTGACACTGCTGCAATCAGCCGGACGAGCAGCCAAGCAACCAGGAACTAAGCTACTTGGGGATTTGCTCGATTTGTTGTCGCTTCGCAGTTTTTTTTTCTTTTTATGTTTTATTTTATTTTAGCCAAATAATCACACAGCTTGTAACATATTTCTAAGCAATTTGCAGCAACTGGGCTAAGCTCAATCATTTGTCCAGCACATAAATTAAATGCCTTATTTATTTAGATAAATATTTAATTAAAATTGCCATAGTTTGTCATAAGCTCTGATTTGACATGTTTAGAGATTGAATATGTATGCAAATTGATTTTACACTCTGCAGATTTTTATTAAATGATAGGAAAAATTGATAGAAAAAGCTTAGAGCTGCTTACAGCTAAGAAAGACATAACTATTTCCTTGAGTTTTATAATTTGAGAAAATATAATTTATGTACGAAAGGAAGAAAAACATGTTTTCTTTCCATTGTCTTATCCCCCGAGCTCTCAATTGTTTTATTGTTTTTTTTAAAGATTCGTTATTCGCACCAAAGCTTTAAGAAAATTATTAAGAACATTTTTTACATTATTGTCTCTAAAAATCTTTTGAAAAATTTAAAATAAAAGATTTTTTGTTGCATTCATTAATGCCTTAAAACATTTTTGTAGATATTATTATTTATTATACTTAATTGGTATTAAAATATTTGGTACCAGGCCCAATGTTTAATAAAAAGCATTCGACATATGTATGTTCCATTATTAATAAAAAAAAAAAATAATAAAAATATTTTAAATAAAAGAATATAATAAAAATTAATTAAATAAAAAATATAACACGAAAAATAATATTGAAAAAAATAAATAAATAAATATAATAAAAAAAGTAACTAACCTTTTTTAAAAGAAAATGTATAAAATAAAGCCATGTTTATTAACTCATGTGATAAATAAAATATAATACAATAGTAATATAATATAAATCAATAATATAAAGGCATCTTCTCAAAAAAAGTGGCTCTGATTTATATTAATTTAATGTCATTATTAATAACTCTCGTACGTCCGACAACTTCATAAATTTCAAGTACGCTATATAAACCCTCGCAAAAAAAAAAAAACATGACAAGTAGCGCAGTGGAAGCGGACGTGTTATTTACTCTGTTGATTAAGTTAAAATACCGCGCAGAGATCAGCCAGGCAGTGCAGCCAGTAAGTCGAGGACTTGCCTTGGCTCAAGGACAAAGCACAGCAAGTGGTGACCCCGCAGCCGAAAAAATAAGCGACCACACAGCAGCCACGGCGCCAGCCAAGCGACAATATCCAAGCAAACCTAAAAAACAAAACAAAAATAAGAAAAAATTTACTAAACTGTGAACCAGGGGGGTAACAAAAAAAAAAAAAAAAGAGGGAGCATACGCCATGCGGGGATTACATTAACGCAATTTCTGTGAGCCAAGGGCGGCGACCCCAGCGAGAGTTGGCAAATTAAACGCCCACTTAATCTCAGTTGGGTCAACTTGTGACACGAAACTCATTTGTGCCGCTGGCCACACACAGACAGACAGACACACACACACACACATGCATACGCACGCTGTAAGGGAATGGGCGCCCGAGCAGGGACCAAGTTCAGGGACAAGCGACAGCGTCAAGATCAAGGCACACATACTGCTCGAAATTATCTGGCAAGGGCTCCGGCTGGCTCTCTCCCTCACTCACGCACACACATATATACACTCTCCCTTAGGTCTAGTCATTTTCAATTAATTTGGCAACGTGGGCAAAACTGTAGACCAGCGCCAGGAAACTGGCAAAAGAAAAACAGTTTTCAGCACTTTTGTGTCAAAAGTTGTTTGTCGACGTTGTCGCGACATTTGCACTGAAGAGTAGTCTCTGCATTTCAGAGAGTTGAGTTCTCTACCTCTCACTGTGCCTGTTTTCGAGTGCAGGAAATGCGTACTTCCTGTTTGTTGTCGCAATGTGTGTGTGTGTGTGTGCCACTCAGGGGGCGGCAGCATCAGTCAGCTTGCAGCATATTTGCGTGCTCGACTGCTTCGCCCAAAGACAATAAATGCACTTGCCTTTGCCGGCTCTCACCTCCCCCTCTCTATCTTTTACATCCTTCCCTTCTCTCTCTCTCTCTCTCTCTCTCTCTCTCATTCTCTTGCTCTCTGCGCTTGGGTCAACCATAAACTTTTGCTTGCAACTGCCGCATAATTTTACATTTTGTCTCGTCTCAATGCTGCTGCTTACGGGCAGAAGAGAAAAAAAATTCAAATTTTATCTGGAGTAGGGGGGGGGGGGTGGCAATTGCCGGCGGGGTTGGGGCATTGTCGTCTACTCAATGCACTGGGCCCCGTCCGTTGGTTTTGTTAAAAAGTTGCTACCATTTATCTGTTTTGTATGTGCACTGCACTTCACATTCTTCCCGCTCATCCTTCTCCAACTCGTATATATTTTTTTTTATAAGGCCTTCGGTATGGGCCCGTCTTCTGCAGCTGTCTCGGGCCCTCTTTGATGGCATACCAAATAATGGCTTGGGCGTGGGGCAGCTGCCTCTTCGCTGTCTTCAGTTGCAGGACAGCGCAGCGACACACAAAGCTGCATGAACTTCCTTTTGTCGCATTGTCGTCTAGTTGTTTGTGTGGCACGTAGACTCTGTGGCAGTTGCTTTAACGGAATGCTGCTGCCAGCTACATAAAATGGGCTGCTAAACCTTCTCCCTAAAATGTTTTGTTTTATGGGAATTGTATTTAGAAATTTCATTGGTGTTGTTTGCTTTGAGTATATGCACACAGAAAGAAAAGTTATTAAACTATTAATTTGCTGTCTAAAATTTTACTTAATTTTACATTTTATAAGTGACTATATAAAACATATTGAGCTTCATGTTAATTGATTTATTTTTTTAAGTGAAGTTCGTGACATAAAAAATTCGTGGTTTTAAAATGCACCTTTGAATGAACCGAGGTGCTTTAATAAATATATTTTATATAAAGCCGCATATTTAATTAACACACAAATTTTTTTTTTTTTTTGTATAATTACAACTATTTTTCTCGTGATCTCCCTTTTTTTAAATTAGGAAGTTATTAATTGTGTATGCTTGTCTTTGCATCTGCAGTCCCAAACAAAAACATGTGCTCTCTGATAACGTCTATCTATAGAATCTACCTTTCTCTATCATTTTATCTCTGATATTCACCAAGTTTACATTTTAATTGGAAATATTCAACATTTAAGAATTGCCTAGATCAAAAACAATAACATGTAAGGATTATAAGTGCCTGATCTCTCTGAAAATTTTTATCACTATACATCTTTCTATAAAAACTTTGATATATATTATTTTTTTTTTTTTTTTTATATATTATATATTTTTTTTATATTTATATATATTATATTTATTGTATATTTATATGTGTTATATATTTATTGTATGTTTATATATATTTTGTATCTATTTTATTTTTATATCATAGCTGCTTAAAGCATATTCTCATTCCATACTTTTCCGACAACTTATGTCTATTTAGGCAATTGTTCATCAAACACTTTGCTGCACACACGTTAACAATATTTCAGCATGAAATCTACATTGGTCGGGCACATTGCACCCTAAACTTTGTAACATTTTCGAACACTATAAAGTTGTGGGGCTCCAGCATCAGCGAATGTCTCAAAGGTTGCGGTTTATGTGAGTGCATGCAATAGACCTGACATATAGTTGCCAAGGGCAACAACAACAACAACAATAAGCAGGGACATCAATAGATAGTACAGCAACGCATTTGGACATACTCAAAGCAACAACAACAAGAGAAGCTGCGACCCCGGCGACCACAGAAGTAAAGTTCTTCGTGTTGCTGGTCGCGTAAACTTAATGGAGTTCGGCAAAAGGCCACAGGAAAAGGGGTTTTGTGTGAGGAGTGTCCTTTAGGGGGGAGAGGCGTGTGTGTGTACAGTCATGGCAGCGGCCGAAGGCTTTTGGATACGGCAGTGCGTTTCGTCTCCTAGACTTGTGCTTGATGTTGCTGCTGCTGCTGTTGTTGTTGTTGTTGCTGCTGTTGTTGTTGCAACATGGATTTCCGCTCGCTGCTCTGGCATTGTGCAACCCACTACTTTATGGCGCACCACATGTGCACTTTGTAATCTGTCGGCGTTATTGCATTGCGGGTCGGACAGGAGTTGGCGAGTGAGTTAGAGGGGGGCCGGCTGCTCCATAGTTTGATGGAAAGGACGGAGTGCACTTTGCTGTGGCCGAGGCCTTTTCAAGGGTTGTGCGTGTGCGTTTGCGTGTGTGTCTACGCTTGCTTGTTGTCCTGTCTGTCTGTCTGTCTGCCTGTCCGTCTAGAGTGGATTTCAAGTACTTTACTTAGAAGCTTCTACGACTTTATAATCAATTTGAAGCACTGTTTATGATACAGCCAATTGATTTCCATTTTTTATTGTTTTCTCGTTGCAGGTAAGTGCGCTCAGTCAACTTTGTATCTGTTAAGCGTAAGTGAAGTGTGAGGTTGGCATTGAAGCATGTGCCTAGATTTTAGTTTAGGGCTGTCATTGGAAGAGAGAAATATCCATGCTAAGCAGCTTTAAGCTATTGTTAGCTTAATTTGATTTGTCCTTGACAACACTTGGTAAAAAAAGAAATGTTTTTAATGCATGCCCTTTCGTACATGTCTGTGTTAACGTCAGTTAACAACCAGTTAAATATGACAGCTTGTTAAATTGATTTGATAAGTAATTTAGTCGGTTTATTAACATTTAACATGATTAGACTAAGATGAATTTTATTTGAATAATTTGAAAATATAATTGCCAATTTGTTTTTTATTTTTAAAATTGCGCTCACCTTAGCTTTAATATTCAAAATATTTGGAAATTAACTAATTTCGATAAATATCAAATTGTAGATATAAAAAATTACATTTGCTATCTAATTTATTTGTATAAAGAAATTGTAAAAAAGGTTGGAACAAAGTTTTCATTTCAAATCTGGTTTCATAAATTGGAAAATCAGCCTCACGAACCGAACCTCAAAGCGAGGCATCGGTTCGACGCGTAAATTGAAGCATCGAACATTTGATTCGGGTTCGAAGGCAGTATATTTGTAGTTTTTATATTATTTTTTGAAAGCTTCTTAAACTTTGTAGGTGTATTTAAAATATTCGTTTCCTTACATTCGTTTACTATAAAACATTTATTTGTTGTATCTCTCTGCAGCACTTTAATTTAAATTCAAGCTTATCACCTGACCGCAAAGCCACAAATATTTAGCATCTTTGTCATGTGATCTATTTGCAACAACCCAGCCAGCTTGGTGACTTGACTTAACAAGGCGTCTCATAATCGCATCAGGAATTTCCCTGTTAGCTGGGGCAGAGAAAAAAAAACATAGAAAAGGCGAAAAAAAAATATATAAAAATTTGCAACTTTTGGCGCGACGCGCCATACTTGATGGCAGGAGCAAGTCCTATGAGTCCTTTGTGGACAATGCTAACACAGCAACAGCTGCCGTCGCTGTCGCAGGTGGGCGACCCACCCACATCCCCTTATAGCCTACAACCGGTTCGCACAATACACAAACAAGCAAAAGTTTGTAAACAAAAATTGTTGACGGGGTCGACGCAGAAGCAACTGCGGTGCAGTAGTAGGAGGGGGGAGGGTGGTGTTGGTTAGCTGGTTGAAGGTGGTTTAAGGCTCTCGAATGCAAAAAGTTTTTACATCATGATGCTGTTGATATGCCTGTTAGTCGTAGACTCTGACGCTGTTGCTCTCTCAGCTACCGCTCGACGTGGTTGTTGTTTTTGCCGCTGCTGCTGCTGTTGTTGCGTATTTATTGTCGTTGTGGCGGCGACCACAGCGGCACAGGCCAACGTTAAACCCGTTGTTGTGTTTGATGTTGTTTGCTGTTGTTGTCTGGGACACTGCCGTTTCGCTACAACTTTGGTTTTTTTTTTTCGCGGTTAAAGTTGCTGGCATTTGTTAGACATGCTCCTTGCCACAGTCGAGCGGCATGATATTGCATCAGTACATCAGTTAGTTGAGTTTGGTTGGGGTTTGGTTTTAGTTGGTTAGTTAGTTGGTATTTGTGGTACCCAAAGGAGCTGTATACCCATAAAGTGGATTAGGCTTAGCGCCATGAGCAGAGCTGGTCTTCAAGTTGACCTATGGCAAATAGGTATATTCTTATATCGCGTAGTTCAATTAATTCCCTTTATTTCTGTAGTTGATAAGGCTAGGCTCTACCCAATTGGCATGTTTTCGGCTTACCTTAATTTTGTTTACATTTTGTTTTGGGCTTTTTTAGCTCGACTTTTGCTTAACCGTTTCATTCCCCTTAACCGATTCGCTTTATTGCGCATGCGCGCTCTTATTGGGATATTTTACTCTTTTGCTTTCTGCACTAAGGTGAAGTCCTTTATAAAATGTGGCTTAAACAAAGATTTGTTTCATTATTAAAAACAGAATATAATATAATTTTCAAAACTTTACATTCTTCATACATTATGTACCATAAGCGAATTTGCAAACAAATTTTCACTAATTTAATACAATAAAATTTACATCTGAACATTGCAATATTACTTTAAAAGTACAACATTTTTGTAATAATAAAAAAGAAAGTATATAAAATAATAAACAGTATAATATATATAATATATATAAAATTACCATACTGGAATTCCAAAGAAATTTTCTGTGATTTGTCAAAAAGTGTGAAAATTTTCAATATTAGATTTCAAATATATGTTTAAAATATTAAAAAGTACATAAAATTTTAAACATAAGATATATTATATTTTTAAATGTTGTCTGCAAATTATAAAAATTGATTTACAATATATAAATGTATTTTGTTTTGTTTATTTTTAATATTTTTAAAATATAAAACCCATAAAATAATATTTCTCAAAATTGTTCCCAAAATATTTATAAACATCTATAACGACAGCATATAAAAAATTGGCTTTGCCCATAAGGATATAAATATTTCTTGTTAATCATATCTAAAATTGGCAAACGACCATTGAGGCTTGAGAGTCCCCACTGCAATTGCCATTCATTCATTTATTCATACAGTCGGCAGCGGTCTCGCAAGGATGTGTCTAACAGGTTGCTGGCCACGGCAACATGTGGACGCACGAGCGAGGCGATTTGCACAGCCGAGCGAAACCCAAGCGAATGTTGTTTTTACCGGAGAGTGTCGAGACGAGCTAAAAATGTCCGTTTATTATTTAGTACATTTTGCCGCCTGTAAACAGAGAGCAAGTCCTGGCTCGAACAAGGACTACGGCGATGAATTTAATTTGCCATTGGCACATTTGCCGAGCATGTTGCACGATTCGTGCTGCTGAGTTTAGTACAAATCGTGCATTCAAACGGTGCGGATGCGCGTTGTTGTCCTTGCCGTCGTTATCGTCGTCCATACGTCAAACTTATTGTGTAGGCAAAACAATAATCAGAAAACTTGATTGCTCACTGGCTCGTGTAGTTCTTCTGCAGGATTCGTTGTCCTTTAGGAGTGCAAAATACGGCGCGCATCAAAGCCAATTCAATAAGCATCCAAAACTCTGACCTGCTATAAGAAGTGTATGCCAAAAAGTGCTGCGGCACTTCCAAGTGCCCGGGCACACGCCAGAGCAAAGACCAAAGTAATGACAGGCCGGAAAGGCAATAACTGGTTGCACGACTTTGTCCTGAGTCCTTTATATCTGAGCTGCTCGCAATACGCTCAGCCCAAATTAAATTCCAACGCAGCTCGCAATCTGCTTAATAAATAATTAAGCGTAATTAAAGAGTTAAAAAAAGACATACACTAAAGGTATTTTTATTGTTGTAAAATGTGTGATGGTGTGCGTGTGTGTGTGCTTGAACTTGTGACTGTTTTCTTTTAAACTGGTACAGTAACAATTGCCTAAGTGCAGCTGAGCGCGATTTGTTTATTGTTAGGCACAGGCACATCTTTGAATGAAGTTCTTATTATTTATTTTTATTTAAATTTTTAAGAATATTTTTTGTGGGTTCTTAAAAAAATATATAGTCGCATCATCGATTTTTCTTGAGCATATTTTTAATTCTAGAGTTTATTGACAATAACATTTGATAATCTGCATATTTTGATAACATTATTTACTCTCAGGATTCTTATAAAAATGGAAGCACATTTTGTAAAATATTTGATATTCAACAGTACATTTTGCATTGCTAGCATTTGTCTTCCCTAATTATATTTACGGTCAACAGTTAATATTAAATTTATATTCCAACTTTGAGACAAAAATATAATGCCCTCAAAAAGTTGCCAAGCTATGTGCATTGATTCTCTTTAAATAATTGTCAGCGTATTTTAAAAGCTTGTCTAAAGTTCGTCGATGCTTTAAAGAAAAATTTATTCAATATTTTTATATGCACTTAAATCCATTAAATAATATTTTATTGTGTACAAATCAGCTAGTATTTCACTTTGTCAAACTCTAAAATTAAAACACAGAACTTTGACTTTAGTATCACAAATTTATGAAAAATATTAATTCAAATCAAACAATTTTTAAACATTACCGCAAGTTACATTACAGAAATATAAAAATGACATGAAAAAAATTAGTTAAAAAATTAGGCAATTTTATAACATTACCGAATTTAATCTAACTAAATTTAAGCTCAGCAATGTTATAAACTCACAGGCATTATGTGTAAATTGCGTATTGCAAACAGTGCTAAATATTTATTTAATATACATCGCGTAAAATGTTCAATTGAATTGCATTTAGTTAATACCTACTGTATTACCTAGTTGCTGTTATTGCCGCTGTGCGACCATTGTGAACGTGTTAAATGCAAATGAGTTTTTGTCTGTTGCCGTTGCCGCACCCTTTGCACTTCGTTTGGCTTGACTGTTAAGCTTTATCAATGGTTAACAACAAAAGCAACAACAACGAAATGGCAACAACAATTACACATTTTTATGTCTTGAGCATGTGTCTGCGTGTTGCTGTTGTTGTTATTGCTCATGCTGCTGTTTGCATACCGGAAATGCAAAACTTCAACAGCAGCAGCATCATTTGTCCTCCTGCTGTTGCCCAACCTCCTCACTCGAGCTGTTGTGTGTGTGTGTGTCTGTTTTTCACAGCAATATCCATTTCCGTTTCTGGCTGCTGCTGCTGTCGCTTCTTATTCGACACAGCAACAACAACAGCAACAACAACAGCAGCAGCAGCAGCTGAGCATAATAAATTTTTAATTTCATTTGCTTTTATTTATTGTTTTTTCTGCCTCAATTACATTACAATTTCTCGCCCGCTTTTCGCTTCTTACTATACAAAATTTCTTCTTCTGCTCGCATAATTCAAATTGTGTG
Organism: Drosophila lacicola; assembly: GCA_035045355.1. NCBI lineage: Eukaryota > Metazoa > Arthropoda > Insecta > Diptera > Drosophilidae > Drosophila > Drosophila lacicola. The sequence continues at coordinate 507,655 of JAWNPB010000131.1, read as the reverse complement.
TTTTTGCCATTTTTGTTGTCGCTGCTGCTGTTTTGCAGTCAATTTCGACTGTGTGTGTGTTTATTTTGCATAAATATTTAATTGATTTTTAATATGCGTAATGCATATTTGATAAATGTTTTGATTTCTTCCCAACTCGCTGCACATTCGATGTTCATTTATAGTGTCCATGCATAATTCTGAGCATTTGCCAAATGTTGAATGTTTTATGGCCAGCACCACACTTTGATAGGCAATTAGTTTAACTAAACAATTGATAACAATAAAAATGTAAATATTCTCAATTATGGTGCTAATCAGTTAGTGTAAATTTATAAGATTTACAATTTATTTTATTACAAAATTTAATTTTATTCTAAGCTAAATTTTTGCAATTTATTGTTTAATATTTTATATAAATATTATTAAATAATTTCTAATCTAATTTTTTAGCCACTTGTATGGTGAGTTGTACCTCTTGAATTTAATTCGATTGCTTAAATAATTGATTTATAAATATTTTTCAAATATATATGTGTATATAATATATACATTATCGATGCGAGGCTTAAATGTGCATCAACAAATGTGAAAAGCATATTTAATGAACAACAACAACAGCCACAAACAACTGAATAAAAATTTATCAAATTTTGTCAAAACGAAATTTAGCAATTTGCACAAATATTTAACCGCAATTCAACTGGCAATTATCTATGTATGCAGCTGTGTACGTGTGTCTCTGTGTGTTTCTGTGTGTGCGTTGGCCACAAATGTTTTGCCTCTGACCAAACGGTTAAAGAACACCAAAAATCGCACACAAATCACGTGCAGCGTCGGTTTGCGGCAATAAACGCGAGCGCGATTTTTCACGCGTTTGCTACACAACTTTTTCTTTTGCTTTTACTTTTTTTCGCCGCCCGCTTGTTGACAGTTTGCTTTGGTTGTGGACCCAACAAAAATCCCAAAGACTTCCGCCTCAACGAGCTTTTAATTGAAAAACGTGCTGCGGATGCGAAATTTCTTGATCTGCGTTTTGTCTGGCCAAGCATCTTCCTGCCACTTCTAGTTGCCACACATTTGATATTGTTTTAATTAAATGCATTTGCATTTTACAGTCCATTCTGTGCTTGACTACTGTACTCTGTATATTTTTGTGATTATTTTATTCGTAGTTTTCAAAAATGATTTCCTTAAACTTGTCGGCTTTTTGATTTATGGCTTTTAATTAAATGCCTCTGATGTGCGATTCTTGTATTTATTTCTGTCTGTCTGTGTGGGTGTCCATTATTTATCTATTTGCTGCACGTGTCTGTGCAAAAGTTTGGAGTCCACACTTTTGTCCCATTAGTCCAGAAAACAAACTCTGCGTGTTATGGAATAGGAAGGTTCGGCTTTGTGCCGGTTTCGGCTTGCTGGGCAGCCATATAATTATACAATTACGAAACCATTTAAATAGACATCACACGAATTTCACAAAGTGAAATGAAATACGCTGGCCACGCCTCCACGCCAACGCCCATAGAGCAGCGACAGGGACACCGGGACAGCAGCCTTTGACGTGACTGTCTAGCTGTCTGCGGTTGCACAAGTGCCCAGACCGAAGCAGACTCCCATTTTGTTGTTATGCTTTTCATGCGCCATGCGTAGTAACTAATTTGTGTTAGTGAGTGTAACGAGCGGCTGCTTTCGCAGCGGCAACAGCCCAAAACGGACGACGTCATGAAACCCACACCCGTAGCATAATTAGAAGCCATGAAAACGTACTAAATGCGAAAAAATCTCTTTCACTCGATTTTCGCCACATGTCAAATTTGTGGCAACCAACTGCAAAATTTGAGGAAACAAGCATTTGATGTGGACTTTAGAGCGTGTTATAGATAAGACTCAAGGCAGTAGAAATAGTATTAAGGCTTCAAAATGTCATAGTAATTATATTGCTTGAAGGCAAATGTTGAAAAAAAGAATGTCACCCTAGACAATTATTTTATCTTGATAAAAGACTGCATCGGTTATTTATTTAGAAGGATGACTTTGGGCTCTTACTCAACAAGCACAGTATGAAAATTGTTTTGGTTCTGTGAGCATCGGATCTTTCGGAAACAATTTTTTTTTTAGAATCTGCATAAACGAGACTCCCTTTAATAACCTTTTAAAAGGTGATCAACTAAATTGAACAAGCTTAAACTAGTCCTGATTTAAGTAATAAATCTAAATGAGTGCAGTTTCAAGAGAACTGTCATAAGTGAGATTTGACACATTATATGATATTTATTCCCTTTTTTGTACCTGAAGCAATAATCTATTCTCTCCTGAACTGATACTCTATTCTCTCCTGAACTGATACTCTATTCTCTCCTGAACTAATACTCTATTCTCTCTCTAAGTGACAGAACTGGCGTTGACTTCATAACCATAACCGTATATTGCATTTTGGCATTTAAATGTCAGCGAAAACGTTTCGTGGAACACACACATTGGCAGCACTATCCATCTATCATTTATTTCGTCATTCGCTTGACGCAATGCGCGCTCTGTCCGTCCGTGTTGGCCCTATTGCGTGGTATGACTTGGGCTGCTCTTGAGTATCTGTTTAGTAGTGCGCTTAACTTAACTTCCGTTTCCGCTTTGAACAGCTTCCGTTGAGCGTTATTATCTAACTAACTAGTGGCACTCGTGCGCGTAACGTTCTTTATGCGACGTCCCGTTGCCCGCCAGTGCGACCAATGCTTGTATCTCGTAGCTTATATCTGAAGTTTTTTGCATCTCAGAGATGAGTAGCTGTTGCCGCTGTGTTGTGGCCCATGACTACAGACGGTCTGTTCTAACGATGGGCGCTTCAGTTTTTGAAAAATTTAATTACAAACTCTCTGAGGCATTATTAGAGAGATAACAGGATACTAACGATGGCAAGGACGCCAGGCTATATAACAGCAGCAGTTGCAGCAGCAGCAGCAGCAGCTGTGCTCCAGTTCGAGTTTTGCTGCCTTTGCCTTGCTCCTTTCTTTGGAAACTTCCTTTCTTTTTTTTTACCCACCCCCCGTGCTTTTGTAGGCTCCTGGCTGTGGGCCATTTTGCGCCATATGCAAATTTGTTTTTCCTGCCGCGTTTTTTTTCCCTTTACTTGCCCAGACACTGCTTGACTGTCGTCTGTCTGCCTTTCAATTAGTTTTCGAGACTAGACGCTGTGGCACGTGCCGTGCTTTTCCTACCGTCATTCTTCACATTTATTGAACGCTCGAAAGTAGGCTATAGTTTCTCTTGTTATTGTGGCCCACCTTTTTCAGCTTTAATTGAGCGGCACTTATACATTTTTTTTGTTTGTTTTATTATTTTATTTATACAGTGACATTAATTATGTTTAAAAAATGAAAATATGCCACTGGCCATCAAGTATGCATTTAATTACCAATCATATTTCAATTAATTGGTTATAAAAAAGCGATTAAAAGAGCATATATACACAATGTCTATATGTATGTACATATATGTGTGTGTATATTGTTATTATTTCACGCGTGCTTGCTGAACAATTTCACTTGAAAATTTATAGTTTTAATTACTATTAGCACAGATGCAAAGCCAGTGAGTACAAAAAAAATAACGTGCGCTCAATCCGCCAGGCAACCAAACAAACTGACCGAGTGCACAGGGATATTAAGTATACGCACATAAACCTTAATCCATTGGCAACAATTAAAAGCTTTATTTGGTTGGTCGGTTGGGTTGGTTGTTGTTTGGACTGGCTAAAAGTGTGCCACGAGTGAAAAACACAACTCTATTTACTCTTTGTTTGCCAAATATGTTTTATATAAAAATAAAATATAATATTTAGTGCAAGTAGAGTTTGGAGAGTTACAGAAAAAAAATTTAAAGTAATTAGTGTAATGGAAGTTCTATTCTGTGATATTTTAATTGTGATAAATGTTTTATTTTTTAACAAAAAACTATTTAATTAAAAATTCATATAAGTAATTTTTTGTCTCATTTCCATTTCCATTTGGATATTTATACATTATTCCAGCTTCAAATTGTGCTGTTTGTACATTATTTTATCTCTAAATATGTTGACAATTAATGTGGGGTATGTTATGGTCCAGCATACTCCATCATTCGCCCTATTCATTTATTTTTTTCCCTTCTCGAAACTCTGCATTGTTAACTAATTGCCGTATTTTTTGTGTTTTGTGCTTTGCAAAAGTTTTCTATAAAAATTAATTCGCTTGTTTTAATTTTAATTTGTTTGTATAACAATACGATGCATACAACAAATGTGGCACAAAAAAACTGAAAGTGGGCACAGTACAAAAAATGCACTGGTTTTCATTGCTGAAATGCTTCTTTATAGTTTATTAATAAATAGCAATGGGTTAACGTAAACAAAAAATAATAATAATAGTAATAAAGAATGCTTAAAAACACACAATGGCAACAAATTCATTTGCTGAGCTGCTTGTTAAAAATGTGCAGAAATAGCTTTTTGTGTTTATAAATCATAATAATGCAGCTGTGTTAAGTATACTTCAAAGGCTGAATGGAATATTTTTTGCTATTCATTTACAATTTTCTCTACAATTTTATTCATATTTAAAAAATAATATATTTCTTGTAAATGATTCAATTACAGGGCATGTTATGCTACTCGAAATTCTTAGAAACACATTTTGCTTTTCCATTCGCATTTGGTCTAATTTAATGATGTGTCCGTCGTCTGCCTAAGCAGCCAATTAGCGTACATCATTGTAAGAGAGTTTCGCATGTCTTTATTAAATGTTGCAATGTCTGCACAGCTGCTGCTGCTGCTTGCTGTCGCACATATCGAGCATGTCCTGACACTTGTTGTCCTTGATGTCATGTGCTGCGTGTGTCTGTAATTTAATAAATTTAATGAACATATGCCGCCGGCAGCCAGCAGCTGCCTGAGGCGTGGCAAATAGACTCCAAGCGTTGAATGTCAAAGCACCAAGAGAGAGGGCGCTTAGAGAAAAGCAGAGAGAGAGAGAGAGAGAGAGAGAGAGAGAGAGATGGGGAGCAGTGCTGCAGGAATCTATTTTTCAATGCCTTTTTGCAGTCTTTAAGACAGCCTAAAAAATAGGCAAGGCTGGGTGGATGACAGCCGGGCCAGGACCCCAAGACAGATATATGCCCGGGCAATCGTTAGCAGTGGGGTGGATGGACGCAGATTATGTAGCATGTGCTCTGACTTATGATTGATGCCTTTTGTTATTGTTGTTGTGTGTTTTTGCTTCTTTTTTTTTTATACATATTTTTTCTTTCTTCTCTGGCTCGAAAACATTTCTCTTATGGCTCGCAGTTGTTTTGCTTTACATTTTGCCTGCTGCTTTATTAGATATAATATTTTTAGTGGCCTTTGTTGCACAGTGCGCTCCGTTATTTGATGCTCCGCAGCAGACATGTGTTTACTTTTGTTTACCCAGGCTTTTCAGAACAGAATAAAAAAATAAATACTATATATACATTTTATATTGTATGTTTGTATTTATAACAAAGGCGGCACTCAAATGACTCTAAATGTCTCTCTTTGCCATATGCGTGTGTGTGTGTGTGTGTATTTTCTCATAGCTCTAACTTATGGCCCGCATGGGCTGTGCTCAAAGGACTCGTTGCTATAAATGTGCCTCACATTTTTCTTAACATTAAAGCGACAATATTTTCATGCAAATTGCTCGTTTTATGACGCGTTTTCATTTTTTGCAGCAGGCAAATTGTTTATTTTTATATTTATGTGGCTGGTTTAATTGACATTTAAAGGGTAGGAGGTAGGAGTATGAGGAGGGGAGGAGGAGGTAGGTGCAGGGCAATAAAGATAATGAAAATTTGTGATGTTTACTCTATGGAAACCAAAATGGTTTATTAACGTTTTAAAGATATTAAAATTTGCAGCATTTTTTAATAATTTCCAAAATAAAAATGTTGTAAATTCAGACTGATAAGCTTTTGGGAAGTTCATACACATACAAAACTCATTCAACTGCGATTTCAAAAGTGCCCAATATATAAAAATAATTGTATATATTTAAATTCACTGACAGAAGAGTATCCTAATGCATTTTTTTTTAAATAATTTCAAAAGCATACTTAGTTATAAAAACTAAGAAAGAATTTTTAAATAGTTTCAAAAGCATCAAAAATTAGAATAGTGTTAGCTATCTTATGTTGTATAATTTTAAATATATATTTATAGTACGTACAAATTTCTTTAACACTAGCTGCTTGCTTTAACTTTTACCGCATTTCAACGAAAGATTTTTCATTTAACCACAATTTTACTGGCAACTGTTTTAGCTTTAGTCCAGTACACGCCACATTTCTACAATTGGCCGCCTAACCTGCTGCTTTTTCTCTGCTTTCCGAAGAGGGCGTAAACAAAAGCGAGAAAGAGCAACAGGAAAGAGAGGGGCGAACTGAATAACAACGCCTGGCATTGTGTCCAACGTGCAGCGAACTTAAATTTTCACCTGGCCAAGCTGGTCAACGGTTGTCGTTGATTCCCAGTTCCCATTGTGGCAAATGTTGTGCAGCAGCATTGTTTTCATCCTACAGTTCGCCGTTCTTGCTGTTGCTGTTGTTGTTGTTGTTGCTGCTGATGGCGCTGGCTTTGGTCGAGTGGGTTTTTGTAGCTGCGGTCATCATCATACAACCACAAAAGGCAGTCGGGCAGCCGAGCAGTCAGCGTTATATTCCCAGCGCACAGTTCAGGCCAGTCAGCGTCGACGCTCAATGAAGCATGGCTACATTATTTTTGCTGACCCACAGGTTATGCATTCATGTAGCATACTTTTCAGCGTGCCGCACACACACATACACACACATATTCGTACACGCCCACATTCAGTCAGTTGTTAAAGCCGCGTCGGCTACAACAAAAATAGCCGCTTAAACCGCGTTTATTGACAGACGACTTTGTCTTTAATTGCAGCGTTTACAATTTTTTTGCAGCAACCACTCTTTTTTGTTTCCACTCTGTTATTTATTTTGCTCAGATGTTGCACAATTTGTTGGCTTTCTTTTTTTTCGTAAATTGTGAATGTGCAGTGAAAACTCTGCAAGCGGACAACGTTCCTTGGATTATAGCTGTAGCTGGCCAATTTTATTTGTTCAAAATTCTATTCCTTACTTTTCTAACAAAGTGTCTTTCGTTCTTTTCATAAGCAGCGTATCCTTCCCTGATAAATTCATTTAATTTTGCTTACAGCTCACTTTTCTACGCATTTAATCGACGACTCTTTAACAGAGTTTTCACTGTACACAGTTTAAAAATATTTTTTGTTTCTGCGGCTTTAATTATTTTTTTGTGGCGCGTCAGCTGCCATTGGCATATATACCATATATAATCTTTACAACGTGTATGTGTGTGCGTGTGTGTGTTTGTTGTGCAAGTTGAAACGAGCTAATTTGTTTACTGCAGCAGCTGCTTTTGTCGCTCTTTATGCCAGCATTTAACAATTGGCACCCACATTAAACCTTATAAATTTCCTCTGCAAATTTGAGACGCAACAATTTTTTTTTTTTAAATTTCTATATTACTACATCCAAGAGTTGCCCTCAGCTGGAATAAATTAATTTTGTTTTAATTAAATTTTCAAGCTACACAGGCAAACAAAATAGGTTAACTTTGCCCCTTGAAACGGTAGCCGAAATACATTTTTAATTTGTTGTGCTTGCCTGCGTAATTCTTAAGCAATTAAACTCTCATAAAGTCATTTGTGTGTGGGCATTCTTTTTGTCGATGTTTCTTCTTGAAAAAAGTTACCAAATGTAGCTGACCTTTGCCAAAAGCTCAGAAATTATTTAAATTAAATTCTCTAAAATAAAAGTGAGCACAGACTCCAACTTTTAATTTCAAAATATAGATTTTTAATATCTTATAATACTCTTTTTCGTAATATTAATATCGAAATCTTTTTAATTGAGGAAAAGATTATAAATATTTGTTTAACCTATTTACCTATTACCCAAGGCAGACAAATAAATATTTATCGTTCGCCAACTTCCTCAAATTTAACACATTCTCGCCACATTTGCTGAATTAATAAAAAGTGATGAAAAATTTGATTTGTCTCCAAGAAAAGCCAAGAATTTAGCGTAATTATATGAAAAGGCAAATGACCGCAAATCGACCAAAAGTTGGAAATATTTGTTATGTTCGGCCTGCTGCCTGGCCCGCTGCCTGTCCCGCTGCCTGGTTTAACTTGGCTTTTATGACAAACATGGCATAGCCTCAACGTGCGAAACGTGAGCAGAGTCTGAGTTTGCCAGGCATATCAGACTTCGTCCTTGTGTTGTTGTCCTTGTTGCCGTTGTTGTTATCTCTACCGGCTGTGTCATAAATCTCACGATTCCTGCATGAAACTCAGCTGCGCCTGGCTTTATTGCCGCCAGTGTGGGTGTATGTGTGTCTTTGTGTGTGGCTGCTGTTTTCTACTTTTATATAAATTTCAACGTAAAATGTCTTAATAAAGTCCTCAGCTTCTGTGTCAGGCGCAGCATCGCGCTCAACTGTGCAAACATCTTTATGCCAAGGACAATTTTATGCCTGCCACAGCCGTTGTTATTGCTCCTGCTTGTCTGCCGCCTCTGCTGTTGCTCCTTGGCGAGATTTTGCTTAATGATCGGCAGGATGACGCATTTAATAAATACGTAAATAAGCAAATGCTAGGAAATTAAGTGCGAGTGTTCGTGTGAAAAGTATTGCCATTATTTCTTGTAGGTCAGATATATGTTTTGTGTCAGTTTTTGGATAGGTTGAGGGGCTTCCACCAAGTGGAATTGCTTGGTTAGGAATATATTTCTATGCACACGACTCTTAAGAATTTGTAATAAAACTAACATGTGATGTCAATGGTAAACATCAATTGTTGCCTAAATTCTTAAAGATATGTTCAAAGCGGAACAAACGAATTTTCATTGATTGTCCAGAGGGAAGAAATTCAGATTTAACATATATCGTATATTATTATACTTAAATACTCATTAAACTACTTCATATATTCAAAAATCAAATATTTCTTCTCCTCCCTTGCGATAATAATTCTTTAGAATACACTATAAAATTTAAGCTCATGAGCTCACAACTTTACTTGCTTCATATACTCTTCAATTTTGCTGAACTGCGAGCTTTATGTCAGGCGACAAAATCGCACACGTACAACGAGCGTGTTCAAAAATCAATAGCTCACAGCAACGTACGCACACACACAAACCCACACACATACATATCACTGATACACACATTCATGCACAACCAGCATGTGAGATCCTTCATGCATGCGCACAAAAGTATGCACCAAAAAATTTATGCAAACCAAAACAAACCCGAAAACCAAACAAACTCTCGCCACTTCCGCTAAAAACTGACAAAGCGATAAAAAAAAATTGAGAAGTAAATGTGAAATCATTTTATATAACATAAATTAAATGCGCTACCCGAAAACTGCATTAAACATAAATCAATGAGAGTGGCACAGAGAATCGGATTAAATGCGCCAGCGAGAGTGATAGAGACAGATAGAGAAAGACAGGGGAAGAGTGCGGGGAGACGTAACAGCTAAACAATGGCTGTCATTCGCACTGAGCGCCAGACGCAGCCAATTTAAAATTGTCACAAAAATGTGGATGAAATTAATAAAATATTTAAAATGCAGCAACAAACTCAAATGCATGCAAATTTTCTAACAATTATAGGCATATTAAACTATTAGAGAACTGTGTGCGTGCGACAATCGCATGTGTGTGTGTGTGTGTATGAGAGTGCGTATGTGTGTGTTTGCCACATGAATAAATGCGAAAAATCTGGCGCAACTTTATTATGTAGACAAACGTAAATAAAATAGAAGAGGCGTAAATTTGCATATCAAAGCAGCTAATAGAGAGAGAAAGAGACGTCGTAACAGAAAGAGAAAACAAAACAGATGTGTGTGTGTGTTTTGCATTGTAATGTGCGCGCGAGTGTGTGTGCGTGCGTGTGTGTTTGTCTCTGTGTCATAAATGTGTTATTTATGAGGCATATTAACAAGCGACAAACGATGCACAACACACACACACACACACGCACACAACAAAAGGCAACACCAACAACAGTTCATATATAACAATCCGAACTACATAACTCATACGCACTGTAGCATATTTACTGTCTTTAATAATTGATGCGCCTCGAACAGACTGCAAATCTGTGTTGTTTGAAGCAAACAATTTGCATATTATTTTAAAGTGATAGCATTTTAAAGCTAGCAAAAACATGATAAACATGATAATCACTTCTTTCTCTTGACAAATTCTTTAAGATTTTAAGCTGCAAATTAATGACTTTTCGGAAGCACGAACAATATTTTTCAATGAAAATATGGCTTGAAAATTGTGTAGTTTTAAAATTGTTATTTATTTATCGCATAATTTTAATCGCTTTTATAAGTTCTTTGATGATAGTTTGGCGATGGCAATATATTTTATACACAGACAATTTTCCTTGTTGAAAAATTCGCATACATTTTATTTATAACATGGCTTGCCCTTATTTCCATTTTAATCTAGCTAGATATATGAAATATCTAGCTTTTCTTGGAACATATTTGAAAACGTTTGAGCTGCCGTAAGCTAAGCCTTTACGGCGAATTATATTTTTGGGAAAAGAAGGCTTTAGCTCTTTACTTTCCTTTTTTCTCCCCATTTGCCATGACTACAATGCTGTGTTTCGCATTCAATTTATCTCAATGAACGAGCAGATTCAATGCACAAAACACACATTCCATGAAATCTAGAATTAAATCCAATTCGCACACAGACAAATCTCGACATTTTCACTGACTTAATTCAATTTAACAGTTTACAAAGTAAAGAAAATCACAAAAAAAAAATAAAATGGGAAAAGGTTAAACAAGCAAAAGGAAATGTCTGATAATATTTCTAGCAAAAGGGACGTGTCCAAAAACAAGGGACATTCACTGACCAGAGTCAAACACCTGTACCTGGTAAAACAAAAGGGGTGAACCAAAATTTTTTTAAAATGTATACAAAATGAAAGCCCTTTGAGAGAGGGCGCAGCTGTCGTGATAAGCGTGCGACGTGATGTCACAAAACAGACACGAAGATACCAACAAATTCTTTGCTTTAAAAAAAAAATAAAGGGTTACAAGCAACAATTTTCGCATTGGCCTTTTGTTATGCCTTTTGCCCTTGGACCTGTTTTTGGGGGGCCACATTTGTCTATTACACACGAATTAACATGGAGTCCAAAAATAAATAAACAAGCCACGGGTCACAACTTATCTATACGTCTGTATCTGTATCTGCATTTGCATTTGTTGTGCGCTTGTGTGTTGTGTGTGTGTGGTGTGTGTGTGTGTGTGCTCATCTCTATCACTCTCACTCGCAGGACGCACACAGGACAGACCAACAGACATGTCAACAGCTTTGTGCGCCAGTTTTGTGTTTACCTTCTACCATATCTCGTGGCACAACGTTTTTTTTTTTACGGCTTTGGTTTGTTGTTGTTGTGTATTTTATGCGGCTGCTGCACATATTTATTTGCCCAAAAAACCCTATGGCACTTTTATCAGCACACGTTGCAAGGGGGGGAGGAGACAGTGTGGAAAACTCGGAATGCAGCCAAGCGAAACACAGCCTGAAATTATTTGGTTTAATATTTTCATTTTTTGTTTATTATTTTGCGTGGGACGTTTGCATTTTATGGCAAATCTATGACGGGCTTATCAGCTCGTTGCATACTGCGGTGCAGCTGTTGGTGCTCTATTTGTTGTGCACATACACTATTTATTGTGTTTCTTTTTTGGGTATATATTTACAGTTATTGACTGTAGTTCTTCATTTTGTTTGCAACCGAGTTGCGTTACCTCTTTTTTGGTGCATGTTTAATGCTGGTACCGCGATTTATTATGTGCAGCAACTTAAGCACATTATTTAATATTGTTTACCGCATTTTTTGATTTGTTTCCATCCAATTAATAAATGGGTAGACCTTTAAATAATAAACAGAAAAAGATCTGAAACATATTAAAATGGTAAACTTAAAATGGGTTCAAAGAAATGGACGACGGAATTTTGAAGAAAAACTTTTTTTAAATAGAAAAAATTCAGCTTAAATTATATAAAAATATATGAAAAAAAAAACTCAACCACACCTAACTGATAAAATTTGTTTTATACATAGCTTGAGAAAACGGACAAAAGAATTGTAAATTACTAAAAATTGAAGAAAATACTTAAATAAACCAAAGACTGGCATTTATATATATCATATTAAAAGTTCACAAGAACTATTAAAATAGAAGAAAAAGTTATCTATTGTTTTTCTGAAAAAAGAGATACAAATTACAAAATTAGGACTACAAAATTTTACTACAAATATTAAGTTAATCTCAGAAGTAATGTCTTTAGACTAAAGTCCGAGACATAATATTAAACAACTCCTATTTGAATATATTTTTAAAAGTCCAATATTATAACACGACAATGCGAGTTGAGTTGTCAACTTTGTTGTTGACCTGTCTGTCAGCGGTTTTAAATAGATCACAACACCAAAAAGCTAACGAACTGCATGACAATGTCAAATTTTGGTAGCAATAAGCGATAAATTTTCTGAAAATTGACAACATCAAATTGATGGACGCAACAAATGAGTGACAAGGACGGACACAACAAACAGCAGAAGAAAAAATGTGGACAGAAAATGCCAAAAGGCGACCCACTGCTGATAACATTAAAAAACGCACAACAAACACAGCGCACAGCGGACACATCGCGTGTCAGTAAAGATTATGATAGGATATATGTATATATATATCTGTATATAGACATATAAAATGCAACAACAGCAATAAAAACACGAAACGAGAAATTGGACATCGTTCGGCGCCGCACAATTTGACTGACATGTCAACGGAGCACAAAAAATAAGTATGAATGCTCTAGTCGAGATTGCCCGACTGGGGAATACCCTGAACCCTCTTCTACCAACACCAAATGCAGGTCGTGCGATAACTACAGAATGAAAGCTAATTTATTCTATTCTAGAAGCTACATGTCGAATTTGGTGACTCTAGCTCTTTAAACTTAGAAGATTAGCTCACAAAACAAGATTTAAAAATATCGATTTATATCAAAGGCTTAGAAACGGGTCATGTTATCGATCATCGGAAACAAATTCATACTGCGCCGGCACTAGAAAGACCTACGATCAAAATTTCCTAGCTCTTATTGGTTCTGAGATCGACGCGATTATACATAGGGACATACGGAGGGACAGACATGTCAACTTCGACTCTTACTATTGATGCTGATCAAGAATATAAATATACTTCATGTGGTCGGCGATGCTTCATTCTGCCTGTTACATACATTTGAACTAAAACATTATACCCCTTCTACCCATTTCAATGGGTTCAGGGTATGAGAAATATAAAAACCAAACCAGATACAGATGAAAACAGAAAAGTTGCGTATATGCATTTTTTATCAGCAGCCACAACAAACGCAGTTCAAAAACAAATGAATGACAATTGACAATGCATATTGTCAAAGTTTATTGCATTTATCAGCGTTTGAGAATTGTTTGCTTTCGCCCACTTCCTCACTCGCTTTTTGAAGCGCATTATTCGCTTTGTGGCAGCTTCAATGCAGTCAGCGAACTTTAATACTCTGTAATTAGCAACTGCAAAGCGGGGTCGGGGGGCACGAGTCGAGTGTGCTGAAGAGTTATTTCAGCCAGACAAGAGCTGCAGTTGTTTGTGGTATATTTGTGCAGACGACGACGGGGTTAGTCTAAATGCACTCTCACTACACTCTAATTCAGTTGGCTTTTTGTTAGTTTTTGTTGTTTTAATTGTTGTTGTTGTTGCTGGTCTCAACAACGCACAATGCATGCAAATCACAACGGCGCAATTAATGTGTCCAACTCGTGTCTAGCCAGGGAAATTTGTTGCCACCATTTTTGTTGCCTTCACTCTTTGGCTAATTTCATATTTAAAGCTGTGTCCTGTGCGACAATAAATGTAGAAAACTAAGCAGACATTATTTCATCTTTAGCTTAATTTAAATTATGTAAATTATTTTAAAAGAGTTGCAAACTAAGGGGCTCTGGTGATTGTTGTTAGAGAAACACTCTAAATTGGTCTAAAATATAGATGATTGTTGAAAGCGATTATGGAGAGAGTTAGAGTTTCAACAGTATTAGAGCTTGTTTTGGTAATAAGCTATATATTTTAAAGTTCAGGTAAACAATGTATTAGAATTGCCTCTGAAGTAGTTGATAGGTTATCTGACGGTCTTGTCCTCTTAATCTTGAAGCCTTAATTAATCCAGCATAGTGGATGCTCCTCATTTTATTTTATTATTTATATATATGAATAGAATATAGATATCTCGCCAAATCAGCCTCTAGACGTTCACATTGGATAAGAGAAGTTAGGTAATACAATACACAACTAATTAGGTTGAGCTTATTTAATTACCCTTATTCCTGATTTCTACTAGTTGACGTTTATGATCCTATGTACTTCCCTAGTTAGCTCTACCTTATAATATTTCCACACAAAACCATAAAACAGCTTGTTTATTTTTTTGTGCCTTCCTTTACCTTTTAGCGCAATAGTTCTACTTCCTGGACGCCCCAACTCCAGCAGCTTACGACGTGTCCAAGCCAATTAACACATTGTCCACTTTTTTAATACCTCCCTCTCAACATGAAATGCCAAAAACACTTAAACTATTTGGGACTGAAACTAAAAATGAAACTTTGCGTGCCAAACACTCGCAAACCGAACTTTTAATGCTCAACCGACTTTTGCTTTTATTGGCCCACCTGAAAGGCTAAAGCTGGCAGTTGAGTGAGACATATTTATGTGGCCCATACACGCAGCACGCGGCACATTTCTCATTTAACTGCTTTGGCCATTTGCTAATTAATACCAAGTTCCATTTATTTCAACGCTCAAGCAACTAAATTTTCACCCCACACATTTCCGAATTTCGCAAGAACAAATCAATTTTGTTTTCTTTACTTTTACTTTTATATATTGTTTTTTCTTGTTTGACTTTTGCTATGAGATTTGTGCTCTTTTACGACTTTTGGCATGTCCAAACTTGCCCTCAGATATTCTCCATTGCGTGTTGTTTGGGGTTGCCTTTTCGGCTTGGGCTGGGGGATGGTTTGTGGTTGGGGGTTTGCTCTGTGTCAGCATCGTTTAGCAGCGATCGCACGCAAAAATATTTGTACGTAATAAAATTAATGGCGTCCGTTGATGTTTTATTAATTTATACAATGCCCGCTGTTTGGGGCCGAGGAAATAATATATATTGCACATACGACGCGTGCTTTGCATTATTAAGCAATTAAATACTAATTAAAGCGTAACATGAGCCAATTTTCTAATTTTGCTTGATTTTTATATCCGAGTGGGAGTCTAAGAAATTGGGTGCGTTAATGAGCTGGTTTTTGGGTAATCATATGGAATGGGGCTTTAAGATGATTAGCTTTATCTGTTAACTAGTTGGAAATTGCCTGTTCGTGATTTTCTTTTCTTTTCCTCTTGATTATATGGTGGGTATTTGATCAATATTTGAGAAGAAGTGTTGGCAAACGTTTAATAGTAGATGCACTTAATGGTTTCGATAGGCACAATCGATAACTATCGAATCAATTATGGTCATGGGAATTGTTAATATATAATAACTATCGATAGCTATTTCATGTCTATTTTATTTCCATTGATAAACTTACGACTGAATACCAATCAATATTTTTTTGTCATTACTTTCGATGCTTTCATGTTACTTTTTATTTTCAAGTATCCCTCGCAAGCCTTTGACCCATCTGCACTTCGTTTTGCCAGCTTTCATATTTCAAACTGCCTCATTCAATTTTATGAGTCATCTGAGATATGCACGGCAACAGCTGTGTGTGAGTGTGTGTATCTATAAGCACGACAGCACCGACTGCCAATCTACCTATTGCTTGCCAAAATCCATTCTTCTCTCCGCACCAGATATTTTAGGACTTCAGCGTTGCAGCATTTGTAGCAAATAGATAACAGAATATTGTCTGTTATATATATATATAAATTATTGCAGACCCTGTGCAAAGCAATCGCATTGCAGTTGCCACCGCGTCCCCGCGCTTCCCTCATCATGCTTGCCAGTTGCAGTTATCAGTTTAGGAGGGCTAGTAGCTATTGATATTGGTCCTTGTTTTAAATTTTAAAACGAAATTAAAAAAAAAAGGAAGCTCGATATAAATTGTGAAATATCATTTCAATTCAACTACACCTGCCCGCCTGTGCGGCTGTTTTGGGAATTACATTTCGCATATTTGGTTCGAATGTATCGTGTTTTGTATTCTTGCTGGTTTCGTGTATTTGTCTGTTGTATCTGTGTTTTCATGCCCTACAGTTGTAAGGGTATGTTTGAATTGTGAAATTGTAGGTAACATTGGTAGATATTATATCTTTATCTGCCTAACGGATTATGAAAGCTTGCTTTACAAATGTTTTGAATAAATTGATAGAGAGATACATAGTACAATATGTATGCATATATGATAGATGGATAGCTGAAAATATATTTAGAATTTAAAAATATATGGATTGATAGATAAATAGGGAGATATGATTGTAGAACCATATTGATAACTAGATGAATTTTGTTATATGTTCATCTGAAGGATTTTTAGCTATATATTTAAGATAATAGATGTGAGACACATTTAATGCACCTTTGCAGAGCATCAGCCTATCGATATAAATATTTATGCTTATTTTTTCTCGGTGCGAATTGTTGTGCATTTCGTTTTTGATCCTGGGCAAGCAATAAATATTGGCATATGAAAATTGCATTGAAAATTCCAAGTGGCTCTCAACTCGTTACTAATTTTGCTGCTTCAATTGTTCTTGTCGCTGTTTGTTCTATAGGCAGAAAGAATTTTGGAATATTCGTTTTAAAGCAAAAAAGAGCCAGCATTTTGCCAATTGAAATTGAAACTATTGAACGGAATATGGTAAATATGAGAAATATTTCTATTTGCATTGGCTTATGGAAAAGTAATATTCGTATATGAACTGAAAGGCAATTTTATTGTATTTTAAGTAAATAACTATGGCAAATGAATATTGCATTTTTCAATTGAACTCAAGTAAAATTTAATTTCGTAATTGTTTGCATCGGAAATGCTAAGAGAATTTCCAAAATATTTAAAATATTATTTGAGCCAATTTCATTTTGCCTTTAATTTTAGAACAATTTCAGCTATAATTTATAGTAATCAAAATAACACTTAGCTGAATGATAGCTTGTGCTTGAAATGCATAACTTTCCTTTCTTGGTTTGTTCCCTAAGTTCATTTCCGTTTGTTTATCTCAATCAGAATTCTTGTGGCTTCTTTAGCAAACTTCCTGCCGGGGGCCTTCATCAGGCATGCGGCGTTTATCAAAACACAAACGAGCCAAACAACAACTATCATAATAATGATAAGCAGTTGCGAAAAGAAAATAATAATAATAAAATGTAAAAAACGCAGCTGCAAAATTTGTTCAAAACAACAATTTTGCACTGCAAAATAAGAGAGGAGAAAAAAATGACAGATTAGCGCGATAAATTTGGTAGTTGAAGGCGGAGAAGAAATACGCCGCGATAGTCGATTGCAGCAGTTGTTGCCACTCGGACACGTCGTCAAAGTTGCATATTTCCCCCAGAACGAACCACTAGGATTGCCGGAAATTGAGAAAGTGCCAAAAGAAAAAATTCAAAAAAATGCTGTAGAGAATGCGACAACAGAAACTTAGCGGCGTCTGCGGGTGGGTTAAGAAAAGTTAAACGAAAAACTTTTGAATGCGCTGGAAATTTATATATATATATATATATATTTGCCATGTGCTTTGGCCATTTTGAGCGGTACATACATTTTAAAATAAGTTGTGGCCGCCAGGAAAGGTTAGCCCCAAAGTCCACCAAAACTTTTGCTAATGAGTGTAAGAGTTTTCCTTTATTTTTTGCACCCGCCCTCTTATCCCTTAATTTTTCCATCTTGCGATGTGGCAAACTTCTTACTACACTTGGGTTGATTTTTTCTAGTTTTTTTTTAAGGCTTTTATTTGCCTGAGCAGTTGCTTTTTGAGTTTCAGCTGATGACATAAATAATTCATTGCGAAAAACGGCGCTTAACTTTTAATTAAATCAAAAAATTGGACTTTAATTGAATATTTTGCCAAACAAAAGAGCCCAAAATGCCACACAATAAGCTATTAAGCCTTAAAGTCTAATAAAATAAACAGTAAACACACTTAATGCCTTGATTACCAGCATCAACAAGGCGGCAACGCCGCAGCGGCGCACCAATACAAAATGTAGGCTCGCCGTTAGACACGGCGTCTTCTATGTCCTGCTGTGTGTCGCCTCTCACTCTCTACCGTTGCCCGAAATGTTAAGCTTATGTACACTCTTGCCCAAGACATTCGAGTGGGCACAGATTTATGCCAAGCAGCCATGTTGACCTCAAAATTTGTGCTAGACTTGTGCCACAGCCTGAAGGTGCCCGGCTGGGTGGCTCCTCGGGTTGTTCTCGCAGCCAGTCAGTTGAGTCCAAAAACTGTGCAAGTGAAACACGTGTTAAAGCCCAACTGTGCTCAAGCATGACTTAAAAGTTGTTGCTTGTGCTATGCCTAAAAATATGCACTTCGTTTGGCTTTTAAGGCTTACAAAGCCAATTCGACAGAATTTCGCCTAAATTCAGGAATTTTATAAAAATTTCATAATATATCGCTGACAAGAAAAAATCGTTAGCCTTCATTGAACGATTTTTAATTCGTTTTCCTTTGTTTCAAAAATGGCGAATTATCGATTTTGCGAATAAAGATATTATATTAAATACGACAAAAAGTCGTTTATTGTATATTTGAATGAGTTTTGCAGACTAAAATCTCGTGAATCGTTAATCTGTCTTTTATTTATATCAAGAATCGCTTTAAATGCAGATAGGCTGTAAACGCTAGTAGTAAAGACTAAGTATATAATAAAATTTTAAAAAGCGGAAAAAAATATATATATTTTATCCATGTCCTAAGGAAACCTGTGTTTATATGTATACGAATCATGAAGAGACAAAGTAAAATAATAATTGACGTATTGGGTGTAGGTTCTGTGAAATAGTTTTCAAGAACTCAACTAATAGATACTACTATTATTTTGTGACTAACATGCGGCCAGCCTGGGGCACATAACGGCCTTTGTCTTGTTAAACTGTTTTCGTCTGGCAGTTGCAAGCACCAAGTAAATTTATAGCAATGATGTGGCGCTGTCTTAAAGTAAAATATTGACAGTTGACTAGAGGCAAGTGTGGCATGAACTGTTGGCTGCTGGGGCGCAACCAAAAGTTTTTCCGTTTTGGCTCTGCTCTCAGCTTTAGAGAAGCAACAAGCAGTAGCAAAGCCAGAAGACGAAGTAATTGCTTACTGCTACTCATCCTGCCCCTCCTTGGCGTCCTTTTTGTTGTTGCGCTGGCTTCGTTTTATGTGGCAGCAGAAAGAGAGAGGGGGCACGGCGAATGCCATGACTATGCTGCCTGTGGTCGTGGCCATGGTTACTGCGTTCTACGTCCCCTTCAGGCCATATTCTGGCAGCCATTAGGCGACTGCCGTCATACAATGAAAATCGCATCGTTGGCTATGTTTAATTTTTAGGCCTGTTGTTGTTTAAACCTTGCGGATGCGAAGGCGTGCCAGCCTCAAGTTTTTTAGTGCTTTATAAATATTTCAGCCCACACAGAGCGCGCCTCACACGTGGCGTATGCGCATTATATTTTATTCATTGACTCAAGGCAAATCAATGACAGACTCTTCGCTTGTGCGCAAGCAAAGTGAGTTTTCGTGTTTTTCCCGATTACACATTTTCCACAATAATCTTTAAACAATAGCAAGTAAATTTATAATAATAATTGCAAACTTTTCAATGCTGCATAAAACATTCTATGGGGGCTGTCTTCTAGGGCTCGATAATTGGCACACAGCCTATTTTCATGAATTTTCAGCCAAGCATATTGTGCTGGTTGTCTTTTATTGCATCATAAGAGCCTTGCATTTGTTATTCAATTGCCAGCTGATAATTTATGTGCTTTCGGGCGAACAGTTGCGACAATTTCGAAATAAACGCTTCGTTTGATTTAATTCTAGTCTAGAGTTTGATTCGTAAATAATATTGGCTTGTAGCAAATATTATGTTTGGGGAGAACTATGAAGATATGTTTGCCTAGTTTCATTGGTAATGAAATCAATTTTCCTGCCTCAGGATTATTGTTACTTATTTATATATAAATATTCTTCATTGTTTCTTGACTGTAGAGACCGTCGTCTTACTCTCTTGCAAACTCCCAATTTCAACTCTGTTACTGTATTAATGATTTTCCTAGATTTAACTTGATATTTACCCAACTTGTCATTTAAATGTCCCGTCGTCTTTCTCTCTTGCATTCTTCCGATTTCAACTTATTTCACGGCCTTTTAATGTATTGATGGCTTCTATTCTCTATTGGTTTCCCAAATGGAACTTGATGAATATCTATACATTCAATCCTGATCCTTCAATGTCCCTCGATGATGTCCTCTCCTCCTAAAACAGTGAATACAATCTTCACTGATACCTGTTTAGTTTCTTGAACTCTACATATGTACATCTGTACTCCATTAATACTTATCCAGTAACAGCATGTTGGTCCTCCATTGTCACTTGATTCCGCCCTGCAAATTTAAGTAGTTCCTTTATGTCTTTATTGAGCTCCTTCTTTAAACTTTATATACAAAACTTTATTGGTATCTAATCTGTCTCGGCCCTGCATATACATATAGCTTCAGGTTTATAACTCACCTGGATGCACGGCAAGCACTGAATATATGTTCTTTAAACATAATAGGCACACGCTATTTGATAATAAAATTTTAATACATCTGCTTGAATTTTCAGTTGTAGTTTAACTAAAAATTGATTGTTCAATAAATTTGTCTGCTTTTTTTTTTAATATTAAAAACATTAAAGCTGCAACGAAATGGACTTTTTTTTTTTTGGTCTGTTTTTACGCTCAGTTCTTTATGCACTGCTCTGTCATTTTCATGCGGCAAAATCTCATTATTTTTTTGTGGCTCCGCAGCTTCCTATGGCGCTGTTGCCAGAGGGAGAGAAAGAGAGAGAGAGAGAGAGTACCTAACCTAAACCGAGACTTCAGCCCATTCAATAGTAGCCATTCCCCTGCTCGATTCTCTGGGTGTTAGAAAGAGGTTCCTCGTTACCGCTTATCAACTTTTTCCACATAGATTTTCTTCGCACTTGCATAGTATAGTGTGCAAGTGTGTGTGTGTGTGTGAGTGTAGCTCCTATATAGTCTGGCAACTCGCGTAGTCTCGCAGCATATTCATTTCTTTTGCCATTTGCTTTATTTATTTTCCATAGGATTTATGTTTTTGGGTTATGGCGCTTGTCTTTGATGTTGCTATTTTTTTTCCCGACTCCGTTTTCCTCGCTTTTCCACAATTTTTTCATTACGTTTCATACGCTTCAGTTTGAAAACATAGCGCAGCTAGTTTTTAAAGCCTTTTCAAATTCTATTATGCGACAGCTTTGCTGCTGACTAATGAAAAAAACGCAAGAGTGCAAAAATAATGAAAATAAAATAAAAGCTGCGCCGCGTCTGCTGTTATATAAAGACAAGGACTTTGCCAAAGGCTATGGGCTGAGCCTGAGTCACAAATGGGGGGGGGATTTTTTCTTGAATGTAATTGCGGCTTTGCCTAATTAAGTTGTAGACTTGGCATAGTTTTGACAATAGATTAGGGCGTATATAAAGAAAGAAGCTGTATACGACAGAATTTAAATGCTAAAATAAAATAGTTATTCGAGCGAAAATTTAATTAAAGCATACAGAAGAAAATAAGCAAAAGCGACAAAAAATTACTGAATACAGACGCTTAAAGTCCTCATTAAAGGAAAATTTATGACAGGCGTATAGAAGGAAAAACAGAAGTATGAAAATAGAACAAAAGAAAATGTTGTGAATGTTTTAATGAGCAGAATAAAATAAACAAGTATAAAAGCGTCGAAATTTTAACCGTATTCGTCGCACGGGGAGATAGAATTTAAACAATATGTAATATTTGAAGAGAACAAAAGCGCAAAGGTCTACAAATTACAAAATAATTTGTTCGGAGAGCAAAGAGCACTCAATTAATAAGTTTGATGAGCAAATACTTGACTTTTCGATTGAAGACTTCTCCACTCCATCTCGATTTTTCATAGCATTCTTTTGTGGTTAAATGTGAACATATCTAACAATCAATCAACGCTTGTTAACTTCAAGGCGGCAGCGCTTATCTCCAAGCGCTTCTCAATGGCTCACAAAGAAGCTGTAAGATAATTTTGTGGCCAGATGATGCTATTCAAGTAGTTGCAACCAGTTGACCGCAACAGCGTCGTCGGCTCCATGGCTAAGCATCTTACAAGCATTTTGGTCAAGTCTCATTCACACACACACACACACAGATGCACAGACACCTGCCACTGACGGCAGCCTCAATAGCCCGACAGTTCACTAGCCCTTGCTGCCTGCTGCTTGCTGCTGCTGCTGCTGTTGCAAGTATCTAAACTAGAATGTTTGTTTAGTATCTTTTACACTGTGCTGCACAGTTGTCTGAGAATGGTTTCTCTTATATGTGTGTTGGTTGGGTGTTCTTTCATTCTTGCATTGGTGCAGCTGGGCAACTGGTCTCGGACTGTTTGTTGTCTTGTCGTACGTTTCTGCATGCTTTGCATGCCACTCGACTAGCACAAACACACACACACACACACATGCGCAGAGTGTGTGTTTGTGGGTGGGAGGAGGCCTTGCTGTTTGTTGTATGACATATAAAAGTCAACTTGAATGCGCTGTGTAAATTTAGCCACCCAGCATTCACTGCTGCATTGCATTTTGCAATGCGTTCTAAAGCTCTGTGTGTTTGTGTGTGTGTTTGTTTGTGTGTGTGTTCTTTCAACACTGTTGCAACTTTAAGTAGTTGTGTGTGTTTGTTGGTGCCAAGGAAATGGTTGCATTTGAAAGGAATTTGCCTTTACAAGATTTTACTCTTTGCAATTTACACGCGCCGCGCACTTACTCTATATATATATGTATATATAGCAATACACAAGTGCATATAAGTATATATCATTCTGTGCATGTATTCGCAGATATGCACATGTATTGTATGCATTTGGCTTTTGTAAATGTTGCTTTCTTATAACATGGCATTATATCGTGTCGTGCAGATATATAAAGTAGTTGCTTGCTGACGTTTGCTGTTTCTTGCAGGATGTTGTTTGCCTCTGCCACAGCAGGCAGCCAGCCAGGCAGGAAGTTATCTTCAGGAAAGTAGTGAAAAACTAACAAAACTGATTTTTTTTTTCGTCTTTGAAATGGCCAGGCTTCTGCGCTTAATTAGCAAAAATAAAGGGATAGCGTGTAGCATAAATTTTTCTATGAAAGATAATTAAAAATCAAGCTGGAAGGTAGCTAAATTTAAAGTGAACGATTTTTGAGGTCTTTTGTAAATAATAATTAGTTTTTCTGTTCGAAATTATATCATAAGGTGGAAGATAAAAAATCAACAAAAATGCGATATTGCCATTTATGAAATGCTGAGCTTATTTATACTATAATATACTTTCCCAGAATTTATTATTTTTGTGCTTTAAATATTTTCTTGTATGATCCGTTTGTTGTAAAGCTTACATTTTTAAGTTTTTGGGAACCTCGTTAATATCTTCCCATCAATTGAGTGGAATTTTTCTGGCTTTCTCATTTTCTTGTGTGATTTGTTGCTACCCGAAACCAACGACAGCATCATTCAAAAATGCCCCAAAATGTTGACCATTAAACTGAGCCCGCCTCAGTGCCCCAAGGGACAGGGCGACTCCCAACTACTACACACGCACAGCAACACAGACAGACCCTACATGAGCTGCCCCGTTGCCTATGGCCACCCTTCAACTGCTGCTGCTGCTGCTGGCATTCAGTGTCAAGCTTCTATGGCTCAAGTGTTTGCATTTTACAACCACACACTTGCAGACACTCACACACACACACTGCTAGGGTGTGTGTGCTTTATACGTTTTGTGTTTGTGCGTTGGCATTTTGTAGAAGAGTTTCTAGCACCAGCTTAAGTGAAATGTAGCTGACCTAAGCTACAAAATAAACACAAATGCAACGTAAACACACGCACACACAGAGCCACGGACATACACACGCACAACACACACACACCCACACCAACACACACAAGCACACAGCGCACGTAGGCGACTTTCAGGACAATAAGAAACGCAAATGTCAGTGCACAAGAGCGAGGGGCGCGACCGAAAGACTGAAAGAGACTTTTAACAAAGAGAATTTATATGTATATGTGTGTGTGTGTGTGGGTTTGCATACATGTGTGTGTATGTGTGTAATGATTGTCAAGGTCGCCGTCACACAACCATCTTAACCAACTAATTTCATTTTTTTGGCGTTTATTTGTACTAATCCAATTTGCAATTTGCCTCCCAACTTTTCCCTCAGGCAAGTAAACAAAAAACAGGGCAAATATAGCTAAACAGAAGACAGAAGAGAAAGTGAGAAATACTAAAGAGCGCAACGCAAGTGAGCAACAAAAAGCAACAACAACAGCAAGAACTCTCACATAAATAATATTTTGCAAAATTAAATAAAATCAAGTAAGCAGTAACAACAACAACAATTACAGCGCATTTGGGCTAGGAAAACGCGTGGAAAACTCAGGAAAAGTGAAAAATAAACAGAGCAAAAGAGGCAGAGGGCGTTTAAAGATTCAGAACGTATAATATAGAGAAAGATCGAGGGCGATCGTTATCAAATCATGCTCAGTTCTCTGGACGCGCTGGCAGGTAAAATTGCCAAGGCGACGCCGGGCACAGGCGCCGTGGCGGCCAGTGCCAATGGCAATAAGCCAGCAAATAATGCGCATCATCCGGCACATCAGCATCATGGAACACGGCATCAGCTGGACTATGATTACTCAGCCGTTGAGATCGAACCACCTGCCGAACAGTTGGCCAATTCGCCGCGCAGCGAACGCGAGAGATTGCAACAGGCGCAGCATGCATACGAGCAGCAGGCACAGGCCGAGCTCGAATTTGGCTTGGCCGAAGTGGATACAAAAAGTTGTCTAACGCTGCTCACACATCGCCGCAGCAGCCAGAATATGCACCTGCTCAATCATAGCGCACAGGCTGCAGCGGCGGCGGCAGCGGCAGCGGCGGGCAAGTCAGGTAATGGCCATGCCAGGCATCAGCAGCAGCAGCAGCATTATCATCATCCATATCAGCGTCCGTTGCGGCCAGTGTCACCTGCGTTGCAGCAGCAGCACAGTCCACCGCAGCATCAACAGCAGCAGCAGCAGCAGCAGCAACAGCAACAGCAATCGCCATATCAGCAACAGCTATCACATTTGGCCGCGCTGCAGGATCATCATCAGGAACTGCTGCAATCACAGCAGGAACTGTTCCACAAGCAGCTGATCAACTTGCAACAGCAACAGGAAAGAGAGCGCCAGTCTGCCGTTAATTATAATGATAGCTGCAACAGTGACCACGACTCGCAGCATGAGTACAAAATTTGCCTGAGGGATAGGTGAGTGTCTGCCGCCACGCCCACAGACTAAACACAAATTGCCCAACTACTAGTGCACGTTATGTTCCATCTTAAAGCTGTCATATTTGTTGCATATCACGCAATATACCCCCACCCACCGAGCCCCTTGCTAATTAGTACCCTTTTAAAACCATAAACAACCATTTTTTCCCTCTCTTCTATTTTTATATATATGTATTATATACCCTATTTTTATTGTTTCATACTTATCCCAGACATTGCATGTTTGCATGCACTTCACAAAAAAAAAAAAAAGAAAAAAAGGAAAAAATTGTTTTTAAAACAAACTTAATTCATTAACTAAAATCAACAAGCAACCGTTGAGCGCGGGGCAGTGCGGAGTTGCGGCTGCCTGTTGTTCTTCATACAGTAAAAATGCATTAAAAAGAATATATATATAGAACGACAGGGGGTAGTCAGAATGTTATTCACATGACTGAACAGGTGTGTAAAGTGCACTCTTATTCCCTCAGGTGTGCTGCAGACAGGAGCTGAAGCATCTACAAACAGAGACAACAGTTCAAATAGCTTGTTCATTAGCTAGTTATTTTACAGCTATCGATTTTCATAAATCGATTTAACCAAAAAAATGCTTCACAATTAACATCAATTTTAACTTGTTATCAAAGTTAATTTTATTTTGTTTTCTTGCTGTTAGCAGCAAAACAATTTACAGCCAACTCTTGCTCCTGTTAGATATTTGACATGCAGATATTAGTGCAGCGTTGCCACCTTGCATGCAGCCTGTGCTGCCAACTTCTCTTCTCTTTAAATATAAATAGACATTTCATTCATGTTCAATAGCTCATCATTCACATTTAATTCAATTTATTTGCCGCTGGCTGTGCGTAAATGTTTGAAAACAATAAATTATCTGGCAGTTAATTGCAGCATAGCTGATAAAAACTTTTTTTATTTAAATGGGTTTGCTGTAATTGAGTGATGGCCATTAATTACGTACCGAATGACATTTAAAGACAAGAAATCCAGTCTGTGAGATAAATATAAAGACCGCTTTGCAAAGTAAAAAAAAGCTTCTTAAATAAATTTAAAAGTTAATTTGCTAAGTAACGTCTTTACTTAAAAATACTTAAGCAAAATATTTAAACTATGCTTAATTCAAGCTATTCCCATTTATAAAAAATATATATACATTTTTAAAAATTAACTAATTAATTAATTCATGCCTTAAAATTTTGATAAATAATTAAATTTTTTTTATATTAATAATTTTGAATTGTTATTAATTATTATTATAATTACTTCTAAAAAATTTATTTAAAAAAAAAGTGCAGAAATTCTAATGGCAAACTAAATATCAAAGCTCTCGACCAACCAATTGTTGAATGTACGCATACTCTTGGCTAGTCGTTGGAATGTACTCACAGCATTCGGTTTATTCATTCATTGTGTCTGCGAATCTTTATGTAGTCTGTCATGTTGTGTCTTCAACACGTAAACACGTCGAGAATCACAAAACAAGGTAAAACCACAAAAAAAAGAAGGCAGAAACGCCTCAAAGCATGCAACAGAATTTTGTGTGACTCGAAACAGTTGTAATTTGTTGGCTTTGCCTCGGCTCAACGTAACAAACAAAAATGTCACAAAAACAAAAACAACAACAACAACAACAATGGGGCAACTAAAGAACAACAACAACAATAAGAAGCAACTGAAATTCACGTGACAAATTGCTGCTGGGCAAATGTTGTAACAACGTCTCAAGCAATGAACTAAGAAAGTGAGACAGTGAAAGAGAGAGAGAGGGAGAGAGTGAGCTGGGTAAAGTTAGACGGAGATGGCCAGCTAGCAAAGCCAGTGACACGCACACACACACACACACACACACAAACACACACAGAGACGACATTTAACTTTATTATACCTACACATGTTTGTTTGTGCATTTTATTACTGTGGCTCTTAACTAATTTAATGTATAATAACATTTGACATATTGTTTTTCGTGTTTTACTTTGATTTGTGTGTGTTGCCCAAGTAACGTAGCCCTTTGACTTTACGACTGCCCGCAGCGAGTTTGCCCTCGGTTTGCCCTTGTTGCCCATGTTCTTGCTCTTTCTTTTTCACACATGCAAATATATTTTGGTGCTTGGGCGTAGGCGCCTTTCTGACAGCTGTGCACCTAACTTAATTACACTGTGAGAAATAAGTCTGGTTTTAGCTTAGTTTCTAATTGAAAATGGGCCTCACATTCCTTTTGGAAAATACGAGTATATATTGATGAATGCTTTATATCTATTTTACGTTATGAAAATGAGATATTTTTTGGAGCATTATTAGGGCTTAATTTAGTAAAATTCAATTTCTAGTAAAAAAATATTTTATGTATATTTTTATATATTTTATGTATATTTTTATATAAAATATTTGTATATACTTATTTTATTTTACGAATAAGACATTTTTTAGAAGAATATCATAAGACGTTGTTTCAGTAAAAAATTACATTTCTATTAAAATTGTATTATATAAATTTTTATGTATAACATTTATATATATTTATATTTTACTTATATTTTGTGGATGCCTCCACGATCATTTAGATATATTTTCAACACATTTGTTGAATATGTCCATATTGAAGAAAAAATTGTTGATAAAATATACATACTATTTTTAATTTATTTAATTTTAAATGCCAAGCTTATGGATTCAGGCATCAGAATTATTTTATTTTTTAATTTGTCGAACATACTTTAATACAATCCCCACTTTTCGCGTAGTGCATTTCACCTTTCGTGGCTATTTTAATGCATTCTGAAAGGCAAATCTTTTATTTTTATGCACAAGATAAAAATGCTCAGGAGTGCGCTGCTGCCGCATGCCACATATGACATTTTATTGTTTATTGTTCTTTTGCAATTTGTTGTACAGCTTGTTAATGTTGTTGTTCTTGCTGTTGTTGTTGACATTTGCGTGCTTGAGCCTGGCGCCACGCCGCCTTTTTTGTTGAAAAATGTCGAGCTAACCGTTCATTGACTTTAAAGCGCGTGCTGTAATGCAATTAGCCTTAAAAAAAAAGAGAGAAAATAAATAAAAATGAAAAGTAGTCGGCGCTGGGTAATCGAAATCAGTGAGAAACGAGGGATTTGCATGTGACGGGGCCAACAGCCAATTAGTGTATCGCCAGGAAGAAAGCAACTGAGCGAGAAAGAGAGAGAGAGAGAGAGAAAGCAAATACAGATAGAAAGGTTAAATTACGAGCTGATGACACAGATAAAGCGACTATCCATAATAATTACGTGAAATTCTATTTGCTTTGCGCTGTACAAAACAAAATGAGAGTCCCGGCCCGCAGGGAATTTCAGTGAAAGTGAAATGTCGAGTGACAAAAGCGCCACCAAATAGCCAACAACAACAACTGCAACACAACAAAACATCAGCAACAACAACAGCTACAACAATAAACAAACGTGCAAGTAAACAAAAATTGGATGGTTTTTCATTTATTAAAGTGGCTTCCCGGCGAGTCCTGTGGGTGAAGCACGGTGTGCAAAGACGAGCTCGGACACGTAGGCAAGCAAACATTGTGAGTTGTAGGTAGGGTAGACGGAGCTGCATATGTATGAAGCTAGTTAAGTTCACGTGCGTGTGTCTGTGTGTACCTTAGACGGAATCACCTGGGCTAAATCTCGCGCTTAATACCCTAATAGCTGTGCTTAAAGCATCGATTTAGATGTATAGATTAGTGCAAAAAATGGAAGTTCGTTTCAGTACTAGTTGCATACTTTGCAAATATATATGAAAATGGGCGAGAAATTTGTTAGATATCGCCGCGATAACGATAATTTATCGACTACCCATAGAAATAAGTCGAAAATCGGTTCACTTTAGTCACACTTCTGTTAAAAGGAGAGCTTATTGACTGCGAGACAGATGAACATTGGCTGTAAGGCGAGCGGTTAGTGTATACCCTGTAAATGGTTAAAAGAGGCATATGTATGTAAGCAGCTACATGCACGCCTACAAAGTGTACGTACCCCAAATATAGATTTTTATTATCGCCACGAAATCGATTAAAAATAGACGCCATATTATCCTTCCGGCAAAGTGCTTTTAGCAGGTAGAAGACTTCATAAAATAACTGCATATTTTTCTTTCTTCGATTGCCTTTTAAGTAGAAGACTGTGATCTTAGCACGCGCTCTCTTCCGACCATTTTCACGATGAAAAATCGCCAACCCCTCGCTTATGCAGTCAAAAAGAGACGTTGCCATAGCTTTGTGTTTGTTTGAAGACAATTTAATTTCCAACTCGTATTTCTTCTTACTATTTTCCTGGCAACATCAATTCAATTTCGATTCGCATAAAATTATTATGCGTTACTTCACGAAGCCAGTATGCCCTTTGAGAGATAGGGAAATAGTCAGAAGCGTTTGCATATAGACATTCCTGCGCTGGCTATAGAAAGTCCAACCCTTAGTCTCGTTGAGTGCTTGGCGCCTTTTGGCTTTGGCTTTGCATTCTCTATTATGCATGCCAAAGCAACAAGAATAACAATGCAGCACCCACTCAGAGCTACACACACACACACACATTCAAACCCTTACACACACAATCTACATTTTCATTTCAATTGTTGCAGTTGCGCGTGGCGCGTTGCAACCTTCGGTTTAAATTGTTGTTGCTGCAGCTGCTGCTCCTGCGGCTGTTGTTCTTGTTTTTCTGACCCTTAAGCCAGACCAGGCTAATTTAGCTGCACAGTAGCTCAGCGAAAATCTCGACCATATTTTCACGGCTAACCCACTGCGAGCTCAAAATTTTGTCTGTCTACGGAAGCCAAGAAAAAAAAAGATATTTGTGTGTACATAAATGTGTGCAACAATTTGATATATCTACATATGTTGTACCCTTGTGTGGGTATTTTAATTTAGTGCAGACTTGTGAAACAGAAGGTTAAACCCCGAAAAAGAATATATATTCCAGATCAGCATCAACAGCCGAGTTGATATAGCTTTTGTCTGTTTCTATATGGACTAGTTGCACAGTTATCTCTCAGCTATCGTCTTGAAACTTTGCATAGTTCCGTCTCTTCCAATAACCAATAGATGCCATAGAAACGATCGGCCGAAAACTATTTTTTTATTTGGCAAAGATATTTTCATCAAACTCATTTACGAGCTTTACTACAAAAATCTAAAAGGGTATTAAATCTTCGCCGTGCCAAAGATAGCCTTACTTTCTCGTTTTTTTTTTTACATTTCTGCCATATCCTTGCTCGAAATGCAGCGGGTTTTCTATATATTAGTCAAGCGTATGTGCATATGTATGAGTGCAGCTTTATTATTTTATGAAAATTGTTTATGCATAAATGCTCAAAATTTTTTTGGCATTTGTATGTTTGTTTTAAGGAGAGTGTGTGTGTGTGTTAGGGGCGTGTCTATTTAGCATACGCATTCATTGTTCAAAGCTATTTGGCAAAATTTGTTATTTAAATAATCAAAAAAAAAAAAACGGAATTGCATATAAATTATATGCATGGGAAAAGTTTGAATGGAGCGCATGTTTTTTTTGACGCATACGTGATATTTTTGCCACATGGCAAAAACGGAACCAGCTGTCAGCCTAACAAATATTTGTGGCAAAGCGAGCGATAAAACTGGTTTTAGTATTGCTTTCCAAAAATAAAATCTGATATTAGCTTTTTAGTGTTAAAAACAATATTTTAAATAGTGCGATAACTCGGGGCGCTTTTACGAAATGAAATTTGTTTGTCTTAAGCGTTTGCTAAATGCTGTTGATAAATGCATCAAACAATTTGTGGGGCTTAACTAAGAGTTGATTTCTCCTGTTGTTGCTTAAACTGAAACTGAAATAAGTTTAGAAGTAAATTTGTTAGCTTTTGGGTTTGATTTACATGCAATCTACGCAAACAAATCTTAAAAATTAGTTTTCATTTTATTGTGCAAATTTCGTTTGCTAACCAATTTCTTTTGCTTGCATCTTTTGTGAATTGTTACTTTAATAACAAGCTCCGGAAACAGAAATTGCATGCTAAACAAAACAGACCGCAACATAAATAAAAGCGAAAACAAATAATGCTTACAAAGTGCCGAAAATCTAGTTAAGGCAGAAAAAACAAAGAAAAGGGCAAGAGGAAAAATTCAGCTAGCAGCTAGCGACGTTGACGTTGACGCTGACGATGCCACAAAAACCAAAAAACTAGCAAAGTTCATTTCCACACCAAAATCAATGAACCAAGCGGCGGCAAGCAGACACACACACACACACACACACACACACACACACACACACACACACGCACACACCAACTGAGACACAGACAGGACACAGCTTGTTGGGGTGGGTCTGGCTTATTGGGATTGT
The DNA here is from genome assembly GCA_035045355.1 of Drosophila lacicola. Lineage (NCBI taxonomy): Eukaryota > Metazoa > Arthropoda > Insecta > Diptera > Drosophilidae > Drosophila > Drosophila lacicola. Next base: position 475,618 of record JAWNPB010000131.1, on the reverse strand, counting down.
GCGGCGGCAGAGGGGCGGGGGGTCTTGGAAAATGGGTAACAGCTTTGCAGCTTTTGTTTTGCCATTGCGGCGTATAGAGGGTCGCAGAGGGGCGGTGAGGGCGTGGCTGGGAAACGCTGCCTGATGGCTGCCGTAGTCAGCCAACTGTAGCCGAGAGGAGACCGCAACGCAGTTACAAAAACAAACACAAACACACACGCACACACACACACACACACTCACTTGCAATAGGAGCACAAGCGGAGCCGAACAAAACTAACCGCAATTTTCGAGGCGCTTGCATGCAATAGAAAAAGAAATAATAAAAAACAACAAAAACAGTTGAGAACTGTAAAAAATGGTTTGGAAAAAAAGTTGAAAAAAAACTATAGCACAGCAAACGGCGCCGGTGCTGCTTATTTTATTAATGCTCCACGCTGTTTTCACTTTTTGCACAAACTTTTATTTTGCTTCTATTTTTTTATTTTTTTTTTATATATTTAGTTTTTATTGCTATATGCAAACATTTATATTTCATTTTTATTTACATTATGTGGCCTGAGGAACCGCAACTACACAGCATAGCCAACTGTTAGGCGGCAAGTGCTCGGGCAGTATTTTTAAAGTGAAATATGTAGAGTATATTATGCTAAGTTAAAGAGCTTTGGGAGGTCTTTATACTTTTTAAGATATCCGAGAAAATGCAGAAACTGGCCTTATGCAATAATAGAGATTTTGAAAGAAATGTTTTTTGGGCATAGCCATTGTTATTGATCAATGTATGTGCATATATGTATGTATGCATGTATCTATCTATGTATGTATGTAAATATGTGTGTATGCGTACGTACACATACACTTTAATGCTCTACATTGATGCTGATCAAGATTATATATACATATACATATTGTATGGGAATGTATGTCTATTTTTATGTTTTGTATATATTATATATGTATATATATATATTTAAATAAATGGAGAAAAATTAAAGATCGCAAAGAACGCACACGCCCCACCCCATCCACATCATATATATAACAACATCAACACCGGCAGACAGCGCCCTGTCTTCTCCCTTCTCCTGCCCCTGCCGTCTCTCTGTCTGTCTGGCTCTGTCCTCTCCGCTCTCCTGTTAGCTCTTTATATCTTCTGTTCCCTGTCCTGTTCTCTCCCGTTCAGTCCGTGCCCAGCCCACCGACCCGCCCCCCTTCTCCTACCTCCGACGCGCGGGCGGGGAAGGTGGTGAGGAGGAATTTTTGATTATTTAGTAATTTTTACTTTACATAATATTTATTTGTTTTTTTTCGTTCCCCATATATACACAATCCCCATAAGAGCGCACGCCAGACATACAGATGCCACAGGCGCGAGCGGGCGAGGAAAGAATTTGTATGTAAATATTATGTTTTTTTATATATTGTTATCTAACCCACCTTTATTTATTTTTTTTTTCTCCCCCCCCCCACGCACAAAACATAATAATAGGCCAGACAACCAAATACCCCCCCCCGGAGAAAGGGCGGGAAAAAAGTATTTTGTATGGGAAAATTTTATTTTTTTTAAGATATTTGCCCCCACCCCCCCCCCCTTCTTTTTTTTAAGACCCCCCCCCCCATATAAAAACAATCCCCACCCGGCGGCCGACCCGATCGGTTAGCCGCCAAGGACCGGTCGGGCGGAAGTAAGTTTTTTGTTAAGAATTTTTTTTTTTTTTAGAAGATCTACCCACCGCGCGTTATTTATTTTTTTTTTTGTCCCCCCCCCCTCCCAAAACCCATTTCACCCCCGGCCCCCTACTATATTATATCCCAGCGAGCGGACGGCCCACAAAAAAATTATTTTTTGGGACCCCTTTTTTTTTTTTATGATTTCTTCACCATCCCCGGCATTTACTATTTTTCCTGTGCTTCTTAGATACGGGCAAAGCACTATAAGCATTTTGAAAAGGTTGGGTCTGCAAGGGTATTAAATCTTCGGTGTGCCGAAGATAGCACTTCTTTCTCGTTTTTTCTATGCAGATAGTTATACACATTTGTTTTTTAAATAATTTTTTTAAACACATCGCTGGAGAACTTAAAGGTTCTTACAAATATTGTATATAAATTTATAAATATTTTAAAATCAAGCAGCTAGATATTCCTTTTTCATGTAGGTTATCTAAGAGAGAATCATTAAAAATGTTTTTACATGATATAATTTTTGATAGTGTATTTACGAGCATCTCCGATTAAAGTTTGTGCTATGACAAGATTTTTTGTTAGAATTTACGAGCATCTCCGCCAATAGGGTATCTGCCGGTTCATCACGCAACCCGTGCTTTTTTCGGTTTGTTTATCTTTTTTCATTTTATATGCATATCTTCTTCTTCTCTTTTTGCTAACCAAAAACCGCAGCATCGACTCTTATATCGACTGCTTTTTGGCATTTCATTCACTAATTTTGGGGCTTGTACTTTGGGGCAAACGGTTTACGGTTTAGTTATTGGTTTCTGTTCCACACTCGAGGGCTCATCGATATGGAAAAAACTTTTCAGACCGCTGCGAGGGTTTCCACACAGTGTGTGGCTGTGTGTGTGTGTGATTAATACTTTTGGTCAGACATTAAGCCCAAACTCGGGCTGTATTTTATTTGAACAGCCACGCCGTGTTTTATTTTGTGAGTGTGTGTGCATGGGCTCTTTCATTTTATTTTGTACGAACCTTAAGGACACTTGAGTAATGATGGAACAGACCAGCGAGCAGCAGACCATGTCTCCCCCTCTCCGCCAACTCGCTCTTCTCTCTCTCTGTCTCGCTCTCTCGACTGCCGCAAATTTGCGGCGCATTCTCGACCCTGTTTGAAGCTCCATTGCAAAAGTGCTGACATGTTATTTGTGCAGTTAACGAGCTGAGTTATTTTGCGGGCACAAACCGCACTTGAAAAAACAACGCACAAGAAAAAAAAAGTAAATTGTAAAAAAATCTATATATACCATATATAATGCAAACCAAACTACCGTCCGACCGGGCATAAATGGCAGCTCTCTTGACCCTCTCTGTCCATTGATTTGCACTTTTCCGCTTAACAAATGAGAATGTGTTTCGTATTTCGTTACCCGATGGATTCGAACCATCGACTTTCTATGTGAGTTGTTGTTTGTTTATGCGATTACCGCTCATTAAAATCGAATTGCAATATTTATGCGAACTCCAACAACAACAACAACAACAATAACGGCCCTGTGCCCAGTTTTATATTTCAAATTAACATTTGCACACGTTTTCGGCTTTATTTATTTGTTGCGACTGCATAATTTAGTGTGCGGCTTCAATTTGCCCCTCAATTAGCTTCGAACATTAAATGGTAATTCGCTGTTGCATTTCATAAGGGCTGAGGGTCTGTCGCTGGTTCATGTTTCATAAATAGAGAAAGGTTATTTTGTGCTATTCGAATATTTAGTGGTCTTTATTTTTATACTTAGACAATATATGAGTCTTATCTGAACGACTGAAATATTTAATGTTATTTTTCTTTGCTTAAGCTAGCAAAGTCTGGTTACATGGAATACTGCTTATTGTAAACCAACTTTACTTAAGTATAATATATTTAGATTAGGGCAGAAATCAGCTCTTTCTTTCCGCCGTAAAAAAATGTATTGCTACAAAATCTTTCTGGGTTGGCGAACCCGGAATTAGAACAGAGCCAGAAAAGAGCTTGTATTTTTGTTTCTAAAAGCATCTTCAAAATCATTAATGCAAAATCATTTGTAACTCATTTTTGTTTTAATTTATGAACTCAGCAAACTGAATGATCCAACTTAGGTTAATTCAGCTCTGTCTTCCCGAACAAATGTCTATCTTAGTCCTTTGAGGCTGCACATTTTTAATAAGTATAATAATTCACTCACTTAAAATGGCGCCCGGAACGCATTCTTTCATCATTTTTAGTCTCAAAGTCAATATTTATGGAATGTGAACCTTACTCGGTTGCCTACCTGACTCACGCTATGCGACTCTTCTATTGCCCTACCCTACAGTCTGTTGCTTGTCAACAATTTCATAAATTAAAACGACGCTTCAACGCCATCTGAAAAGAGGAAAAATAGGAAATGAAATGCAAAAAATATGTTGCCAAACTCACGAGCGTCAAAGAGTTGCAGACATTTTCTTGTTTTTTATTGCCTTTTACTCTTTTTTTTTTTGCTGGTTCAGTTTTTCATTGCCAGCCCCGAAAAGCGCACAAAACAATAAAACATGAAGCGCAAAACAATTGCCGAGGTCGTTGCTTTCGTTGTTGTTGTTTTTGTTGCTGTTGCTTTTGTTATTACCTTGGAGATTAATTAATTGCAAGGCACAAAAATATGCTACAAGTTGAGCGACTTCCCCTCCGCCCAAAACCTGCCCTGCCCCTCCCGCTGCCACAAACTACCCAGCTCCAACGCTCTGTCAGTCATTTCCGGTCGTTTCCTGCGCCTGCATTTATGAGAGCGCCAACAGGCACAAAACAAACCAACAAAAAAAATAAAAATAAAATAAATAAACAACAAAGCTCGAAACAACAACAAGATGATAATTTTCAGGCTCTCCCCCTCCCCCGCGTCTTTTGTTTATGGCTTTTTCTTTTATAAAGTGGAAAATTGCAGACAGCATTGTTTGTTATTTATTGCCATTTTGATATGAAACCTTTTTTTACGCCACCAGCTATATAAGGAAATCAACCTACCACCATCAATGCATGTTTTTTTTTTTGGGGGTGGCGAGAGACCTTATTTTATGAGGTCTTGTGTGCCTATTTGGCCTGTCATAAAAGGCACAACTAATGATTTGTTTTTTGCCTGCTTCATCAATATCGAGTGGCTGCCAATGACAGGACCCAAACAATGCATAGTTAAGCGCTCTGACTAGACATTAGCATTAATGTTTAACATGGAACTGGGTGGAATTTACTTTGATTGGTTTTACGTCTATTTATAGCGCTTAATGTTAATGATTGTTGATCTTTATGCCAGCGATTTCTTCAGTAATTAGGCTTTTTGATCTTTTTAATTACACTCTCAATAATGGTTAAATGGGCTTCTAATCTAATAATGTATAATATTATAATATATTTTTTTAACTTGACGAAAATCTTAATTTACCTGCAAATAGTTTATTTTCTGAGACGATCTAATATTCTGTTTCACACATATTTTTTAATGCAATCTATGAAGAACTTGGGCATCTTACATATTTCAAATAAATTATAAATTATTTTCTAAAATATAATTAATTTTACTCATCTATTTTGATACTCTCAATAATTTTTTTGAGTTAATTAAAATTAGAAATTAGAATCAAAACTAGAAAATCCATAAAACATTAGGTGTGTATTAAAATAGCTGACATAAATTATATTATATTTCGGAAAATATTTTTCAAGCTATATTTTAATTAATTTTTTTACTTTTAATATTTATTTATCTATCTGCTTCTTATATATTTTCTGAACCGTTTAAATTTAAAACTGCTCACAATAATACTCAATTCAATATACTATATAATGTACTATGCCATCTGAAATTTATATTAAAAAATAAATTTTAAATTACATTCCAAAATATAAAAACTTCTGGCTAGTACCTCCCCATATCATTTATTTTGCATGCCCATTTATAAAAGTTGTCAATTTAATATGCTTTCGATTATCTGCCACACATTTTTCATCATTTTATCATCCGCCTTTTCAAGCTAACTCAATCAGTGTTGTAAAATGTTAAAAGAGCCACAGACGTACGCTTGATCCGTCCGTTCTGCCCACACATTTAGCCTGTCAACCCTTCTTAACATTGAAATCAATTTGACAAAAGCCACATAAATTTAAATAAATTGCGGCCACATAAATTTAGACATGAACTCTTACAGCAAAAAAATAGAAGAGGGAGGGAGTAAAAAAAAGAAGAGGAACCGAAACGCTTTATAAAGCAAAATACAAATAAACTTAGAGGCGACGACTCAACTAACAAAGCAAACAAAAGGGTAAACGAGAAAACCAAAATGGAGTTCGGTAAGCTTGAGCAGGACTCCGGAAAGTGGGAGTGGGAGGAGGGGGAGGGAGAGGTGCTGGGTTTGGGGCAATGTAAACGAAAAATAGACTTCCCTGCCTCGCTGACCGTTCGGATAACTAACGAAAATAGAAACAACAAATACAATTTAAGCCGAGAAAATCAAAATGAAGCATAAACAAACACAGAGCCAAGCGCCAGCAACTGCGAAAAGTAAATGGAGCCAATAATAGAAAAAAAACATACATAAGATTGCTGTGGAGCTGTGGAGAGAGTGAGTGAGAGAGAGAGAGAGAGAGAGGTATTATCAGATGGGGTGTGAGCTGAAACAAGTTGCCAGGCCAAACAGGAAAGTGTATTAATGAAAAGAAATCGAAACCGATTGCTGCAACTATATATATATGCACAAGTGCGTACACTGCGAGAAAAACATGATATTAAATAGAGTGAATAATGCTTCTTTAAATTTCGAGTACACTCTGATCTTTAAAAATGTATATCCTAATATAAACTATTCAGTTTTTCAGTATTGAAACTCGAATAAGAAAAAGAGTGCTATGAAATTAAGCACAATATAACTTATTACCAGATATTGCACGCTTGCAATAAGCCCAAGAAGTTTTGAATGAATGTACTGCATATTTAAAAATGTGCTCTTTCTAGACTAAAAACAAGAATTTATATGCTCTAAATAAGCATACAACATAACATCAAATATTATTTAAATATGAATTTTTCTCTCAGGTAAAGAAATGCCCATTTTGAACGGATTTTAATTAAAAAATTTCTCAATATTTTCGCCTTTTCGCTGAGTGTATTTTGTGTTTGTTGTAGGCAACACGATAAGCGGCAGCAGACGAAAAAACCCGACGGGCCAGCATAAATGAATGCTAAACAGGCGTTGGCCAGCAGCTGAACGTAAACAAACCCGTAGCCAAAGCGCCCCAAGGGAACGACCGACTGGCTGACTGACTGGCTGGCTGCCTGACTGGGTGGCTGGTGCGCAGCGTACCAGCCTGCAAAAAAAGGCTTTTCATAATATTTTTAGACATTTGACTTTTGATTGAGCGCATTACACGGTCTCTCCTCCAACCAGCCCACCAACCAGCCAGCCAGCCAGCCTGTCGGACTGCTGCCTGACTGGTTTGGCTTACAATTTGACTGCCGCAATTTATTTGGGCAGCAGACCTCCAACCGCGCCCCTTCGAGTCGTCGCAAACGTCTCTCTGGCAACTGGCAAATCGGTTGGGCTAAGCATTGAGCGCTATAAAATTAGATTGTCTTGGGCTTATGGCATAGATTTGGGATAGTCCTGTGGATTGTTGGATTGTTGCCACACAGCGTTTTTATTGAAAATCTTAGTCAAATATCTAAACGGCGGTGTTTTATTACCTGTTTGTGTTTTTGCCTTGTGTCCCCTTGTTCCTTTTCTTGTTATTGTGGCATATTTAGCACGTGTTTTACATTACAAGAGCTTAGGGATAACATTTTTTTTGCTTTTTTTGCCGCAGCATTTTGAAGTGGCGGCAGGAAAAAATGTTGGGCAAATAGAAATTCTGAAAGTAGTGTATACATATTAGTAAGCTGAACCTGAAGAAAGGCACCCTAATTATGCCTTGCAGCTTTTAGTTTTTAAAAAAAAGTAGGTAACTTTTGTTTTCTTTTATTTTCAAAAAGGATATATACATACACAAAAAGAACACAGAAAATTGCGCTCACTTGTACAGACATTTACATTAATATTTAGTTAATTGTTTATCTTAGTTTATTTTAATATTAATATATTAATATATTATATTAATATATAATATATATTTTAATATTTCTTGTCTCTTGCTGTTAGTACAATATTTTCAAAATATATGCTAACCTTAAACATTGTAGTGAAATGTGCTGGGATAAATATCGTTGAATTTATAAAACCTCTGACCATTGGCTTGTGCCTTGTCTTGTGCCGTGTTTTTCTTCATAATTTCGCGATCTTCCGTAATCGATATATATCGATTTTTAAAATAATTTTGAGAGAAACTGCTCTAATGGTGTATGCCTAAAATTTTATAAAACAAATCTTAAGCTAGCTAAACTTAAAGGGTGTCTCATAGTCAAGCACAGTCAAGCCAGTTCGACTCCTTATTCTACTATTAATTTTTAAAATCTTGTACAACTTCCTTACATACAGTTACCCCATTGCCGAGCACTGTTAATTCGACTCCTTATTTTACTTACGTTGTTTTTGAGAGAATATATGTATATACCTTAGAGTTATATTTATACATACAAGCCGAATCAAGCTTAAAAATATTTTTTATATTATTTTGCAATGTTTAACAACGTTCATACATTTACCAACACTTGCTGCGTATCCGTCATTTTCTTTCACAACACTGATTAAAAATGTTAAATACATAAATATTCTACAACCCAACTCTAAACTTAACTCAACTTCCAATTTATATTTGAGTGCGCCGTACCAAATTGTTGATTTAAAGAAATTAAATCTTTTAATGTTGGCCCAGACAGCAGCCAGCTGTTGTGTAGACTCACGACAGGCTGAATTGTTGTTGTTGGTGATGGGAGGGTGGTTAAAATTTGAGCGACCCTCTGCTGCCTTAAACTTTTTAGAGTTCATGCAACATCTGGCTGCTGTCTGAGCTAAATCAAAATTCAACTTTTGGCCAAAACCGAAAAGAAAGGAAAGCAAAAGTGACAGACGCTCGCTAATTTTCGGCTTTGCTTTATGAAAGCTGAAAAGCGCGCGTTGCCAGACTTTAAAAATGTTTGCCTGTTTTTATTTATTTAATATTACGACGTCAACTTTGACGTTTTTTTTTCTTGTTCCCGCTGACTGACTTCCTTCCGCTTAGCTCATTAAACACACAGAGAAAATAAATAAATAAAAAAAAAAACAACAACAAAAAGACATCGGCCCAACTTTTTGCTCTGCTTTGCGTCGCCCCGTCTGTTTGTCTGCAGCAGACATAACTCTCTGGCAGCGTGTCTTTGGCATTTGTATTCTGGCTTTTCATTGCTTTCCAGCCAAATGTGAAATGTGTTTCATTTTCTTCTTTTCTTTGTCGAGCCATTGAAGGCACTCGAGGGAGTTTTCTCTGTGCATATTATTTATTTGCCGTGTTTATGGCGCGGCTGCATAATTTTATTTGCTTGCTTAAAAAAGAATTAAAAGCGGTTTTCTTTACTTTTTTTCGGGTGGGTTCTGCCGTCGTTTTAATACGCTAAATCGCTTTTGTGCGCCTGGCCGGCAATTTACGCGCATTGCGCATACGCAGCGTGTGCCTTTGGCGTTTTTTTTTTTCTTATTTTCCCCTTCTGCCGTGAGCAACGTTCATGGCAATTGTTGACATGAACATTTGGGTTTTATGATGCTGCGGTTTGTTAATGGACTCAGATAAAGGGCAATGTGCGTAGAAGCAAACGGCAACTTGTTCCATTTGTAAAGCCTGTGCATTTTATAGCTTGAATGAGAAGCACATAATGTTTAATTTTCTTATGTACTTGTGTGCTTTTTAATGGAATAAGATTGGTGAAATTTTCTTTGGATCAAATAAGCTAATAATAAAATTAACTCACATTACAAATGTTGCTTAAAGTTGCTTTTATTCAAATATTAATTGTAAATGTAAATAGTATAATATATAAATATATTTATATTATATATATTTTTTTGCAAAGCAACTGTGCACTTTGTGCCTGAGTCAAATAACTCATTACTGTGCATCTACTTCAGAATAACTTCAACTATTTGTGAACTTTGCTCTCAATTAAGTGGCTTTGGCTGATCGGAAAAACACAAACTGACAGCTGCACAAAGCACATACAGAACATTTTTGCTCATTACAATCGGCAGCTTCTTTTTCGTATTTGTTGGTCTGTGCACCTGTCCGTGTTCATTGGCCACTTAAAGACAAAGGCCGAGTTGTTGCCGCCGCCAGTTGCCAGTTGCCAATCGACGGTGCAACGAAGCGGCAAATGCAACACCACGACACGGCAGCAGCAGCAACAACAACATGCGGACTTTAACACAGTGGATATCATTTCCGGCCAAATGCGTTTGCAAAATGGCAGACAGTGTGCGAAGGATTGGTAGGGGTCGTAGAGGCAGACAGGGCGAATAGCAGCTGCAGCAACTAGACATAAACAGGCTGCCACATAACGTTTGCCACTGCGCCTGTGTTTAGCTTACCTCGAACTCAAAACTCGGCGTTTGCCTTAAAGCTGTCATTCTCTGCCGCACGCACATAAGTATGCTACACTTTTTCAACTGCTCACAGACAGTCGAACACACACAGACACAACATTAAAACCGAAATTGCATTCGAAATTCCATGCCTAGACGCTGACAGGCGTCGTCTGGGCCACTGACATCGCCGCCGTCTGGCAGCTAAAGTATCGTTAGCAACATTTGTGGCAGCAGCTTCGAGTGGTGCAGCTAATAAACGGAGCCACCGCAGCCGCCACCACCCGCAGTGTACCCCTAGTCAGTCAGTCAGTCAGTCAATCAAACTGCTGCAACCCGCGCTCGGCAATCAGCGAGTCATTTGACTCACCTGCGCCGCCGCCCGTCTCTCTCTCAGCCTGTGCCCGTCAAGTTGTCGTCTGGTCTATGCGAACTAGCGACTGACTGCAATCATGGGCTAAAGCTTATGAGAGGCGTGGCCAGTTGAAGTAGTACCTTGCAACGCTGCGCTGATGACGCGTCAACAGCGACGTCAACACCTTGCCGCCAAAAAAGTTTTGTGTGTGCACACTTGCAGCAAGAAAACGAATAAAGCCGGTTATAAGTTGATAGAACTGCAAATGCCCTGTATAGAAACGAAATCAATCCTAGGAAAATGTAAGAAAGAATTAAATTAAATTGTAGAAAAATGCAACGCGATAATTAAATATGATAATGTCCAATTAATAATATTGATCGTATCGATGTATGTATAGAAAGTGTTTTCAGACTAGAAGATAGGATATATCGACGGGTAAAGTTGATTACTGTCTCAAGCTTCAGCTAGCATAGATACAATTAAAAAAAAAAAACCATACTTTGTATATATCGTATATCGTATCGGTGTGTGTAGATCGATTACACGGAAAGTAGTTTCTGACCAAAAGTCGAGATATATCAAAGGGTATAATGAATCAAATACTGTCTGCTTAGACAAATAATTAATTGCGATCATGACTATTTTTAATCTATTATTGAAATTGATTAACTATCGATTTATCGATTAATTAGTTAAGGCAAACTACCTCGTTTAAAATGATCGCTTGAAGTCAACTTACAAAATTGCTATCGAAATTATCGATTGCATTTAAAATCTTTTTTCGATAGTGTTATGTATTAAATGTTCTATAATTTCTTTTAAATAATAATAATTGTAATATATAATAATATATAGAATATTTCAGTTATCTATAAAATGTCAGCTCGCTCTTTTGAAGCGCCTAAACCAATAACATAACGTGGCAGCTTTTATGCCGATTCATGTGGCGTTTGTAGTCCTGCATGTCCTGTCCTTAGCCGGCGGCTCCCAGCGCGCCCGCAATGGCATGCACATTGTTGTCCTGGTAATTGTTGTTGTAAGCAATTTCCGTTGCAGCATTTTGGGCAGGCGCAATCCAGGTTGTCTGTCGTCGCCGGCGTTGCCCGCCTCAAAACTGGGCTAATTGGCTTGGAGTTTGTGCATTTTTAATTGAAAATCAATAAGGCTGAAGTGCCGGCGCAGCAGTACTAGTGTGTGTTTTTGTGTGTGTGTGTTTGTCTGTGTGTTTAAGCAGGCAATGGCTTTTGCTTGGCTTGGCAGCGGCTTTGATATATGGGCCAGCAGGCGCAGGTTCGCATTCGGCCCCCAGGCCAAAATTGCAGTCACTGTCTGGGTGCCAAAATCTATTGCCTACTTTCGAGCGCCGCGCAAACAGTTTAAACAATTTAAAGGCCGCCTCCCTCAACAGCTTTAAACAGTTTGCAACAAAAAAGGGGAAAACAAAAATCAAGGCGAACTTTTTAATAGCTTTGTTGCATTAATTCTACCTGGGCAAGCGCTTACAGCATTTTCAACACTTTTAGCCCGGCTCAAAGAATGTTTTAATTAAATCAGAAAAAAGGCCAGCAGCAGCAGGAGCGTTCGGCCAAAATGAAAGCCCTTCGAGCCGAAGCCAAAGCTAAAACTGGCTGCCATAGTTTTTCGGCTCACGTGAAAACTTTGCGCACAAAATTCATTAAAAATTTAATTTTCGCTCAACAAGTTTAAAATATGCAACTGAAGCCAGACCAGCCAGTTGATATATATACATATATATATATATAGATATACTCACTAAATGAAGGCACGCGAGCAAGTCTGAAGAATGCACTTTGCTAATAAGCACCCCCTGATGTTGCTGCTGCTGCTGCTCCTTTAAATGGGCCAAAAGTTGCCACGTGTCGTCTTTTGGGCTCGCACTGAGCAATTTATAGGTGTACAAGGGGTTAAAGTTTTGACTGAGCCAGGCTTTTGCTTTGGCACAAGCTTCAGCTAACAACCAGCCAGCCCCCCATCTACAATTTCTGTGTCAATATATGCTGAGAGTTGCTGCTTGCTCCGTTTTTGGTGAATCAGCCCAGCGAACAGGCCAAGCATCGCTGCACAGCAAAGTGTTGTTATTCCCTGTACACACAATAATATAGGGTATGCGAGCGTGTAGAAAAGCGTGCGCGATTTATCGAATGTGCATGGGAATTTTCTTAAAGGGCGTAACGCTTTTTATCAAAACAATTTGTTTTATTTTAATAATTCTTTGGCAATATCGGGCACATGCCATGCCCACATTTTTTCATTATATTAGTTTTACAAATTCTTTTGGTTGAGCCTAAATGATGCACAAAACTGTTTCTTCAGCAAATAGTTACAAAATTTTACTTTTTTTTTATATATATTTTACTTTGATTCGGGTGTTTTTTTTTTGATTTGTCATAATATATAAATAAATAATATAAATAATAATATATTATAAATAATAACAAAAGAAGACCGCATACATTTCGGATCGTGCTTTGGAGATAGAAAAACTCTCCACAATTATAGAAGTCCTTTTTCAGGAAATAAATTTAATCCATAATAGCTCAGCCCAATACGAAATTCTGGAACGTTTTTAACAAATTTTACTAGATTGTGAGGCTCAATGAATACACATAATTACGACATTGAAGATTCCAAACAATTCTCAAATTTTTCTTCAGTTAAATCGCACGCTCAACTATTTTTTTATTCGATATTTGGCAAATTGTAGTTGTTTTTTAGTTTTCTTAAAAATACAAGTTAATTTGCTTAAAAATATCTCAAATTATATAGTTCACAGTTGTTAAAAAGCTTGTCACAGTTTATTAAAGATAACAATATATTTCTTATCATATTTTATAGAATTTTTCAATCAGATTATTGGTTTAAACGCTGTTCGCAAACAAAACGAAGAATACGCATCAGGGTTGGCAGAATTTTGAAAAAAATATGGATTGCCGCACCTGTTAGGCACAGGTAAACAATTTTAATAAGCAAATTTCTTGATTACATTATGAAAGAAATAAAAATCTCTCTTAATAAAAACTGGGAACTAATAAATTTTGAAAAATTTGTTGGCCAGTGTTAGTTGCTGTAAAGACAAAAAATGAAAAGAAAATTTCGCTTAAATCATTTGAGAACGCTTTTCAAATAAAATTTCTGTATTTAAATTTTCCAAAAATTTATTTATGCTAGTTTTTAAGATAATATCGTTAATAATGCATATGACAACAATATCTTAGACTTATTTTTCTCCCATCTTCTGTTTTTCGCAATGCTTCACATTTCTTTATACTTTGGTCAGTTTTATAAAGAACTAAAAGCTTACTGAATTATCCTTAAATGAATTTCTATTTGATTATCTTTTCATTTCAAAGTTCTCTAGCATTTATGCTAGCATCTAAAAATATTTTCGTCCCCATAGGGTAACTTTTGGTCGAGCATCTTAGTTGCGACACATGTCTGCTGCTTGTTATTGCTGGAGCTGTCGCTGCGCAGCGAGGCATGCACACGGTTTACATTAGGCTAAGTAGCACATAGCAGCACACAGCATCGCTCCCCCCTCCCCCTCCCCCTCCACAAACGCCATCCCCTGAAGCACTAACCAACCACAATAATCAGGCCCTGAGCAAACTTCGGGCGCCTACCTGGGGAATATGGCAAACTGAAACTCAAGTTGTGACGCTGCTTTAGTGTGTCTGTGCTCGTGTGTTGTTGTTGTTGTTGTGTGTGTTTTGGCATAACGCGTTGATAAGCTAAAAGGCCACACATGCATGCAGGCGAGGCGGCCCGAAACTTTAGCCAGCTGGGGGTTAGCCGCTAGGTGTGTGTGCATAAAAAACCAACACAAATTTATAACAGAAAAAAAAAGAAAGCAACGTAAAAAAATGAACTGCCAAAACAACGCTGATAAGCGACCGCTGCGCGCTTGGCCTCTGCCCGACCCCAAGGCACACATCCCCCCTCCCCTCCCTGAAAAAAAGAAGCACACTTAACATATTTCGTTTGGGGTTGCGTTGACTATCAACCCAGCCGACAAGCCCCACTGCCGCGCCTCGCTGCCAAAAAGGGGTGTTGTCTATAAAAATTTATGTCTAACCGGGCAAATGCCGCAGCTCTTGGTTTAATGGTGTGAATTATATTAAGCGACGCTGCCAACAATACACACGCACAGCTCTGTGTGTGTGTGTGTGTGTGTGTTGGGAGATTGTGATTGTGTATGTCAGCCGAGACAGCTGCGTTCAGGCGCGTGGTTATGGTTGGGGCAAAGCACTGATGGTCCGCTCGATGTGTTTGTGTGTGTGTGCCAAGCCAACGCACACATATTAAAAAGCACGTGTGTGTGTGTGTGTGCTTCGCTGATTTGTTTTTATCGCAGCTCCCGGGAGGCATCAATTATGCTGTTCGGGTTTTTGCCCCGTTGTTTCTGTTGTCGTTGCAGGAAGCTGTGCAGCAGCGTTTAATGGAAAATAACTGCTTCACTTTGTACCCTTTCCTGAGGGGAGGTCCTTAAACTCGACGCAAAAGGGGTTCCAATAGAAGCACATTAAGGAAGGGACGTCAGCCACTTCTAAATCATAATAAGCATTTATTCTGTTAACAAAGTGTGTTTATTTTTAATCCAAATATTTTTTAAGAATTTTCGCTGATATAGATATAGATATAGAAATAGAAATAGATATAGGTATAGATATAGATATAGATATAGATATAGATATATAGATATATAGATATATAGATATATAGATATATAGATATATAGATATATAGATATATAGATATATAGATATATAGATATATAGATATATAGATATATAGATATATAGATATATAGATATATAGATATATAGATATATAGATATATAGATATATAGATATATAGATATATAGATATATAGATATATAGATATATAGATATATAGATATATAGATATATAGATATGTAGATATATAGATATATAGATATATAGATATATAGATATATAGATATATAGATATATAGATATATAGATATATAGATATATAGATATATAGATATATAGATATATAGATATATAGATATAGATATAGATATAGATATAGATATAGATCGATTTTAACATATTTATTATTAGAAATAGAAATAGATGTTGGCATAGAAATAGATGACGGCATAGATGTAGATATAGACATAGATGTAGGCATAGATGTAGATATAGATGTGGGCATATATTTGGACATAGATGAAGGCATATATAAATTCATATATTCATATAAAGAGACCTTTCTCCTATCCTGCAAAGCAGCTTCATCTCACATTAACCCAGTTTTCCTTTGCCTGAACACCTACACTAGATTAGCAGAAGTGTTCTCCGTTCTGTTTAACTTAGTCTTAGGTTGGTCGCTTGTTGATCTATGCCACAGCCCGAACTTCTCCCCCACTGCCAGAGAATCCACAGAAGCGAGTCAAGTGCGTGGCAAGTTTCCTAATTACGCGAGTGTGCGAGCTCTCTCTTGACATATTTTGTGTTGGTTTTCAGCCAACACACAGCAAAGCCGCATTGAAAAGTTAAAACCCAAACACACGTAGCACAGTTCTGGCAAAGTGTTGGGATGGAAGGGGGGCTACCCTAGGGATAGGGTTGGGGTAGTGGCAGATAGCACTATGACCACTTTTAGCCACATTTTATGTAATCCAACGAAACCCAACCACAAGCCATGAAATTTGCACATATTGCAGCTGCTCGCTCTCTCTCTTTTTTCGGTCTCTATAGAAATTACTTGGCCTGGCACTTATTTGTTGTTTGTGTATGGCATCATTTGTGGGAAAGTTCCGTGCAAAACTCTAAAGTACGCAGCGCTTTAATTACATTTTACACGCAAAAAGTATAAAGAGAATACGAGAATTATTTGTGGCTCAAAAACAAAATACAAAAAAAATAATACCAAAAAGAGAAAAGTTTGCTTTCATAATACTGTTGAAAATGAAAATGAAAAAGAATCCTTTTCAAATGCATTTAGGCATGGCAGCCCTGTCAATGTGTGCGTGTGTGTGTGTGTGTTTTGTTTCAGCTAGCCCAAATAAAACGCATAAAATGATAATTAAACCAGTTTTTTTTGTTGTTGCGAGGAAATGAGTTTTTTGGCAGCTTTTCATAGTCCAACCCATTGAAAATTGTTTAAGTTTCAAACATATTTGACAAGTGTTAAATAACAAGGTGTAAACAATTAAGCTGGGGCAATTATTGAAAGCAAATTTTGCGTGCTTTGTTTATTATTTATAAATATAAATAAATGTTGATTATGCATTTAATGCCTAAATTTAATATATGCATAATGAATTCAAGTGTATAAATATGACTTATTTCTCTGAAGCTAAAATTTGTATCAAAAAACATTGATAAATTTCAAAATTTCTTCGTTTGCTACGCAAAATGCTTTTATTGAGTTTTCGTAATATTTTTAATAAAGAAGCTAAGAATTTATTCATATGCTGCCGTAAAGAGAATTAAATCAAAGACTTGCTTTCACCTCTTGCGTTCAGAAAGTTTGTGTAAGCATTGTCAATAATTAATAATAATAATTGGAAATAAGATTGTGTATTGCTTGTGCGATTAAATTACGTTTAATGCGCATTTGAAAAACGTTAAAGATTATATATAAAAATATAATCAATTTCTTATAGTAAGTGGACCCCCGGCTTGATTTCAAAATTACTTAGTTTATTTCTCAATTCTTATAAAAAAAAGAGAGTGAATTGACTCTCTGTTAAGCTACATTCACAACCTTTTATTTGTAAAATCAGCAGACTTTGATATTGACTACAGTATTTCTTGTCGCTTTATCTGCTATTTGAAGCTCTTACTGGTTGAGAATTGCAAACGTCAAATAACGCTAAAAGCACAGCTAGCATGCCTGAATATATTTTCTATGTCTTCTTTACACATAAATAAAGATTTCGTTAAGGAAGTTCAAAAGCGCTACCAGGAAATTGTACCTTTCGAAATCGCCAAACTGTCTTCCAACATTCTTCTTAATTATGCATATTTCTATATCAACTCTTCATTACAAAAAAAAAAAAAATATATTATATATAATGTGCCCTTAAATATAATACAATTAACTTTATCTAAATTTGCTAAAAACAATTTGCTTCACGTTAAAGACATCGCAAAATAAATGAAACACAAACGTCGCAACTAATCGACGTTAAGTTTCATTTAAAGCGAGCTCTGAAAAGTATGCAGTAATAAATGCTCGACTCCTGCTCCGCTGCAGCGCATTGCAGGCGTAATCAACAGGCACAAACGGGCGGGACTCTCAAAAAGAGCAAAAAGAACAATAATAAAAGCATAATTACAACTACACATAGAAGAGACACGCACACACAGCCGCAACACAACAATTAAAACAACTGAGTTGCCATTTTTGAAGTGAACCTGCCAAGCAAGAAGCCGGGCGCACAATGACCGCCAGCCGAAAAGGACGAGAACGAAAACGAGAATGAGAATGAGAACTCATAATCATAATCATGTGCTTCCTACGTTTTGTTAATTGTGCACTCTATGTGGGCTGTTTACGGGGCAGGGCGTGGCCTCTTTATTTTGCCATTCATTGTGGCCTGTGTGCCCGCACACAGGAGCGCAAAGGACATGCATTCAATTTGACAAGAACAGCAACAACAACAGCAAGAAAAATTGCAGTTGTTTGTTGTTTGCTTCTTTGTTTCGACATAATTATCATCAGCTGTGTCCTTCGTCCTGGCTCTGCTGCGGCTGCTTCTGCTGCTGCACTTGATGCCTTTTAATTGTTTGCCCGCTCTCGTCATAATCATAATTTTTAATGATGCTGCCACAGAATGAATGCTGTCTCGCTCTCACTTGCCCTCTCTCTGCCTCTCGTTTTCTGTCTGTCTAATATATGTGTCTAGATCAGCTGGCCATCAATGAAACTAATTTGCCCAGCTCTGCCTGCGGCGGACTGTCTGAAAGTGGGACTGTTTAGCAGACGGCACAGAATATTTTATCACAGCTGCAGCCTCTAAACACAGACGACAATTAAAATGACCATAAAAGTGCGCAGCAAGGACCAAACAGACTCACACACACACACACACAGCACAGCAAATAAACGTGTGGCAAGACATTTTGCTGGGCATTGCCTTGGAACTCTTGCCCTTTGTTCTTCTCTCATTCCTGGCTCCTCCCAACTCCTTCCCATGCTTCATAAAGTGTCTGCCTGTTTTATTGTGTAGCACAAAATTAGGCGCTGCGTCTCTGTCTGTCTGTCTGTCGTCTCCCCGTCTCTTCTCTTCTCTCCTCTGCTCGTGCAGGTCTCATGTGTTTTGCGGTCCTCGAAATGTGACAATTAAAATTTTGGGCTTTTTGTGGCCTGTTTGTTGCTGCCAATTTCAACATTGTTGCATGCTTCGGGGCCATCGAGCTATTCAAATGAACTTTGTTGCTCTCTTGATAGCTTTAAATTGTGCCACAAAAACAACTGAGTTTTATACCCTTTTTTGTATTTAATATATATATGTATATTGAAAATTGTAGCTTAAATATTTAAGCGCCTTAAAGCAAACATGAATAAATGCCGCATTTAAATGTTACAGCTACAAAATTGTAAATGTTTTGCGGGCGATATTTATCGATTTTGCTGAATATTTAAAGTTTAATTCAAATTTACAAAACAAAAAAATCTTATTAAAGAATTTTTCATTGACAAATTAAAATTTAAAAATTAAATTTGAATTAATGTTAAAATTAACAATTAAAAAAATATATATTTATTTCGCAAAAAACCTGAAACAAATTTCAAACTGCATTTAAGATGAAAGGTTTGGCTCCTTGTTCAAGGCCTCAAGATCAATTTATTATACTCTCACATATTCTATATAGACATACATAGGTCCAAATTTCCCTTTCTCATAACTCGGTCAAAACTCAACCGATTTCCACGAGATTTGGCTTTTTGTTAATGGTTTGACCTGCAAATTGATTTGGCATTCAAATCTGGCAACATGATTTTTGGTCCAAATTCATGTAAAAATGTTCCCACCCCATAACTCGGTCAAAACCCAATTTCGGCATACATAAGTTTCACTATGCTCCTTGTATGTATTCAATCAATGGCATCGGTCGAAAAGTAGGTTATAATATGTCAAAATACTCTCTTTTCTATGATGTTTTTATGAATCTCAGCATTTACAAGTATTCTCACATCTACAAACCCGTCAAGGGTATAAAATCTTCGGCGTCCCGAAGGTCTTTCACAAATTAAACTCTTAAATTTTCTCTCGCTGACATTTTATCAAGTGTCCTTGCGGCACATTAAATACACATGGCCGCCAAACCAAAAAAAAATTCAAATTAAAAAAGACAAAAAATGTGATACACTTGACAAAAAATTAAAAAGCAAAATGCGAAAGCAAACAAAATGTGATGTGGCAAAAAAATGAGTCAGTGGCGTCGAGTGTTGCCGGCAGGCAGCCAGAAATCCCGGCAAGCAGCTAGCATTATTTTGGCTGGCGGCCTTCGATATTGTTGCCGTAGTTGTTGTTGTTGCTGTTGCTTTAACAGCCGCTGGCAACTTCCGGCGACGTCAAAAGAAAGTGGAAATTGTGCCAGATGAGGCATGCAGGCTGATAGAGGCAGGCAGGCGGCAGTCGGGCGACTCAACTTGACAATCGGCAGCCCAAGCAACTACATGCTACATCATTAACTAAACGACAGTTTAAGCGTTTGCCAGCACGAAAAAAAAAATGAAAAGAAAAGCAGCGAAAGCATAAGCCAAGGACAAGTAGGAAAAGCGAGCGATAATTTTCGTCGTCGTCACTCAAAAATGAGGCAACGTCTCGTCAGGAAATGTGGCACCCATAATATTAACTAACAACTCATATCCTTGCAACAATTTTTGGCCAAGCTCCTGTTGATAGGCAGCAGCGCGCGTCTAATGAAGCGGCAATGACTCCCATGGCTGGGGCAAGCAATGTCAAGAGAGGGAGGTTTGTGTGTGGGGCTCAAAAAACACGGCCACAAAGAAACCCCAAATACGAGCAATAACAACAACTGATACGGGTTCGGGTGTTTGACTTTTTTCGTTGAACTGCCTTTAAATTTGCATGTGAGCAAATCATGCGGTGCTTCATCAAGTTTTTCGAGGCTCTGCGCCTGATGTGAGTACATTGCGAGTGGCATCAAGACCTTATGCGGGGCAAAATTAATGAGCACTTGATTGGGTTAGTTCGCAGCGGAGCTGTTTAAATAATCAATAAGAAATGGCAGCAAGAATTCAAGGCGTTTCGCATGTTCAAAAAAATAAAAGCGCATGGGCGAAATAAACCCCAAAATAATTAATTAGAATTTGTTAGAAATAGCTTCTTAATCATATATGGTAACACTGGAGACATAAATTTGTTAAAATATTATTTTTTATTTAAACTAAACTATAAAACGGTCCACTAAATTTAATTTAATTTAAATTTAATGGTTAACTTTCCACCCAACAGCTCCGCTTTGCATATTCCTATGCTAATGCTAGTTTATCCTTAAAGAACCCGTTCAAGTCGCAACGTACATTCCCAAGGGTCCAAGAGTCTACACACAATTCAGCAATTATTCAGTTGAACTCTGCTCGTCTAGACAAAGAAACCGAGAATTTGCGCCGGACTGTCCGGCGGGCAGGTCCTTCTGCTGCTATATCACCTGTCACATAAATAGTGCTAGATGAATTATTAAAGCGGCTGCGAAAACACATTTAGCCAGCGGCAGACAACGACGCCACACGTTCCCTGCACCCTCTCTTTTCCCCTAGCCCTCCCTCTGCCGCAAAAGGGGGGCCAGTTACCTCCTTTTTTAAGATGCTTAAAAGCACCGCCGTCTGGATCCTTGGAGCCTGAAAACTGACTCTCGCCCGAGTCTGGGCTGCATAAAAAGTTTACATTTTCGCTAACTCTCTCTCACTCTCTCTGTGTCTCTCTCTCTTTCCTCTTCTGGCAACGTAATAAAAAGCGTTGGGGGTACCGTTATAATAAGCGGCAGCAACTGCTGCGGCGGAGATGGCAAAAAGCGCAAACGTCGCCCGCTGTTGCCTTTGTTGTTGTCTTTGTGCCACATAAGTGGCACCTGCGACCAAAACCGCACACAAGCACCGAGTCACACACACACACACACGCAAATACATATACATATTAATATACACACCCATACCAGAGCAGCGGCAGGCGCGCTTTTAGGCGAGCGCATAAAAAATGTCTGCTACAAAAGTTTGCAACGCGCGTGGCGGTTACGTTCAAATACCCTACAAAGCATGCCTGATAGGGTGTATAAGGGGTAAGGAGGCTTGTTTCTTTCTTCGTGCAACGTTCTCATGGGAATTCTCGACTTAAAATCGAACAAATTGATCAAAATACATTATGTAAAAACAAAGTTGAATTTTTTTAAAAGATTTTTATCTTCGATAAATCTTGTTTTCGTTAAAAATAAATAAAATAAAATCAAATGTACAAATAAATTAAAATCATTAAAATTAAACCAAGAAAAAGGGATTTCTTCAAAAAATTATTCAGTTATAATATATAAAGCAAGAAAAATTATAAATTTAAATTCAAATCAATAAGAAAAAATATTTAAAAATATTTTTCGATTTAAAAGTGTTCCTTAATAATAAAAAAATAATAATAATAAATATATCCCCATTTAAATTAAAAGCAATGAGCAAATTAAAAACAAATTTCAATAAATAATAAAAGCTGTTCATTTTTGTTGTCGTTCTTAAGAGGAACAAATACTGCTAACATTTTAAAGTAAAATTTAATTAATTATTATATCGAACGTATCATAAATTGCATTGCATTTATTTTGTGCCACCGTTTACAGGGTATCGCTTAGTCATGCTCATATGCCACACTGCGTGCTATTTTCTTTTGCAAGGCTTATAAAATATAATTCGACAGGCGACGGCGTTAAGGCAAATACTCGTATATTCACAAGGCAAACAACGCCAACATTAACAACAACAACAACAACAACAACAACAAATGTTGTTTAAACAAAGTCAAAACGAGCTGTTGCAAGAAAAGAAAAACAGCAACAACAAAATGAAATTTTGCGCTGACTATAGAAAAAGTTATGGAGTTGTTGTGTTTGGGTTAAGAGGCGTTTAAAGGCGTCTACACACAAGCAACTTATTTCACTTGTGCCTCACCTCAGCCTCACCCTCTCCCCCTCTCTGCCTTCGTTTAACCAAACAGTCGACCAATTTGCCAGCCATTTTATTTGCGGTTGTCGTACTTTTCATAGAGTTGCGGCCCGCCTCTTTGTATTTAGTTTAATCTGCAGCGGCTGCTTCCGGTTTGCCCCTTACCCCTCCTCACCTGGCCAACCTTTGCCCCTTGTTGACCATTTAAGTGCAAGTCTAATTACACAGAAATTGTTCGAGTTATGCAACTATTTTTACTCTAGTCTAGAAGCTGCGTTTCCTTTCCCTTTGCTGTTGTAAATTGGAGTATATCTTATATGTATTTATGTTTATATGTTGCTTTTGTTAATAAATAATAGCACAGTTGTTTTGGGTTGGTTTGTTTAAACCTTTAAGTTTGTATTTATATAAAGCTAATGCATTTTTTATACATTTTCTTCTCTTTACATGTACGCTGATGCATTTCTAGGTGAGTTGAAAAAAATTGCTCTTTGTATAAGGGGAGAAGTTGTAGTACAATTGGAAACTCCTGCCTGTGATCATATTTCTTATTCATCCATTTCTCTCAATTTTTGTATATTTCTCATTCACTTCTCGTCTCAATTTTTCTCCCTCACAATCTCTGTATATTTCGCATTCAATCCATCTCTCTCTCTCTCTCTCTCTCTCTCTCTCTCTCTCCCTTTCTACTCTTTAATCTCTGTATGTTTCTAACTTACCAGCCCCTCCCCCCTCCTCTCACTTTTTCTATCTTACAAGCTCTGTATATCTCTCATTCACTTCTCCTTCCTGTCTCTGCCTTTCTCTCACTCTCTATATCCATTGCCAGAATCGCAGCTATCTATCTATTCTGTCTGCATAAGTTTAGCATGGATTAAAGCGCATTCTAAATTAAAAACCCACCAAAAAAATTAAATATTCTTAGCTTAATAGCATACATTATCATATATATTCCTCTCCTTCTCTGACCATCATAAAGGTTACTTCAAAATTCCTTCGTGAGGCTTAACATGCTAAATTGTAGTTAGCTTATTATTATTATTAAGATATAATTAATTTAAACACTGACAGCTTACGAGTATATCAGCATATGCAATATACCCAACGCCAGATTCAAATGTTAATATACCCCACCTAAATGCCGTGCCTCTGCCAGGGCAGTACTTGAATTTTAAATTTTCTCAACAATTTCTAAACTTTAAATGCCCTGCTTCTTGTTTAGTTTCTTGTATTTAGACACACACACACTCGCACAGCTCTTTGCCACATCTTTTGTTACCCACTCGAAGGGCTACACGGCAAAAACGAACTGCTTCGCCATAGACAATTCCAATTCGAAAGCAATTGCTTCCTTTTAGCATGGCACAGTTTCTGTTTTCGCTAGCACATTTCCGAACCCGAACCCGAGCCGGGCAATCTTCGACAATCCAGTGCCAGAGCCACTTGTGCCCTTCCGTCCGTCCGTCCGTCCGTTCGTCCGTCCGTCCGTCCTTCCGTTCGTCCTCAACCAATTCTTGGCCTCATATATAAAAAAGAAAGTGCCATGTCGTCTGCCAATACAATAAATATTTAATGCACATGTTATTACATCAATAAGTGTGTCACTCACAAACACACACACACACACACACATTCACACACACAGATACACACAGATACACTCAGATACACCCAGCCAGTGAGACACAGATATTGTGGGAAAGCTTTTATCGCTCACCTTGTTGCCAGTTCTGCCATTTTCAGAGCCTGCGGCCCAACTGGCGTATACGTAATTCGACCAAATATTGTAAAAAACGAAATGAACTTGTCAGAGAGAGGCACGGCTAGCATATACCGTGTATAAAGCTCGTAAGCTACCTTTGCCTATTGTCAGCTTTTGGAGATACTTTGTAGTTTACCCTTTGCCTATCGCCTGGTAGATAATATGGCGATAGATTGATAATAAATGTCAGTCTGCCCGGTTGCTAACGAGTTTCGCTTACTTCTGGTTCAGTTTAAACACTTATCGCCTGGAAGATAAAAATGCGATAAAAGGGCGATATTGCTGACAATAATGAAAACATTCCACACAGATTTATACACAAGCCACATAAGCATACATCAACTTTATAGGCCCGACAATGGCTTTTGCATTACCTCATTTTATAGCCATTTACAAGGTATTCACAAAAGTAATTAAAAGTGAGCTACACGATTTGTTTGGTAACGCAAAGATTACCTATTATTAATAACAAAAGTCAGTTTTTCGATTGGCAACTAGTTTCGTTTACTTCTGACCCAGTTAAAAAGCTTATCGCCTGGAAGATAAAATGCGATAAAAAAGCGATATTGCTGAAAACACAGATTTAAACGCAACCCAAGGCTAAATATTGACATATGTACAACAATTTTATAGGCTCGAAAAAATCTTAGGCATATCCCATTTATAGCCATTTACAGGGTATACGAAACAAAAAATGCTAGCAAATTTGCGACACGAATTGTATTGTGACCCATAGATTGTTGCATGAATTTATGCACATTGAATTGTCAGCTAGAATTGTAGCCATATTAAATTTGATAAATCGCATGTAAAAGTGAGCAAAAATATATCCCCACAAAAGGATATAAAGGATATATGCGGGCAAATAAAAAACGTGTATTTTATTCATGCAAAGAGGTTTTCACATTGCCAAATGCGGGTTAAGCAAACGTAAAATATAAATATATGTAGATTTCATACAAATATGGGTCAATTTTTTATGCATTAGCCAAAGAATGGAACAAATTAACGAAAATAAATATAACGAAATATTTTTCCATTGATTTTCATTGTTCATGCGTCATTTTTTGCGGCCAAAAATTGTTTTCGGGCATACGCGCGCCGTTTGATGTTCGCATGTCAATCGCATTTGAGCCAACATAATGCCACAGGATGCAGGACATGGAGACCCCCGTTGTCCCCCCGCCTGCGTGTTATAGAACGTTGCATATTTAAAGGCGAGCAGCAGCAAACCACAAGAACAACAAAATGCATTGCGAACTTCAGTTTTTTTGCACTGAATTTTTCATAGGCGCCCAGTTGGGCGTGTTTTTAAAATGCACGCAGTGTTGAATAACACAAAAAAAACATAAATAAAAAATTAGAAAAAAAGGGCGTGTAAATAGATTGACAAACGCCAATGGGGTTGAAGTGGGCGGCGGCCGGCTGACAAGGGCTTTAGGTTCACGTCATGTCAAATCATTTGATATTCAAAATTTTAATATGCATTTGACATGTTCAAACAATAAACTTCGCTTTGGGATGTGCCCAAAGGACACGTCAAGTGGTCAAAGCGTGTGAAAATGATAGAAAAACCGAATATTTTTTGTTCGTTTGCATATGCATTATTTAATTTGAACTTCTATTGGGTTCTGGTATATTCAAACTGTCAGGTTTTCGTTAAATTCATACTTAAATTTAATAAATCAAAAAAGTCTTAAATTACATACATTTTTTGATTATTATTATTATATTTTATAAAAAAGAATATATAATCTAAATAAGTCTTATATTGTATTATATCGTATAAGGACAAAAATGTTTAAGAATAGATGATCAAAAAAAGTCCTTTATTATTTAACACATTTTTATATAATTATAGTTTATAAAAACAATAAAGAATAAGAATGGATAAACAAAAAAAGTTTATATATTCAAAATAAGTCTTACATATTATATTAAATCTTTTATATTCATATATTATTAAGAAAAAAAGACCACAAAACAATAGGTCATATGGGTTCAAATCCCAACCAACACATGACCTAACCTTATTTGAACATAGCCTTTTGTTAGGTAATCTAAGAATCAGGTTAATAATCACGTCGAAAATCGCTTCGGCTTTTGGCTTATCAAATTGAAAATTAAAAAAAAGTTATATTTATATTAATTTTCTTAAAATTTATTTTTCATCAGTGCTAATTTGTTTAAATGTTTGTGCGTGTGTTTGTTTGTTTATTTGCCGGCTGTGTGTGCACTCAATTAATGAAATTTGATCAAGTCGAGCGCTTGCAAAGCAAACCCTTCCCCCCAACCCCACCCTTTTCCCGGCCCACCACACAGCGTGTTAGTCTGTTTACGCATGTTAATCAGGCATAGGGCAACACTGGAAAAGGCAACGGCTCAGACAAATTTATTTTTATTTTTGTTATTGCTGCGCGCACACACACACACACACACACACGTTAGCATGTCCTTTGTGTGTGTGTGTTTGGAGTGTCTCGTATGTAAGCCTAAAAGCTGCTTAAATTTTTAATGACTTTGCTTGTGTTTTTAATTGTGTGCGTGGCATTTTGCATGCCTCTCCCACGCTCACACGCGCTCTCTCTCTCTTTAAATGTTCCCTTTTTGTCTGCGCGCTTGTGTTTACTTTTGTGTGAATGTATTTGTGTGTGTGTGTGTGTGTTGTCTGCAAAGGAAAATGTTCAATTGTGTTTTGACGCAACTTTGTGAATTTCATGTGTTAAGCGGGGGCCTGTGGTTAGAATATATACGTGGCTTGCTTTAGCTTTTGACCTGGTTATAATTAATTAATTGCAACAATCAGAAAACCAATTTCTAATCAATTTCGTGCAGCTAACTGACTGTCTTTATACAAATTTACTCATGTTGCTGACAGGCAAATAAATTGAATTTCATTATTTCAATAGCTGCTCAATGCAATTTGAAAACTGTGGCAACGCCAAGGTGACTTAGACAATAAGGCAAATTTACACTGAAAAAACTACTATTAAGTGGCAACACTGCGCTTTAAAATTGATTTTCATATGTCAAATGTTTTGCAATTTGTAAGTAAACTTTCAAATTGCATTTACACCAAAAAGTTAACCTTTTTTCGATTAAATCTGACTTAGCATTCCAATTAAGTTTTCAATTTCCTGTGCACTAATTTGTGCCTATTTCTGGGCTTTTGCTAGGGAAAAAAACACCCTAAATATATACACTAATTAGGCTGACATTTCCAAAGAGAGACACTCGGCAGGCAATATATAATATATACATACATATACTTATGTAATTTCTCACACTCAAATGCTATTTTTGGGCCAAGTACCGTTGCTTTACCTGCTGCGTGCAAAATCACGCACGCACACTTAGGCAAACACACAAGTCGTCCAGACATCAAAGCGCGCGCTCACACCACACACACACGCACGCACTCGTGCTGCTGTCTCCCTTGCACGCACACAACTTAACGGGCGCGACAGTTTTTTTTTTGGCCTCTCTTTGGCTATTTCGCCCATAAAAATGACGCCCCACGCATGTCACGTGTTTAATTATTTACGTGACTTGGCTGCGTTACTTTTTTTCGCTTTCCTCTCTTCCCACTCTCCCGCCCTTGTCGCTTCTTTTGTGTTTGACATGCGAATTTTGTCTAAATATTTATTGCCAGTTTTGCTTTCGTGTCTGTCTGTCTGTCTCTGTGTGTGTGTGTCTCTGTGTGCTTGTGACTTTTACGTGTTTTTTTTCATTGCGCAAACTACGCGATGAGGCTAGCAGCTTGTCTAAATACAACTCTGCCGTGTTGTGCTCTGCCTCTTTTTAGATGCCCCTCCTCACGCTTTGTGTGTGTGTGTGTGTGTGTGTGTGTGTACGAATGCAGCCAGGCGTTAAGACATCGTCTCTTACGTGGCTTTTAAGTTGATGCCTCACTTTTTATTCTGCCAAGATTGGACTGTGCTTGTGCTCATCTGTAGCCTACATTTGGGCGCAGCAGTGTTGTAAAATGCTGACAAATGTCAGATTTCCCAAAAAGCTGGCTAGGCGGAGTTTAATAAGTTGAATTGTTATATGATGACAGTTGGGAAATTTTTATTTTTAAATGCACATCAAAAAGGGATACACTTAGACATAAGAAAATATAAACGTATTATATATAAAGACAAGAAAATATTAGAAAATATTTATTATAAATAATATTATATTTTAATATTTATTTATTAATAATACAAAATGTTCTACATAGCTTTCTAATATATTATTTCTTTTAATAAAGTGCTGATTATTTTTATCGTGATCAGAGAGTGAGGGAGAATAGAGAGATTAAAAGAGGGACAGAGAAAATGAGAGATAAAATGAGAGAGAGAATGAAAGAGAGAATGAAAAAGAGAATGAAAAAGAGAATAGAAAAGAGAATGGACGAAAGAATGAGAGAGAAATCGAGAGTGAGTGAATTGTGTTTTAACTAAAGATTGTTGATTATGCGTTTTATGGAAACTTGTAAAACAAATTACAAAAATTATAGAAAATTATTCATTGTTATCAGAAATTTTATGTTAATTTAGGAATGTAGGGAAGAGCCCTATAAAAAATATTTAAAATTGAAAGAAAATTTAAAATTTGTTTCAGAAACTAAAAGCTGCCTTAAAGAGTTACGATAGGACCCTAAAACTTTTAGAATATGTTTTATTATTATCAGAAACTGTGGGCTGCCTTAAAGAATTACAGTTGAGCCTTTCCGCAAACACTCGTGTCTAGACGCAATTACAGCGTCGTATCAAGTCCATTGTGAATGGTATTTTTGAGCACATTACCGTCGACCACACCAACAAACAGCCGCCCACACCAGGCAGCTACCATTTCGGGTCGCCTGGGGCCCATTACCCCAAAAAAAAAAAAAAAATGGTGACAACACGTTGGATGAGAGAAAACATTATAAATTCAGTTTAAATTCAACATTTGCCTTGGCATTCGGGAGACATTTGTATAATTTGTTGTGTCGACTACATTTTTATGATTTTGTCAACTCGGCAAACGAAAACGAGCTGCGAAAGCAAAAGGATAACAAACACAACAACAAACACACACACACACACACGTACAAGCCGCAAACGACCAACGATAATCATTATAATGGGCCTTTCCCAACGACGCCCCAGGGACGCCTCGAAGAGAACCCGTCCCGGCCCGGCCCCCGTTTGAGAGGGGAAGGCCGCGTTTAAGACCCGTCTCGGTATCTAATTGCCCAAGACAAAAACACAAGCAAAATAAAAGGGGCCGCACGTCGGATCAACTGAGCTTGTTTGTGGCAGGTGCAACGCCTGCGGCAGGTTAATGATAAGGCGCGGCCAAGCCATCAATTTATTGAAAAACAATCTACGCGCAGCTCAGCTCGGCCCAAAGGCCGAGCATAAATCGAGAGCAGAAAATGCCTGGGAATTTGTGTTTATTGAATAAGCAAATGCTAGAAATATAAAGGTCGCCCGTAAGTTGGTTTTAAGAGGTTCGAAACTCGTTTCCAAATGATTGAAAGTGGTTCTGCTTTTAAAATAGTAAATTGAGAAATAATCTAAAGGAGTTCAAACCTGGTTTAAAAATGTTGGTTTGATATGATTAAAAAGAGGTTCAAAAAGTAGTTCCAAATAGTAAGAAATTGAGTTTAATGAGAATTGGAATGCTAGAAATAAAAGATCAGGTTGCAAACTGGTTAAAAGGCGGTTTGAAGATGAATGAAAAGTGGTTAAAAAAAAACCTGACAATTTAATTTAAAGGAAAATTTCAAAGCTAAGAAAATGAACTGTGCTGAAAACGGGCTTTAAGGGTTTCTTTCAATGTGGATTCAAAATGCTTAATACCAGTTCCAACAAATAGTTCCAGTTCATTTTGCTTGTTCATATGGATTACTTGTATAAAATACCTGAGAATTTGAGTTATTTAAAATCACTAATGTTAGAAACAATATTCGGGGCAAAAAACAACTAAAAGTAGGTTTGAGAAGTAGGTTTTAAATTGTTGAAAACTGGTTTTAAATTGTTCAAAACTGGTTAAGGAAAAAATAAATTGGTCTCAGTTTATTTTGCTTTAAAAGATAATTTGAGTTTTTCTTACAATTGGTTGTAAAATGGCTTTAAATAATTTTTTAAATGGTAAATGGAGCAATAACACATTTTCTGGATTTATTTTGATTAAGAACTTGCTTAAATTTAAATATAAACAATTGCTTAATTCTAGGCTTGTCTTTTAATAAAGTCCGAGCTGTAGTGGCTCGGCAATTAATTAAGCTTTAAATGCGCAAATATGGCAACGCCAGCGACAGTTCTGCAAACTGGCAACCCAAGTGCTGCAAGCCACATGCAGTCAGTGCTTACTGCCGCAAGGCCGCTCGCCGCTTGCCGATTGCCCCAACGCGGAATGCGCATCAAACCAACAAAATTTATGCGCCAGTTGCATCGAATGGTAAAGAGATTCGGATAGTGAAAGATTGCGAGTGTATGCATGCGTGTGTGTGTGTGTGTGTGTGTGGGGGGTGGCAACTCTGGCCGCGTGAATTGTTTCAATTTCGCCGGGCAAACAACAATTTGCGCACAAGTGGCGACAATTCTGGCCGAGTCTCCTGCCCGGGTCTCATGCATGCCCGACGCTCTGGAATTTTCATTTATAATTTTCTTCATATATGTTTTTTTTATTCATTTTTTTTATGTCTGCCCGCTGCAAGACTTATGCTCGAAAAGTGTGCGCCGAAAAAGTCCACATTAAAAAGGGGCAAATATATATGTGTGTGTGTATGCATATATGAAAACCATTTGATTCAATTTTACACACACTGACTGCCAGGGCTTTACTCCCGGTTTCCGTAAACTGGCTGCCATGCAAATCATTTTCCTTTCTGGCCCCGAGCTGCTGTTCCCAGAGTCCGGAGCTCGGCGTCGTCATTGTCGTTGGTTTTCACCAAAATGAATCAATAAATTCTTTAGACGGCAAAAGAAGTTTAACCAAATTTTTTATTTCGGCGAACCTTTCCCTTTCTTTTCCTTTTTTTTAATACTCTTGCTTGAGTTTGGGATATGATGGCATTTGGGCGACTTTTGCTTAGGCTGTTAATCTAAATATTAGTTGTAATATAAGATAATTGACAGCTTTTTTTAATATAAAAAATTTTCAAAATTATTTTCAACTTATGAAAATATAGAACATATTTGAATTTACCTTTGCATTTTTTTATTTCCGTTTTTAAAAATACTTTCTATTGTTTTTTTCATATAAGAACATTTTTTTTAACTTCCCTCATAAATTTTTATTTGCATAAATATTTTATTTTGTATTAAATACATCAATTTTATAATTTTGGATATTCCTAAGATTACTTAAATATCATGTCAGTGTTACCCTTTTTTTTTTATTAAAAATCATGTCTTTTGTATTAAATTTTTTTATTTTTAGATATATTTTTAAGATATTTTTCTGTTTTGTATCAAATATTTCAATTTTAAATATTCCTGGATCATATTTTGTATTAAATATATGTAGATATTCCTAAGCTCTAGACGAGTACCCTATGTTACCTATGTACCCAGTGTTACCCTATTCCAACAAGTAAATTTCTTTGTTTTTGTCGCCTGGTTCAGGATCCGGCGGCGTTTTTGCCATTTTGGGCCGCAGTCAACGCGCGCGTTGTATGCGAATTGTCGTTACGGTTTTCAGGACCTCCAAAGGTGGTCCTTGTCCCTTTTGTGCAAACACAAAAAAAAACTCTGAGAATATGTATTATCATTCATTTCGTTGCGGTCTCGACCACTCGCTTTATGCTACGCGCTTATATTACAGTTCAGGTTTTATTTTATTATAATATATACGAGTATTTGTGTCCCTTTTAGTATATCCTTATATTTAATGTTTGTGTGTGAATGTTTTGCATGCCTTTCTGACTTGTCTCTCGACAAATTTTATACTTATTCCAATTTGTGGCTTTTCAATTTGTCGCCGTTCAGAGTTGTCTATTGAAAAAGAATCGAAATGTAATTATGAATAATTTGGTTGATTCTTAGTACAAGTAAAGGTGGAAGTGAAAATTAGTCTTAAAATCAGTTTAAAACGTTTTTATGAGAAGGATTTATGTGTTAATAGCAAAAATAATATATACCTAAAATAAATAATTTAAAAAAAAAAACGAAATAAATAAAAAATAAAAAAATATTACAAAAAATAAAATATAAAAGAAGTAAAAACTATTAATAATAAAAATATCAAAAATTAGCACTAAAATAAATAAAATAAAATAAATAATACAAAAGTATGCAAAGTAAAAACACTTGATTTAATACTAATATAATAAAAGTAAATGAAAAAAAAAAATTATTTAAAAAATAAAAAATATAATAAAAATAAAAAATATAATAAAAAGGAAATTTAAAAATAAAACACTTTAACATTAATATTATATTCCGTCATTAAACCCTTTTGGGTCCGCTTTAAGCATAGTTCCCGCCCGTAATTAATTATGGCCAAAACAGCAGTCAAAAAGGAGTTCCACTTAAATAACTAAAGAGCTCTATGTGAAATAAAATGGCTGCCCTTGCAACCCCAACCACCCACTCCCTCCCCCTCCCCCTGCACTACTCTAAGCACATTCAACTGCCAATGGAGCATGTCAAACAACCTCTAATTAGTCAACATAATCCAACTGAGCGCTACAACTGTAAGCACACCCGCTCCCCCCGCGCCCCCTCTTCCCGCTTCGTCGCCGTCTCTGGGCAAAACCAAACAAATGCCAACTTTGATCTATTTACAAGCAATTATTAACACAACAACAACAACAACAACGACGGGGCGAGGAGCAAGAAGAAGCGCAGCTATGACATGGAAGACAACAAACAATTTTACATTTTTGCTTAATTACACACGAGTCCTTTTGCCAAAACCGCCCCCCCCCTCTGTCTGCTAAAATTTCCCCAATTTGCTGCACGCTGTCGCTTTGACTTTGCCAGCCAAAAAATGAGCTGCTGCTGACCCTTGCTAACCCCCCCTCCAACCACCTCCACCCCGCTGTAAAGAGTCCATTTTGCGTCCATGTCAAATATTTGCACAAAGTCCAAGCTCCGCTGTCTCTCTATCTCTCCCATTCTCTCTCGCTTGCGCTGCCTCTCCCTCTCTCTACCCTTTGTCGTCGTCAGCATTGCTCATCGCAGCAGCAGAGGGACGCGGCTGCGGGACGCGGTGCCAGGCTGAACGCAGACGCAGCTTATCATTGACAAAAAGCGCAGCGCAGCGCAGCAGGGGACGGCGGGGGCGGGGGCGACGGCGACTGCTTTTCGGGGTTCACTGACTGTCAACATTGCCCGGCGCCCTTTTTCAGCGTAAGCCACATCCCCTCCCCGCCCCAACCCTTACCCCACCTCCAGCCGCGCTGCCAACTTGCACTTTTTGCCTGCCTTTGGCTTGCCAGCGTTGCCAGACAACGCACAGTCAGCGTAAATTTTTGCGCAAAAAAAAACGCAACTCCAAAGTTTTCGTGGGGTTGTGGTTGGAGTTAAAAAAAAAGGAAGCAAGGCAAAGAAATCATTTTAAATGCGGCTTAAAATTATCTTTGATAACCGTGGCGAAATGTTGCTGCTGAGTAATTTATAGGCAAACGTTTGTGCGCCTCCACGCAAAAGGTCCTTGAGATCAAAGTCATCCTCCGCGCTGCTGTCCAACTTGGTTTGGGCCAAAGTTTAAGCGGCTTAACGAAAGCTGATTTAGCAGTCCGTGTGGGTGACGTGGGTGAGGGGGTGCGGGGATTGCCACGATAGCAAAACAGATTGTCGATGCGCTCACTGGAAGGGGCCTCATTAGTGTTTAAAGGTAAACTAATTGGCCAACATAAATAAATTGTATGTGTGCGTAGGGGTAAGAACAAGAGTCGTTTTATTAGCCAGTTCCTTGCTCTTAAAAAGTACTTAAGGAGCAGAAGAGTTAACGATAATCTTTCAGCTGCCACTCTTATTTCACGCTCACAACTAAAACTTGCTCTCTTATATTGAAATTCAATTACTGAACTCTTATATTTTAATTTAAATGCAGCTGGAAACTAGCAGTTCGTATTGCTCTTATAAATCACTCAGCTCTCTTATATATATTCTGCTAAAAATCAGAACGCTCTTAATGTAAGTTTATATAAGTCATTTCTCATCCATATATCCTGAATACCCCCCACCCCCCCACACCATTCCCCCCTTAACCCCACCCCCCCCCCCCCAAATTTAAAAAAAACCCACCCCCAAAACCAATTTCATATAACCTCTTATACACCATTAACATGTAAAGCAGCCTCAAATAGCCTAGTCTAGGATTCAGCTCAGGATCTAGAATCTAGCTATTACTTCCCTGACTCTTCGCTTATATTTATATATTCTCTTATACAATAAAATCTTAAGCCA
Source organism: Drosophila lacicola (assembly GCA_035045355.1). NCBI lineage: Eukaryota > Metazoa > Arthropoda > Insecta > Diptera > Drosophilidae > Drosophila > Drosophila lacicola. Next base: position 440,733 of record JAWNPB010000131.1, on the reverse strand, counting down.
GCCAAAGGCAAGCTTTTAAATCTCTTCTACTCTTCCCATGTAAAACAGCCTAGTCTAGAATTTAACTCATGATCTAGGATCTAGCTTTTACTTCTATTACTCTTAAATTTATTTCTCTTAAACAAGCCAAAGTAAGCTTAAAGATCTTTTTAGCTCTTCCACTGCCATTCCCATTGATTTCTGAGGTCTTTCCCACTCTTCGCTCTCCGCTCTTCGCCTTGAAGTTAACTTACAAATTGACATTATGAAGCATGCGTAGCTGTAATAAAGAGCAAACGGCAAGAACACGAAAAGAAAACAAAAAAAAAACAATCACAAGAGTCAAGTTCTTTTGAGCAGAAGCAGCAACAATGCAGCCGCTACTTGACTACACTTTTTTTTTTTTTTTTGAGTTTTGCACTTGATTTGTGGAGCAGACGCTTCAAATTTACCTGCAGTTTTAGTTACCTATTGGCCAAACAAAAAGTAAGAGAGAAAAAGGTGTACAGGAGCCAGACACAAGAAAACAAAAAGTTGTGCAACATATTTTCTACTACTTTTACACGCACACACCTACGCCCCAATCCTACTGCTACTTCGACTACGCTTTTTACTACCTTTTTACAAGTCCCGTTTGCCGCTGTCTCTTACTTTGACTTTTGTTCCGTTTCGTCTGTCATGAGAAGAGCGAGCGCCGAGTGACAAGTGATTTCTCTGCCCGATAGCACAATTCTCATTTCCTGCAACTTGAAACTTTTTTAATAGATTTCAAATACCGTCCGCCTGCCCCTCTCTTATACTCTAGAGTAATCAAGCAAATTAGTATGTTTTTCCTAGTTCAAGTGCGAAAGGAAGAGAGAGAGAGAGAGCGCCAGAGTCTCACGTCCGAATTGGATGCCAACTTTCGTCTTGGCCTTTGGGTTGCCCCCAGGATAATTTGGGCTGTAAATTGTTGACAGCTTTGGGTTACATTTATATATATATATATTTTTTTTTTCTCTTTTCATTCCCTTATTGGCCATTCTGCTGCGTAGACAAATGAAGATAAATGTGCATTAAGCAGCGCAACAAAAGTTTTTTTTTAAATTTTCCATGCACAAATTGTCCAAACTTCGGGTAAAAAGTCGAGATGTGAAAGAAAATTGTGGTAGTTGAGACTCAAGGGCATTAAACATTCGTATATTCTGGTTATTTAGGCAGTTACAGTAAAAGCTGGCAAATAATTATGGATATGTTATATATACACTTGTTTCCTTGATAACAGGGTATTCTATCAATCCTTTTCGAAACAGATATGCCCCTCTGCTGACATTTGTTTACAGGGTATTAAACTTGTAAACTGTAACTGGTATCGAAATAAATGCGATAGTCTTGTTAAGTCGATAGTCGAACTAAAAAGTTTTCAGTGTGAGCACACACACACACACGAACTTTGCAGTTGATCTCAATATTGTGCTTGTTGCTCGTGCTCTTCATTTTCTTGATGATGATGAAGATGAATTGCAGTTAGAACTTTGATAGAAATGCACAACAAGCTTTGCGTAGTTGTTTGCCTTATTCCTTTTATTTTTTTTTTTTTTATTGCCAGTTGCATGTTGTGTTCGCTGGAAAAGTTCAGCAGCAAAGTTCTAAATAAAATTGCTGCAATTGAATGTTTTATTGGGCCAAAAGGGCATAAGATGGCAAAGGAAATGCAATAATTGTGTCAAATGGACGGCGCTCTTAATATGAGCCACATTCAAATAGAAGAGAGAACAATGCCAAACAAGACAAAGCTCAAAAGCTAAGAGCGGGTTAAATGAGACAGTTTCGGAAGTAAAAGGAGTTGCAAAGTTTGCCTCGATGTGCATAAAATACAAAAGAAACAGCAACAATTGCAACAATGGCAGCAACAAAAGCCAGCGAAAAGTTCAAATTCCGAAATGCAACAAAGCAAGCGGCAAAATTCATGAGTGGGAGAAACAGCACCAACAGCAGCAACAAGAACAAGAACAACGATAAAGACAAAGAATTTGCTACACAAAAGTGAAACTTGTAAAGAAATTAGAAGTCAAAATGAAATGAGCAGAAAATTGCGCTGCGTGCACTTGCATGTGTGAGTGAGAGAGGGAGTGAGAGAGTGAGCGTATGAGCAAACAACGGTTCGAGTAATTATAAGGCGCGTAGCAGCGAGTCAAAGCGCATAAGTTTGAGTTTGGCAGAGTAAGGGCTGCCTTTTGTTTTGTTTAATTACAAGTGTAACATGATATGCCACAAGGGTAACGGTTTTGATTATGATTATTAGTGCGGGTGTCAGTTACTAAGCTTTTAAATCGGTTAACTCACTTTAAGCAAGAAAACTATGTCCAGACTTTGAGTTGAGTGAACTTTCTTGCTTACGCAACAATTTTCAGCGTGAGCAAACCACAAATAACATTAGCCTAATGGCCGTTTGTAAATAGACAGCGGCAAATGGGTTAATTTCAGTGACCAAAGACCTGACCTGCTTGATTAGATACTAAAGCACCTGCACTACTGGGTTTTATACAACGAAATTGATAGGTGGGCGTGTGCACACCTTTTAATACAAACTTTTTTATATCGTAATTAGAATTAGGTTGACTAAGATAAATTAAAAGCTTTAATAATAATAAAGAAAAGTACATTTTTGGCAAATGTTAAATATAAAGCTCCGTTTTTTATACAAATTAAAATTCTGCAGCAAAACTCTGCAACACATCTAATATACACTCAAGAAAGCATAACAAACTACAGTTAAGAATAAAGCTCAGCTCATGAAATTAACAACCGCTGCAAAAACAACTCAATTTTTACTTCACATCAGACGCAGCAGATAAAATCATTCACCGACTGAGGGGGAGAGAGAGAGAGAGAGAGCGAAGCAGTCGTCTAGTGTGCGCTCCTATGCTGTAACCGCTGCACCTGCGCTTTGCATAAGCTTAATCTGCGCTCGCACTATTCTTTGCTCCTCTCCTTTACACTTGCCTCTCCTTTACACACAGATTTTTTTTGGCAGGCTTGGCTGCATGGCTCGCTCATTTGTTCTTCGACGATTGCCAAAGAAGGAAGTGTAAAGGAGTTGCGCGTGCGTGAAAAATTTTGTGCCCAAATTTTAATTAGTGCATTTTGTATTCGTGCATTTCGTTGCAGTGTTTACATGGAAATATTTTGAAAAACAAATTGATTTACAAATTCAAACTTGCAAGTTTCTTTTTTTTTTACAATTGACTATTGTCCGTGTGCGTCTGTTTACTCTAGTACACGATTCTCTTTGTTGTAATCGATTTACAGTGTTAAAAAAATAAACTATAAAAATAAAAGTAATAAGAAAAACAATATGTTTAGCAGTCGCACTTCGTTTTTGGGCAATCGCCGCATGATTTTTGATTTCTCCGAAAAAAGCACGGACTTGTATATGGAGTGAGTATGGAGCAAAAAAAGTGCTCAAAATATACAACTATAACTGTTAACCGAATATTGTTTTTTGTTTTTAACCTAACTTATATTTACTCTCTTTATGTACTCCTCTTTCGAAATGAGTGTGAAGCAAAATCTCCCACTATAACTGTTTAATCACTAGCTTGACTCCAATGTAGCCTATTCCTTTATTAACTCTCTTTTTGTGCCCTTCTCTGGAGTATGGAACATAAAGGGTGTTCTATCCACAACTATAACTGTTAACATTTACTCATTCTCTTCATGTTTTCTCTTTTTCTTTGCAGTGCATTTGGTATGAGCGATAAGAGTAGCAGCGCCACCAACAGCCTACCGAATAGTCCCATACATAGCAACAATAATTCATCGCTGCTCAACAACAACAACTCGAGTTTGGTGGGCAGCAACAATTCGCTAACCGGCGCCCCCTTTGGTAACGGCAATAACAACAACACCAACAACAGCATCATGTCCAGCAGCTTGATGAACAACAACAATTCGTGCAGCGCCAATCGCAATGTTGTCAGCATGGACGATGATTCGTGCTATCGCCTAGATCCGGACACGGCCGTCGTCACCTATGGTGAAAAGGAGCCCGATCCCGATAACATTAAAATGTTTGTGGGCCAGGTGCCCAAATCGATGGACGAGGCTCAGCTGCGCGAAATGTTTGAGGAATACGGACCAGTGCACTCGATAAATGTGCTGCGTGACAAGGCCACGGGCATTAGCAAAGGTGAGTGCGAAAGAGAAAGAAAAATATTTAAAACATCATCGGTGTGCCGACGATTGAATACCCTGCAAGCATAAATCACATGTGCAATCTTGCTATACCTATTGAAATAGCTTATTTAATATAATAGTAGTTAAGCTTATTAAATATATTATTAAAATCAATCCGATTTTTCCCTTAAGAGTCGATGCCCTAATAATATAATTGTCTGATGCTTAATGATTTGATATAACCATATGTAGTAATCCAATTGATGAGAATTTTTCTTTATGGTCAGTTGCATGATCAATCATTAATACCCTCTGCAAGGGTATAGAAATAAATGTGCATTTTAAATATTAAAACGGTAAACGCTAAAGCTCAATATCACAGACTCGCCGCCTCGCTCCCACGCACAACAGCTTAAAGTAAATGAGCTAAAATTAGCCACGGAACACACACACACACACCAACATAAATATATGACATCTCTCGCTGGCTGCTTTTGAATTCTGCATTGTACGTTTGTGTGTGTGTGTATTATAATTGCATGTCATGCGCTTTGCCATTTCATTTCATCAGCAAATTGCTTTTTGTTCGCCATTTGTATTTGACTTGAGCGCTCATTGCCTTGAGCTGCTGTTTGAGAGAATTTGAATGCTGTACACAAAGGAAACATTGCTGTTTAAACGAAAAAAAAAAACAACAAAGTGATGCACAGTACGATATTGAGTACCTATTTTGTAGGAGAAGCTTCAATAAAATATAACTCAAAACAGTTTGATTTGACTGCTCACTTTGCCCATTGTTGCTCTTGTCATTTGCAGGCAATTTAAAAGCCTCTTAACTGCAGGCAGACCAAATGGTCAGCCAGCATTTCTATTGATGCGCTCCCGCACTTATCTCCGCTAGCTCTCTGACATTCATAACGGCATTTTCAATTGTGAGCAATTGTGAAGGCCTTTTGTCAAAACATATTTTTATATATATGTACATTTATTTATTTCTATATTAATATATTTATTTTTTTCAAAATTTATTTGTGTTCAGACACAGCCTATTGTCAACAGCTTATTTAGTTTTAGCCAACTTTTGTAGCACTTATTCGGCCGCGCTCTGCCGCCCCCTCTCTCCCTCTCTCTCACACACACTCATGCTTCCTATATCATTTTGGTGGGGCTGCAGTTGACAGTCGGCCGCTGCTTTGAAATGTGGGCGTGTGCATGGTCAGCTTGTCATCGATGGGCGTGGCGCTCGTGAGTGAAGTATGTGTGTGTGAGTGTGACAAAGTAAAAGCGCAAACAGTTTTAGGACGCACTTAAGTGGCGCGTTGTGTTGATGATTTATGACAGTGAGACAGCGAGAGAGCGGCTGCTGCTCTGAGATTGAGAGTGGGAGTGGTGCGAATGGACGCAGAAGCTTTCGGCTAAGTGCCTGCCTGCCTACACATATGTGTGTGTTGTGTGTGTCTGTGTGTGCTTGTCGCTGTTTATCACTTGAGTTTAAAAGCGCGCCATGCCACAAACACAAATCGACACAAATTGCGTTTGAAAGTTATTATTTATGCCAGGCAACTGTCAAATGCGAGAAGGCAAACAAAAATAAAGAGGGGCGTGTCGTAGTCAGCGCTGACCCGAAAAAGGCAAAGAGAATATAAAAGAAATCAGAAAGAACAGTTACGTGCCGAGTGTCGCAGTTGAGATACCCTTCAGAAGCGCGAGCCTAAAAGGATTTTAGAGAGCGAGAGAGAAAAGGAGAGTGAGAAAAGAGAGAGAGAAAGAAAGAGATCTTAACATATCTGGTTAACTTAGAAAATATGTAAATTATAGCAACGAAGATGTCTCCATTTAATGCGTTACACAACGCATGACAAAGTTAAAATACCCCCTTTTGCTAGTGTGTATTAAGGAGTAGACCGTTGGCGTAGAGGGGACAAAGTTTTTGCACTTTCTTGCCGCTTGCCGAAGTTTTGTTGTTTAGTCGCTTTTCTGTCGTTTCCTTTCATGTGCAGTTTTATTTTGGCTGCAACTTCCTGCTACAACATTTCCATTTAGCCTGGCTTGTAACCCACTTTTGGCCAGTTTTAGTTTCGTTATTTTCTTTTTTTTTTTTGTTTGTACCTTGGTTCTTTTTGCTGCGACAAAAAGTTGACAATGCAGCCTCCCTGCCCCTCGCCCCCAAAATTTGGACTTTGCTGTTGCATTTTTATGGTAAAACGCTTAGCCAAAAGCCAGCGCAGGACTTGGCCGGCTGCAGCTACCAAAAATGGGAAATGACACTTTTAAGCGCGACGATGACCTCTGAGCCAGAAAGTCGTAAATAACGCCTCTCCCCCTGCGATTGAGAGCTGAAAAAAATTTCCTTTTCATTTCGGCAAAAGTTTCGACGCTCTCCGCCGCCGCTTTTATTATTATTTCTGGGCTAATACCTTTTGGCTAAAAACTTGTTTTTCTTTCACACTAAATTTCGTTAGCGGCCAGTTACTTTTTCGAGTGGATTTTCTATGTTGTTTGCGGGTGTTGTTATTGCGGTTACGCTTTGGTTGTTGTTCTTGTTGCTCTGCGGCGAGCAGCCAGCCTGCGTGTGTGTTGGAAAGAGAGAGAGAGAGAGAGAGAGAGCGAGAGAGATTGAGTGCTAGTGCGAGGGTGCGTTTAAGCTCTAGCGTCATAATTTATTAGCGCTTGCGGTGAGCAAAGGAACTAGAAGAGCGAAAGAGAGGGAGAGAGCGAGTAGGGTTAACTGTGCGCTTCTCTCTCTGTTCGTTCAGGTGTAAAGCGCTTTTACAGCTGTGTTTGGCCAAAGCATTTAATTTGATGGGCCCATTTTTTTTTATAAGTTGTAAAATTTGTGGGCTTTTAGCTAAAGTTTGTCGAGCGGCAAACCTGAGAGAGGACCGTGTGCGTTTGATAAGGGTGTGCCATAAATTAGTCAATGAATGACAAACTGCTCGCAATGCAAATAAATTTAATTTTGGCAAATATAACTCAATTAGTAACCCTTGGAAATTGGAACTGCCAGAAATGAGAAGTTTAGTGAAATTAGAATTTTCATGTTTAATGTAATGATGCCTCGAATTAAAGAAAATAAAAAAATATATATATATAAGATCTAGAAAATATTTGTAGCAAAATAAAGTAGATGGATTAATGTTCATAATTATTTAATTTGTCCATGGGAAACACATTTTTCCAGTAATTAGAACTGTTATAATACTTAGTTCTCAACTCTGTAAACTTTTCACTTTGAATACAACCCTATGTGGATTTATATGGCACATAAAAATATTTTCCCAACTTAAATTAAATATAATACCAAATATTTTTACAGCTTAAAGAACGCATTTCAGCTTCCGCTTGAGGCTATTAAGAGCTTTTACTGCCTGTCCTTAGCTAAGTTCTTGAATTTCTTTTCTATAAATGTGATTTATGACCATATAAAAAACTTAACTTGCGCTGACCGAATCACAAAAAAAAAAATATAATAAAAAAAAAAACGAATACTATAATTCACCCACAGAGGAAAAATATGTTCTGCCTCTTGCCACTTTGGTTTTTGCCCCTACTCTCGCCTACTGTGCTTGAGAACTTCATTTTGGGCAGCTCGCTTCCCTCACCCCCTTGCCCACTGTCAAGCTCTGCGTCTAACTGTGCTCGGGCCAGCTGTCCGCTGTCATCTAAAAGAGAGAAGAAGAAAAAACTGAAAAAGAGACGCGCTTATCTGCCGCCTTCATCAGCCTCGCCCACTGTCTCCCTACCTCCCTCCCTCCTCTTGCCCACCAACTTTGTGTGCTTGACATTTTTATTTAGCTGCTTGCCGAGCGTGAAAAATGCATAAAATTTCACTTAATTTTCAAAGAGCATTTCAATTTCAAAGACTCGTTTGTTTTATTCCACCCTATACCCTGTAAAAATGGTTAATAAATGGGGTATTCTGAACTTTCGCTGAAATATGCAACAGGCTGGTGAAGCAATTGTTGGGTATGTAAATTAAATATTCTTTGAGATAAATACTAGATCTAGGAAACCTGTACTCTTTAGAAATAGATAATAGACGGGGTATTTTGAAGCTATGAGAAATTGATTCAATTTTAATTTTAGAGCTTATTAGATTAGAACCCAAATTTGGCAAGTTTTTTCAATTATTATAAAAAAAAGGCGGAAATAATAGAAATCAATTTTTTTCTTGTAGATAAAGACAGATCAATATATTTTTAATGCTTTCTTTTTGTCAAATTCTTTCACAAGTAAAAAAAATGTAGTTTTAGTTCCCTCTTTTATTTTTGGATTACAGATTACAGGGTATTTGCTAGTCGACTTTAACACTCTTACTTGTCCTTGTGGCATTTTTGGTTTTGGTCATGACTTTTGGCGCCCACTGAACTATTGCTAAACGTTTGTCACTTTCGCTAGGTCGACCGTTATCTGTGTTGGTCAGAGTGACGGAGAGGGGTAGGGGGGTAGGGTACAGAAGGGAGCCATAAACTAAATTCGATTGAAATTGCATTTTGCTGCAGTTGTTGCTGTGTGTTGCAACTGCCTTTGTTGCTATCTCTTTCTGTTTAGTGTGCATTCGGAGTCGGCCACTAAATCTCTGCCCCAAAGTTTAATGACATTGATTTATTTAACTTCGATTAATTCGTATCCTGCTCTCTCTCTCTCTCCGCCCTCTCCTCGCCCGCTGTCTACGTGTGCGCCCGGCACATCCTTTATGTATATATCCCATAGTTTATCCCCTTTGCTGGACTTTGGCACGTCGTGTCTGGCGCAAGCGTCGGCTCTCGATTTCACATCTTAAAATCCAATCCAACCCACTTCCACACACACGCACGCCCGCAACTCGGGCGCCACCCCCCCGCCCCTCTGCTGTCCCTGGATTAAGTTTTTGTCCAAAAACGTGACTGGATGTCGTTTTCAGCATTTGCCGCCGGTTTTGTTGTTACTTTATCGCATTGTTCCCTCAAGCAGGCGAAAGCTCAACTGTTCTACCTCACTCCCCCGCCCCTCTGCAAGCAGTGCAACCCTCTCTCCCTCTCCCTCTCTCTCTCCTCGCTCCACGGCCTGCGTCTTGTTTTGGCGCTTTGATTCTAACTGCAGTTGACATGCACATAATGGGAATTGAGAGATTTCTCTTCTGCTTCTGCCTTCTGCTGCCTTGCCTGCCTTCGTCTCTTTCTTCTGCTTCTGCTTCGTTATCGCGCGATTGGTTTTCGTCTTTGGTTTCTCAGTTTGTTCTTTCACTTCTTGCACGATATTTTATTGCATTTGGAATCGTTTCGATTTTCTTTCATTTGTTACATTTAACGCTAGTTTAATTTTAAGTGATATTTAATCTGCGATTGCACAAGTTACGTTTTTTCTTCCGTTCTCCTTCATTTTTTTTTCCTTCGGTTTCATTTCATTTGAGGTTAAGTGAAATGCGATATTTGTTTGCTTCAGTTGGGGCAAACTTAAAAGATTAAAGTTCGTTAGTGGCTGCAATTTTACCCAATGTCCATCTGAAGGGCTTTCATTTGTAATTTTAGTCGTGGGTTTGGCTTTAATGAGCTATTATGTTTTTAGCCGCTAGATCCGATTTATTAATTTAGATCGAATTCGTTGTTGTAGCGAAAATTTCAAAAAGCTCTGAGCAATCTTGCAGACTGAATAAAAATCGCCAATATATACATACAGACTGAGCTTTCATTTTTATGCGAGCTTTTTAATGAACTTTTAGTGAGCTTTCAAAGCTTTAATTTCTTAGTCAATTCATATTTATAGAACAATTTTATTACTTGTTTATCCTTCATATTCTAATGTAATTGATCTTAAAATGAGCTTTTATAAAGAGCTTTTAAAGCCGCAGATTAAGTATATTCAAGGTAGAGCGCTGTAAAACGAAAGAGGCTTTTGCATTAAAGTTAGTTTCGTTTGCAAAAACTTTAAAAGCTGAAAGCTTTCCGTGCAGATTTAAAAAAAAACGCATAATTCTCACACATCCGTTGTGGCGCCGATGGCGTCGGCATTTGCTGCGTCTTTCCCGCTCTCTCTCTGCCTAAACCTGCAAACCGGATATGAAAAAAAACGCAAAACGAGAAATGAAAATATTTGCAAATATGTGAAAAATTCTGAAAAATGGCCAAGTGCGTGTGTCTGTGTATGTGTGTGTGGCGGCGACGGCATAAAAACTGCGACAGATTGAATTACCCAAGTGTTGGGCAGGTGTGTGTGTGTGTATCTGTGTGTGTGTGTGTTGCGTCAAAGCCCATCCCCAACAGGGCTAAATGCTGGTGATGGAGGAGGGGGCGCGGGGTTAGTCTGCGTGGGCCATGTCCACCGCAACGCATTACGCTTGGGTGAAGCGAGCGCCGCCGATATGCCCGGTAATTGCATTATGCAACTATTGCCATATTAAGTTTTCCACTCACAGTTAGGCGGCGGCGGCGACCAGGCCAAAATCCAGAATCCAATGGCCAGAATTTCAAATGGACTCCCATGCAAAAGGTGGAGCTGAATAAAATGGTGGGGACGGGGGAGGGGGCAACAAGCCACGTTAAATGGAATATGCGCGCGAGCCGGAATTGAAATCCAACTGACGCTTAGGTTTTTTTTTTTACTTTGTTATAGTTGGGCCACAGATTTGGTGTAAACTGCAAAAAGGTAAACAAAATGAAGTACATTTCAGACATATGGCTAACAAAAAAGCCTGGAAAAGTTACGTATTGGCAACTGACTTGAATAAAATGGATCAGGTGAATGGAAGTTGCCACATAAAGCAATAAGTGTCGGCTTTTATTCAAAATTAACCCAGACATATTTCTAAAATGAAAAAATAGTACTAGAATAACAAAAAACTATTTTCAAAACTCAATTCCAAGCATTAACTGCTAAGTCATCTATAATCTATATATAAAATATCTTTCGTTTAGAGTTAAGAGTCTCAAATTTATAAGTAGGTAATAAAGTAATGATAAAGAAATAAAGTAAAGAACGAAAACAAAATGTGTTTGCAGGATACAAACATATAGTTTCTTTCGAAATATTTACATTAAGTAATTCTATCAACGGTACATACACTAAAAAGTGCAACTCATCCTATATTCTGATTAAGAAAAAATACTTTTCTACACCCTTGTAGAGGGTATTTTATGGTATTTTAAGTTTGTCATGAACTATGTAACGCATAGAAGGCGACATCTCCGAACCCATAAAGTATATATATCCCAGATCAGCGTCAACAGTCGAGTTGATATTGCCATGTCCGTATCTGTCCGTCTTTACGTCTGTATGTTTCTACGCAAAGTAGTCTTTCATAGATGAGTTTTTTCTTCCTGCAATTATATAAATTTGCAAATATTTTGAATATTCTTCTCTATGGTAAACGTTTAGAAGTTGTACCTAACTCTTTAAGTATTGCTTGCCACCTGCCTACAAAAGCAACCCTGCATAACTTGCAACACTTACAACACTTGCTTTAAGCATGCCCCAAATATCTTCCACACATTTGCTTCATAAAGCACGACACATTTTTGGCTATTTGCGGGCAGGTCGTGGCAAAAGGGCCGCGGCTTCGGTCATAATGTTTAATTTAGTGTTGCCGTGTTGCCACATTTGCGTTGCCAGACCTCGACCCCCACCCCCTCCCGCCTCTTTCTTTTGCAACATCCCCTGCCCAGCTGCTGCCATTTTGCGTGCCTGCTAATAACAATAATTTTCATAATTTCCTTGCCACCTTTTTCTGACATCGCTTGAGAATAAACTCCAATTTAACCCTTATGCTAATCTCAATATAACTTGCTCGCTCACACTTTAATTCTCACTCCCTCTCTTTCTCTCTCTTCTTCTTGCAGGCTGTTGCTTTGTTACTTTTTATACGCGCCGCGCCGCTCTGAAAGCTCAGGACGCACTGCACAACGTGAAAACGCTGAATGGGGTAAGTTTGATTTTTCCTAAGGATTTTCCAGCCTTTTTTTATAATATCACATAATTTTCTTGCGACACATTTATTGCCGGTGATTAGATTTTTACTTGGGATATTTATTATAGCTTATGCCAACGCGTGATGTTTTAGTCGGGATTTTAGCTTTTAATTGGCAACGTTTTTCTTTTTTGCTGAGTTTGCAACAGGAAAAATCGTCCGCCGCATCAACTTATCATAAACGCATTCATGCAACACAGCAGTAACAACAACAAAAACAACAACAACTGCAGGAAATAGCTCCCAGAAATTTTGGCATCGCATTGCCGTCATTATGGCTAACAGACTGCGTGACTGACAGATTGACTGACGCATGGACTGACACAGCACAAAAAATCTATACGAAAAATGGCGGAATACGACGGTCTAGATACCCTGTTAGCTTAACTCTATTGCATTTTCATAAGAAACAGGGTATAGTTGCAAGTACAGTTAGGTGTAAAACTAGAGAGACACTACTGTCTAGATACCCCTGTTTGCTTTACTTTATTTAATCAGATATATAATGTATTCTGAGTTATTTTGATTGCGTTACTTTGACTGTCAAGTTACCACCCTCTTTGTTATAACTTGATTTTTTATACGGGATAAAATACATGTGTATGTAAGCACACACCTCACCTCTTGGTTGTCATACAAAATATTTGAAATATACAATATTTCCCCTTTAAGAAATTTTTTACTTAAATCTCTTCGACGCCCTTTCGAAGCACTCTGCATCACAATAATCTGTAGTCTATAGAAAAGTCTTACTTATCAAAATTTTTTATATGCAGTTGCCAATCAAGACTTGCTTGCTTAGATCTATTTAGACAATCCCACCCATATATTTCAGAGATACCCTGTTTCTTCTTAAAAATATTTACAAAAATCTTTTAGTCCATAGAAAATTTGTACTTATTATTTGACAACCCCATTCATCAAGTACATCACTGTTTGTAGTACAGGGTATACCAAAATCATTGCAGTTATTTTGCTATTTTCCAATAAAGTTTTTTGCAACACTCTCTAAGTTCGCAGCCGCTCCCCAACCCGAACCCCAACCGCATAAAATGCAAGTAAATTCAAAGTTTAGCCCTGTGTCCTGGCAGCTTAAAAGTATGCAACAAAAAAAATATGAAAAATTCTTAAAAAAAAGTAAATGGGAAAAATTGTTAGCACAAGACACGCGCCAAAAGTTTTTTTTTACTGCAAAGTCAACCAAAACCACAGGCACAAAAATGTCAATTTGCGCTTGGGAGCTGCAACCAACCTGCCCCCTCGAACTACCAACTCCCAGCAACAATAGGTGAAGGGGTTGTGGCTAAGAGGACGAGTTGCAGGGAGGTTAAACATAGACAACGTCAGCGAAAAGCGAACAACATTTGGGATTTTCTATTGCGCCATCAAATCAGCATGAATATTATTATTTGGTATGTCATGTAGGTACACCCAAAGGAGGAGGGAGCGGGGCTGTGGGTAGCAGGAGGGGAACATGTATTGGGATAGGTTATGCAGCCGCGCATAACAATGCTTTGTGTCAGACGCTCAAAATGTGACATGTCGTGTGCGCTGCCAAAAATTGTGTGGCTACGCGACGATATTTATTTTACAAAATTGCCATTGAAAGGCACAACTGCTAAGAAAGCTGAGAAAGAATAGAAAAGCGGGCAAAAAAATAGTTAAAAGGATAAGCAACTGAGAAGAAATTGGCAGAGCTTGCGCTTTGTTGCCATTTTTGAGCATGTGCAGGGCACCAATTGACAAAGTTCCCATGGAAATTTAGAAAATTGACAGTTGATAAAAGTATTTTGAGTATATTGAAATATATCGATATAGTTATCGACAGTTTCGATCTCTTTAGTTTTGGGCTGTGACAGCTTGCGTTTTACAATACTGCAACTTAAACTTATGTTGTTTAAGGGCATGAAATTCATGAAATTACAAATATACAACACTGGACCGTAAGCATATATAAAACAGAGGTTAAATAAGCGGCAGTAAGCATAAAGGGGCAACCTTTTACATGCAATTGGTATTTAACAACACTGACTGCCATCCAAACAAAACAGTTTACAGCACTGCAAAATCTAGCATTTAGTGTTAAATATTGATAAATTATTGACAATTATTTATGTCGTTAGGTAAATGTTTATAATTTATTTGAGAAGCTTCAATTAAAGCCTAAAATTTACATTGGTGTCAATGCACAATTTAAGTGTTGAATAACGAAAGATTTAAAAAAAAAAATGCAAGAAATTCTTGAAGACTGATTCCGGGCAGTTAGGGGCGTTAAAAAGGCTGCGTTTGCCCTGGTAATTGCTACTTCCTGCATAAAAATGAGGGAATTGGTCAAATAAAAAGGGGCGTGGCGCCACATTAAAAAAAAGAGACGAGAAAAAAAGGGCAGCGTTCAGCATAGCCGGGAACAGGTTGACTTGGACTGCAATTTGTAACAAGTCGCGTTGCGTGTATTATTTACGAGCTTAAAAAAGAAAACGAGAAAGCGACGAAGACCGAGAAGGGGCGAGAGTTGGGTGTCGAAAGGGTGTTGCGTACAAGAACATGGCTGCCTTATAAACGTATAAACGTAGACTGTCGCCGTTGCCAATAAATCACGGCCCATTAGCCGCGCGGACTTGGCGACGGAAGTGCTTGGGTATGCGGCCTCGTTTGGGGCGTGCCCGCCTGACCTCGTGCTGCGGCACGTTTTGCGGGCGCTTTAAGCTTGTTTTAATTAGAAGACGCTGTGCGAAAAATTACATTTAAAACGCGGCTGCAACTAAGCGGAGTCAGAGAAGGGGCAAAATAGGGAAATGCGAACGCATATTTTAGGATTTTCACGGCAACAAGGAGAGAGAGAGAGAAATAGAGTGAAAGAGAGTGAAAGAGGCGACCAAAAAGGTGTCCAGTTAGTGCTGTTGTTGTTGCTGCTTCTTCTTCTCGGCGACCGCTGAATAAATGTGTTTGGCTTTAGTCGAGGATTTGGCGGCCAGTTAGAAGCAGCTTGTCGGCTCTTTGCTGCATTCATTCATTATGCAGCTTAAGCGCCTACCAAAGGCGAAAAAAAAACGGAGGCAACCGGGACAACAAGCACGCTGCAGCGCCATATAAATTGACTCCACTTCTCTATGTACACACACAGATATATATATATATATATGCATATACAGCAGCATGTCTGTTGTCCAATTTTGGCTGGTTGCATTGCGCCAAAGAGCTTGGCAAATTAATCGCCGGCTGCGTCGTTTATAGCGCTACAATATATCAAATGTGATTAAAACGGCAAATTAAGTGGGCTAAAAAAAAAATGAAATGCTTGGCATTTTTAGTGAAAAGTTAAATCTGTACAGAAAGCGTGGAATGCGAATAGATTAAAAGTGGATTATGTACAAAATTGGGAGTTGTTGTGAGGGAGAGAAATAGGTAGAGCTTATGTGTAAATTGGACTGACTGAATTCAGATTTATAAACTATTATTTTATATATTAATTATAAAAATATTTTGATTTTATTTATTTTAATTTTTTTTTATTAAATTTCGCTCTTTGGTTTACAAAATGAAGACCTTCCATTAATTATTTCTTTTTATACTTTCTCTACTTTCAGATGTATCACCCCATACAGATGAAACCCGCCGATAGTGAAAATCGCAATGGTAAGTCAGTCATTTATTTATGAATTTAATTTAAATTAGTCACATTTGGGATGGGCTCAAAAGGTTTTTGTTAAATTTAACAACTACTTTGACAGACCGTCAAGCTCAATCTTAGCTTGACATTATTGCTTTAACTCATGTGTTTATCTTTGTTGCGTCCAGCTGTATTGAAATTTATTAGCTTATTAGTTTTCTAACTCCTTGTCAAGATGCTGTCAAATCTATCGACTCAACGCTGACATCAATCTACATAGTTTAGCCGGAAAGCTTTTGTTAAAACGAAAAGTAATTGAACTGCCTGTCAGCTGACCTGTACTTTGACAGCGACACGAGAAACAAGCCTTGATTCAAACTGATGGATTAATAGCTAGTGTCGCGAGCTCCGACTGCCAGCTAACTAGCCAGACATTTGGCTGAATAGTTTAACACGAAACTTTCATTTGTGTGCGTATTTGTTTTTCTGGCCGTGGTTCCAACTGCTCCAAAACTGTATGTCAAATGTTTGACACAGCCTAAAAGCATGCAATTCCATTTGACAGCTTTTGTTGCCAGCCCCAATGAACGAGAGTGGAGCAAGGGGAAGGGGGGAAGTGGAGGGTGGTCTGCTACCGGTTTGGCTTCTGTGTGACTCTGGCGATGGACAGGCCAAATTTTAAACATTTCAACGGATTTTTTGCCAGGCACTGGCACTTCACTCTTTGGTTTTTATTCTCTCGCCCCTCCTTATTTTTTTTTTTTTTTGGCCTCTGTCAGTTGCGTGTCGGTCACTTGGCAGTTAATTAAAAACCATCAATTATGTGCGCCGCGCTGCAAAATTGTTTAACAGCGACAGCGTTTAAAAAAAAAGTAAAATAAAATAAAGTTTCTGCGCAAAAATTTAATTTATGTTAATTTTTTTGCGTTGCCGACTATCTTCCCCCTCTCTCCCTCTCTTTCCTGCTGCTCCACGCACGCTTCGGCGGCGGCTTCTTTTTTTAATTATACCCATGAAATTAATCTGCTTAAGTGACCACAAAAATGTTGACTTTTCCACACATACAAACCCTCCACACCCTCACTCCTTCCCACACACACACAGAGTGTGGGTAGCTGCACACAATTTTTAATTGGCGACCTCTAGCGGCGCGTATTGTTAACAAGTTGTAGCGTTTGCTGCCAGCGAGCGAAGTTTAAAAAAAAGTTTTCGACATGCGGCTTCTACCAACTGCATCCGGCTTACCCCCCCCCCCCCCCCCCCCCTGCTGCTGCTGTCTCTGTTGTTGCTGTGCGTATAATTACGCTTGTGCAACATGGCGTATGCTTAATTTTTTGTTGGCTGCTCCATCACAAACCATTTCCTTGTCTATTTTCTGGCTGCTTTTAATAGGGACGGACAAATTTTAAATGAATATCAGTTAGAATAGCTTATGAGCATAATGGAGGGTAAAAAAGCTGTTAAAGGCATCGCAGAGGTAGCTTGCTAATGAAAAAGCTTATTTTCCAGCGACAATTCAAATTTGCAAAATAATATCTAATATCTTGAAGCCTCATTCTATCATAGCAAACATTTGAATTTATATTTTTTTAGGGGATTTCAGCTCGTTATGAACATTTATCGAAATAATTATCGATTAATATCGACATGGTTTAATCGCCTGCTTTTAGCTACTTTCTTTCAGTTTTCAACGTTAAACATCACAAATGTAAACCGAGTTATTAATTCCTTTAATAGCTCAAATAATCGTCAAAGAAAAACCCATTAGCAATAGAGCTTACAATGCATTAAGCAATGCATTGTGTAATTTGCTTTTTTTGCTTTTCCCTAAACCCCTTTGGTTAAAAAGCTATAATTAGCTTAACTAAAAGCAGCTTTGAAAGTAAATGTTTTTTTATTGTTGTGTCGTGTTTGAATTTCAATTTTAGATAAGCTTAAAAGGCAAAACGCCCGCAATGCGCCTAAAGCGATGGCAATGCAAATGCATTTTGGACTAACTCCAACGTTTGCCGCATTATAGACGTATTCTACTCGTTCAGATATACATATATACAAATATATATATTTGATGTGTATATACCGAGTCGCTGCTTGCCCCAATCGCATTTCAATATCTCAACAAAGCCAAAAACTACACGTTTACAATGCTATTTTTTTTTATATTATTGTTTCGTAGTTTTTGTGTTTTTTTCTAGTATTTTATATTCGTGTGCTTTGGCACTTTAACCTCAAAAAATAACACAGAAAAAAAGGAAAGAAAACTCGCAATAAGCATAAAAAATAGCAAAAGTTTTACTTTGGCCGCGGTACAGAAATTTATGCCAAACAGCGGAAACGATATAATAGAAAAAGATGGCAGAAATATTCCTTGATTTTTTTTCTTTTTATTTTGTATATTTTGTATTTTACAATGTCTCCAAAGAGATGAGACAGGGGGGCTGTGGGTGTGTCGGTGTGTTGGTTTATGCCTAGAAATCGAAAATAAGAGACAGTTGCAGACAACAGTTGGAGCCAACGTAACAACAAACGGAAGGTGGCAATTTAATAAAATGCTTGAGTGAGTCGCCGAGTTTTGTTTCCTGCTGCGGATCCTGCTGCTGCTGCTGCTGCTCCTTATAGTCCTGCTGCTGTCGCAGAAAGTGTAGCATACTTTTTGGCAGGCGTTGCCAAAGCAGCAGGCGGCGGCAAGCAGAAGCAACCTTTGATTGGTTTTTGGGGTTTTCTGTGCAACTCTTGTTGTTATTTCAGTTGCTGGTTGAGAGCTTTGCAGTTTGAAAAGTATATGTACTTATATATAAAGTGTGCCGCAGCCGGAAGAAGAAGAGTGGCTAAGAAAGTGCTCAAGTTGTCTCGATTGAGTGTGGCAATGAGCCTGTGACTTGTGCTGTTAGTCATCACAATACTGAAAGCGGTTATAGCGGTGTTAGTGTTGGGTAACGATTGAAATAAGGATGGGTTGTATATGCATGGATCTCTTAACAATTGCAGCAATTAAGTTTTGAAGAACAGTTTCCATTGCTTTAACTCTTTATTCGTTATCCAACACTGGTGCCTTATTAGCGTTGAAGTGGTTAGGTGCTTAAGTGTTGGCTAAAAATTGAAATATGGTTGAGGTAGACATGTATTTCCTTGAATCTGTTAACAATCGCAGCAATTAAGTGTTGTAGAACAGTTTCCATTGTTTTAATTCGAATGTTCATTATCCAACACTGGCGCATTTTTAGCGTTGCCAGCTTACATTAATAAGACTACATACATATTACGTGAAGCCAGTAAGCGCTTGTAGATGGATGTGGATTTTGATTGCGATATAAATTAATATCCAACAATTTGTATACCTGTTTTCTGGGTTACCGATATCCAACAATTTGTATACCTGTTTTCTGGGTTACCGATAAGTTTAAACCACATGCAGTCTTTTGGTAAATGAGACCTCAAAAGCTCCCATAAAGCTATCAGAAATGCTTGATCTTCACCCTTCTTCGCCATCATATTGTGCCTATTACACTTAAGTACAATGCGAGGCACCCTCTTGTAATATCTAGAGTCCCAACACGCTATTACAAATTTCTTGTAGCCTTCAAAAGACCCAACAAATGGCGCCTCATTTCCACATGAATTGCAGCAAATGTAGTTAAATTTTATGGTGCTGACCCTGTCCCGTAAACTTCAAACCAAAACAAAGACTGTGCAGGCAGGGTTGGGGGGTACATAAATACGTCAAGTGTTAAAAGTGGCAGGGACGGTGAAATGGGGGAGGGGGCAGCTGAACAATAGACCAAAGAAAAAGTGTCTGCAATAAAGGCGATTTGCATTAGGTTTACTTAAGTAGAAAACATGAAAAGTGCCAGACAAAATGCAACCAAATCAAATGAGTAAGCAAAGAGCTAAAGAGTAAAAGGAAGAGAGCGAGAGAGGGAAAGAAAATGAGAGCGAAGGAGAGAGCGAGGTGGTAAAATGGTAGAAAGAAAAGTGCAACGTGGTAATCAGTGCAATTTGCATGCGAGCAAACTTCAAACAGACAACGACGAAGCGCCCCAGAGACGATGTCAAGTTGCTGGCGTCAGGTTTTTATGCCCCGCTTATTCAGTGAGAAAGGGTACATTGGTTCTGAGGTGTCAACTGGATACCCAATATAATAAAATGTCACGGTCACCAATGGCGCTTATACTTCAAGAATCTATATTTAAAACGAAAATTTCCAACTTACAGTTTTGATGCCACTGTTATGGGCTTACAGTTTTAAAAAATAAGTTCGCTTAAAATATGTTATACTTAAAAATAATAAGAGCATATTATGAACAGATCTTGTACAGTTTGGAAGTCATAGTTTGTAATTCACATTCTGTAAGTCACAGTCTGCAAATCAGTCTGGAAGTCTGGAAGTCACAGTTAGAAAGCCCCTTATTTCGCGGTCACAGTTTAACAGCCTGTCTTAAGTTAACAGTTTTAAAATCATTTTTGGCTGTTAAGTTGTTTCTTTTTTCAATCGATTTCTTCTACAGTTTGAAAGCCACTTAGCCTAATAGTTTCAGAGCAATAAAGCCCATTTGCAGCCGTCTTCCTGCTATGCTTATTCACAACAATTTCCAGCTGTTATCCTACTGTGTTTACACTGCGAACAGAGCATTGCACAGTCAGTATATTTATTATTCTGTTCGTCGAACACCCCCGTCATTTTTGAGGGGTGTTATTAAATTTGCAAATACGTAATGTCAAATGTGTTTGCCCTTTTTTATATTTTTGGCGCTGCATACTTGAGGGCGCGCCAGAAATGCAGTAAGCAACCGACAAGCGGCAACCGGCAAACGGCAAGCAGCAAAAGGCAGGCAGACATGTAAACATTTTCATGGTTATTCCACACAATTTGCGAACGCGCTCCCAAGAAAATATTCAAAATGGATTGTATTTGCATTTGTACGCGAGGAATGGTGTGGAGTGTGGGGGAGGGGAGCGGCGGTATATTGCCGCATATGAAATCGATATGCAAATGTTGTGCGAGGTTCGCGCAAGTAGGAACTGGATTAAATATATAGACGCGGGAAGGGTGGGGTGCGCGGGGCGTCTCTCGACTTCCTCTGCGATGATGATGCACGTATTGTTTGCTTGTAAACATGATAAAAATTCAAATTAGCCATTATGGCAAGTCAAGTACACATAAATGAGTGTGTTCGTGTGTGTGGTGTGTGTGTTGTCGCGTTGAAATGTAAAATGTGGCTAGAAATTACCGGAAGGCAATTGTGAAGTAGAAGTAGAAGTAGAAGCAGTCGCTGCAGAGCCTTGAGCCAAGTTTATACAACATTTGTATTTGCATTTTTCATTGACGGTTTTTCTTGCATATTTTACTTGTGCTTGGAAAATCAATGAAAACAAAAAGGGGTTTATAAGCAAAGATTAATCTAAACCGAATATTTTATGAATTATTTTATATGTTCAGATATGTGTATGAAAAGACCTTAATTTTATCTACTGGTAATTAGATATGTGTATTCTTCTTCTATAATTAAATGTTTATATTTTTGCCCGTTTAAAGTGGAAAAAATTCGAGACCCCGTTGAACAAGAGTTCAAATTTAATCTCAAATATGTTTATTTACTTTAGATTTTGGCATTTAATTTATATGATAAAAATAATTTGTCAAACTTGAAATCTTCACAAAAATGCAACAGTTCAACTTTTCTAATAGCTCTGCTAATAACTTTTTTTCATTTTACGCTCCGTATATCTAAAAATATATATATATTTTTTTTCATCGAACTAAATCTTTCTCTTGTGCGCATTCTCACATTTTGATTCTAATCATAATTAGCGCACACGCAACAATGTTACGAAGTTCACCTTAAAAACTCGCCAAGCAAAATGTGTTAATTAACTCATTAGCAACAGCAGCAGCAACAACAGCAACAATAACAACAATTGAGAGACTTGCAAATGAACAAAGAATACATAAAAGCAAGAAACTAACATTAAAAGTCATTTAAAAAAGAGCGCAGCAATTTCACAACAACAACTATAACAGCAGCAACAATAACTATGACAACAACAAGTTGTAAATCAAGTTTTTCCAGTTAAGTCCGCCCAGAACCTTTTTGACATATAGATAATGTTGAGATTGGAGATGAGTTGGGATTTTAGATGGATGAGCTTCGGCTGCTGCTGCTGCTGCTGCTGCTGTGTTGGATTTGCATTCTGTGTCTGTCGCTTCGCTATGCTAAACGTATAGTTTAGTTGCCGCTAAAACGTGAAACGGTCGCAAACGCAACGGCTCGAAATAAATTCCAATATTTCTGCACATTTTTTGCACGTCGTCGGTTTTTGTTTGATATTTAAATACCAAAAATACGCGACGTTCTCGTTGTTTCAATCCATTGTTGTTGTTCTTGTTGTTGTTGCTGCTGTTGCATGTGACGTCGCTTAATTAGTTGCAGTGCTGCACCCTTCCCCCGCCCCATTTGCGCCACTGATTGATGTCAATTTATTTTTAGCCATTTGATTTTTGCCAATATACGCGTTTTTTATGCCCGCCGCGCGACATGCGAACTGTGCTTCATTGTTGTGCCGCCGCCGCTGGGGAAAAGTGAAAAACAATATATATATATATTTATGTATATATTGAAAAGAGAAAATCAAAATAAATCGATTTAGTCTGAAATTAAATTTTAATCGCTATGCAACGACGCATGCCGCAAAAGTGAAACGAAAAACAATACCACTTGCTACAGGGTGACTCTTGAAAACGACTTGAAATATCTGCCAAAGTCATCAATTAGGAGATTGTTTGATTGAAGAGCAACTACGTGAGTTTCAATTCTAATGATAATTAATTTTAACGTGTTAAATGGTCGTATATACTACATTCATCCGGTTTTTACTAATCTAGCTTCAGTTATATTCTTTATCTTGACCGGAAAATTCATGTTCATAGACTTGCTATGATTAAGATGTATACTATGTGGCTTAAAAAGAAAATGTATATACACTTTCTTGCGTAAAACCATAAAAGTTAGCTTTTCTGTATTTTCTTAAAAATATCTCTCAAAAAAAGTATTAGTGATTTTAACAATCTTCTCAACACCAATTTGTTCATTCAATCTATTGTAAATTTATAAATTTTCTTAATATATATAAATATTTTCAATTAATTTTTCGTTATCAAGCACTCTTTTTATTTTTCTGAACTCTTTCCTAATTATTTGGAAGCATAAAACTATTCTTTGTATATCGTATGCATATTTTATAATAACCATATAGCGAACTATGGCTTTTTTTCGATTAATAGCAAATTAATTTCATAATGTATATGTATGTATTGTATATTTCATATGTATAATGTATATCTCATATATGGGCCTTTAATGGACGATAAGAAAATATATATGTATATGGTAAAGCCTAAACACGAACGTCAGATTTTTTCCGTACAAAGCTTGGAAAAATATATAACGTATAAATTTAAGCTTAACATTGTTCCCTGCACTCATGCAAAATTATAAAAAAAATAAAAACCTTTTATTTTGTATACAGCATACATTTATAAATACCCTTGAGTTCTTTGAAGTCATCAATAAATTTTCCACATTTTCATATCCATCCTGAGAAATATTAAGCACTCATTTTTTCGTCTTTAATCCCGTTTAATATTTATATTAAAACACAAATGTGGTTCTCAATCCCAGTTAGACAGTATATGTTTTCTAGGTAGGGTAGGCCCAAACCATGACCCACCCTATAAAGAGGAAAGCAATGCCAACTTTCTATCTCATTTTGTCTTTCTCCACTTGGTCTATGCAATTAAATGCCGAATACCTTTCGTTTTGCTCATTTGCGAATCAATTCTTTTAATTCTTAGCGCGCCTTTTGTCTCCTGCTTTGACATCTCCCTGTTTACGACCCAACTATATATAGCGGCAAGTCAAATCGAAGTATTCGATCTATAAAAGCAGCCCATGACAGACGTATGGCCTGCAATCCGAAGGAAAACTCGATGCCAGCGCCTGTCTAGAACCAAAGACAAAAAGCGAAAAACACGCTAAAAGTGCGAACAAAATAACACGCTGTGCAATTCTGACAAAGAAAAAAAAACTAAATGTTAATTGTTGTTAAATAGCAAATCAGTTAAAAATATTTATTATTTGTTTCACTTTAATTGTTAAGCGTTAAACGTTAAATATTTCAATGCAAAGTTGAACGTGCGTGGCTAAAAAAAAAAAAGCAAAAATCAAAGCAAAACGTTGCGTGTTTTTAGTTGAAAAACTAAAAAATAATAAATTTCAATAATCAAATCAAATCAAGCCGAAAAGAAAAATCAATAAAAGCAAGAAGTGTTAACCTGACGCTAATTGTTTAAAAGTCAACGCTGTCGTTTTTAATATTTATGATATTTACTTAACGAATTTCCACTCACTCAATTCGCTTGATATATATATTTATATAGTACTCGATACTTACACACTTTTTCACTACAACGGCATTTCGAAGCTTTTTTTGTGTGTTCTTAACGCTCGCTCTGTGTGTGTTGTGTGTGTGTGTGTGTGCTCACTCTCTGTGTGTGTGTGTGTGTGTGTGTAAATAAGTGTAAAGTATTTTCAAGAATTTTCTCTTCTTCGTTGCCAATCGCCGTCGCCATCTCGCCAACTGACATGATAAATAATTCAGCTGCAATTGGTTTCGTAAATAGCCAAGGCGGCAGCAACAACACAGCAGCAGCAGCAGCAGCAGCAGAGAATGGCAACTGCAACACCAACATTCACGCCAGCAACATCAACAGCAGCAGCAGCAGCAACATCAACGCCAGCAGCAGTCAATTATCGTCAGTAATTGAGAATTTATCCAATAATAGCGACATCGCGGCATTGTCCTCCGCATCATTGTCATCGTCATCGGCATCGACATCGTTATCGTCATCGTCATCGGCATCGTCATCATTGCTGGCAACCTGCAGGTCGCATGCCACGCATAAATCCTATCCGCCAATAAATTCAGCATATTGGCTGCCATCGTCGCATCCATCACCGTACACAGTGCCAGGTATGCAACAGTCGCTCAATTGCCAGCAGCCAGCCAGCCAGGAACAGCAGCTGCTCCTTCTTCTCCTTCTCCAACCACCTCCAGCTCCAGTTCCAGCGACTCAACATAAAGCCTTATACAGCTGCTGTCCATCTTCATTCAACTCTTCTGCTCTGTCTGTCCATCTCTCTCTCACTCTTTACCTCTCTCCTGTCCCTTTCTTATTGATGGTCTGTTGATGTTGAGTGTTATCTACCTTGTTTCAGTGTGCCCTGGGAGCAGCAGCTGTCCAAATTGCTCTGGCACCAACTTACATGCACATTACAATCCCCTACACTTCCTCTCTGGCCACGCTCTGCCCCTCATTGGTTGCCTTTAAAATGGGGTAATTAAAGCAATTTATTGGCCTCCAAAATTGGCAAGCAGTTGTCATTAAGCAAATGGCGCGCGAGAGTTTTGTTGCCAAACAAGCTGAAACCGGGCATGGGCCTTGCCTTCAATTTGACTAAATGATGTTGCCAGGTATCAGACTGCATTGGCATTTGAGACTTGAATGGAATATCAATCAAATTGGCTTTTTACAGGCTTTAAATTAACCAATAAGCAGCAATAAATGTTGCTTAACAGTTGTAGGATTTTAAAGAGAAAACATTTTAATATTTGGCTGTTAACTGGAAATATTTTTATTACACATTTTTGGACTTGTCCTAAAATATTAAGAGTATTGAATGTTAAGGCTTTGAAAAACGTTAAAAGCATAATTATTTTTGAATTTTAAAAGTATGCATAATATTAAGCGGAAACAATTTTACTGGTATTTTGTATTTAACGCTTTAATGCTTTGGAATGAAACAGAATTCTAAACTTTTATTTTTTTTATATTTAATTAGCAGATCCATTTAACTTGAATTTCTATATGCATTAATATATCAGAAATTGAATTATAAACTGTTTCCAAATTTGATTTGTTTCTGATAGTAAAGCGTTTGCGAGCGAGCACGATTAAATATATATATATATATATATAAATTAAAAATAAATTAATTCCATTATGCTGCCTATAGTCAAATAATTTATAATTTGTTTAGCTATAGTTTTGTTTACTGCTTCGCAAAGTATAGACACAAATTTGTTGAATTTCCCCAACTGTGCTCAGATATATGTATATTCGTTCACACATGCATCCGAACTTTATCGAGTGTTGTGCGTCAGTTGAATTGAAAATTTCACGCACTGTTAAACACAACATTAAGTGTAAAATATAAATGTTCACTTTTGCTATATATGCCAGCAACACAAAGACAACAACAACCACAACAGCAACAACAAAGATGTTGGCAATGACAGGAGCAGAAAACTGAGCTTAATTTTGAGCCTCCGCTTGAGTTCTGAATCCTGAGCCGGTTGCCGTCTCTGATCCTGAGTATTTCAAACAGCTAAAGTGTCGTGCCAGCAGCACGCACATGTCAATGCACACACACACACATACATCTACCCACAAAAACACACACATACACACTTTAGGTACTTTCACATTGAGATACACACGCTCTCGCTCTCCACATATCTCTTAGTTGGCCAAACGTCGGGCACAGATTGTTTTTGTTAACTTCAACCGACAAAAGGAGAAAAATACAAACTGCACCAGAGCTCAAAGTGTGTGTGTGTGTTAATGATGTTAAAGTCAAGTGTAAATTGTGGCCAAGTGGGCGGGCGCACTGCCAGTGGGCGTGCTCTTATCATGTCAGGTGTGTGCCAGACAATGCCATTGACATGATTTTTAATATGTTTGGCATATGTTTCCTTTGTCTTTAAATGCGAAAAAGCGACGACAAACAAAAAATTGTCCATGATGCGGGGCAATGCGAAACTGTCGGGTTTGGGGCATTCGGTAAAGTATGCCATCAACGCGTAAAGTTCATAAAAACGCTTCTGGTTAATTGACATTAAAATTTAAAATTGAGCCGGAAGCATGTTGACACAGTATCATGCGGGCGATAAATCCATGAAGCTGTTATGAACAGGTGCAATGAGAGACTGAGCAAGTCAGTTCATATACTTAACATTAACCCAAGTTGTGTGTGTGTGTGTATGTGTGTGGACCCAGTTTAATGATATTTACTCTATATTGTGGGATGTACTCTTCTTAAACTTTCAAAATATTTAGCTTGTACTTGTGCTTATTGAGGTAAATGAGGCTGAGTATCATATTTTATCTCTGCTGGGGTTTTCACTAAATTCATTATTTTAAACAACAAAAATTATCTTCAAGGAGATAAGAAGGAGAAGGATAATGGTTCGAATCCTAGGCTGGTGTATAGATGTATGATTGTCTTACCCAAAGCTATTCAAAAAATTAGCGAAAAATTTGTAAAAATATCCGATACTTTTAGGAATAATAACTATTAAAAAAAAGGGCCTGAAATTTTAACTAAATGGGCTTAACATTTAAAAACGGGTTTGTTTTTATTCTTCTCATTAAAAAAGCAAACAATTTGTAGCTTTTCATTTAAAAAATCATTGTAAAAATTTCAAGGCGTGACCCAACATTTATCTGTTCACCATTTCAACAATCGATTATATTAATGGAATCTCTTCCCTTAACTTCATTAGATTGTACTACGTATAGGTTATATTAGTGGTGTCCCTTAAGTCAAACCATACTTTTTATCATTGTAACTAATTAATAGTTGATGACTATTTGAAGAATCTATTATATTTAGGGTATTCCTAAACTAAATTACATTAGATTGCAATACGTATTCCTTAAGTCAGATAATAGTTTTCATTGTCCACTCTGTCTATCGATAGTATTTCAAATGCCCTCGATAATTTTACCTCTACCAGAAAAATCCTGATTTAATCTCTTTAATATATGAAGCTGTCACCCTTTTATAAATTTTCTAACTGCATTCTGCTGGCACTTCATAAATCTAACTGGCAAACTGGCATGCAAATTTTAACTGGACTTTAATTTTCTGCTAAATTAAACGCCAAATGAACTGGCCACGTAGCCAGCACGTGACAGGCATCCCTTTTAAGACCCCATTGCCCAAGCCCCAACCAAGCCGATCTCTCTGCTATTTAAACGAGCTGTGTGCGTGTGTGTGTGTTTGTGCGTGTGTGTGTGTGCGAGGCGCATAAAAAATGTAATTTTTCGCACACACACAAATTTATAACCTTTAATTGCTTTGACCCAAAAACGCAGCAGGCGGTGGTGGGGCGAATGTCTCTCATAGGATCTGGTTGCCTGGTTCTGGTTCTGGATCCGGGTTATGGGCCATGCAGCAGAACTCGGCCACAAAAACCACATTGCCTATGGCCTGCATAAAGTTTTTAGCCCCAAAAACCACCCTCCCCGATGCCCTGCTGTTGTTGTTGTTGTTGCCTAATGCACTTTCACATTTGGCGCGCGCGTGTGCCATTTACCCACATATAGCCTGCTGTGTGTGTTTCTCCATTCTGCCCGCAACCCATCCGCTGAGATAGTTGTGAAGCGTCTGCCATGTCCCGTTTCTAATCCACGACGACGCGGACACTGCTCCTGGTTCCGGCTGCATTTCCAGTTGCCCCGGCTAGTTGCCATTTTATGCAAATGAATTGGTTTTTACTGAAATACTTCACACTTTGTTTGCCCCAACGCGTGCAGCCAGCGCGAACTGAGTCGACCTCGCTATCGCCGTTGCCGCGCCTTGTCTCGAGGCTCCGGCCCCGGCCCCTGCCACTGCCCCCAACTCGGCGCCAGAATACAGCGTGACACTCGCTGGAAGAGACCGCAGAAGCGGCAACTGAACGCCTGGCATCTGGCTTTGAGTGGCAGACTGTGCAAGTCTGAGTGAATGATTGCTGCACTCACTGACTGACTAACTGACTGACTGACTGGGTGACTCACTACCCGACTGACTGAGTGTCCAAGTGAATGACGTTTGTCTGCTTGCAGATATCTTTGGAATGTCAGCTAGGTTCGTTTGCAGTGTGACCAGCCATTAAATCTCTAGGTTTTGTGTTATTTTATGGAGTAACCAGTTGAAGCAGGAAGCTTGGTGCTTCACTGTCACTAATCTTTGGGTATTCACGATGATATTTTTTTTGAATGCTGAAAAAAGTTCTATTGTTAAAGGCCTTTCAATGTTTTTCTCTCACCCTTTTGCCTACAGTCCGTGGCCTCTCATTGGTTTCTGTCGCTTTCTTTCTTTCAATCGTTATTTCCCTTACCTGCTCTCTCTTTCACTTAAGTGTCGCCTTTCTACGCGCTTCTCAGGTTTTTTTTTAGAGTATAATTACTTTCATACATTTCTATACCTCTATAACATATTCATCGCCTATCTTGAACTGAAAAGAAAGAAGAAGCTTTTAGCGATTTCTCTCATTTAACGTATTTCTGATATTATGAACATTATTAACATATTATGAATTTATGGAAGTTTCCAATGCTCTTTAAATTAGTTCTATTGGCACATAACTGCTCAAAATATCTTCACATAACATCATTTTTAATAAATTTTAGCTATTTATATCCCAGACAAGTTGTGTGTTCAATTTCTTCGTATTTCGTACTCCCTCGCATTCAACCATAAACAAAACTCTATTTGCATAAATGTCACATGTTTACGCATTTCGAATGCGGCGCATAATTCAATTTCTTGCATAATAAAAAAAAAATCGACCTTAACGTCGTTCGATGTCATAATCATAACCTACAGGCAGGACACATGCCTACATCCTACATCCTAATATCCTTAAACGAAGTCCCAAAAAAAAAAAATAAGAATAACCCCACCAAACCCATAAAATGCAATAAAGGAAGTTGAAAGTTCCGACACAGAAACCCATTATCACAGTTACACACACACACACACACTTACGCGTACGCATTGTCCGATCATTGGGCAAAACTTTTAACCCCTCACATAATGGACATCATGCAGGACATTCAGTTTTTTTTTCTTTTTCGCATGTGTTGTCCTTTGGCTGACCCTCAAAATGTGTAAAAATGCAAATAATTTTTGGACTCGCCTCGTTATTGTTATGCTCTTGATTATGTTGTTGTTGTAGTTGTTGTTGTTGCTGTGCAGTGCCTTCTATGAAGGCAAGTAAACTATGAAAACATGTCCTTTTTATTGCCCTTACATGGAAATTTATATGCATGTAGCTGTGTATATTTGCGGCAGCAGTTCCAGTTGTGCCTTCAAATGGTTTTTTGTGCATGTCGAGGGAAAAAGAATGGCTTATTTTATTGGCTTGTTGTTGCTTGTATTAGTTGTAGTTGTAACAGGACTCTCACACACAGAAGATATTTTGGCTAGAGGGCTGACTGGGTGGGCTCAAAATGTCATATCGATTTATTAACCTGTGTGAACTATTGTCTTGGTTTCAGTCTCCCCCTCTCTCTCTCTCTCTCTCTCTCTCTCTGGCAATCTCTGGTTTTTCTTGTGATAAATGTGTTTTAGTTTCTTGAAATTGTTCGTTTTCTCGGTTTAGTGTTTGAATTTATTTCTTTTCTTCTCCGTGTGTGATATGAATGTCCTTTGGCTTCAGTAAGAACTTTCACTCTTTCTCTCTTTCTGTCTCTCTCGACGACACCCAAAGTGTTGGCAGTTATGGCATAATGGAAATTTATGCGAAAACTTGCTACCCTTGCAATTATCCTTGATATATGTATGTGGCCTGCGTTAAGCAGCGTTCAAGCTCCCCTTTTCGCCACTTGATATTCAATATTTTTGGAAATAGATTAAACGCAGGGAGACAAAAACAAATTTCAATGCAATTAAAATGTAAATTTCGTTGCCCCAAAAGTTTATGCATTCGCAAACAGAATAAGGAGGCAAATGCGCCAAGCCATGGCCAAAGGATATGCTAAAGGATGCTTTCTTTTGCCTGTATCTCTTTCCCTCTCTCTCTCTATCTCTATGTAGCCAAATCGACTGCTGAGCGGAAGCCAAATGCTTGAAAAAATAAAAATTTATACAAAAGATGGCATTGGCGCAGCGCTCAACAAACTGTTGTAGAGCCCGTGCGGCAAGGTAGTCGGCGGAGGGCAGGGGGTGCTCGTTGTGGTTCTGAGTTTGGGTAAGCTGCGCGAATTGAAATACATACATATATAGAAAGTTCGCATTAGACAACGCGTAGTGAATATTTCCTATTTATGTATGGCTTTTTATTCGCTTTTAGATTGAAATTTTCTGCTTAAGGTGCGCTAAACAACAGTTTGTTTAGTTTACCTATATAGCAGGGTTTTAATGTTGTGTTTATTGTAGGTTCCATTACCCTTCTTTTGTTTCTTCATATCAATTATCATTCAAAATGAATTAGTTGTCTTTCGATTAGAATTAAAACCGTTATGAATACCAAGTTTCATACTTGGAAACTTCGTCGAGCATGCATTTTAAATCTAATACGCTTAGCCATATTTCATGCATCGAATTTTTGAAAATCTGTAAAGGCGCAGCACACCCCGAAAAGCGTATGTGCCTGCCTGCTCCTTTGGCTGTTCCTTGTTTCATCCACTTGGCACTGCTTGTTATCCCTGCGAATTCTAGAAAGAAACCCACTCGAATTGCTCGGCACACTTCAACACAGCTCCGCTCGCTTGCCTTCCCTCTCCATGACTTTTGCGCTGCTTATCAAGTGCACACTTCAAGGTAAATCCAATAAAAAAAATTCCTTTTTGCTGCTTGCGATTAAAATTTAAATTTTTATATACACAAAAAAGAAAAAGAGAAAAAAAGCAGCGAAATGAAATGAGAATAAGAATTTTTGCCATAATTTCTATGAGGAGCGCGCGGCGTTCGCTTGTTCCAAAATTAAATTTAATAATGCAAACCGAAGCGCTGAAATTTCATTAGGTGGCAAGGTGATATATTTTTTGGTCGAGGGCGTTCACAGGTCGCCGTGTGTGTGTGGCTTATTGATAAGTTTGCTGCTGGGCTGCCGGCCGCAGCGCTTGATTAGATTTTACCCAGCTAACCAGTTGTTCCACCTGCTAACCCCGCGCTCTGCCACTGCCCCTACTTCTGCTCCATATGTGTGAAATGAAAACCGCAGCCACAACAACAAGGACAAGCGGAATAGCTGGCGGTGGGCGTGCTGGCACACTGGGCGCTACATTATTTTTGTGAAAATTTGTTAAATATGCCAAACACGCAGCGATGCATGCAAAGTGGCCAACCAGCCAGGCCAGCCATTCGACGCAGCCCCAAACCCCGGCCAAGCCCAGCCACCCACCCACAGCATCAGCCCGGAGTCATCCAACCGGAGGCAAAAACCCAGCCAAGCCGAGGCTAACCAGCCGTGGCATTGCGTACGACACGCTTACTCGCTCGCTCGCTCGCAGCTAGCAGCTCGCTGCTCATATTTGTGACATAAATAAGCTAAGCCCCGGTTCCGGTTCCCCGTCAAAAACCAGGGACCACTGAGTACAGGTACACAGCCCGGTCTGTGTGCGATGGCGGCAAATATGACCCGCTTACATACGAAATCAACAAATGCGAATAGAGTCGCACCTGTCGCACAGTGGTAACAATTTAATATTTCAACTACAATTTTGTAGCTCCTCTTTGTACGAAATTTCGTAAGGGACTCGTCTATACTTTACACGTGACATACATACAAGCTTAAACGAATCTGCATACAGCTAATTAAAATGCCTTCGTTTTAGAGGTGAAAACTTCTAGAGATTGATTTTTATTATTACACAAAAGAAAAGGGTTTTTAAATATTTAACTATATATAATAAATATTTTCATATTTATAATTTTATATTTATATTCAAATATGCATTGATCAAAACGCATTAAAATAACATTTCTCAGAACAGTCTGTGTTTAAGTTGTCTTCAGCAATTCTTATCAGGACATTTCAAACTCCAAAAGTTTATAGTTTCTGAGCGAACAAAGCTATATCAAATTTTGGCAAAAAAAAAAGGAAAATGTCATAAGAAAAACATAAGAATAACACACATTTTTCCAGAGATATAAAAAGGGAATTGTCAAAAAAGTAAAACTATTATGGGATTTGGTAAGGCAAATAATTTGTTCGTCACAGACGAAGTCGGCTTCGAATATAATGCAACAAGCACCTCAGTACATTTTAAAATGCTTTTTTTAGAGACTAGAAATCTTCATATTTTACATTAAACTTTTCGCCGATATCACTGTATCATCATCATCATCATTATCATCATCAGCAGCAGCAACATCTGAGTCGATGTCAGGGCAGGGCGCGCATTGCGTTTGGTTTTTCTACGGTTCGGTTGGGTTTTTGTTTGGTTTGAGTGGTCGCTGGGTTAGTTGAGTTGCATGCAAAATGGCTGCAAGAAGAAAAAAATGGCTGCCTCTGTGTGTTTTTAGTGAGAGTGTGTGTGTGTGTGTGTGTGTTGCAGCTGCACAAGTGGCCGCACTTTAGACGCTGCCGCTGCTGCTTGCAGTTGCTGTTGCTGCACCTGCAGCGTCATGCTTTATGTTTTCAAATTAAAGTCGAAAGCGTGGCAACACTTAATGTGCGCCACTAGAAGCAGATTAGTTGCATTAAGGGTGTTCCCGAGTCTTGGACCCGGACGGGCCGGGCCACACCGGCCATGGCCCATGGTAATATTAATATTTAAAATAGAAACGAAAAAGATGCTCGAAGGCAGCGCACAGGCGGTGAACGACAGGCTTAAAGTTGAAGTAACTATTTTCCGAGCATTAAATATGAAATTAAATTGCACTTGGAAAGTTGGCTTTGGCAAAGAAATAAGACTTGGGAGCTGTGCATGGAAATAAGAGAAGAGTTAAGGGTTGAGCTTGAAGTGGTTGAATGCAGTCAATAATATTTGTTAGGATTGCTTGGAAAAGTATATTAGAAACGCAGTCTTCAAATAACCAAATAGGTTAGCTTGTATGTTTTGAGAGAAATCTAAATGATAGTTTTCGTTAATTTTCATTCATAAACATAATATATTTATTAAATATAATATATTTATTAAATATAATATATTTATTACTTATATTATATTAAAATAGGAAAATGCTCGGTTAAAATATTTAAAAGAATTTTTGCAGTTGACAAATGGTCGCTAATGATAAAGAATAAGAAAAAGTCTTTGATTAAGTACAAAGGATATATTCCTCTTGAAGATTCCTTTCTTTACTTTGAAGCATACCCCTGATCCTTATATTGATCCCTAAGTTATCAGAGAACATATCTGGATACAAGGTATAACTACTTTAATCAGAATTTGCATAATTGACATATTAAAACTGAAGTATCTTAGTTAGATTCTGCTAATCTCTCTTCTTTTTACAAGTCTGACTGTAAATTGCCATCGCTATATCTCAAAGATATTTACTGTAACTACCGCAAAGTCATTGCCACAGCAAATTTTTTTGATTGCAACAAAATGTGGGTGTGTCGGGGGGAGTTGTATTTGTGGCTCAGTCACAGTCAACACCACCCAAACGGGATCGACACGCATCAAATTCAATGAATTTTAAATTTTTTCTGCTGCTGTTGTTGTTGTTTGCGTTGTTGTTGTTGTTGCTGTTGCTGTTGGCTACAACTGGGATTATGATAATATAGCTCAAGTGCAGTTAGCTTTTGCCATTGCAGCTGCAATAATCATAATAATAATGCAAGTGGGGCGGCTGCTGGTGGCGCCACCACGCTGTGTCGGCGGTTTGCATTTGATAACGATGACGATGACGATGCAGCTCTTGAAATGGCAATGGCAATGGCAATTCGACTAGCAAGTGGCAAAGGAATTGCAACCAGCGGGGGAGTAGGAGCTTTATAGTAGATGCTGTTGCATTGCAGCACGTATTACTGGAAAAGTGTGGCAAGCACCGCAGTCGCCCTCGCTCTCTATCTATCGCTCACCGATACGAAATGGAGCTTACCTCATTATAATTTTGCCATTACGCTGAAGTACAAATGTATTTCACAATTGCATAGCTTTTGTGGTGCTTAAATTGTTACTGAATATCTATTATAATGCTGATGACGATGAGATGTTAAAATAAAAGCTCGCCCTTTTCCCACCTCGGAGCCTGCGAGAGCGAAGCGAGTGCTGAAGTCAATATTTTCTATAAACAGCTTAATTATAATTTTAATTGATTTCCCAAAACAGCTTTTGGTTACAATAGCAACAATGCATAATTATTATAATAATCATAATATTTGGCTGCGGCAATTATACAACAATAAAATGCAATTTTCGCATTGCCTAAAATTTGCTGCTCCATTCAAGTGTTAAAATAATTGTAATGCGTAACAATTAAATATTCGCAGCCAGCGTACAAAAATAATTGCAATTGCCACAGAGGGGCTTAAACCTAAAAGCAGAAATTGTAAAGAATATATATTTGTGGTAACACGGGAGGGTTTTATAATTATGACCCGCAATATGTAACGATCGAGGGAATCATATTAGACACCATTAAACTCAAAGGTGCTAAGAAATACGAAATAAATAGCTCATCTCAAAACTATATTACGAAGATAACTGTATTTTATAAATGGTTTTTAATGCATAAGGTTACTTTTGTTATCACTGTGGCAGTCTCATCGACTTGAAAAAACATCTATAATCGATAAATTAGAGCAAAGTCGTATACAAGTACGGAACTGGATTAGATCTCTGTTCCCCAAGCGACTCTCTCGTCATAGTAGTCAGATTTGTGTAATCAATTGAATTGTAATACAACCTTTCGTATTAAATATGATATTCAAGTAAAGTCGCACAATACTATTATTATTAATATCTTTCTAATGAGTAGAGTCTCTCCCAGAGTCAAATACTATCAAATTAAGCATTCGTAGCCGTGTACTAGTTTTTATCCAATTTTTTTGTGCTTATTTTTGTTATTATGTTATACTATAGCATATGGTTAAAAGCAATCAATCTGACTTTTTTAACTAGCACGAGCTTCTTAGGAACTCGTTACCCGAACCTCTGTAAACAGTTTATACTATATTTTTATGTGCCGATATATATTTTAACTTACGGAAATTCGCTCTAACATATTGTTCATAATAGTACGTATTTTTTTATTAGTATTTCACCAAATGTACACACTCTT
Organism: Drosophila lacicola; assembly: GCA_035045355.1. NCBI lineage: Eukaryota > Metazoa > Arthropoda > Insecta > Diptera > Drosophilidae > Drosophila > Drosophila lacicola. The sequence continues at coordinate 404,981 of JAWNPB010000131.1, read as the reverse complement.
TAGTCCCCCAAAAGTATATTTATCAGCCCATTTAATACTCTTTAAATATTACATCTGCACTTTAAATGCTTTTATCTGCCCCGACAAAAGGCTTACTCGTTTTTGCAAACAACTAATTTGTTAACTTTAATGCTGGTTACCCTAACATTCGAGCGTGAAAAAATTGCATTTTAATGAACTGCATTTAGGCCAGATGCATTATTTAGCAGCAGCTATAAAAAGCAGCAGCAGCAGCAGCAGCAACTGTTACTGCAGCTGCGGCAGTTGCTGCAACAAATCGTCCCAGCCAATTGCATATTTGATAACAATTAATTTGGGCAGTTGCGCGCTCGAGTTGTTTTGTGCAAATAAATTAGCTGACAATTTTGTGTGTGTGCGTGTGTGTGTGTGTGCGTGTGTGAGGTGCTGCACACGCCCACATTGTGTATGGCCTTTGCAAATATTTGGCGCAATGTTAAATGTGCAACAAATTAGTTTAGCAAGGTGCTTAAAACAGTGCAAACGAATTTCAATTTATGCCAAATTAATTGAGCATTGTTCAGCGCCTGGTCCGGCTCTGACTGTAGGACAGGGGGACTGCGCGGCATCTCTGGTCGGTTCACAAGCCCATTGGAAACTAGGTTAAACAACCAACCTGACGGTCAACCTGCTCCGGCTGCTGGCAATGTCAAAACCGGAAACCTTGTCATTTGATAGTTTCGCGGTCTCAGACATTGACTTGAACGGAGGTTTTCGATTACACCTTCTCGGTGTGTGCTCGCTCGAAGGCTGCTGCGGCTGGCGCTTCCGCGTTGCGTTTTCTTCATGCTGCGATTAAGTTACCAAGGTCATAACAACTAATGCAAAGCTAACATAATTGTGACAACTGCCATGCAACTACATTGATATACACTTGTCAAAATTACAAAATTTATCTTAATTTCATTTTATTTGACATCAAATATGCTTTTTGTTGAACTGCCTAATAATTTATTCTCGTAGCTTTCTCAAAACAGACTCGATTTGAATACTAGATCTTTAAAATCTGCTTTAAAATAAACAAAATTCCAAAAAGCAAAAAAAATTATTTCAAAATTTCGATTCTTGAAATTCATAATTTATGACTATTCTAAATTTAAAATTTTCATACTTTCGACAAATCTGAATCGATTTTCATGAGTATTAAGATTTGGACCAGGTTTGATCTGTAGATGAATTCAGCTTAAAGTGAATTTTAAAGATTTGTCTACTTCTTTCCCCTTTACTGATGTTTGAAAAATCCAATTAAATTTTTTATGGCAGTCAAGAGATTTGATCTTTTGGCCATGGCTTAACCTTTGGCTAATGTGCTTTAATAATTTTAGAATTTATTAAATGAAATTTACTAATATACATATTTCTTTCCTTCTCCCTTTGCAGAACGCAAACTGTTCGTGGGCATGCTAAATAAGAAGCTGAACGAGAACGACGTGCGTAAATTATTTGAAGTTCACGGCGCCATCGAGGAGTGCACTGTGCTGCGCGATCAGAACGGCCAGAGCAAGGGTTGTGCCTTTGTTACCTTTGCCACCAAACACGCTGCCATCTCGGCCATTAAAGTGGTAAGAAACTCGCTTTTATAACAAATAAATTATATATACTAATAATAATATGGTCAAAACTCTTTTTAGACCTTGAGTCAAAACAAAATAATGGAGGGCTGCACATCGCCGCTGGTTGTTAAATTTGCCGATACGCAAAAGGAGAAGGAACAGAAGAAGATACAGCAAATTCAGGCGAATCTATGGAATCTGGCGACCAATATTAACATACCGCTGGGCCAGACGCCGACCACTGTGTCCACACCAATACTGCCAAACCCACCGCAACAGCCGTCGCCGGTGATGGGCGCCGATGCGCTGACGCCCGCCAGCATTCAGTTGCTACAGCAGCTCCAAACAGTTGGACTGCAGCAACAGCTGCTGCAAGGTAAATATCCGCACATAGATATCCATAGAAATATATGTAGCTGCAAAATAAGCTTAGGGTTCTCTTTTGTGCCAGGCTTACTATAGCCACTTAGGCAGGTTTCGGCTTCTGCCTAGGTCCATCCCGTTTTCTCCCTAATTCAATCTGCACTATGGTTCAAAGTGACCAAGAGTTGAACAAATAGAAATACAGCTATGTATTCAATCTGTAAAGTGTCACCGGTTAGAGGCTCGTCTATTTTGTAGGCACCTGTGTTCGGTTAAGGTTCGGCATATAGGATATTCAACATATTATAATTAAAAAAGCAAATGACTAAAATCTAGAGTTTCGTGGCCATAGATGAATTATTCATTTTAAAGAGATGGATTTTTTTTTAAAAATATATAAAGACAGTTTTCTTATCTTGAGCTATCATATTGAAAATAATTTTAAATATTCAAAAGATTTGTTTTGGGAATTGTGAATTAACTTGGAATTCGAGTCTGTTACTATTTCAATTCAATTTTCTTTTGTTTTTATTAAGAATATTTATTTATCGTCTATTGATGTTAGTGCCCTGAAAACGGTTGCCGATGTGCAGCCAAAATATATCGGAAAAATATAAATTTAAAGAAAATTGTTTGTTTATTTTTGTTTTTAATAAACCATGGACCTCGAGTCAGCTAAATAAAGGTTTTAAAAATGGAAAGGTCGCCAAAACCAGCATTAAATATTTGTAATATATAATTATAATAGTTTTCCAATTTATATACCCAATCTAATCTGTATTTCTTTTATTTTTACAGCGCTCACAGGCTTAGGTGCCGCTCAGCAAAACAATTCGTCCCAGGACACAACAAGCGCCGCAGCTGGTCTACTAAATCCGCTAGCCGTGCAAAATTTGGCAGCCATTGCCGCCATGACCCAACCGAGTCTAACCAATGCAGCCTCATCGCCGGGCAGTGCACAGTTGACCAATACGGCGGCACTTTTATGTAAGTTTCACATATAAATATACATACATTTTTATTGAATAAGAGCTGTCGGCGCAAATTTACCCACACAACAAAAGAAGTAGTGAAAAATCCTTCATCGATTTTACCGCTAATCAACTAATTTCCATTTTTGTACCCGATTTGTGCCCGCAATCACACCCCACTCACAAAATGGATCTGTGTCAGGCTTTTGACAGCTGCCAAATGAAATTTTATGTGGAAATATTTCCATTTAAAGGCTTCCTCTGTCCACGCTTAACTTTTTGCCAGCTTCCAACACTTGCGTGTTTCATGCGGCTGCCTATCGATTTCTAATTATTTTCGTCGCAACTCGCACCTAATTTGCGAAGTGCCCCTTCGCTTTGTCTCTTCATCCATTGCTTGGTGTTGCCTTGGTAATAGATTTTAATGACTGGCAAATTAGTTTAAGCTTTTGTAGCTAGCAGGAGGGGTAGCTGGGATTTTGGTGTAAAGGCTCATATTTCTGTTATAGAAAAAGATTAAACATAAGCTTCATTTGATAAACATTAAAGAATCATAGGAATGGAATGAATTTGCTTTTTAAACAGTTTATATTTTTTTAAAGGATTCTTTAAGAATTCAGAAGACTTTAATTTATAGTAATGTATGTAAATGTTTAAAAGTTAAATTATAATTCCGTGCATTAAATATTCCATTTCAAAATTACTTTCAATTTTTAGACTAATTCAGAATCAGTTTCTTGGGCTATTTACTTGTATATGTTTAAAAGTTCTCACTATTAGCACTATAAATTTCTTAGCATTTAACAATTATGCTGGGATTTCGGAATAAAGCTTCATATTAAGAAGTTCATTTGATAAACATTTGAGAAACATGAGAATGGAATGCATTTGATTCCTAAACCGTTTCTATTAATTAAAAAGATTCATAAGACTTTTATTTACAGAAATCTATTTAGGACATTTATATATTATTCTATATATTGTATATTCTATTTTAAATTAATTCAGACAAAGTCAGACTAAAAATTAACTCAGCCAAATTAAACAATCTCGAAAAGTTGCCAAGTCGAATGTTTTTCTATATATAAATGCATCAAGCTCTGGCTGTGAATTTTCCTTAAAGAAAATGCATTCATATAATGGAATTATGACAGTCCAAATTATGCCTTATGAACGAGCCTGATTTTGTTTTTATAATATAATCAAAAGCAGCTTAGATTTAAGAATTACTCAACTAAAGCTAACCATATTTTCTCTCCCATTTATTTAATTTAATGCTTACCAACTTATATGTGGATATATTGTTGTAATTGTTTTGTACACCAGGTCTGATAAGAAAAAAGGCGGTTGCCAAAGTAACAGGTGAGCAGTTTATTCATCATCATCAAGAAAAAAAAACAACTGAAAGTCGTTAATTTTTTGATATGGATATATTTGTTTGCCTGATTTTGTCAGATTTCATTTCCGCTTTCCACTTTCGTTTGTCAATTTTGACAATTTTTTGCTTCACGTTTTTATCTCATTTTATCGTTATGCAAAAAAAAAGAAGTGAATATAAAAATCATATTAATAATGGTTATTTTACTTGACATTTAAAGCAAACGAAGCGTCGCTTACGCTATGTAACGCTCACGTGGCTCCTGTTTTACGTCGTCGTTTACGTCACGCGCCAAAGTTGATGGCCGTAAAGCAGCAGCAGTAGCAGCAGCAGTAGCTGTAGCAGTTGCTGCAACAGTCAAGCGAAGCCGTAGAACATGGAGCGTACAAAATTACAAGTTACACTCTCTTCAGAAATTAACAACACGGAACTTATTGCAACAGAGTAGCAGAAGAAGCAGCAGGCAAACAGGACATGAAAGAGTGTAGAGTCGGATGGCAGAAACTTTGGCCTCATTGACTTTTAGCCGCGTTTCGCTCTGGGGCCAAATTGCAATGCTTCAGCTCCAGCTCCACTTGCAGTTGTTTTCCCCCAGTTGAGAATTTTCCATCTGTCACGTGGCACAGGCTTACAAGAGTTGTAGACCAGACCGACAGAACGACAGGCCGACAGATATAAAGTAGCATCTCCCTCTACACGGTAGCAATAAAGCTGAATGTGGCTGCAATACAAGTTGCAAAAGAATTATGGCCCACCGTTCGGCATTTTTCAATAGGCTGGATGGAAAATATAGCCTAGAAAAATGCAGTTCTTAAAAAGCAGGCCTAGACAGATAGAAATCAATAAAGAAGTCCAGCAATTGTTGAGAGTATCATTGAAAAGCTATATAATATATCTGTAGCTCAGTTAATAAATTCTATAAAAATGTATATAGCTCGGCTTTGGCAATACAGTTTACCGAAATTCCATAAAAATATAGATACTGTCCCACAGTGGGGAGATTTATATATTTTATTTCCATTATAAATGATCCCAACTTTGATTAGTCGATCAAATGCACAATTAATAATATCGATAGATTTAAACGTAGTTAGAAGCATGCTTGGAATTAATTCAATATAAATAATATATCAACAATGGCAACCGATAGGCCAATTCTACAATCCTTGTTTTCGAACTTATCGATAACATTGAATTGCTCTACGCTTATTTAAAATTATAATCAAAATAAGTTACTTAGTTGTAAAGATCGATTTTTATCGATAACAAAGTCTTGCAGTCCCAGCAGCTTATCCGGCAACCGATTACTTTCTGGATTGCTTGGGGCTCAAGACACTTGCATCTCTGAACTCGGCAATGTCATTAGCTATTTTCTCTTTCTCTCCCAAGTTGCCCCATTCTACTTTTCGGCTCAGCTCTTGCGTTAAGATGCTGCCTAGCGCAGCTATTGTTAAATTTTAAGCACAACAAAACCCCGAAAGGACACCAACTCAACGCAACCTTCTTCCGACTTTCGGCCAGGCGAATTTGCTGGCTAAGCTGCGCATTACCAAGTTAATTTCATGAGCAGCTACGAACCGTGAAAAAAAGTGCCTGACTTAACCAGAGAAATGCCAAAAACAACAAACAAAACAAAACAAAACAAAAACGAATACGAAACGAAAAAAACCAAGAATAGCTGGAGATATTTAAGCGGATTTTTCGTGTCTGCCTAAACTACAAATACAGTGTGCTTTCTGGCCCTGCCACGCCCCTGTCTTGTTGCCTCTCTAGTTTTTCTGGTCCCCCCGCCCCGCCTGTGCAGTTCTGCGTGCTCATCATGTGCCACTTGAACGATTTCCGGGGCACTTAATTTAATGAAATATTAAAAATTCTTGTCGAGTCGAAAATCTTAAGTTCACGGCCCTTGAGACCCACAACGGGGATGCGCCTAACTCTAGTATTGCCCTCCCCATAAATGAACGAACAAATGTACAAGAAAATTTTCAGGCTTTTTGTGCCATTTGCGTTTTTCTGTTCACTCTTGTTTTTTTGCTTTCGACCAACTGCGACATAAACTCAACAACAAAATCACTATTGCACTTCAGATTGTTGTTGTTTCTAGTCTCTATTGTAACTGTTTGCTGTTGTAATAAAATGGCCAAACAAATTGCGCCCGAGGCTTTTGTTTGCTGCAAATTGTTTATGGCAAACGCAGCGCAAAATCCGTTGCGAAATATCAATATGTGCGCACAGATTGGCTCATAATTGTTGCCAATGTCTGTCCGTGTGTGTGTGTGTGTGTGCGTGCGTGAAAATTGGTATTGTAAATTGTCGGGCAATATTTCGATAGCATCTAAAAATGTGTAGATTGGCATTTGAAGTTCTGTGTAATTGGAAGATAACATTCACAAGCGGTTTTATGCGAATTAGGAAACTATCGATAACTCTGTCGATATTGAATTTAGATTGCTATTGTAGACTTTTCGAGCCGAAACCAATTGATTATGTGGGAATCATAATTTCTACAGTATTGCAGCAGATGAAATATACAATTGTGAAGAAGGCAATGTACGATATGTGAATTCTATACAGACTGACAAATCCTTTTCCCCCCTAAAAACCCAAAATTTAATTATTTTCTTAAAATTATATCAACACTTCATATAAGTAGTCGGATCAGAAAGAAAATGTTTTTGTGTTCAAGATTTAAGATTTAAATAAACCATTAAAAATTTTCCACCGCAGGCAGTGAATTTGCCGAAAAGAGTGAAATTTGAAATGTATTTTAAAGCACTTCAGATAAATAATCGGATCAAAAAGAATATGTTATGTTTTTCGATAAAAGCTTAGTAAAAGGACATTTTTTTCACCTTATGAAGTGTAGTTAGTATTTTTCTGATCGCGATTGAACAGACCAAGTTTGCTTGTTTTTCATACATTTTTCGTTGAATTCAACTGTTGATAGTAAAGCCTAATCCGTTCTTTATACTGCGGCAACCTTTTCGACTCTAGCATTCGCGCTGGCCTTTATTAACCGTCATTCAAGCCCCAACCAACTATGGAAACAAAAGAATCTAACAAAATCCCGCTACAATCTCAAGCACATCCAATTCAAAACTTTTCTATCTTCTTTTTTTTGCCAACGAAATAGAAACAAAAAGTGGAAAAAATAAAAAAAATAAAAACAGAAAACAAAATCAAAAGAGAAGCAACAAACGAAAATCTTAATCAAAGTTTCGTAAAGTGCTGTAAACTATGTAGTTTATAAACCCGGGCTATAGTTTGGTTTTTTTTTAGGGAGGTGTTCTTCCACCCTCGACCCTCGCCTCACCCACTCCCCCTTTAGCTAACACGTTTTCAACTCTGTTTTCAACATGGCTCTCCATTACGTTTGTTTATACGCTTTTTCGCTCTTTGCACTTCAAAATCAACAGCAATAGCTACAGCAACAACTGGCAAAAGTCTTCAAGTGCCTGCAAGTGGCAAAGTCTTTGGCCAAAAGCAACAACAACAACAACAACAAAACAAAACAATAGAAAAATATACAAAACTTGCCTCAAATTTTGCACAAATTTGCCAGCTAAAAAGTCGAATGCCACTTGGGCCATAGTCGGCGTTACGTAGGGGATTACATGGGCAGGGCAGGGCATTAAATACTAGCTACAACAGACACACAAAAATACCAAATAGTCGGAGGCTCTCATTGTGTATGTGTGTGTGTGTGTGTAGAGTGTGTATTTGTTGTGTCTGCTTTGTTATTATTGGCCTGGCCAAAGCTCAGTGTTAGCCTTTAGCTACAACATGTTGCATACATTTTGCTTACTTTTGCAGTTTGCATGAGCTGACTGCCCTCCTCTACGCCTCCTACCCATACAAAAAAGTGGGTGGGGTAGCATCAACAAACAATTAAAACAATTTCTTCAATTTCTTGGCAAATATGCAAAACTTCTCTGAAGTAACAGTTACCTTTTAGCTTTTCCTTTACATATGCTTATTTTTATATTGTTTTTCTTTGTATACCCTGTTTCCAAAAGGGTAAAATGACCATATGTGGCAATATGTTGGGATAGATGCGCCTGTTTCTGCACTATATTATCTATATTACATAATCTATATTACATATGTATGTATTTTTTATGGGAACAGTCATGGTTGGAAAGCCACAGTTTAAAAGTCACAGGTTGAAGTTTATTTATTTCAGTTTGCTATCTTCCACAGTTTGAAGGGCACAGTTTGAAGGACACAGTTTGAAAGACAGTTTCATAGTATTTATATTTTGTTGAATTCGCAGTTTGAAAGCCATATTCAGGTTACAGTTTGGGAGTTACAGTTAACAATTAGCTCGATAATTTGTTTGAGCTCGGAAAAACGATTGCCCAGGAGCAGTGCATGTATATTCTTTACGCTCCAAAAACGGTCAATAGAGCATCTAACAGTCGGTTACTTTTAAAAGCTATGTTCTTACCTGTATTGTTTTTGAGTGCCACACACACACACGCTCACTTACAGAAGTTGCCAAGAGTCTGCTCTTCACATTGCAAGCTGTTAAATTAAAAATGTTGCCACCCCCAAAAATTGATTGCAACACCTTGGAGTGTATGAGTGGAGGAGGTGCTGCTGCAGCACATGGGTAAAAACTTTTGAAATTAAATCTGTAAAATCTCACAAAAGTTTGGCAGTGCGCGCATAAGTGTGTGTGTGGTGTGTGTGATTGTGTGTATGGCAGGAACAGTTCAGTTCAGTTCTTTGAAGAACTTTTCGTATAATTTTATATGGCATAGAAATAATTTCAACTTGGCCAAAAATGCAAAGTTTTTGCCTCGCGTTCGCTCTCCCTTTTTCTCTTGCTCTCCCTCTCTAGCACTCGATAGTCAAAAGTGGCCGTGGCGAGCTGACATCATAACTTGTTATTAGCCAAATTAGTTATCAATTGCACTGGACGCTCATTGTCAGCATGCAGCGACCGCGCGCACACACACACACACGCACACACAGTCGTACAGTTGCAAAACTCATTAATAAAAAGCAGCATGAACAGCTAAGGGGGGCAGGGTGGCGACTGGCAGAGGGGGTCGCGCTTTGGCATGGCGGCTTGAACTGAACTATAAACCACAAAATTGCATTGCATGACAGCGGGCAGCGCAAAACAACTAAATAACAAACAACGGGCGTCAAATTACACAAAACACACGCACACAGCCAGAGAGACAAGTGCCACATGGCGTATGAGCAACAAATTAATTTTAGATTTATATATAATCGTATATATCTATATGTATGTACATGAAAATAATTGTAAATATTGTTTGCTGTGTTAAACGTAATCAAATGTCGCCCTCGTGGCGTGTTAGGTTCGATGATTAATTACGTCTGGCATTTTGGGGGTGGTGGGTGAAAAGCTGCAGCTCAAAACTAAATATTAATGTGATTTAGTATATGGCTGATGTGTTAAATGAGCTACAAATTGGTCAACTGACAAAGAGAAAAGCAATTGTGAAGCCAGCACGAACTCTGGTGAACTTTGTTAGCCGAAAAACTCTCTTGAAAGCACAAGAGTTGATGACTTACAAAATAAAACCTAATGGAGTAATACATGAAGTAGCAAAAAGTCCAAATGAACTAGTTCATTAAATTAAATGTTCGTTTATGCAATTAAGTTGTGTAACTGGTCAGCACAAAAACTATAAAACAATTTTGTTTAATTTGTACACTTTAGGGTGTAAGTTGAACAATTTAGGCTGGAACGAACTAGTTTATTGAATCATGCTAAATTAGAAGAAAATTCTTTAAACCACGAAGAATTATGGATCAATACCTGACGAACTAGTTCCTTGAATTAAAAGTAGCTCGACCTAGTTATTTAGATATTAAGCATAGTAAAACTAAAACTAATTCATTAAATCAATGCATAAAATTCACAGCTTGTAGTTCATCTAAAGGAATCAAAAATAAGCTGAATTAAGCAACAAGTTCATATGAACTAGTCACGGAAAATTGCGAACTTTCCCTTTAGCAAATTTGTCGGTTAGCAGATGGTTAATCCAACACATGAATTGCAATGCTGCCACTTCACACATGTGCCAAGGCGTTGCCACCTTTTTTCACACAGATTGTTTGAACTATTGAGATAAGTAAACTGTTTAAGGGAAACTCTGTTAAATTTGGCTTACTCAAACATACACACACACACACACACACATTCACACACACACCTTCACATATCGGAACCAGCGCGATTTTAATTACGTTATGTAATTTTTGGTTTTCCAAAATTGTAATTTACTTTGGTAGAACGCTAACTAAATTCCAACACGCAGCCTCATTCTCATATATATATATATATATCTCATCTACTTCTTCTTTTTTGTTCCAGGGTCCGATCCGAATCCATTGGCATCGGCGTATATGTCAACAGCCGCTGGCTTACCGCAATTTGGAAGCACCACCGCACTATCCACCTCACCGTTAGCCAGCGTTGCGCTGAGCGCCGCTGCGGCCGCTGCTGCGGGCAAGCAGATTGAAGGTGAGTGAGGGGAATATAGGGTGGGGAGGGGGGAGGCTGCAATACTTGGGGGCATATGAATTGGGTCCATTGGGGTGTGGTTGCTGCTCCCGCTGCTGCGCACAAATAGAAATGTCTCAACGCCAGACATTTTGATAAATGCTCTAAAATGTCTGACTGCGGTTCTGTCAGACAGACAGACAGTTCCACAGTCAGCCAGTCAGTCAGTCGCTAGCTTGCATTACATAAAACTAAATGTTGCCGTTTTTGCTGCCGCTGCCGCTGCCACTGCCACTGCTGCTGCTACCACTGCTGCTGCTGCTGCTTCTGCTGCTGGTGTTGCAACATCAAATGCATTAACCCGCTCATCGCTGTCAGCGTCATTCGCATTCGCATCCATTTTGCGGTTTTGTGCGCTGCCTTTGCTCGCGCCCTGTCATGCAGCCCGTTTGGTTGTCAATCTACTTAGTTATTTGCTGCTGGATTAATCTTTCATTACTGTGTATGTGTGTGCGTGTGTGTGTGTGTGTGTGAGGCACCACTGGGAGAACTGTGTCGCTCCTCTGTCTCTGTGGCGAGCAAAAAGCTGGCTGTTATGCAACTAATGTTTCTATAAACCAACACACATTCAGATGTAGCTAGTATGTCTGTACTTGGCCAGCATCATTTATCAAAAAGTTATTAAGAGGAGCTGGGAAGCAAGAATGAACAGGGGGATATGAGTGGTAAGAATTGGGAGCATAAAAAAGGAGTGATAAGTGCGAAGAAAGAAAGCAACTTGACTTCACATTAAATACATTTAAAAAAAACTTTTTTAAATTAAAAAAGAAAAATTTGAAAAACACGCATTAATTTTTTACTATTAAAAAATATATGATATACAAAAATATGTCAAAGAACAACATTAAAATTCATCGCATAAGAAAGATTAAATAATACAATGCGAACTCTAGAACAAGCTTGAAATCAGAAAAGAAATCTGAATATAGTTTGTTGGCGATTATTCTTTGTTAGTGCACATTATAAATGAAGTACAATAAAAATAGTGTCAAGAATAAGGTTGAAGAAAAATAATACAGATCTCAATTTCTAATGCTAAATCTGAATCTGAAGAGTTTACTTAAAATTAAATAATTGAGAAGGGATTTGTAAACGATTCGGAATATAAGTATTCTTGCCCATCAAAACTGCAGTCTTCAATTGTTAAATTTGCGAACGTAAAGTTTAATTGACTTACCTGGTCAAAGGATTATTTGTATTCATTTTCTCAATTTGATTCAGACCAATTTCATGCGCCCCCTCTTGTCTTTACCTCAAATTGGATAAAGTAATTTTTTGTCCGATTCAGAGTGCATTCAAAATTGTGTAGAAAAATCGAGGCTATTCAGAATTTGCACAGACTGTGATAGGCTGCTTACATATGTGCAAATGTAGTTAAATCACGTTGCACAAAAGCCAAATCGGGCTTAAAACCAGAATCATCAGCAACAAGAACAGAAAACAAAGAACCAAAAAAAAAAAAAAAACCGCCCCCTTTTCAGCTCTCCGACTCTCCGAATTTCGATTGGCAAAACTCTAAGCTTTAAGGCTGTTGCCGATACAAATCCTTATTCGCTTTTTCAATTTCAAGCAGCAGAGCAGATAAGAAAAATCAATAGGATCAATCATCTTATACATTTTCCAACTCCACACAAACACACGCACACACGCTCACACTTACCTACTCACACACACACACACACACTCGTGCTTTTTGGAAACTAATGCGAATTTATATGAACGGCATTTTGCTGCAGCTTAAATTTTTATCAGCTTTTGACACAGTGTAAATATTACACACTTGACACACAATTCCATTAGTCAGACGTGAATGTCGATATCAGAAAATATTGCAATGTGTCCGACACCACCCCAGGCACACACACACACACACACACATGCACACTCAGATCAACTGCAGCGCCAACAGCGAATTGTGGCACACATTACATTAAAGTTGCAGTGGCATATAGCCTGGCAGAGGGGTTGCCTCAGCTATCTGCTTAGCAGCGAGTGGCAGTGGCAGACACGAAGACGATGACGACGCTGATGCTGATGCGGCTCCTGCTGCTGCTGTTGCTGCCGCTTGGGGAAAATGCAACGGAAAATGTTTTGGCGTTGCACTTTTTGCCATATTTCCGGTTACATAAGCAACAGTCGTCGTCAGCCTGGTTGAAGAGAGCGCGGCTTGCCGGCGGATTGGGGGAGCTGGCTTAGCGTCTGGTGGGGACCACGGAGCGGCATTCGCCAAGAGCTAGTCATGCCAAATATATATCTATATATACGTGATATATGTATGTTTATATATTTTAGTAGTTGACTGACTTTTTGTGGACGCCGCCGCGTGCATGTGTGTGTGTGTGTGTGTGTGTGTGTGTGTGGCTTGTTTGGTTTGCTGACTCATGATGTTGCCCGAAAAATTCTCTCGTGGCCAACAAAAACATACACAACAAGAAGCAGAACAACAACTACACTCGCACACACATAGTCGTCAGTCGTCCACATTCAAACAAATTGCGCATGTTATGCGACATGCGAGCTGCCATGTTTACGCCCCCCGCACCCTCCTCCTCTTTACGCTTCTGTGCATTTTGGACTGTAAGTACTCTAGTTTTGCTCTTCTTTCGTTTTTGGCATGATCTCATAAAGTGGCCAAAAAGTTGTGCATGTGGGGATAATTAGTCTCATATTAGTTTTCGGCAGGTGTGCGTGTGTGTGTCACAAAACTAAATATAATTAAGTCAAAGTTTCGTTTGCTATAGAAGTAGGGGCTATCAATTTAGTATCAATAGATAAACTTTGTTTGGTAATTATGTTGGTATCCTTTTAATATTTACGGCAACTAGCCTTTCAGTTTTGTTGCTTGTGCCTTGATGAAACTTGGCAGAGATTCGTCTATTAGCTGCAAGCATTAAATATGTTGGGGATCTGTTGAATTTTCGTATTATATCATATAGCTCTGAGAATATCGCTCAAAAAATAAATAAAAAATATATTTTATTTTGGTTTGATTTTCAAGATATTGACGATCTTTCTACACGATTCAAAAGCTAATAAATTGCATACGATTCAAAAGCTTTTATAATAAACCTCATCTCTGTTATATGTCTCTAGGGTTAGATATTCTTTAGAACTTTACAGATCGAATCTTACTATCTTCCTGCGTCTATCAAATTCCTTGCGATCTTTTGCATCGATATACTTTCAGGGCTGGATATATACAATTTATTATATTTTGTAATATGTTATGTTAATATATATAATATATTATGTTTTTTTGTCTGTATATTTATATTTTATTCCCTGCAAGCTTTATGATTTTAGTTCTAGTATTATTCACTCCCTTGTCTCATTCCCATCTTATTCGTTAACTTGGCTTATAATTTCAGATTAAGTCGGAATTATTATCCATATGTTACCCACATTATGCACCACTGCATTTCGCTGCAAGCCGCAGAAACCCGCCATAAAATCAAAAGAAAAGAAACTTTATATATAACGAATTTTTTGTCGTGACTTCTTTTTCCACACACAAATAAACTTCCTGTTTTTTCTCCTCTGGTGTGTGTGTGTGTGTGCGAAAAACGATTTCCTATATTGCATTTTCCTCTTCCGTTGAGCAAAGATGCCGCATCCGTTACGAGTTCTTGTCTCCATGTCTACTCCAGCTCGTGCTCGAGCTCGTCCTTTTTTTATAGCGCTTCCTATTGATGCACATGCACACACACACATCAAGTCGAAACTCGCTATATAGGGTATATATCTTTATGCGTCCCGCGTTCCTCTAACATGTTTGCTAACAAGCAGCAGCCCAACAATTTTTTGCTGCCAATTTCTACTTCGTTTTGCCCGCGTTTCAATTCGGCTCTCAAGGGCATGGCCCAGCCAAATGGAATTTATATGGCAGCATAACATCTGGCTTGCATTCAGTTTTATTGATTTTATTGCCAGACACACACGCACACACACACATACACTTGAAGAAAAAAGTCGCACTAAATTCTAGTTTGATTGGGCTCAAACTCAAACCCTTCGCAAATCTAGAGTATATTTTGTATTGAAATCTAAATGGGATTAAATGTCTGGGATTAAAAACTTACGAAATGTGACAAGAATATCTGTACCTGATGAAAAGAAGGTGAAAATGTTTTTAATTAAGATATTTTCAAAATGCTAGTTTGAAGGAATTTCCCATTAAAATTGTTTTCCAAGCATAGTTTTCATAGCTTTATAAATTTAGATTTTGTTTCGATATCTTTCGATACTTGCACAAACTGCTTAGCTTTTTCGCTGAGTGTAGCCAGTGCCTGCTGCTATATGTCGCATATTCTCATAATCACTCACAGTTGGCGTGCGAATGGACTGGCCGCAGCTAAACTCAAGTTTGTCGCATGTCCAGCCGAAAGTCGCAAATCTTTTTGACTTAATCCCGCGCTCTTTCTGCCCCCCTCTCTCTCTCTCTCTCCCGCAGCTTATGTCCTGTGTGTGTCCTGCCTGCCTGCCTGCCTGCCTGCACTTGCTTATTTTATATTCCGACTTCCGGCTTATGCACATGACTTTAAGCTGGCTGCATCCGTTTGGAGGTTTGTTGCCTCGCCAACCCCTTCGGCTGCCTTAGCCCCTTCCGCTGTGGAACATCGTTTGTCACTGTCATATTTGGCTGCCTTTTGCTCTACGGCCTCGCATTTAAAGCATTATATTTATTTACTACATTTACTAGTTGTAACCGCCCACCCACTACTAAGCCTGCAAACTGCATGATCTATATTTTTATTTTTTTTTTTTGCACATCCTTTTGCTTAACTTTTTTTTCTGTACGCTTCCTGCTTAATTTTGCGCCTGTCGTCTGCGCCTGTCTACATGCTTATAACTTGTTTCCTGTTGTTGTTACTCTGCTTCTTCTTCTGCCACTGCTTCCTCTTCCTCTGCCCCTGCCTCTGCTGCTGCTGCTGCTTCTTATTGTTGCTGTTGCTTATGCTCATGTCGTCATTTGATAAATTTCACATGCTGAGAATGTATCTGCCCCCAGATATTGTTGCCGCCTCCGCAGATTGCACAAATGTGTGCTGCATCTTTTTTTTTCTGTCGCAACTTCGATTTCAGTTTTTTGCCAAGCATGAAAAACGTTGGAAAATCTGTTCATTGTTGTTGCGGGCATTACCTGAGCTGCTTAGAAAATGCAAAATGCAAAAGCAAGCACTTACAAACATTAAAGGACGTTTTTAATGGACAAAACTGTTGAAAACATACAAACGAACTTGGTTAATAATGTGAACAGATTTGTATTAGTTTACAAGCTCTTCGCTTCTGCTTGAAATAGTAATTTAATCGAGGTAAAGTTCACAATGTAAATGATTTAAATGATGTATGCAAATATTCGTGTTTTGCATGAAAAAGACAGACGATTTATGTTTTTAATGTGCTAGATATTGCCGCTGCGGGTACACTAACTAATATGTATTTAAATCATGTTTTAACGTGAAACATTTTGAATAGAAAAACTTTTAGCTGATAAAAAAAATATATATATATAATGTTCAATTTGTCAGTTTGTAGTCAGAAAGAATATTCAAATTTTGAACTCAATTTCATTTGCTTAAGCCTTCAGTCTTTTAATACAATTAATCTTATAATTATAAATAAACTGATACTTAGCTGGCCATTAAACTATATTTTTTTTTTTGGGAACAGAGAAATAAAGGCAAATGGCGATCGAAATCGATAGAAGTTCTATCTGAGAATCTTCTCACCTCTCCGAGCGTCCATAGAAATTCGATAATGTTTTTGATTCCATTCTGAATGTATTCAAATGCATATACTTTAAATCCTAACCAAGGCTGAAAGCGTTGCTGCCCTTAAAAGTATGCTACACAAAACTTTAATTTAATCAAAATGATGCGTTAACAAGCAAATACGCTTGCCTCACTCCACCTTCTGTTGTCCTGGCAACAATTGAAGCTCTGCTAATTATGTGCTGCCCTCGCGTGAGTTTTCTTTTTATTTTATTTTTCTCTTCTTATTTCATATAAGACGCACACGTGCCGCTCGTTAGGCGTCTAATTCAATAAGCTAGCAGCACATTTTAAAGCGTCATTCAACACTCTTTAATTACCAACACCTACAACACACTAGACGTCCTGTGTGTGTGTTTGTGTGTGTGCAGCCAAATTAATTGTAGAGTGTGTGCAAAATAACAAAGCGGCAACACGCACACACACAAACACACAAACACACGCATGCAAACAGTACAAGCCAAGTCAATTAATGCATATAAAGCAGCATTTGTATAGGCATATCTTGAGGCCATATTGGAGCAATAATCAGTCTACCCCCCCCCCCCTCGCCACCCTTTGGCAAACCTTGAGGTGGAGTAGGGGGGCGGACGCCTCTCAATTTGCTTTTCATTTTATAATCGCATCAGTCACTGCGAGAGCTGCTTCGTCAACAGGCGGCCAAAAGCGGCGTCCTTTGATTTGTGCCTTTGCTGCTGCTGCCAGCAAATTCAATCAAACTGAATGTGGGCCGTTGGGCGTGGCACATGTGTGTGTGTGCGTGTGTGTGAGCTGCACTCGCGGCAAAGATGACAAAAGATGTATCTATGTTATTAATAGCGCTGCTGGCAAACGATGATGGAGTTGACATTCCCAACATCAGCAAGGACTACGAAGGAGGCGCACGAAGTTATTTGATTACAATGCGCCATGCATTATGAGCTCTATGTGTGTGTGTGTGTGTGTGTGTGTGTGTGTGTGTCGGCTTGTAGGCGCGGCTCAAGCGACAAAGCGGCCATGTACATAAATTGATAGTTGTTGCTGCCGCTGTTGTTGTTGCTGTTGTTATTATCCATGGCCATGCATTTATGATAGCGTTGATGTGCAGGCATTGCAGATTAATTACGTATACGACACGACTGACGCGAGTGCGCAGCAAAGCCTAAGTCTACTATAATACAAAGCCCTAACAGGGAGCCCAAAGAAATTTTGTATTAGCTGCCATAAATAATGACTTGATTATTTTATGCTCAAAATGCGGAAATTGATGGAAATTGCTTTATGTAGTTTACTTCTTAAGAAATAATACTCTATTTAGTATAGTGTATTATTTTGATCTATCTGAATTCTAGCTGTCTTCGATGTATAATATAACAATTCCCTTATAAACCTGTTCATGCTTATAATTCTCAATTGGTTTTAGTTTAAAATTCTGTAAATGTTCGATCAAAAATGTTTTAATATAACACGCTTTAGATGCAAAGCTCGAACTCATTTATTTATTCTTCTCCTTAAGCAAAGCCTTCAATTTAGTTCATATTCTAATTTCGCGACAATTCATAGACATTCATTTTAACTGTTCCTTGGCCAACTGTTTGCTTATTAGTTGAAATAATGCTGCTTGGCAAATTGACAGACCGCAAAATGCCGACTGACAAACTGGCAACTGCCACTCAAAGCGTCATTAAAAACAGCTGCTCGAAAGTGAAAACCTAATAGCAGCTGCTGCTGCTACTGCTACTGCAACTGCCTCTGCTCGCTGCTGAGCTGGTTTACTGCTGCGGACATTGGCAGTAATTTGCACGAAAAGTGCAAACCGCAGCAGGACGCAAGCGAGAGGAACGAAGCCGTTGACGAGGTCGCAACTGTTAATATGCGTTGCCAGCGACAGTTGGCGGCACGTGCTGCTAAACAAAATGTGACACGCCTCCAGCAATACACCCACACACACACACACACGCACGCCACTTGGGCGCATCATTTCCGCATCCGTTTTGGCAATCAGCCGCTCGCTCGCTGCCCTTCGTCCTGCTCGCGCTCTAAGTACATATAATTTTAGCTTTTGTCTGCTCAAATTTCAGCTCATTCGAGCAGCTGTCATTATGCGAACTTTACATGTGTGCGTGCCTGTGTGTGTGTTCGCGTGTGTGTGTCGGCGGTCACATGTGTGCGAGGTAAATTAATTGCTCATTGCAAAGATAAGACCCCGAGTTGAAGACCCCTAAAACGACTGTTGATTGAGCAGTGGACGGCAGATGAAACGACTTTTAAGCTGGGGGTCAGATGAAATGCCAATTCAGACAACTTTCAACTTGCAGTCAGCTTAACTGGTATATACTGTAGCTAAAGTCCCTTAAATATCTAGTCTAAATATAGGAATTATGGGAGATAAGCCAACTTTGTTAAGTTAGTTAAATGTACTAGTTTCTTTGAGAGGAAGTCCTTGTGCAACCCATGTGATCCTTTTCTGCTTTCTACCCATTTTCCTGCAGGTTAAGAACTAAAAATGAGAATTAGATTTTCTCCATGCCAATATTTTTATTTATTTTTCATTTTTGCATAAATATAGCTAAACAACTTCTAACAACAATTGATTCGAAGAGAAAAATTGCACACAGATTTCCACCTATTTTCCGTATCTGTTGAACGAATCGAATAAATGATTGATTGACACTTACATTTGTTAATTAAAACCTTTTCCAGCTGGGAGAATGGATTATATTATTTAATTCCCTCGGCAATTCGTTGGTCTCTGAGCATCCCTATTAAAAATAGTATTTCGCCCGTATTTCACATTCGTGAGTGAAATTAACCAAATTTTTATAAAATATTCTTTTATTTCTGAGGGCTATATAAATCGAATTCAATCTGTATTTTAAAAAGATGCATACTCTCTGTCTTTAATAAACTAATAATTTCTTTTTTTTCAGGACCTGAAGGCTGCAATTTGTTTATTTATCATTTGCCGCAGGAGTTTACCGATACCGATTTGGCATCCACTTTCTTGCCCTTCGGCAATGTAATCTCGGCCAAGGTGTTCATTGATAAGCAGACGAGTCTCTCGAAATGCTTTGGTTTCGTTTCCTTTGACAATCCGGAATCGGCACAGATGGCCATCAAGGCCATGAACGGCTTTCAGGTGGGCACGAAGCGTTTGAAGGTGCAGCTGAAGAAACCCAAGGATGCATCCAAGCCCTACTAGTGGTTAAGAAAACAGACAGAGAGAAGAGAACTACGAAGAATCAGCTGCAAGAACAACCATACCAACTAATATGAACAACAATAACAACAAGAAAGAACAACAATTGCCAAAAGAGCAACAAGAAATGTTTACCCCAAGAGAAAATAAAATACCAAATTGTCAAATGGAGTAGTCCAATGAAGAGTTACCCGTGTGGAGCGCGCGCGTTAAAAGTAAACCAAAAAGTCAAGAACCCTACGTTGTACGTATACCCCATCAAAAAAAAAAGGAAAAACTATAAAACACATACAAAAAAAAATCCAATTGAAAAAGACATGAATTTGTGCCAAAAAGAGACAGCAAATATATATATACTTAGCACATTAAATGTTGAAGTTAAAACAAGAAACAAAAACAAGAAAAACAAATACAAACTATAGATACCCTATAATTTTAGTGCCTTAGTTTAGCGTTTAGTTTTGTCGACACACACTCTCTGTTTGTTACGCTTTGAAGTTACTTTCGCAACAAATTTAACGACACATTTATATTTTTTAAGCTGTTGTCGTACAGTTACCATTTTTTTAACGATTAATTTTTGTACACACTTTTTCCCCATTTTGAAAATATGACACTACATATATACTATTTAATCTGTTTCAAGTGTTAGCTCTTAAGTTTCACAAAAAAAAAACATAACAGGAAAGGAAAAAAAAAAACAACAACTATTTAATATACCCAACTCTATTGAACTATCCACACTTGTCTCTGTTTCATATGTTCATCTCATAATGTTGCAAGTCACAAGTTTTGAACCGTTTTGTTGAATATCTGAAGTTCTCAACTAAACAAATATACTCTATTATCTATAATATATTCAAAAATATATTGGTTACTTTGTTTTGTTAAATGGATTATCTTTCTTTTATATGCTGATGCGTATATATTATTAGTTTTAGTGCCTAAACTGAATTGTTAAAAAAAAAAACAACAACAACGAAAAATCAACAAAAAATACCAATATTTTTTATTTGTACTGAATGGAAAAAACAATGTTTTTGTTATACTTAATTTACTATCATAATGATTATATATTTCGTTTAGCTTTAATTTTAATTAATGCGCTACAAAATTGTTTAGTGTTATTGTGAGGAAATAAAAAGAAAAGAAAGAAAATCAATTAATTCTGTTGAATCTGTTCATAATTTCAACGGACTGTTTTAGTTTTTAGGCGCTTGAGAAACTTAAAAATTAACAATTGTAACTCTTGAAATTAGAAACAAAATCAACAAATCGTATTTTCTAAAATGAAGTTTTTAGTTTATTTTTTTTACATTTCATTTTTTTACACACTTATATTTTTCAGTGTACTTTTTGTAATCATTTCAAAATGTGTAAAATTAAAATTCATCTTGTTTATTCGATTTCACGCATTAAACATTTTGTAGTTAATTAGTAGAGCTATATATATTTTGCATTAATTTATGTAGAGCATAGTTTTGTTTATGTAAAAATATCTACACACACAACACACTCAACACACACACACATACACATTTGTACGCATAACACATGCATATATATAAATATAAATAAAGTTTTGTTTTCTGTTTCAAAATGCACATGAACGCAATTTTGTTGTATTAATTTTATTTCGAAGGTGGCATTTTAAAATTATACCCCCCACTAATCA
Organism: Drosophila lacicola; assembly: GCA_035045355.1. Taxonomy (NCBI): domain Eukaryota; kingdom Metazoa; phylum Arthropoda; class Insecta; order Diptera; family Drosophilidae; genus Drosophila; species Drosophila lacicola. The sequence goes on along the minus strand of JAWNPB010000131.1, from coordinate 383,530 downwards.
AGTTCTTTTTTCTTTTCTCACCCGTTTAGATTCCAAGTTGACGTTTCTTCAAGTTGCCCTAGAATATTATTAATTTATACCATATTTTTTTCGAAGGCCAAGTCGAGTGATGCTGCTAACGAGTCAAAAGGTGAGAAGCTCCAAATAAAAAACATATTCAATCCGAATGATAATGTTACTCTTTCAGTTGTTTGCCGTCGTTCTGTATAGCATTTTTGGTCCCATATATATTGTACATATGTACATGCTGCCCATCAAATTGCTGTCATTCATACAAATTCGCAACAAGTGTAAATTTTATAAGCCTTGTATTTGTAAAGAAAAACAAACAACTAAAAATACCCAAAAAAACCAAACAATGAGAAAACACCTTATATAGAGGATAATTGTAAGATAGCGCAGCATATTGCCATTTTTAATAAAGCTTGCAAAGCAAAAAATTTTTATAAATAATGAAACAAAAAAATAAACAAAAAGAAATGAAAAAAAAAATAAGAAAAGAAAACACAAATTAATATTATTAGCATAATTGTGTGTGTTCATGATTTGTTGTTTATTTGTAGAAATACAAAAGCATTGACAAATCAAAGTTTGGAATACATTGGACTAAAAAAAGTGTGGATGTTGCCAGATTATATGCTGCACAGGATGTGGCAGCACCAATGTAAGTTTTTCTGATATACATATATTGTAAAACTAAGAAAATTATCTAAAATATTATTTGAATGTATTACAATTTTATTTGAAGCTAACTGCAGGGTTGCCACCTTTTGTGCAGAATATATATGCAAAATATATAAACTTGAATACCACTGAAATAATATCCAGGCTTTAGGTAGTTTTTATAATTTCTTTAAACTATATATGGCTGCATCATTTATTTAGCAAATTTATTTGAATTAAGTATTGTAGTACATAGCTAATAATATATATAATATATACATATATTTATATATCCATAAGCTATAGGTGTAACTCTAACTGTGCATTTTGTATAACTATCTGAATGTGGCTTTAAATTATAAAAAAAAAAAGAAAAGAACAAAAAAACTAATTTATGCTTTTTCAATGACATGTCAAATGCATATAAATTGTAAATTACATTTAAGCGTATTTGTCGTTGTGTAATTAATTGTAATTAATTAGATGATTAAGTGTAATTTTTTAGAGAAACAAAGCAAGGCTGTGTGTTCTAATTAGATAATTAAGTCTTACAAATAATTATGTGCGCAAAATACAACAAGAAAAATAATAATTTGCTGAGTTCGATTTAAGGCAAATGTCGAAAGCGAGAACGTAAAAATCTAGTGATAAATGCAGTTAAGTGAATTAATTATGTATGTATATATATGCATTATTGTATATTGGTGTATAAAAAAGACACAGAAACACGCACACACACACACTCGCACACACACACACCACAGACATACACATCTTACAAAAACTAAATCAATAAAAGGTGTCATCAATTTTTTATATTAAAAACCAAACAAAAAATATTAAATTGTTTTCTAAATAAATTTGTGCTGGAAGATGAACTTATATCGCTGGCCTAGCGCAATTTATCAAACTCTGCGGGAAGTTCGAAAAGTTTTGCGCTAACTTTTGCGCTGCCAAAAAATGAAGAAATTATATGTACAAAATGTTGACGAGCAACTAAAGAAAACTTCAACAATAAACGAAATATTTTGCTAAACTTGCGATTTGCATACGAAAAAGTTTATGCCAATTGTGGACGTGTGTGTGTGACTGTGTGTGTGTGGAGGCGAGGTGTTTGGTTGGCATTGAAGGGGGCGGGGCTGCCAAAACTAAAACGACAACGACGGCAACATGTAAACAAATTTAGCAACTACGTGAGGCAGCAGCGTTCCAAAGAAATGCCAACGAATTGAGATCCATCTCCTGTCGCACCTACCCCTCCCAGGACACACACACCCCCTACAGAGTCAGCTAGACGCCGCCACATTGCCTAATCCAAATCCGAGTCGAATCTTAACGCAAGATTTATTTCCATTTAAATCATGCGTGGAAAAGTTTGCTGCTGCTGCTGCTGTTGGCAGCAAAAGGCAAAAATCTAACGTATGAGGGCCTTGGGAGTTCAGGCTAAATGTTGCAGAGAGAGGCATGGAGGGAGCAGGCGTACAGCAGACAGCACGGCATTCATTTTGTCTTGGCATATTCAAATATTTTTGCTTTTGATTACGACAAAAGTTTTTGGCATTTTTGCAATGCTTCGTTCGGTTCGGCAAAACAACAACAGCTGCTCGGAAGATTTTCGTTATCCTGTCAAATGGACTTTTGGCTTCTGATAAGCGTTAAAGGCACAAGAAGTTGAAGAACTGTTGAATCATCATGAGAGCAGCAAAAAAACGCAGGTTTATTTTGACTGGAAGACTGGCAATCAATAGTTCGGTACTTGCTCAATATGTGTAAGTAAAAGGATGTCTTTTTTAGAAAATGCCGCCTAAACGGTCGTTCCTTGCAGACTCCAAAAGGATTTGGGGCTTTTAGCTTGCAAGAATTTGCAGCTTCTGATGAAACACCTTATCTGTTTGACCCTGACCTTTTAGAGAACGCTTTGAACGCATTTAAGGCAGATGAAAAACCCGCTTGAGGCGCTTTACTTGACACAAAAAGGAGTAAGTACTTTTAACTCGTCTTTTTGGGGAAATGAATGCAAAATATTAGAATTCTTATATAACAGTCGAAAGAAAATCGTTTAAAAAATAAGTTTGAAGAAGTAGAAGACATCTTTGTGATGCGCTTAAATTTACATTCCAAATGTTAATCTAGTTTTTCTAGTCATATGGCTATAATTTGCTGTAAGAGAAATTTAGCTTAATTCTTTTACAAGGGAGAAATTCTGTTAAATTTCATAGTTTACCCTCGCTCCTCCGTTTTATGTGCAAATTGCAATTTGAGTTGCCAAAAAAGAAAATAGTCGCGCCATCAGCAACAGAATTGCCAAATGGGCATCTGCAACAAATCATGGCCATAAATGTTCATGAATATCCGTGGCATAGGGAACTCTTCCTGCCACAACACTTTCTTTCTCTTTCTCTACTACTAACACACTCTCTCTCTCTCTCGCTCTCTCTGTGTGCGCTGCGAGCTAAGCAGATTAGCAAAGTTTGTAATTACGTTGGTAATTGATTAGGTTCGAACAACAAACTGCTAATAAGATTATTGCAGTTGAGAACAAACCGAGCTGAAAAAACAACTCAAACCCCAGACCAGACGCCCAATCAAACAGAGCAACAACAGCAACAACAACAACAGCAGTGGCAAAAACAACAGTAGCAGAGCAACAAGGCCAAAAACCGAACACGCAACAAAATTGAAGCGATTTGTGGCACAAGTTTTGCATGGAGAGCATCACGATGCTGCTGCTGCCTCTTGCTCTAACGCACGGCACAGCTTTAGCTAGCTGCCTCTCTTTCTGGCCAATTCCCACGCTTGTTTGCACAATTTGTGGCAGCGGATGAGGCTGGAGCTCGGGTTGGGGTTGGGGTCTGAGTCTGAGTTTGGGTAAGCTCACGCAAGCCGGAAGAACAACAATCGACCGCCGAAATAACAATGGCTTTGGCGCGTTTGCCAGTTTGGCATTGGGCGTATTGTTAATGGCATTGCAGGCAAACACACACACACTGACACACACGCACAAACAATTTAGTGGCATTGCAACGTGGGGCAAACAATCAGTGGTGCGTCTGAGCCACCGTTTGCCAGCCAGCTGAGTTTGAAGATGGGCCGTGTCCAGTGTTTCTTTGCGCCGCGCCGCCGTTAAGCGGAAGCGGAAGTACAAGTGCACGAACAGCTGCAGATGTGTGTGTGTGTGTGCGTGTGTTTGTGGATGAGATAAATGCCTGGAACAGGGCAAAGCAAAGCCGCAAGCATATCACTCGTTGTCATTGTCGGGCTCGGCTCCGATCGGCTTTCAGTTGCTGATTAAAATCGAGGCCCACTGGCTGCCGCCTGCTGCATGTCCTGCCTGCCAGCAGCCATCGATCACGCTCAAAATGGCGCTCAAATAACGCACACACACACACATTTGCACTCCATACACACACACACACGCACGCACACAAAGTGAATTCGATTTTGAGCGGCAGCAGTAAAAAAGAAGGTTGGCAACCGTTTGGGAATAGCTGCAATTTTGCACGTGAACACGCTCGTCCTTCGCTTTCAGGCTCGTCCTGCTGCGCTTTGCCATATCACTTCCAGTTCACTTGACATATATGCTGGGCGTCGGGCGATGGGCGATGGGCGGTGGGCGTGACAGCGTCGGCTTGCATTGGCCGCCATTTCGCTTGGCTGCCAGCGTTCAGCTTCAGTTCGTGAGTTTTTAACTTGCCTTTTTCTTCGTTTTTTTTTTCAATTTTCTTTTTTTTCCCGCTCAATTCGAAATGCATTGCCAATCCCAAATGCTCAGTCTCTGATGGGTATGGGCTGTCAATGTTCCTGTTCCTGTATATTCCTCGACTGATTGTTGCTGTTGTTGTTGTCGCAGTGTTGGGAAATCTCGACAGCTAACCCAGTTTTGCGCTTTTTATGGCTCAGTTGTTTCTATAGAGCAAGACACACTGGCACACACACACAAGAAATTGTTATGTGGCTTCTGCCGCACTTATGACTGGCATTTTGTGCTGCCAGTTTTGAAATCAGTTACCTGTGGATACTGTAAAAATTGCATATTGATTTGGATAAATGCACTTGGGTGCCGCTGTCGGGAGTTCTATGAATAGTTGAATAGTTGTTGCGGGCAAAAGGGCGAAAAATATCCCACATTTTATTTGAAACTGAATAAGTTGTGATTCCATTGTGTAAATGCTGAGCAGTAGTTCGCGGCCTTACAACCCGTCAGCTTATATTATTTTTTTTTAGTTTGGCTTTTACATATATGATCCAGCATATTAATGAATGTATTTTCTTTAATTTTTCTATTTTAATGTGGGGTAAATATAAGAGAGCATCGATAACAATGTCTACTAATATATTTTATAATTATGTGTATACTTTGAGCCTACAGGGTATCCCTTAGTCGTTCATTATTTTCTGAAGTATTCGGAAGCTTTTCAAATTGTCAAGCACCGCAAAACATTTCGTCAAACTAAACCACATCCGTCCAAAGCCGTCTAATCGGATTTAAATTATGTGCAGACCACAGCCGCACCTCCCTTGCCCTTTGCCCTTCCAATGCCTTTGGGTGTTTTCCAATACTGGCAACAACTTGCCGTTGCCTGCGTTTCCTGTTTGACATTTTCAAATACAAATTTTATTTATTTTTTTAGCGGTAAAACTTATTCCGTTGCCCCGTAGCTGATTACGCACAAAAAGCTAAAAAAAGAAAAATAAGGAAAAGCGGTGAGAAAAATAATAAGAAAAACAAAAACAAAAACATTACGAGCAGCCGGCGCGCAGCTTGAGAGTCTTGCGGTAAATATCTGCCTTTGATAACGCAGAAAACTTTGTCGCAAGTTCAAGTATCTCGCTATTTCTCTTTTTTGGGGGAAAACAAATTGGAAAATTGGAAATACAAGTGTGGAATTTAATTTGTCATGGTCTCTTATTCGATTTGTTGTGTGACCATTAAATTGCACCACACAAATTTGCATTTCATTCACAATTCATTTGCGACAATGTTGCCAAATTGCCTGCATAACGAATTGTAAATTGTGAATTGTGCGAATGCGATTGCGATTGCGAGTGGGAGAACGAGTGGGAGAGCGAATGAAATCAAATGCTTGTGACAAATACTAAAAAATTGCATTTTATTACGGCTCTATGGGTGTCACATGCTGAAAAACTCAATTAAAATGGACTTAGTTTAATTTTCAGCTTGACAAGCGCAAATCAGAATTCTCCTCGACCCAAGCCAAGCACCACACACATTCGAACTCTCTAACAAGCCACAAAGTTTTAAGTAAAATACAGGGAAATTATGTAATTGACATGACGAACTTTTCATACACTTCTTAAAAAAGTAATATAAAGATGTTAAAAAAATACTAACAAATCGCAGATTTGTAAAATAAGCAAGGACTCTGTTGTTATAAGAGCAGGTGCATTTTTTGTACTAATCGATTTCGAAGCTATCGATTCTTGAAATTATCGCAGTTATCGACTTCCATAACTATCGTATAAATTTATCGCTAATTTGCAGTACTAGTCCGTAAGCTATGTCTAAATTATGCGACCCATTTGAAGGAAAGCTATCTGTGCAGTGTTTATATGAAATGCATTCATCTTTTTCATAGCCATGTCAAATGTGTGTTTGAGCGTGTGTGAGTGTGTGGATTTGCAGATGAGCTTCCAGGCCAAATGTGCCACAAAATAGAGACAACAAGCAGACAACTTACTAACAACACACACGCACACACACTCGCACACACCTTCAACTTATTTTGGCTTAAAACTGTGGTCTTGGTACTGAACTTTTTTTGGGTGTCCCAGGCTCGAGCTTAAAATTGTTGCCCATATTCAGCGCCTGTTTGCTTGACGTTCTGACATTTTTGCGGTTCTGTGGTCTCCTTTCTCGGAGTTGTTAAGAAATCAACTTTTCTGGCATTTGCGGTTGGGCGCACATTTAGTTGTGAGTCGTGTGTGTATAAGTGTGTGTGTGTGTGTGTGTTTGTGGAATTGTGAGAGCTTAAAAACTACATTTTCCTACTAATTGGCGCACTTTTGTTTAGCACAAAATTCACACACACACACACTTAAAAATCGGTTTGAAATAAAAGTCCTTCATATGTCTAACAAGCTCAGCAATTAGCATTGCAGCTGTCGTTGAAAATTTGCCAAATAAGAGACAAAGTGCAGATAAAGATACAGATACAAATAAATGTGGCCTCTGAGTTATTAAGTTTAGTCAAAAAAGCTGAAGAGCTGTTGCTGTAAATGACAGGCAAATATAAAATATATATTTGTACAAAACTAATTCTTTTATTTTGTCAAAGCTTTCATACGAAGATGTTTAAGCCTCTTTCTAAAATAGCCTTTCTACATTTTCATTCAATTTAAAATCTAATAATCATCAACACGTTTTCTTAATACATCGATTTTAATTTTGTTTGCATGCCAATTGATAGTAGGGATCCCTACAAATTCAAAAAGGTATAGCATTTCAAAATAAGACGTTATTTAGCCGAGATATTAAAAAAATATCATCAGAAAAGTTTTGATTTTCGAACCGAGCCTGATTTTGAGAAAAAACGTTATGTAACCCCTTGCTTTTTCGTCGATTTGGGTCAAAATTTAAATTTTAATTTTTGTACTGCCAATCAATAGTACTGATCCCTACGGGTCTAAAATGGTATAAAATTCCAAAATCTGACATTATTTGCCTGAGATATTCCAAAATATTGTATAAAAATGTTGACTTGACAACCGAATCGGTTTTTGGTCAACAACTTTTAACCCATTAAGTTGTTTGAATGCAGATCGTCAGTAGGGATCCGTACGAATTAAAAAAAGGTATAACATTCCTAAATTATTTGCCTGAGATAATATTTCTGTTTTCTGTGAAAATATTAAAAGTGGAAAGTCTCAAGAAAATGCAGTCTGTATGTTGTTGGTATATGTTTTCGGACTGTAACTGTAACTCTCTTTTTATGTTTGGTTCCTCTTAGATGGGAATGTAAAAATCCAATAATAGCTGCTGGAATTGTGCGTCTGATAATTGGGAGTAAAATTCTCCTTTTTGTTTAATCCAATTCTTAAAAAAGCAGCTATTAAATAAGCTAAGTAAAATATGCATAGTACCCCTTCAGACTGCCCGAGGCAAGAGCTCCTAAGAAAAACATGTTCATATTGAATACTGAGGTCAAACTAACAGAGCGTTAAATTGTGAGTGAGTTAAGCGGACGAAAAAACCGGCGTACAGAAATAAGCAAGCGATCAGAGTTCGAGTGAAAACAATGCGCCACATTGCTTAGAATATACACCCACACAAACACGTGTATGCGCAGAGATGAGCCAAAGCCAGAGATAAGCAGTCACCTGTTCGTGCGTGTGTTCGCTGTAATTTATCTACTTACGCTCACGCGCTCGTTCGCGCTTGTTCGTGTGTGTGTTCGCTGTCATTTTGCTACTTACGCTCACGCGCTCACGACTCTCTTTGGTGCTGATCGCTGATTGGTCCAATCAATAACTGCTGGCAGTGATGTTCTCGTCTGGTCGTTCGAGTGCTCTTCTTTCTGAGCGCGGCTTTTATGGATATGCGCGACTTTGTTCTGTGTTAGTGTGGCCCTATTATTTAATATGGCATGTTGTTGTGCTGCGAGCGATAGTCGTACGGGTCGGAAGTATTAACAGCCATAAAAAAATCGTATTCTAAAGTTTGACAAAAATGGAATCAAAATTTGAAGAAGTCCATCGATTTTATAGACTTTCACGAATGTAAAAGTGAGAGCGCGATGAATAAGAAGATGATGCACAAGCAACCATTTACACATACATATGTTTGGGTGTGTTTTTTCGCAATTCATTTCTACTTATGCGTGTGTATGGTTGCTTATGCGTTATCTACCTTTGAAAGGCGCTCGAGTTGCTTTGTGTCGACTTTTGTCCACTTTGCGTCTGCGCAACATGATTTTTTGTTAGTTAAACGGCAGAAGTCTAGTAAAGCTGTATTAAAATAATTATACGTGAAAATTCTCAAGTAAACGCCATCCGTATCTCTAATGTTATACGTGCTCGGACTTGTACGGGTTGAAAGTAATGAAAGCCGTAAAGAAATTCTTATTCTAAAGTTTAACAAAAATCTATTCCAAATTTGAAGAAGTCCATCGATTTTATAGACTCACAAATGTTAAAGTGTTCATTTTATTGTAATTTTCTCCTTCGCAAAAAACGCGAGAGCGCGATGAGTTAGAAGATAATGCACAAGCAATCATATACACATACATATGCATGTACATATTTAACGATTCTCTCTGCATACATATGTTTGGGTGTGTGTTTTCGCAACTCATTATCTACCTTTGATCGGTGATTACTCCAGTTTGTGGATTGCTAACTCAGTTTGCTGTGCGCCGACCTTGGACAGCGCTCGAGTAAAGCTCTTTGAAAATATTATAAGGGAAAATTCTCGGGTTAATATCGTCCGTAACGGGAATATCAATTGACATGTAAATAAATCGGCTTCTAAGGTTTGTTCAGATAGGGCAATGGTTACATCAAAGTGGTTGCCAAATTCTTGTCGGTTCTGATATCTAAATTTCTTAGTGCTCTGTCGATTTTGAAGACTTTTACGTACCCCAAAAGGTATATACTTCCGAAGTAGGACTTAATTTAACCGACATTAAAAGCTTACAAAATACTAATTCATTTTTTTTTAGAATTTTGCAGCTAGATCTGTCATGGACAAGAAAACATTCAATAACGTTGGTACCTAAATGACCTTGGTTATTTCATGCCATGGATGTACCTTAAACAAAGTATTATTTAAATTTTGACCAAAAAGGCAATGGTTACATGAACGTTGTTACCAATCTGCGTCGATTCTCAAATCAACATTTTGTAGAATTCTTCCGATTTTAAAGGCTCACGAATCCTTAAAGGTATGTCTTTCCAAAGTCGTACGTAATTTAACCGATGTATTTTAGTTTACAAAAATTAATATATTTTTCATTTTGTATTTTTCAGCCTAATGTGCCAACGTTCATAGACAACATATAATCAACAAATATTTATGTCGTTTTTAAATCGGCGGAATTATTTCTCTTTAAAATAACGAAAACAATATTTCCGCGCGGAATAATGTCGTCTTTGGAACTGCGGATCTGCGCGAGATTATGACACAATTCATTTTATATATTTCAGCCAACTCTACCACGTCCATGGACAACATTTAATCAGCAAAAGATCGCTAATCATGGTACCTAGTTGACCTATATATCCTTGGTTTTTCCATATCATAGATATAGTCCTAGCGAACCTAAAGGACAAAGTTCTTGCGAAATGCGTAGGAACAGCGTCTAAAATGCGTATGCTTTTCTTTTACAGCCGTCCCCAGCAGCAGCCCTGCCACTGAATAGTTTCTAGTTGACTAGCATATCCTTGGTTACACCATACCATCGATATAGTCCTTGAAAACCTAAAGGATCAGATCTCTGCAAAATGTGCATTGAAATGGTCCAAAAACATGTATGCTTTTTCTTTCAGGAGCCCTTTTACATTAGCTGCAGCTGTAGCTGATGTTTAACAGCCGGCTTACAGCACTCTTTTAACATGAACTGCTACTTAAAAGCACTCATTTTAAATGAGTTACATTTTTGCAATTTTTTATTCGAAGAACTCGGCGACCTTCTGGGCATTTCTGTTCGCCTGGTGCTTGAGTGGAATTTTGGTGCTAATTTCGGACCGGCGACGAGGGTGCCCCTTTTTACTACGTCATTTTTCGGCCGCAAAAATATTAATTGTCGACCTTCTGGGCATTTCTGTTCGCCTGGTATTTTTGGGAAATTTTAGTTAAAATTTGGGACCCAGCCGGCGGCGAGGGCGCCCCTTTTGGGTATGCAATGAAATTTTTCGGCATCTAAAAATATATGTTTTGTCGACCTTCTGGGCGTTTCTGTTCGCCTGGTATTTTGGCAGAATTTAAGAAAAATCTCGGCAGCCACCGGTTGCCAACAGACGCCCCTGGCGGGTATGCAATGGATTTTTAATTTGTAAATAAAAGGACAGGAATTTCGTTGTTTTTTTTTAAATAATTGAATTTATTCATGTTTAAATTTATAAATTTGTTGTTTTTTATGCTTATTTTCTTAATTATTTCTCTTATAATAATAAAAACCAGTACAAATTATATTTGTTGCTTATTTGCACTTAAAATAGCTGTATCTGGCTTAATTACAGTCCGATACTGGAAAAATTTGCTTTATCAGTCGTGGAGGTCCTTAGAGCTCATTGTAGTCCTTAATTTGTCAGCCTGAAAAGATAAAAACACATTTAAATTAACAAAGACATAAAATATATGAAGTCGTTTTTTGCAAGGAAAAAAGGCCATAACTCGGGCATGTCCTTGCAGATTTTCAAAGGACATGGTGCGTTAGGATCGTATAGACCCCCAGCATCGATCTGCATCAAAAAAATATGGGGTCATCTAAGAACCCCAGGACTTGTGTTTTTACTTGCAAAATTTCAGTCGCGGAGCGCACGGAAATGGCCCAAAATCACAAATCCTTGAATATTTCCGAAACTACAAGGACGATCCTAATGAATTTGGTTGGAATTTGGCCAGCTTGTAGTCCTGATTAATACAATTTTTTTGACATAGGACTCGCAAGGATACACAAGGATATAACCGAGCTATGGCCTATTTTCTCTTGCAAAAATTGCCCATAAAACTTTGCCGTTTGAAGGACTTTCGTCCTTTTTGTTATATTTTCTTAAATGGGAGGGTGAGCACTATCTACTGTCCAAAGGACATCCCGATAGTCCTTCAAATGGCCAAGTTAGACCCGATTTTTTCGATTTTAGCCACTTTTCCGACTTACCCCCTATGAAAATTTTTGATGAAATTTTTTGTCGAGTCTTGGAAATCCTTGAATGCAATTCGATAGTCCTGGTCTCCACGAATTCAAAAATGTATATCCTTCCGATATCCTTAAGGATTTTGCCGAGTTATGGCTTATTTAAAAATGTCCTTTTTAGTAAAATACGCATATCTTGGAAAGTAGGAGGACGATTTTGATATCCTTTGGACACTTTAAGGTCCTTGTTCATACGCTTCGTTTGACACAGGACTTGTCAGGATCTGCAAGGATAAGGACGAGTTATGGCTTTGTTAATTTACGAATGAATTTTACTCATATCTATGCTGTCTAAAGGAGTTTCGTCCTTTTCATAACATATACTGAATAAGGAAGATAAAGACTTACGGTTGGCGAATGGACATCATGATCAAAAAGGACACGGCCGATCTAGAGCCTTTTATCTTTACAGACAAAAATCTCTTTTCCTCAACACCTTGAAGGATTTTCGTCCTTTTTAATACAAATTCTAAGTTAACGGGACATGGCATACATGTTGTCCAAAGGACGTCAGAATTGTCCTTAAAGTGGTCAAATTAATGATCTTTAAAATGACAACAGCCATATCTCGAAAACCATAGGTACGATTTTAATGTCCTTTTGGCAGTTTATAATCCCTGTCATACTTTTCACTCGTATTTACCCGAGATATTACAAAAAAATCATCAAAAAAGTTTTGAAATTCGAACCGACCCCGAATTTGAGAAAAAACGTGATGTAACCCCTTGCTATTTTGCCGGCAATACTTAAAAACGTCAACATGAAAACAGAGAAATGCAAAAAAAAAATATGTGTTGGTTTTATAACCAAACGCATGATCGGCCAAGTTTGTGAAGTACTGGGTAATACCCGCTATGATACATTTGTGTATATATATATATACATATAGTGCAACTAAAAAGCAGCTAATTTCAACCGTTGCGCAATAAAAAATATGTATGTTTATATATATACCATATATAGATTGAGAAAACCCTTTTTGGCCAGATGGGCACATGGCCCAAATCAACTGAACCGATTTTGCCAGCTAGGCTATTAAATTTATGACGCAAGTAAATTGAATTTTAAATTTGAGTATGACAAATGCGTCCCACGCACACGCCCACACACGTGCTAAAGCGCGGCAGCGTACTGAAAGGGGGTGGTGGTTGTGGGGGCGTGGCGGGGGCTGGAGCAGGGGCTGCATAGAAATTGCCTATGCGCGCACAAAAGTCATAAGTCGGCAATGGAAAAGGCAACAGCAGCGGCGAAAAAATTGCCAACAATGTAAGTGTGTGTGTGTGTGTGGGTAGGTGAGGGTGTGAGGGTGTGTGCGGCACGCCCCTTGCACCGGCAAAGTGTTGACGCAATGACTAACTGAAACTGCCAGCCTGCCAGCCAGCCTGGCGGACAGACGGACTGACGGACTGACGCACTGACTGATTGAGTGAATTTGAGATTGAATGACAGGCAGGCGCTCAGAGAGTGCAGAAGGGGGGTGCGGGGACATCTATGTAGCTGGCAGCTTGGGCAGCAAATCAAAATCAGCACAAACTGTAATGGAAACGACAAATACGTGCGCAACAACAACAACAACAACAACTGCGAAGTGAAACAAAAATTTGTGTGACAGTAAATTTAACGGCGAGTGCCGCCTCATCAGAGCGACGCCATATTGCAATTGGCTGCAGGGGCGCGTTTTGGGGGCGTGGCAGTTGCCACCTATTTTTTTTTTTTCATCTATATATATTTTAGGTTTTCTACTTGCCAAAAGCTGAAGTGACAAATTGGCGCTTTCTGTTGCCGTGCGGCCTGCTCAATTATTGTGTGGAAATCAAATCGAAAAAGATTTTCTATTAGAGAGCAAACAACATGCAAAATGATAAACACAAGTTGAAAATTCAGCACACGTTTCCGTTTCCGTTTCTGCTTCTTTTATCAGCTTTTTATCGGTTTTTTTTTGTCTTGGCCAATGGCGTCAAATGTAGCGTTAACTTGGCGTCTCTGACAAATCAGAGAAAAATCTGAAAATCAAATTACCAAAAACATATACCTAGCCCGGCAGCACAGAGCGGGGTGTGTGTTGGGGCAAGGTATGTCAAATCCATACAAGAAAAGAAAAAAAAACACACGTGTCATGCTGCACTTGAGACTGGGCGCAGTCAACTGCTGCTCTGTCTCTCACTCTCCCTCTCTACCCTCATGTACTCCTCTGGGTGTTTCTGTCATTGTTTTCGACAGCAATTTGGGTTTGTTAAGGGGAATGGGCTTGGCATGGGGTGTGGGGAGCACACATTGACATTGTCTGCTGCGGCGACTTTTAGTTCTCAAATCAAAAACGTATCAAATAAAAGATTGCTCGTATGCTCCATAGCATACTTTTGTGCGCACTCAACACGTGCCCAGCGCCAGCTACCAGCTACCCCGCTCCCATTCCAGCTCATTGTGCTGCTCCTGCGGATGTGAATGTGATTGTGATTGTGAAGCTGACGAGTACTTTCAGCTCGAATGCTGCTGTCAGCAGGTCCATGTCCAGGGCCAGCGAATGCGACATTTTTCGAGGGCTGCTTAGCCACTTGGGAGTTTCGAGTTGAAGCTCCAGACGCTGACGAGGCGACGATGACACAAATGTGACCCCCAAAAAAAAGTTGCACAACGAGCCAAAGTATAATCAGAAAATAAAAATAGATATAGCGACAACAACTTTTTAAAGCACTTAAACATGAAATTCTATTTACAAGTGCAAATAATGTATAAGTTGTACAATTTTTAAGGCTTCTCTGCGGCTGTTTTTATGATGAAAGAAAAAAAATTGGGGGGTGTTCGAGATAGAGAGGATTTGGTGCAGTCGTTACGTCCCCACTCTGACCTTTTGCGCAGTGTCAGAGAAACATAGGGCGTAGATTGTATCATTTAACTTTATAACAAATTTGAAAAACAACAATAATTATTACAAAGGTCAGATATTAAAGTGGCTAGCTCAAGCTAGCCGCTCGTTTGAAGCCTAAACCTGTTGCGAATTTTAACAAAAAACAGCAAGGAGACCATAACGAAACCCGACACTTCGTGTGTGTTTTACAGCAGGCAAATTAAGGTAATTTACAATTATAAAGTTATTATTTAAAACTCATAACTTAACTTATAAAGCGTTTATAACATTCACTTTTGTCTAACATTAACAAATTGTGAACGATACACTGCGATTCGAGCCTAAACTAAGAACCAAATGCAGAAAGATATCCTTCCAGAAATCGATTCAGAAAATCGATCTTACATACAACTAAAATAGACAACGTAAGAAAACTAGGTCGAAAGTGGAAATATTGATAGAAAACTTCCCTTTTAAGCAGTTATAATATCAATTTATTTTAAACTTAGGCATTTAAATTTGTCCTATCTCGTTTATCAGCATAAAAAAACTGATTTTAGAAATAAATAACATGTTTACGCTTTATGCAAACATTTTCAGCAAGCTCTGAAAATTAGCAATGTTATAATTCAAACTGATTACCAAGTCCAACTGCAAACAGCTAATTAAATAACCAAAATTTTGAATGCCATGCCATTGTGTTGCCAATGCATATAATTAACCCACATACGTGACACCGCAGCCCCTTACACGTCGCCACAACAACAACAATAACAACAATAACGATAATAACAACAACAACAGGTGCAACCACAACTTGGAGCTCGCAGCTCTCACCTGGGGGATCCTTTGGTGTTGAATGTGTGAAAGTGCGCTTGCATAATTTCATTAAAATAACTGTCAAAAATTTCACGTATGCCACACACATACACACAAACACACACGCTAAGCCTGCGGCTCGCATGCACACACACCAATAAACACACACGCACACACCAGCTAAAACCAACAAAATGCTAAACGCTTCGAATTCAAGCGCGTATTTTGGAGCCTCTGCCGCTGCGGCGCAGCTGTCAATAGGAATTCTGCAGGTGTCAAAAATATTTCAGGCATGACTGTGTCTGTCTCTCTCCATTAGTATGCGTGTGTGTGTGTGTGTGGAAATTGGCATAAATTGCTTTAGGGCCATGTGGGTAGCAGCACATGCCACACTCGCGCCTGTCTCTCTGCTTCTCTGCCCGTCTGTCTGTCTGTGTGAAATTAATTTTCATTATTGGATTGCGCGACTTAGACATCATTATCATGTTCTTATCGGCATCGACACACATGCCACACAAATTTTTGCTCTTCATGTGGCACCTAATCGCTCAGAAAGCTCTGAACATTTGCCACAAAGCCCACGAATGACAATCGATTTTCGATTTAAAGAATTTGACATGCCACAAAAAGCTGCTGATTATGAATTTGTGTCACTTTTGCAGCAAGAATTTTCGGTTCTGATTGTATCTCACATTGAGGGATTTAAATTGATGCCTTGGGATCAATGCTTAGAATTTTTGAAGTATTTAAATCAGTTTAATTTGAATTTTTGATTGAATATTCAAAATAACTTTATTTCCATTTGCTGAGTTTTCTAATAACTATTTTTAAATAAACACAATTAAACTTTGTGTTCATTAGCTTGGAAAAAAAAGGTTTTATAAGCATTTAATTTTATTTATTTAGAAATTTTGCTAACATATTTATTAAACCGACCAAAATTGTTTGCTGTTCCGAACTTTAATGCAAATTTGTATAGTTCCCATCGATAGCTTTCGAATTTCTTAAATGTCGGCAGTTGCTTCTGGCTGCCACAAATAAAGCCTAATGAATCCAAGCTATATTTATCTTCATTAGTGTTCATATATGACAAAAGATATCAAGTTATAACAAAATATATTGAGGCAAAAACGATAAAGCGCTCGACTGTGTGCTACTCCTTACTGGGTAGGAAACATATATATATAAAGCTATTGATGGGAAATATAAAATTATACAAATTTCAATCCCAAACAAAGTTTGGCACTGTAAACAATTTTGGTCGGTTTAATAAATATGTATGCAAAATATCTATTAATATAAAACTATCATATAAATCACATGACATAATTTAATTTGATTTAAATTATTAAAAAAGTTCCTCCTTGCCAAGAAACAACTTTTAAATAGCATTTCCCAATGCTAATGAGTAGAGATATATCAGAGTGACAGATTTCAGTATTCATTCTTTGTGTTAAAGCCAAATTGTTATCGTCATTTTGGGCCCAACAATTCAATTACAATTCTATGGGCTGTCATAAAGGAAACTCAATACCAAAACTCAAGCATTGTGGCCAGAGTTGGGCTGCTCGGGCATAGTTTGCACGAGTGTCTCTTTGGCCGGGGTAACGGAGCAACCATTTTATGGTTACCCGAATGCCTCACAGATAATGAAGAGGAAGCCTCTGGCAGCACACATGTGTGCGTGCGTGTGTGTGTCTGTGTGAGTGTGTGTGTGTGCTCTTGAGTTGCGGAGCCAAACAATTTTGTGGAAGCCACAAAACTAACCAAGCAAATAATTTGTGAAAATTGAATTGAATCTCGAATGAATATGAATATAAAGCAAATGTGCCTCCCATTCAGACACTCACCCACTCTTTCGACTATCTGTCGGCAAATTACAAATAATTTGGCAAAATTTAATTTGATTTGTCAGTCAGTTGGCAAAGTGCTGCAAACTCACGTCAAACTTCGCAAATCTGGGCGGTCGGGGCCGCTTTGCGCTTCATTGCCAGCTTAATTGCAAAGTTGTATATCAAAGTCTTTGGCGGCGGCCAAGTAACCAAAACGAATTGAAATCAAATCACGTTGCCGGCCGCAACGCCAACCAACAAGCACTTCAACAAAAATGTCAAGTGAAAAACCATTCAAATCTTTGGCCTCACTCGAGCCCCGGTTGCGTCGCACAAACACAAAAAAAATATAAAAATAAAAGCAGAAACTTTCTAAAATCAACGCCGGGCACCTTTTTGAAAAGGTAGCGAAACGTGAGTTGACTTGCCAATGCCAAAGCGACCATAGAAGAACAAGAAATCGAAAGCGAGACTGAACTTAGCTACAGCTCGGAGAACTCGAAGAGCTTGAGGAACTCAGCGAACTCGGCGCTGGGAAAGCCCAACTTGAGCTCACTTCGGTCGCAAACATTTTCGTTTAATGAGACCAATAAAAGCCTGTGGGCCCGACCCAGATCCTGTGCCTCGGGGTCTCCTGGCGAAATCAAAAGTTTTTTGCAAATTGCATTTGTAATGGCAGCGACGCTTAAATCTTTTATGAGCTTCATACTCAAGTATATTATGGAAGGAGCTGGGTTAAGGGTGGACACCCTAGCACAGCCGGAAATGAAATTGAAAGCGCACGCACGTGTTTAAGACGCTAAAACCCTTGCCTCTAATTGTTCGCATGGGACAATTTTCGGCAAACTGTAAAGCTGGCCACGCCCACCCAGCAAATAAAATCAAGCCAAGTACAGTTTAGCGCAGAATTATTTCAGTTTCGATGTGCAATTGATCGGAAAATCTTAAAACTATTGTTGGCAATTTGTAAAACGGAAGTTTTAAAATGATTTAGGAGACATTAACGTATTTCTTTAAAACGATATTTTTCATGGTTTTCCTACGGTCAAATACCCTTAAGTTCTCGTCTAAATTAGCTAATCAAACTGAGCGGCAAACTGGGGTAAAAGAAAAGAAGGTTGCTGGTTCGACACCTAGATTAAGTTAAACAGATATTGCATACATATAAGGAATGTTGATGATGTATTGAGAATTGCATTAGTAGAATAGATATCAAAAATACCTATTTCATATAAAATAATATCTTAATAATTGGCCTGAAATTCCTACAGAAATCAGAGTAGGCTTTCGCTTTCATGCCAATTCAGTTACAATTTTAAAATCAAATAGGCTTTACTTAAAAATTGTACTCACAATTATTAAGAAGGTGCGTATCCCCCCGCTTTCCCATTAATATAAATAAATATATTTGTTGCTAATTTTTGTATTTTTTAGCTATTCCTAGCCATGTCTCATACGATATTGCTAGTGCACCCAAAGAAAAGTCCAAAGACGCGCACCTATACTGAGTATAATAGCACTCAGAAATGCTTGGATGCGGTCTGCATGATTTATGAGGAACATCTAAAGCGTAACATGCCCGAATTGCCGACGATTACCTATGATATCATACAACTGTTTGATTTCATTGATTCCTTCGTGGACATAAGCTGCCTGGTGAAGGAGAAGAGCACGGGAAACTATGCGCCACACAGCAAGGAATGGATTAAGGATAAGATCTATGAACAGTTTCGCCAATCAGCTTTAAATATTAAGTAGATTCACGAATAAATAAATGGCAAACTAAACATTTTCCTATGTTCTTTATTTGATAACAATTCCCACGAATTGAAAATAAAAGTCAAGTTTATTTCACTCGTCTGTTTCGCACGGGCAAATGCAAATGAAAATTAATTGCGCTACAAATGTCTCGGAGAAAATCAGATACAAACAAGCAACAGGAAAAACAATTAATTAATCATCAGCAACAAGAAGAGAACATTAACTACAATCGTTCGCCAGAGAGTTCCCGGCAGGGAAGTTCCCACAGTAAAAAGTAATCCACTTAAACTCGAATTTGTCAAAAGCATAAAATTACAGAGGCAATAGCAAATACAAGATGGTAAAGAGGGGGAGGAGGAAAACATGCGACAACAAATATAAGTGCCAAAAAGGGGTGCAACAGAATTGGGAAAGCGGAAAAAAAGAGAAGGAAAATACAAATGATCGCTCATAAAAAGTGACACTTTTTGGCGCATCAGCCAAAGGTGGACAAAGAGACAAGGAGTACAGCCAAAGGATGTGAAACGGACGGAAGGGCAAAGCCGAGGGCGGGAGAGGGGAAAACAAAATGTCGCTTTTCATCGCATCCGTCATTCGGTTATATTGGAAATTTGTTTCAATCAAAGGTTTAGCAGCAAATGGGCAACAGTGGAGTACACGTGTGTGTGTGCATGTGTGTGTGTGTGTGCAGTTATGTGCCATATCGAATCACTCAAAGTGTTGCAAAGACAACGCCAGACAAAAGCACAGATGCCCAGACAGACAGACAGACAGACAGATAGACAGACAGTCAGATAGACAGTCAGGTGCTGGCGTTGTTGGAGTTTATTGCCAAATGGTTATCATTTTGCTTATAGATTTTGCAACAGGAGCCGACTGACATTGATTGATCAATATGAGAGCCGCAGTTACCTAACCGTCAGTTACCTGCCTTTATCTTTTTTATATCATGCTTCTTTTTTTTTTGTCAACTCTTGTTTCGAATGACAGACTTTTGTTGTGCCGGCGAGGTGTGAGGCAGGGCTTTGGCGTCTGCAGCTGCGTTCCAAGTGATTTCTGTTTATGATTAATCACTACGTGCCGCATGGGGCAACAGTTGGCAGCAAAAGAACTTTTTACAAAATAATATAACTTGAGCTTTAACGCGCACAGTTGGCAAAATAGCAACAACAGCAACAACAAAGCAAATTAAAAAATATTTAGGCAGCTGTGGCGAGCACTCGAAATTTACGCAGTGCAAACTTATATTTTATGATTTTGATTGCGAGCATTGCGAATGCCCCAAAAAGTAGGCAACGAAAAATGTAAAACGTTCGCCTGCTGCACGATGGGACAAATTGGGACAATTTGTGACTGTCATGGATTTTCAGTCTAAAAATAACAAATAAATAAAATAATAAAACCAAGTATTAAGAGCGGCAAAGACAGTCTGTGATTCTTGGCCTGATTGGAGCATAAATGGACTTATTAGAGCTCAACTCTTATTTGTTATCTTCTTTTAATGAAAGACATTTCCTAATGGACTAATTGAAAGTCACATTTTCTAGATGTATAGAGTAGGGTATTCAAACAGATTATTTTTTTAATTTCCTAATCGTGTGTTCAAATTAGTTAAGATACTTGAGATGGCATCTTAGACAGATGTATTTCTTTTAGAAATTTACTAGAGCGATTTTTATTTCATGTATTCCGAATCTTTGGACAACGTTAACCGACTAGCACACATATTATTCTAAGCTCAAAAGGAGAATAATCTTTACCTTTGAGATTCTCAAATAAGCCACACAAGTTTTGAAATTGATCCATAGTGCAGCCAGGATTCGCATTCGCATCTGAGCTGTGCAAAAGTTTTGCCTGCTTTGGTCTGTGAATTTACGTGCGTGTGAATCAACAATGGAACAGCCTGTGATAACGAAATATTCCAAAAATCTTTTTCGACAACATTTCCCTAAATGTATAAGAAAAGCCGAATGGGGAGTGTCAAAAAATTAATCAAACATAAATAATACATGCTACTCCCCAACATATTTAGTTTCTCATAAATTAATACTAATAAAACTTCTCACATTGGCGTTTTGAGGCCGAAAGCGTTTTGTGTTCATATCTGCCTCACAATTCAAATGTCTATTGCATTTTGATAACAGCAAATTGACGGCAGTTTTCGCAAACACTTGCACACAGATACACACACACACACACACACACACACACACAGCTTTCAATTTGAGTCAAATACAAATAAATACGGCACAGCTGCTGCGCGTATCTTTCGAATATGTTAGCCAAAAATAAAAAAAGTGTTTTGTACTCGACTTGTATTATTTATGCGGTATTTCTTGTGCTCATTTTCCCATGTATTTCACATAATTTAAAAGCCAAATTGTTTTTCAATTGGAAAGGAACACAACAAAAAAACAAAAAAAAACAAGCAAAGCAATTACGAACACTTTAAGCACAACTGGCAACAGGCATTGGGTAAATATTTTTGCAGGCCAACATATTTTGTAATTTTCTACACATTTTATGCGATTCGTTGTTGTTGTTGTTGTTGCTGTTGGTATTTTGTGAGCTGAATGAAAGGACGACCCGAACAATTTGGTGTAATTTAATTAAATGAACACAGCAGTAGACCAAAAGCAGCGGGCAGTCTGGCTAGTACTGGCCAGGCCAACAGACAGTCTAGACTTGAGTGTGAGCCACGGGGCCAACGAGGCCTCAGGTCCTGGGCCAGGTCCTGCCAATTCACAATGCATTGTTCACTGACTGAGGGATGCTCAAAATGACAAAAGTTAATGCCTAGCAACGTCGAACGTTGAGACCGAACAAAGGCGAGCGAACAGTAGCAACAACAACAAAAACAACAACAGCAACTGCTATTAGTAGGCAGCCAGCCAAAACCCGAATGAAAATAATAAAAAGGCAATGACTATGACGCTGACGTCCATGTTGATAGGCAGCCAAATAAAAAAAACAAAAACAAAATGAGAATCGAGAAGAAAGGCATTGCCAAAGGAAGGCACTGAAAGAGAGCCATGCTGGACACCTGCTGATTAAGATCACAAATTGAAAATCATGCCGGGCGCCGACAGGACACGCTTCTGATGGCAGCTGCTGGCAGCTACCACATCAACCCTCCCTCCCCCCTCCACCACCCTCCTTCCACACAACTGTCAGCTATTTGCCAAGCTGAGTGAAAAAAGTGAGAGAAAAAGAAAAGAAAACACTAAACATTTGCGTTATTTTCATTAGTGCCAGGCGCAGGACAAGTTCAATCAATGGCCGTAGTTTGGAATTTTCGAATTAAGCTAATCGAAGGCGCAGCCTGTAAATACACACACCCACACACACACACCCACACAAACCCACACATTTTACTCTCGTACAAAATGAGAACTGTTTGGTCTAGCTTTTGACTTGAATACAACAAATTTGATCAAGTATCTGTCTGAAAAGTTTTTGTTTACTAAGGATTTAAAGGCTTTGCTGGAATTTAAATCGGATTAAACGAATTTTAGATGCACTTCACATAAAAATTTGACTTGTACAAAATATACTCCATAAAATATACCCCATAAAGAAATTTAATTAAATAAGTACCTGTAAATTAATTGTATTCAAGGTGTAAGCTAGGTTTCGGGATCGAAACTTTACGAAAGACTTCAAGTTATTATATAAAAGCTTTAAGCAAATAAAGCAAAATACTTAAATCTAGATAAGAATCCCTAAAAGCAATTTCTAGATTGAATATAAAAGTTGGGAGACACAAATGTCTGAACAAGGAAAGAAGCTTTTTCTCTCAATTATCTTTGGGTGATTCAAGTACATTTTTTATAAGATAATGAAGAAGGTCTCTTTACTTCGCGGATTCATCACGTAAAGCACACGTAAGTACAGAACTTTAATAGTGCCTTTTTTGTTGTTCGCTTTCATTACATGTTGTACTGCCCATGCCCAGAGGTCATAGTTTAGACAAAGGCAGCGACTGACTGGCAGGCGGACAAGTCGACACAACAGACAGCTAGACAGTTGTGCTCTGGGCCCGGAGGGTAAACGGCAGAAACAAAACTCAAAGCGTTAATGAAATTGAAATCAATAACAAGTGAAACTCACGCACAAACACAAACCACACACACACACACAACCATTCAAAGCTGTTCACAAAGCGCAGCACTGACCATTTAGAATTTGACTGGAACTTTAATAAACCGATTATATCTGGTTATGTGTTTATATTTGAATACCCTGTACCGAATAAAATATATAAAAGCAGTTTGATATTAAGACTAATTTTGTTTTAATTTTCTAAAGCTAACCGGGTTCCAATAAAAGTGGTAAAGTTAGATGGAAAATCTCCTTCTAAAGTAAAACTTAGAAAAGAGAGACTAATATATATATTTTCAAAACCTGGAATTTTTATATATGTATGTATTTTTATTAATGCTACATTTCTGACTGCTGTTTATATGATAACTACATAAATATCCTTCAGAGACAAATGCAGGATATCTCCTAGTCCACACACTTTCAATTAAATCATTCACACTCTTTTTTTGACAACTTTTATATGAATACAGCGTAATCAAGTGTTGAAATTTTTGACTTTATTCGCTGCTAACCACAAATTGAGTTTTGTGAGTAAATTAAATTTTGGCAGTCGCAAATTTTTTACAGAATGTTTAGCACTAAATGCTGACTTTTAACTGCAAGTAGAGAAAAAGAGGCGGAGAGAGGCTGATGCACTTCATAGAGTTGGAAATAGTGTGTGAGAGAGAGAGAAAGAGGGAGAGAGGGAGGGAGGGAGAGAGAGGCGGTTACTTGGTGGCCTGCCACATGTGTCGTCAAGTTTGTGTGGCCAAAAACTTGCAAACTGGCAACTTTCTTAATTGTCTGATTGAATTGATGATTTAATAACTTTAATTTAATTTGAGAGTCGCTTCAAACTGTGTGTGTGAGTCTCTCTGTGTGTGTGTGTGTAAAGTTCTTTGGAGTTGTGTGCTTAAAACTTTGTCAGTTTTGATTTTCATTTGGCGTGGTTTGTGCTAAGTTTCTGAGCTGTGCGAGTGCCAAAAGCCAAAGATTTGTCAATGAAATTATTGAAGTTGCAGTTGGAGCATCTGTTGGCCAAGTGAAAAGGTTTCGTATAGGGACTGGGTCCTGCTCTGTTGCAATGAATCAAAAAGTAAAATCAATTTTTGTGCCTTTCCCTGTGCTGATGGACATGGGCCAGACCATTAATCCAGCCTGGCAGAGCCGGTAACAAAAATAGGAGGCGACAACATTGATGTGGACAATGCCACAATGCGATTGCGGTCAGCACTGGACATGGCTCAACCCAATGTTGAGCCGTCTCTGCCGTTGCCGTTGCCTTTGCCTGGGCAGTTGCCGTCGCCGCATCCGTTTCCGGCTCGCAGCGTAACTAAAATACAAAAGCTTCCTACAGCAGGTCCTTGTTGTCCTTGTCCTGCACTTAGGAGCCGCAACAAAAAAGCAGCCCGAATCGAAAATCCCAAAGAAAAACAGTAAATACACGCAAAGTTCTTTAGCCCCGGTTGTGTTTTTCTCTTTTCGGATTGGGGTTTTATTTTGCCTGGCCAGGATTCAGGAGTGCAGCTGCTGTGCGGCAAGTGTATCAGATTGTGGCCAAAAAAAACTTGAAAAGCAAAGTTTTTGGCAGCTAATTAATTAAGTTCTTTGCAATCGCCTTTTGGGGCCAAGTTCAATGGTCGGGCAAAAAGGCATTTCCCTCTGGCTCTGGCTGGAAATTGCATTACCGTTTCGCGGCGCGACTTATTAACACGGCCTAGCCAATGTCAACAAATTGCATTATTGGCGCAATAAAAGAGAGACACACACGCACAGACACACACACACACACACACTCAAACTGCCCTTTGGAGTGTATGCGTATTTTAAATGTTATTGAAAGTCGCCTTGTTAACTGCAGACAGTGCAGATAAATATACTCTGCAAGTATTTTGAGATGATTTTAATGACTTTTGACTTTATGCGGCAGGAAGTTGGTATGGAAAGCTCAAATGCGATGTTATCGCTTTTGTATCTTCCAAGCGATAGTATGGCGATAGCACTGCCCTACAAGCAAAATACTTATATTGCCCAAAAGTGAACAAAAAAAGAGTGTAATTAGATATCTCTTTTGTCTCTGTAAGCAAATTTTTGTTATTATCGTTAATGTATCTCCCTGGCGACACTTACTCTATGGCCTAGAGGAAACGCTTTTCCTTATCTATTTATTTTCCTATCTCTTCCTGGAAGTGCCAGTTTTTTATTTAACGCATTAAGCAGTAATGACAGGGTATTTACTTATATGTATATGCTGCAGTGTCCTGTTCGGCCAGCGCAGGACTCGAACTTCAATGTCGATGTCACTGGCTGCGCACGCTTCAGGTGTTAATGATTTAATTTCGTTTCGTGTACGGGTAAATTTCATTACTGTTGACAATGGCACAACACACTCCGAGTGTGTGCGTATGCGAGTGTGCGTGAGCGAGTGTGTGGTTAAATGATAAGGTTTAATCATATTCAAGGGTGCCGTGTTTCAAGCATATAATATTATCGAAGCCCGAGCGCTGCATTTAAAGGTATTTAATTTTTGCTTTTATCAATTGAAAAATCACAGAAAATTCGCAAAATATCAGTTAATAGTATGATGAAATTAAATATCAGACGCTGGTCTATTAACATTTATATATTCACTCTTTTTAATTTATGTAAAATTTAAGGCACTTCAAATTCGATTAAGTTACCTTTGAGTTTTAACAATTAAATGCTTTTAAATGATTTTAAAGCGATTCATAAGTTTAAGTATTAAATATTGTTAAAATGTCCTTTCTTTTGGCATGTTTAAAATTATTTCTATGATATAAAACAAAATTAAAGGTATTTATATAGAGACATATTATTATTATTTTAAAGAGCTTAGTCTACAATGCTTTTCTCTAAAATTTTGTTTCACATCGCATACAACTCAGTTTATTTATATTCAAAATTATTTTGAAATATTCACTTTGTTTATATACAAATTTTCTTGTTTATAAATGAATATTTAACTCTGACTTTTCGCACGCCCAATTAAATTTGTTTATTGAAATGTAATAAACAAAGGGTATGCAAAATGTGTTACTTAACGAAGGGAATCGACAACAAAAACAAGAAGAAGAAGAAGAGCAGCTTCTGATACCGCTGATAAATATTAATGCCAAGCAAAGTGTGCACTGAGCCGCACTGCGGCCAAAGGACTTTGTCGAAGTGGCCGAGAACCTGCGGCATTGGGCAAGGGATTGCCAATGGGCGTAGGCATGGCAGTGGGCATGACAGTAGGCATGGTCATGGGTATATACGTTAGCTGCACAATTCAGCAGGCGGCATTAATATTCATTTCCATGGCTACAATAACACAGAGCGAACGCGCTGGCCACAGGAGGCGTCCAGGCTATAAAGACAACAACAGAAACAGCAGCAGGAGCAAGTCGCAACAGGGGAGGGGACAAAGGACCAGGGGCAGGGGCAGGAGCAGCAGCCGCACTCATTGTCAGTGCTCGTCCAGCAACAAGTCATATTTGTGCTCCGGTGTGCGTGTCAAAGGAATTGTTGAGCCAGGACAAGCCATTGTAAGCGTTGCCAGCGACTGCTCTTTGACATTCATTTAATTGAGTCGCCGCCAGCTGCGAGCTGCGAGCTTCGACCTGTGGCCTGTGGCCCGCGAGCGGCCCCTTTTTGATTTTGCATTTCAAATGAAGCAAACGAATCATTTTCGTTTTGTGGTTTGCGGTAAATTAATTAAATTTTAGACATTTGAAGTAGTCTGACGGCGAATTAGGCAACAGGCGTTTAGCGGGAATTCAAAAATTCAGTTGCAAAAATTTAATAGGCATTATGTCTGTGTGTGTGTGTGTGTGCCAAGAGAGGTGTCCTGCAGGTGTCCTTTGTCCTCTCTCTCTTTTTTTTAAGGCACTTTTATCTTATTATTATTATCGCTTTGGCATAATTCCCAAAAGCCAAAACGGCACAAAATGGCCCAAAACGAGCCGAATGGCTGCCAGACAATGAGGCACAACCGGAGCTTCACACTTTTGTCCCATCTGCAAAGGGGCTTGCTGTGGAGGGGCGGGGCGAGGCAAATAGCAAGTTGGCTGCCAACTTGCGGCAGTTGAGACAACGGTGTGAAAAATGAAATTATAAGCAAAACGACAGGCTGCCAGCGACACGAGGCGACGCAAAGCTACACAATAAAAAATAGTTGACAAATTATAATATTTTACGATACCTTGTTCAAATTAGAATTAAATTTTTTTGTCCAGAAAAAATGGACAATCGATCTGTTTGTCTGCGAACATTTAATATTTTTTTTGTAGGACTTGATTTTGTGAGTAAACTTGGTATTTTATGGAATAATGTTATGGGATAATTATATACAATTTTTTTAATATTTGTCTAACTAAATTTAAGTTCAAAAATAGAAAGGTTCAGACTTTAAATGAAATACTGAATGGTTTATACACTATGCATAAGTGTAAGCCCTAGAAAAAACACTTCCTTGGAAATAAAGATCATTGTTTTGGGAACTGTCTCTTGTCCTTTGTTATTATTGACTTCATTTCTATTTTAATATTCTGTACCATATTCAGAATATTTCCCGAAACGAAATTTTATACATCTAGACCAAGCAAACCAAGTTTACAAACAAAACTCAATTATGGACTTGAAAATATTGTAAAAATGTTTAATTCCAAGCAATTTTAGCCGTGTAATAGGAAGCATAGCTAAGTTGGCCTAAAGTATGGCATCATCTTTGCCTAGAGTCGAACGCATGACAGACGACAATACATCTTGGGCGCATTTTAATTTCATGCTTAGCTTGACGCTGCTGTGTCCTGCGTTCTGCCTCCTGCGTCGTATTGTGCCCCTCACCTCGCACTCGTCTCTCATCTCCTGACTAGAGGCAGCTCCTTTTGATTGTTGCTGCGTAATGACATTTAATGTCCAAGGCCCATATAATTGACTGGGGGCCGAGCTGTGAGGCATTCGCAGTTACTGCGCAATTCATGCGCGACTGCACAGCAGTTAAATTCTCGCTGGAAATATCTTATGCTTCTGCATTTGTAACTTTAGCTGTGCGAGTATTTATATTTATTTATATATATATACTTATATCTGTTCTTGCTTGGCCATTTATTTTGTATTTGGAACGAAAAATTTCGGTGGTCGCCAAAATTTATGAGCCAAAGTGCAGCGCAACTGCGGCCTGTGGCAAGTTTAATTGTGCGACCACATTATGCGGAGGCGTGTGGCATATGCCACAAAGCAAAAAAGCTGCTTCACCTGTGCTAGAGGCAATAATAATTGCTTTCTGTTGCTGAGTGGCCAAAGATTTTATGTTGCATGACTTTCAGGCATGCCTTCGAAGAGGCACTCGACTCTGGCATATAATGGATAATAATGCTGAGATATATGGCAGAAAAGTGCCGCATTTAAAGACAGGTCATTAATGTGGAAATAAATAAATAAATGAAATAATGAATGAAATAAATTATGTTTCGCACTGAAGAAGGGGCTGGGGTTTTTACTGGCAGAAAAATATGAGCGGTAAAATCTGCTATGGAAAAAGCAAGGACTTAGAAACAGATTCCTCGGTCTGTCGGTAAAGATATGAGAATTGCCTATAACTTATATATAAAAATTAAAAAAAAAAATAGAATAAATAATTTTCAATTTAAATTAAATTGTTCGCGTTTGCTCCTATAGACTCTTTACTATATTATCTCTTAAATAATGGACATTCGAACCATGAACTCCTCTTGCTGAGATTATTAACAGGAAGCGGCAACTGTATTAAGTATACGCCGCGTAATCTTTAAACCGAAAATTGCACGGGAATAAAAGCACGCGCTGCTATTAATCAGCTTTTGTGCAGTTTCTGTCTGACTGTCGAGCTAATCAACTGATTGACAATCGCTGCAGGCAAAGCGTGCTCAATTTATTTGCACTGAGCAGCGAATAACTAATCTATCTTAGATATTTTGAAGATTTATGCAGTTGAGGAGCCAACTAGACAGCCGCCAAATCCAGACAGCTGCTAACTAAGCAACCACTTGGCAGGCCACTCAACTGAGTGGAAGCTGAGGTTTTCGCGCTGTGAAGTTCAACTCAAGAGCACTTTAAAGCGAATGCCACGTAATTCAAAGCGCCTGCCAGCAACATGCGTAGCCGAATGCGTTGCAGCTAAACAATAAAATGGCCGCAGGGCAACAACAATGGAAACCAGCAGCAACAACATCGAGGCACCTTTAGCCGGCTGCTAAGCAACAAGCGTGAAAGGAGCTGTGCACCAAAACCAGGATAATGCATTTGATCTAAAAGCTTGCTGCAGGCTGTGGAGAGCAACCCAGGAAATTAATTACAAGAGCTGACTGCACGTGGCAGACAATGCAAGCTCCTGCTGCTGTTCTTGATGTTGTTGTTCTTGTCCCTCATCTTCTTCTTTATTTGCTTGCTCAGGTTTGTTTTCTTTTTAGCGTAAATATTAATTTTCACACCTTTTGACATATGGGAACAATGCACAATTGTTGTCGCTGTCAGCGACTCTCATTCAGTTACTCTCACTGCCGCTATCCCCGGGGCTTTGTTACCAAATCAGGCTGCATTTAAATGCATGTTTAGCTCGAGGACGACTCCTTTAAGTTCAGCCTGGTCAATGACAGGCAGTGGCGGCAGCCCCTGTCATAATCTATGATTTGAACTTGAACTGTGTGTTTGTATTGGCTATACCCAGTAAAAATGTATGAAAAAGGGGTATAAAGAGATTGTACATTTTGTTTTCTTCAGCTATATCCTATGTTTTTGAGCATACCTCAAAGATTAGAAAAGTTAGAGGCATCAACTCCATAAAATACAATTTACTTGTTAGGTATGTATGTTCCTTGAACCTTTAAAAACAATCTCTTCGACCTAAGCCTTTCAGAAAAATGCGACAGGCATCACGCCATTTATTTACGTATTAACTTTTAATAGTTCAAAGGCTTGAGAGAAAAAAGAAGTGCAGTTGCGGTCCATGATTTGTATGCTGTACAGGGTATCTTGTAGTCGAATACTCGTATTGCTTGCATTCGCTACGTGCGCTTGGCAAAATGATCGCAAATGAAACTAACCCAGCCCCCACTTGGAACGACTCCAACTTGAGCTCGGACTTCGGCATAATCTCGCACGTAATTTGTGTGCATGCGACAGAAATGTCCGCTGCACCTGGCGCTGGCCTCCAACCAGACCCAGCCAAACCGTCTACCCATGACCAGCACCCCGCACCCGCACCCCGCTCTGTTGCTGTCTGTTGGAAAACTATTGTCTGGCCAAGTTGTTGACAGGCACGTTGACGTCATTGTTTCGTAATTTGTATCCTTAGCTGCGCATTAGAGCTTAGTTATACACTGCCAAAGTTGCCAAGGTCCACTCCTTACTCCTTACTTCCTCCCTGTTCTGCTCATAAATGTGTGTTTGTTTTTTAGAGATTTAGTTTGTCATTTTTTGCCGGCTCTTGGCCCTTTGTTTACAGTTGTTAAGGCGTTTGTAATGCGCTTTTAAATGGTCATGCAGCAAATGAATAAAGAATGAAAAACAATTAGCCTGATTCTCGTTCAGCTTTTGTAATACGTTGCGTATGCGTAATGCGATTAGCTTGATTAGCGTCTAGATTAGTGTATTTAATTACAGGGCTCACTAGATTTTGCTGCCTTTTTAATTAAATTTCCTTAGCACATTATGCCTAATTCATTAAGCTGCTGCCGAGCCCATTTGCCCATTCACCTTCAACCCTTTGCCGCCTAAGTAAACAAATCTGCGCACTTCATTTGCACCAAGTGCTGCAAAATCTGAAGCCGCTTAAGGCGCATTTCCTGACCCAACAACAACAACAATAACAACTACAAATTATAAACAAACAAGAAAAAGAAACGAAAAGCAAGTTGAAACATTTAAAAATGCGAACTGCCGAAGACTAAATACCCTTAAACAGGATGCTAGGCAGCATGATTTAATAGCTTTATCTTATTCAACAATTTTGACAATAGTAAATCGATTTAATTTTCCTGTAACAGCTCGCTTTTCTATGATTGAAAGATAAAGTAGGCAGAAGTTTATATATTTCTGCTGAATGTCTTGTTTTGATAGACTTTTGATGATCCGAAATCCTCATCAGTTGTTCTCATAGTAGCTTTATTTGTAGGTCGCAATCAACAAAACCCTCACAAAATATCTAAGGTTGCTTATTTCCAAATGCGCTGAAATGAATATCTTCTAAAATAATAAAGTTCTTAAACTCGATTTTTGACCTAATATTTTTCGGGCTTCTCATTTGAGCAGTTATACGAACATGGTCGTTGCGATATCAGGTATTATATGAAATAGTCTTAAGAGGAACAATTAGGCTTTGAAATAGGTACAGAATATGCCTACTGACCTCGCTCATGTATAAAGTAGCATACTTCATCTACCAAACTGATAAAGATTTATATTTAAACTTTAAGCAGTGCGAAATGTTTCCTTACAATTGTCTCACATTTTATGGCAAAATTATAATGCCCACTGCTAGAGCATCGAAAAAAAAGAGAGAAAACCCAATTTGAAGGGCGCAAAACTTAATCGACAACTTTTGCAGCTGATAAAAATGTCGAGTACTGCCAAAGCAGGACAAGAGGCAGACAGAGAGAAGGAGACAGAGCTAGATAGATAGATAGATAGAGATAGAGCCATAGAACAAGAGCTCTTTGGGGTTTGTCATTCAAGATGTCGCTGCAATAAAATTAATGCACAAAGTTTACTTTTACCTGCGCGTAGTCCTTGTCAACGGACAAACAAAAAAAACTTTTCGAATTCGTAATGAGCGGCAACTTTTTGTTTTTTTTTTTGGCGTTAAAAATTTGATTTGAGTTGAGGGTTTGAGTGAGGCGCAAAGTTTTCAAATAAAAATTAAAAATTGTCAAGGCGTTAAATTAGGGTCACAGGTAAAGAAAGCGACAGAGAGAGAGAGAGAGAGTGTCTCGCTGTTGTCTCTTGTATAAAGCAGGACAAACTTGAGTCGAATTGAAATTAAATGGGGTTGACAGAAGCTAAAAAGGGTCAACGGGCAAACGGCTGCTGCAATTGACAGGCCCCTGGTTACGTTAAGTTAGGTTTGTCAATATTTCAGAGATTACCGAACATGACTTCAACTGAAGCGTAAACAATGTGGGCTTTAAAGTTGCGGCTCCACACGCTCTGGGCTGTGAGCAACAAAAGCCGCACTGAAAATGAAAACTTTGCAGTTAACCAGGGGCCGACTGGCCCCCTCGACGCCCCTCGACACCGCACCACACACCACGCCACATGATTCATAATCTGTACACTAATCTTTTAATCCAGTCGAGTGAATTTTGTACTCGATTGTGAAACAAAGTTGCCAAAGGAGCAGCTGCAGCGAGGACGGCGAGCGGGGACACAAAGAGTTAACTCGGAGCATCGACAGCGGCGCATGTTGAACATAAACATGCATGCTATATTCCAATATACCCTGCTGCCGACCACGCCCCCAACTCATTCGCTCCCTTTGCCATTACATTAAGCGCACAACTTTGATGTCATCTTTTGTGCCCAGGCCTTCGACAAGGTTTCTGCCTGCCGCCGCTTCTGCTCCTGCTGCTGCTGCTGCTGCTGCTGTTCCCAGCTGAAACTTTTTTAATAGTAATGGACTTCACCGAAAACATTTTTTGTCCGCCCGTTCCTCTTGCTGTTGTATTTTGTCAGTTGCTGCCCCTAATGTTTTACAGTTTAAGCGCATTGGACTTCTGCTTCGAGCTGTTGTGGCCAGGTGAATCAGCCTGTGCAAGCTGTGCATCAAAAAGTTATTTCCGCTACAAATGAACCCACACATGATGCCACATTTCCTTCTATTTTTGTTTGCCAATTTTTTTTCCGTCCAGCTGCGCCGGCTTTGGGTTTTCTGTCGCTCCATCGATACGGGCACCGTGTACCTGGCACTTAGTGACGGCCTGGACACACACACACAGATGGACGACTGCCAGACGGGATGGCTGACTGGCAGCGGGCGTAAGCCGCTTAGCTTTTAAACAACTTTCAGCATATGTGCGGCAGGCACTGTTAAATATCTTTATTTTGTATAAAAATCTATTAAATACAACGTGTCTTCGGTTGGGCTGTCATTTTTGAAAAGGAATCGCTCAATTATGAGCAGTCAAAAAGATTTAAAATGTGACATGAAAAACCTAAGGCATTTTTGTGTTTACAAAATGCCAATAGCTATACTTAATATAATTTTCTAATCCAAACATTTTAACTAGGGTTGAATCTCTAGATAAATTTGGGATTTTAAATTAATTTATTCAATATTTAATTTTAATTTTCAATATTTATTTGTATAGATGTATTTGATCACTTGCTATCAACATACTTTCGTTGGAATTTGGGAAGTTTCAATTTCTGCAAGTTAAATAATTCCGATTATTCGCACAGACAGACGGACGGAAAATAATATACAAATTAATATTATTATTTTATAAGTTCCATAAATATTTCAATGAATTAATAAGATGCTCCTTTTCATTTGATAATATTTTCTGCTTGATAATATTTTTAAATTTCAGTATTTGTTATTTTCTTAGCAATTGTTGCTGCACATTTGACAACGGAGCTCTTATCGCAGATTTCTCACACATGCGAAGTGCTTGGCCTAACATTGGCTATCGATGACGTCATGCTGACCATTTCATAGGGCTCTTAAGCCCGTTCACGTTTCTGACAGCCCCACTCAAAGCGTTGAAGAGCAGGCTTAACACTCGGCAGCAGACATCTCTCTCGACAGAGGGCATCAGCTCTGTGAGCACCACTAGATCTATAGGCCTGAGAGCTGGGCGTACGTGTGTGTGCAAGTGTGTGTGCGAGTGTAGAGCTATGTCACTTTTGTGTGCTTTGGATTAGCAGTCACATAAATCCCAAGCTGGCATAAGTTGCGTTTTGTCACGCGTCGAAGTTCAATGAAATCGCCTCAAATCCATTGACGAATTTGGCATTCCAGCAAAAGCCGCACAA
This sequence comes from Drosophila lacicola, assembly GCA_035045355.1. NCBI lineage: Eukaryota > Metazoa > Arthropoda > Insecta > Diptera > Drosophilidae > Drosophila > Drosophila lacicola. Next base: position 349,640 of record JAWNPB010000131.1, on the reverse strand, counting down.
ATCGAAAAGCTGTCGCATCGGTTAACGGGAACGCCCCAAAGAAATGGAAAGCGTATTATATTTCAATAAAGGTATCAAAAACTTATGGCCTGCCATGCAAATCTTGGCCTATTTTAACACTTGAGCGCATTTGAGCCAAACAAGAAAAAAAAACAAGTAAAGTGCGGAGGAAAGGTCCTTGAGTCCCTAAACATGAAATATGCGGCAATGTTTTGGCCACAGGAATGTTGGTTAATGCCTGCCATCGGGCTGGGCCGCAACAATTTCCCTTTTCGGCCGGTTCAGCTACGTTCCGTTTTGCTGCATACCTTGAGGCGCCATAAAAGTGTGGACCCCGCCCCAAAGCAAATAAATAAGAAAAACCGTTCGCTACATTTCAGCAAATAATCTCATAAAGCATTTTATGCTGCCCAGCTGCTGAATCGCATATGATGTGTGGTCAGGCGGACGGCTTGAATTGGGCTTGGGCGGGTCTGGGATTGGGTTGCGGTGGATTTCTATTGTTTGCTAAGCGTTTCGGTTCGCTTTGAGCCACGGGCCAAACGGATCCAAAGATGGCCGCTTTTTTGTTGGGCATTAAGTGCGGTCCCGGAGCCTTTGAAGTGGACACTCGCTGTCATAAATTTTCACAGTGCTGTGAGCAGAAATTTCATCTATTTGGAGATGGAACAGACGACACTTAAATCGCCTATCGGCCGATATTTATCGATAAGGAAGTTATAGAGTAGATAAGTTTAGTGTGATTAGCTTGGGCACATAAAGTTTCTCGCCAGCGATAGCTATTGATAATCAAGATAGAGAAAGGAATATAGGGAACTTCCTGTCGATAGTTATTGAGTGAGCTATGAAAAACTTTAAGTTGTATAATTAACAAGTCAGCCAAACTTAGATTAAGAAAGTAAATATAACAGACTTTTCAAGAGAAATGAACTGCTCAGCGAAGTAGTTAGGGAATATTATGAGATTCTAACTATCAATTAATAATTAATTCTGGATGAAAGAATCGAACAAATATATAAAACATTTAAATGAAATATGAAGATATTTAAGAGCTTATTTTAAACTCGGTCAATGTTTCTTTTCTATAGATAGAAATGTTTTAAAATATTTGTGAGATTAAACAGTTATACACTGCTGCTTAGATAGTTATCGAAAGTTATCGATACTTTATTAATGAATGGAACGGGAAAGGGAATACAATGATAAGAAGCTGCATAACAAATGGAGAGTTTTTACTGATAAAAATCAGTTTCTAACTATTAGTTAACTTTTCATTAAACCTTCTTTGAGATGACGGTGACGAAGCTTACAGGATTTCTATTTGTGCAACAATAAATCTCGTTTAATTGTTTGCTACTGAATAATTTATACAGTAATTAATTTACAATAATGAGTGTAACATTCAATTAACACAATGTACATTTCAAAATAGATTTTATGTGTTGAGTTGCACAACGGCAACCTTTAAGCCAGTTTAACAAAGGTTATTTCTCTGCCTTCATTCCATTTTGTTAAAGGCCACAAAAGCTGCACAATATTTGCCGAGGCGCTTGAACTTTCATTGTCAAAATACAAAATCAACACGTAAAATTCCAATTAATTGCGCTTAGCTAAATAAATCGTTTCAACGCAAAACACAAACTGATCATAAAACTTAATAGGCAAAAGCACACAGACACAGACAGACAGGATAATTGGCCATGTATGCGTGTGTGTAAACAGCCTTTTTCTGGCTATTTGCTTATCGATAAATTGCAATTTGTGTTGCCAACAACGCACAACGCACAACTTGCTGCTGATTAATAAGAAAGCGGCAACAACAACAACTATTAGGAGCTGGCAGTTTCTGTGAATAGAGCCTGCCTCTCTGCGGGGATATTAGCCAGCCTGAGCTGGCTTGGGCGTCAAGTTGGGCTGCTCACATAGCAAACGCATAAATTCAATTGAAAGTGCTTAGCTTTGATTTTTGCCCGGTCATAGAACCAACCCCCTGCCGCAGCCTCAGCCCCATCCCCTCTGCGTGGCCTTTGCGTACGTGTTAGTTTCTGCGCCGCTTTTGGACATTTGGACATTTGGTGTCTGGGCCGAGGCTACGTGCCGCAATTCAGCGTGTGACGTTATCAGCGCGCTGTGCCGGCTCATATTGATAAATGCTGGCCAAAAACTACGCCCTGCCACGCAGCTAGAAACAAACATTTAGTTGTGAGAAATCCAAATTAAGTCACGTCGCGCCAATCGCGCACAGCAGAGCAGTTGAGAAAACTCTGGACCCGCTGCGGCTGCTGCTGCTGACTGTTCTGGCAATCTTAACCCTATCGAAATGCCATTTCAATGCAAATGCAAAATGGCAAAATTAATGATGTTCATTTCCTGCACCCATTACGCCTGACACCCCAACCCCCAACACCAATTGCCCTGGCACAGCCATCATTTGATTCCGCACAGCTTACAAGAGAATTATGATCCAGAAACAATAGACTTTTATGCATCATACCGAAGAGACCCTGCCACTGCCCCTGCCACCGCCCCTGGCTGCCACCGCCGCTTGCAACAAGATTTTCGCATTAAGTTGCCAGCGCCCTAACCAACGCACTCCCCGCACTCGCCGACCCACTACAATTCCCATTGAAAGGCCATTACCATTTTGGGTAGCCCGGGTCTAGCTGCAGTTTTTGGTTTTGGGGTGCAGCTGCAGCTGCTGCTGACGTCGACGTCGTTTCTTTTGTTTGCTGCTTGGCAATTTTGTATGCACTTTTAGCCAAGTTACAGACCCAACCCACTGTCGGCCCCCTCTCATCAGTGGCAACCCCTCTTCTGCTATGTTGTTTACATTGTCACAGTTGCCGCTTTTTCTTTGCATTGCAAGTTGCATTCACAGTTGGCTTTTATGTTTGCATTTTATGCGTCTGACTCCCAGTTCCATTCTCGAATCCATTCCCCGTTCTGGCCTCAGTGCCATTTTCATTCCCAGCTCGCTGGCTGCATTTGCTTAATTGCCTGAGCCTGCTCTAAGAATATTTCCCAAGCAATCTTAAAGTTATTATTTTATTTTCGATATAGCTGAAAGTTTCTCAGTTTGTGGCTGGAGAAAGTTCAGACAGCCAATCGCAGGCAACCATATAAAATTCCATTTGGAAGTCCATTGGATTTGAGAGTTAGCTGATCTGCTTCTCATTGGAATACGAAAAGAGGAATGTTGAATATTTTTATAGAGATGCTGCTTGAGTTTACGGGACTAAAATTGTTGTAGAAGTTCGTAGGATCTACCTTATCATGGAATATCTGATATACATATTTTTTGAGGTTACTTTTTATTTAGAAACCTTAGAAAGGCAGTTGGAGCGGCTAATTAAATTGTGTGAAGGATAGTGTGATAATTTAAAACGAAAAACAACTTATTTTTCTTTAATCTCTTTTTCACAACCTTGCTCTGAACGCACCCGCAACTGAAAAATATTCGCCAAAATCTGAATACGGAGCAAATAAAACTAATTAAATTTTGCATTCGGTCTGAAAGTCAATGGAAACAATGGTCAGCTCGGGCCCGGGCACAATTAATGAGCGCAGCCATTAGTGCTGAGCCAGGACCGACAAGTTTAGTGGCCAAAACTCCGGCAACCACCGCAAGCCGGCAAGTTGGCAACACCGCAACCAATTGGACAACTGATCCGCTGGCTGAGTAAAAAGTCAAACAATTTGCTGACGACGAAGTCTTTGGGCAAATTTAAAGAAATTACACTTGACACTTTTCAATTAGTGCGCCAAAGTTTATTTTAATTGTGACACTAACACGCTGGCGTTGCCACCCAGCGCCAGCAGTAGAAGGAGAAGAAGCAGACGAAAAAATCCCCAACAAGTTTTGGGCAACTTTGTGAGGCGACAACTTGCCATAAAACAAAAGCTCTGGCCAGAGTTCGGGGTTTTGGGAACGACTTTCAGCCACAAAATGTCAAAAGGAAACTTTGCAAGATTAATTACAATTGAAAACAAATGAATGCAAAAACGATAAGCAGCCAAAGGATTGCCCAAAAACCGAGTTGGCAACACCAACGCATTCAGCTCAGCTCGGCAACTTTGCCAAGCAAGATAGGAGTGCGGCCGCAGGGAAATGGGGGCTGCGGATGAAAGCCAGTTCTAATCAAAAAAGAGGGCGTTGAAACAAATGTTCACACCTACAAAGCAACAAGAGCAGGAACAGTAACAGCAACAAAAACATTAACAGCAGCAGCAGCAGCTGCTTGTCCAGTATTTGGGCACTTGAACTTTGGCAAAACTAAACGCAAAGTTTGCCGAGGTTAGCAGGTCCCGAACGCGGTCCAGTTTGGGGCTACTTTATGGCCCAAAGACGTGACTTGTTTAGTTTTTGCTATCTAAGGGGCAGTTCTGTATACCCTGTAGCTAATGCCATAAAGGGCATGCCCGATATGTCGTGGACACTTCTTTCGACTTTGCAAACAAACCTAAATAACAATATGTTTTCTACGGGACAGTTCGGAGAAAAATTGAATAATGCTATGTGCTATATACCCTGTAGCTAAAGCAGAAAAGGGGATATTGGTTTTGATCGGAAAAGATCCAAGCTCTATGCAACCATATTATTTTTTTTATACAACTGAAAGAGTGCAGATTATATTTTATTATAAAAGTAGGGTATCTCGCTGTCGGATACATTCTTTACCAATTTCAACTTTATTTTGCATGCTTTTTTTTTGGGGAGGGGCACCCCTTACATTAACCACATTTAGCAGCTTGACCAGACGAACCCGAAAAGTGGAAAACTGAAACTGAAAAGTTTGCGGCGCATAAATCATGAAATTAATTAATTTTGACATACATTCTGCGCCAAAGTAGCGCCATAAACAATTTTAGTGCTTCTTTACATACATATAAATAAGTACATATATATAAAAATACTTTTTTTTTTGGTCGCAACTAAAAGTAAAATCAAGAAGAGCAACAACAACAGCTAAAGAAAAGCTTGCCTTGCGGCGTTTTCTTGCGTTGCTTGTCGGCAAACTTTTTCGAGTCGAGAATACCAGAAAAAAAAACATGTATAAAAAAAAGAAGAGAAGTTAAGTTTGAAATATGTGCAAAATTCATTCAGTATTTGAAATATGCGCCAGTTGCGCAAGTTTCACCCGCTGCTGCCAAAGAAAAACTTATGCCGTGAGTTTAATATTATTCATGTTCCTAAGTGAGCGTTGAGCGACGACGTCGGCGTCAGCGTCGCTGTCGACGTCAGCGTCAACGAAAACTTTCCCAAAATGCACTGTTTAATTGCATAATTTGCGACTGAAAAGAGATTTGAGTAGTTACACCTGAAAGCTGCCTGATAGCGGGCGGGCAGGAATAATGATTTACTCCCAGGAGTTCCAAAAGTTGAACCCACAAAAGGAAATGACTACTTTAGAGCATAATTGAATTGGCATTATATAATTTATCTGTGCATATAGAACAGATAAAGATCATTTGGCTGATCGCTATGTTTGCGTTAATTGACGCGTTGTTATTCGCAACAAGTTTAGGAATCGAAAGTAAGGCAGGAATCGAAAGTAAAGTCTGTTGATGATAGAACCGGAATCTTCTTGAAGGAAACTTAACAGACGATGTTCCCAGTTGCAACATGAGAACTTGAGCTTGAACTCCAACATGCATGATTTTTTGTATTATTAGTAAGTAAATATTATTATTGTATATAAATATTATAAAATTTGGTACTTACATTAAGAATTAATGATCACGTACGCGAAGTGATATCAGAGCATATTTTCTCCTCATACAGAGTGTGGAAATCAAATAGTATTACACCTTGCGCTTTTTCTGAAAGTAAAGAGATCAATTTTTAAAATTAGTATTAAAAAAAACATCTTCAATTCAGTAAGTTACTGATATATTATAAAATATGAAATAAATAATGTTGAGAAGCAAATATATCCAATAACAAATAAAATAATCCCAAACAACTTAAAATAAACTAAAGGCACAAACATTTAAATAACCATTAAACAGTGCTATTTTCAAATTTAAATAATAAATGCATTTAGATTAATTAAATTGGGTCACTTTATATGCATCTAAGATGTGTTGAATGCCACACGGCGGCAACATGCGACCCGCATCCACAAGTCGGCACAAAAGAACCCATCGAAAAGCTGACCACAATGAAAGAACGCATTAAGATTGCAATAATTTGTGGCTATGCAAAATATGTGCGCAAAGAATTTATGCTTTATGCCTAAAAGTATGCTGCGATAATAGGAAATGCAGCTGCTGCTCCACACCAATCGCTAGATGCCCTCACCCACCCACCCCACCCCCTCGTCCGACTCAGACTAAGAACTGCGAGAAATATGCGAACAAACGATAAGCGAAATCTATGGCGAAATGCGAATACTTTTCGGCTTCGAACGGATTGGCAAACTACTTAAGTGGGTGAATGGCTTGAGGGGGAGGCGAAGCGGGGGTGGAGTTTGGAGCAAGTGTATTTCGGGTGCTGCTTAAACTTCGCCTGCCTAGACTACGTTTGTGTGTGGGGTATGTGTGTGTGTGTGTGCTTGCCGTGGGGCGCTGTGAAAACTTAATCCTTTCGCTGCACAACGGACCAAGCTCAAAGTCAAACAAACAAGCCGAAGCGACTGCTAAGGAGTGGGAGAGGGGGGCATTGCAGTTGCGGGGAGTAGGCGGCAACTACTTCTTAAGCTGCCACACAACATTTGCGGGCCAAGTATTTAAGCCATTTGCGCTAATGAATGCGGTCGCGCATTTTTAAGCGTACCCAACCCAGTGGGTGGCTCTGCTGGCTTTCGTGGTTTGGGTGGCGGCTGCGCCCAAAGTTTTAGCCCGAAAGTTTGCTGGGGCTCGCCGCTGCTTTTAACTTATTCGAAACACGTGCAAAATTATGCTTGCAGTTCTGCCAGCCCCTCCCTCCCCCACCCAGGCGAGCCACTCGCTTTTTTTAATACCCTCAACTCATAGAAAATGGATAAAAGAGGGTATTATGTTTTTGTGCAATTGAAATGTACAGATGTTCGATTAGAACGAAGAACTGATTCGATCTAATCAAATCTTTTTGTCTATCCGACTTGTGGACTTGAAATTTAAAATACATTTATGAAAATTTTTGTATACTATGGTATATATTATATGTAGAATTAGTTTGTCATGTTCATTCGAGATCTTCTAACATTCCATATCTGTAATATCAATAAATATACATTTTGAGACTAGGTCTCTTAAAGATTCAAATCTAATCAAAAATGAAAGGAGGTGCACACTTGGTGTCTAGATTCTCGTATGGCATGCACAGATTAAGTAGATTTTATTTTTTTTAATACCTCCCCTCATACATTTATGTATGCCATATTAAAGTCCTGAAATTCGAATAAAGATCGGAGGATAAGAGCCGAAATTAATCAAGAATGCATTTCTTATAGAGTGTGGCTGGGGAAAGAAAAAGCACAGACGCTGCATAAAAAGTGTGTGTTTGTGTGTCCTTATAGAAGGAAGCTAGAATGAAGAAGATAGAATAAAAGGGCAGCTTGACGTTGGCTTTCTAGGGTATCTCCTAGTCAGTCACTCCCGTTTAGAGCATTCTTACTTGTTTTTGTGTTTAGCCGCTGATAATTTTTCGCCCGAGTCGTTTGAAGGGGTTTTTCGGGAACTTGGTGGAGGTGGCTGCGGCAACAGATTTGCCTTTTGTTGACGTCTTTTTGCTGTCGGGTCGGTTGCTTTTGGCATATTTATTTTCTGTTTTATGCACTGCATATTTAGTGGCAATTTCTCTGGCGGATTTTGTGCTTAAATCTTTTGTTGCCCGCGGCAAACAGCTTTGTAAATCGCGCTGTTTCGTCGCAATTAAAACGGTTTACGGCGTAGTCCAACACCCGGACAGGCAGCAGCCATTGACATTCGCTTGTCAAGTGGCAAAAAAAAATATATACCAATATATATATATATGCGCCTTGAATAATTGCACTGTGGTATTAATAATAGCCTTGTGGTGCGGTGCACCCACACACACACACACACACAGACAGAATGTGGCTGACATGCTTTTGTTTTCGATTGCTATGAATTATGGTTCATGTAATGATCATAATATTTTTCATCCTTTTTTTATTTTTTGGGAAAGCGCGCAAAAGATTTATTATATCAAAGTTTGAATACTCTTCCATGTGCAGAAGTACGAGCGGGAAATAAATTGCGATCACAATCGGCAGTTTTAAGCGATTCTTATAGAAACATTATAATTTAGAAGCTAAAAATACAAATTATTTACTCAAATATCCCAAAAGCCTCAAATTTAAAAAGCTGGGGAAAACAGAGCTAAAAAGCGGGCAGGTTGGAGAACTCTTAAAATTTATTAAAAATAAATAATCAATAAATAAAAAAATTAACAAATTAAAAGAGGGGTAATTTGGAAAACTCTTTAAATTAATATAAAAAAAAAATATATTAATTAAATATAAATTAATTAATTAATTAAAAAGCGGGCAAGTTGGAGAACTCTTAATATTTCTTAAATATAAATAAATAAATTATTAAATAAAAACGATCCTTAGTTATCTGGCTTGTTGTCCTTGTCAAGAATATACACCTAATAGAAACATAATTTTCTCCTTTCAAACATTACATATTTAGGCAAAAAATAGAAATATTCCACGCAATGGGCCTGAAAATTATAACAAAGTGGGCAATCATTAAAAATTCTAGCCAAATTATTCACAATTCATGCGAAACAATTTTTATACGAAAATAATGAATATGTATGCACATACTTGGATTATGCACGCCCACATCTACACAAACTAGCTGACCCCACAAAGAGGTGTGGGTGGAAGGAGGGGGCGTGGTCGCTGTCGAGCTAATAAGCGTTTAATCCAACTGACAAAATGTCAAGGGAACACTTAGAGAACTCACCTCCGCAGACAATACGGCAAAACAAATGAGGGGAGCACACATTAAAAATAAAAGATAAACATCTGCTTGGACGCTTGTTGCGACAGCTGCTGGCGGAGGGGAAGGTAGTGGGGGAGGGAGGGAGAGAGAGAATATGAGAGAAACTCTGAGATTTTTACTAAATATAAATAATAATTTCATTTTTATTGCTTGTTAGAAATACGAAAAATATAGCTAGATGCACGCAGCAGGCCCCCAAGCTCTATCTGTCTTTCTCCAACTACACTCTCCCCTCTCGCTCGCACCCTCTCTCTCCATCTCTCTCTCTCTCTCTGTTACTCTCTCACTCTCTTTCTCAGAAGCAAATTGATAACGACAGACGCCTCTTTGAGGCAGCAAATAAACAGAGCAGCAAATGCAGAAAGAAAACTTAACCACAAGTCAGCCACACCGGCAAAAACAACAACAACAACAATAACAACAGCAGCAGCAACAACAACAACGGCAACATTAGCAAAATTTGGATGCTAATTTCAGTTTTGATTGAAATTATGTTCAACATGCAAAAGTGTCGTCGTCTTGGCATAGCCCAAACCCAGTCCACACCCCTCCCAAAATCCTCCCTGCCCCACAAACGCGCCGCGCCTCCACTTTTATGGAAAATGCTCAAAAGCTGAAAATTAATTAATCTCTAAACGAATCCAACGGCCAGCAACATGCACTATAATTTAATTTGTTGCCATTTCTTTTTTTTGTTTTGTTATTTCTTAAATATTATTTATATATTTATTTGATAATTCGGAAAAGTGATTTTTTCGCAGCGTTGGCGTCGATTTTGTTGTTGCTGTTGCTGTTGTTGTTCTTTTTGTTGTTTCTGTTGTTGTTGTTGTAGTTGTTTGTGCTCTGTGGGCTCCATGGACTGTCGGCTGTCAAGTCGATTGGCTCAGTGCTCACTCGGACGTTGTCAGCGCTGCTCCTCGCAAAGAGAAGTCTTCCTCAGCGTCGAACGCAGTCGTCCGTCGTCTGTCGCCCTCGTCTCCATTTGCATCTTAGCCGGCTGTCGCGTTGTCGCTTTGTCGCTGTTGTTGTTGTGTGGGCAGCGCCCACATGTGCATGTACTCGGCATTATATATGATATTAAGTATACATATATGCCCATATAGTATATAGTTTATGTGGCCCAATGCGTTGCTTTTGGAAATCATGTCACTTGCAGTGCGAAAATCTTGGCTAAAAGTGCAAAGTGGCCTACAACAACAACAACAACAACAAGTGTTTACTGTGCGTATATTTAGCGGCAAAATCGGAGTGAAAATTATGGAAAATCTGCAACAACAACCCAAAGTCTGAGCAAGTGCCAAAAAATATTTATGCAAAATAAAAAAAATATATAAAATAAAAAAGTCTATAAAAGTTAAAAAAACAAAAATTCAGTTCGAGTGCGCAGCGATCAACACGCCAACTGTTTATTTTCAGTGTTTGTTCATGTCGTGTGTGAGTGTGCGTGTGTGTATCTGTATCTTTAACTGTGCGCATCTGTATCTGTGCGCGATCGCTTTGTGTCAACTGAAAGATTTGACCTCGCACTTCACCCATCAAGTGAATTAACAGCATTGCCAGAGGGGTGCGAGGCGTGGCGCACTAGTTCGTCATCGTTTGTGTCGGGCCCCCTCCCCTCGACGGCCGACCCCTCGGCCAGCCGCCCCCTGCCAGAGGCAATTTGTCATACAAAGAAATCATTCAACTTGCTTCGTGCGGAAGTCTTTCGCATAATAGTTCCAATTCCCAATTGCAGTCAAGTGAGCTACTACTTGCTAAAGTGAATTCGAAGTGAGCCTGAGATAAAGATGAAGATAAAGATAAAGCTGTAGATAAAGCTGCAGAGAAATATTTGTGTATAACAGCTAAGTTATGAAAATATTCAATATATAGCTGAGCATTAACAAGGAACATGGAACAATTTTAAGGTAATTGTTTAGCAAAACTTAACAAGAAGCAAGTATGAGTGCTTTAGTCGGACGTGCCCGACTAGAATATACCCTGCAACCAGATTCCTTAACAAGCAGTCAGTCTGTCAAACCAACTCCTGCATTGCAATTTACGCTGCGTCTTTTCCCTTCGCCCCTCACTTTCTATAGGATATGCATTCTTGAGTAACTGAGTTGCTTCCAGACCGATCTTTATAAAATTTTCAGGGCATAAATATAGCAACCAAATGTGTGTAAATACCAAAGCCCAAGACTACAATTCTAAAAATTAATGAACCAGAGGGAGCTACCTTCTATAAGCTATCGACATCGGTTTTTATGATAAATAGGAATATTCTTATCTATATATATAAACAACCGATTGCTTCTGCCTCTTCACTGAGTTCAGAGCATAAAACTTAATGGGGATTTAAGTTTTTATTAGAAACAAACAAATCTGACATTTATGATCAGCTGCTTAAGTGAGCTTATCCCAGCCAACGATATGTATATAAAGTATATGTATATCCAGTAACTTGATAGATCGCATTCCAAAATGCCGCAAAGTGAAATTTTTGCATCAAACAAGCAATTCGCGAATATTTATGTGCGTTTCGCAAGGCGGCAACATCTGCGCCGAAATTGTCGAACTAAAATAGTCGACATTGAAATAAAATTAGCGCAGCCGGCATTTTGGGTATCCAAAAATAGCCAATAGACATGTTATTAATTGGTTTTTGGACAAGTCATACGTGTGCTAAAGCAGCTGCCCACAAAGTCCCCACCCCCCGCCCTGATAGTCTATCTAAACTATGCTCTATATATACGCTTAATGATTGGGTGATAAACTTTGGCAGGCGGTGTCCGCTGTGAAAGCTGACAAATCAAATATCAAACAGCTAAAAAACAAGCTGCTCAGGTAGCTATATATATGCATATACAAAAATATATATGTGCATATATATATCTTTATAGAGTGAATGTTTAGTTTCGAATGGCCTTAATTTTCTTGACAAACTTTTCTGTTGATATTTATGCGAGACGCTCATTAAATTTCCCAGAGTTTTCCAGGCGGCGGCCTTTATAACTTAGGCATCAAATCAATTCAATTTTTTTCATCTCCCTCTTTTTAGTGCTGTTTTGTGTCAGTTGGCAAAATCCAATTAAAATGAATAGCACAACACACACACACACACTCACACACACAGAGCCGTGTCAAGAGCGCAAAACTAAAGCAATTTGTTTGGGCTGATTCTATGGGTTTTGGGGTTTTGTCATTACGGTCAATAATTACCGCAAGCATGTCAACCGAAATTATTGCCCAGATAGATTTTCAAATATATTCACCTCGGATTCGAGGGTTTTTCGGTGACTGTCGGTGTGTGTGTGTGTGTGTGGGTCGCTCCGTTTGCCACTTTTGGGGTTTAAGTGTCCGGCCATGTGTTGCAGTCAAACCGCAGGACTCGAAACTCTCCGTAAGGTGGACTGCGGACTTGCTGTGCGCTCTGCCGGAAATAATTACTCAGCTTGGCTTTCTTAAGGGTTTCAGCCCACACACACACAATCATACGTACACACACACAGTCGTACTCACACCCGTGCACACACATTTAATTTATATTATTTGTGCTTCCTTTTGTCTGGCATTTGCTTTGCTTTGCTCTCGCTCACACTTCCCCTCGCTCTCTCTCTCTCTCTCTCTCCCTCTCTCTCTTTCAGTCAGCCTTTTAATGCTGCTCATTTTGTTTACCTGCAACAGGGGGGCAACTCTATTAGTTGTTGTTGTTGCTGCTGCAGTCGCTTGTCAGTGCGCTGTCTCATTTGTTCGTGTGGTTGCTGCTGCTATTCAACCACTAAACTGTGTGTTGTTGGCTTTTGTTACATCCGAACCACATTTTCGTGGTTGCCGCATCTTCGATTTTACAGTTTGATTTCTCATAATATTATTTCAGCTGCGCCTTGTTGCCTGAGGATTGCCTTGGCCTGTCCGTTTAGATACATTTTAAGATACATTTTAAAGTTGAGAGTTTGATGCAAAAGTTTTGCAGTTGGCATAGTTTGCCAATTAGATGAAAGTTTAGTTACTGACAAGCACACACAATCACACACACATACACAAGTGCGCTCAAGCGTTCTAATAAAAAGTATCTTTTGTGGATTTATTGCTCTTTTGGCCACAATTCACATTTTGCTTGCAGCTCGTGCGTATAAATTATTAAACTTTTCTTCTTCATTTTGTTATTTTTTTCTTGCCCAACTAACACGCCTAACAGCCCAGCGGACAAACAGTCAGGTGTGTGCACCTTGACTGACCCACAGCTCGGCTCGAAACAATTGCTCAAAATCCAATTCAATATTGATCGCTGGGCAGCAAATGAAAGGACATGGAAAATCGAAATGTGGGCGAGCTAGGCCGAGAAAGGATTACAACTTGCGACAAGTGCAATGAATAGCCACCAGACACAAATACAAATACATATATAGATACAATTACATACACAGATACAGAACTGTGTGTATGTATTTGGCATAGCTGTGATTTAATGCTACCATTCTTTACTAATTGCTTGGCTTCCATTTAATGTAGCTCACATTGTGCTGTGCTGGCTAATGGCTGGAAGTATATTACAATTATGTGTATCTAAATTCACAGATTAGATAAATTTGTAAACAACAAAGGGGAACCAACAGATAAGAAAAATTGATATATGAATATGCTTCTAACCATATAAAAACATTTCTCATGGGCACATTTTGTACATATTTGACTGCTGTCCCACATAAGAATAGATTATAATCTGTCTAAAACTGTTATACGCTAATAAAGTGGTAGAATTTTAAATATATTAAACTTCTTCAATAAAACACGGCTCTAGTTTTACTTAACTGTCATACCACGTTTCTATATATTTGAGTCTCTCTTATATTATATTTTATGTGGAATTAATTTCCTATAAGTGTTATACAGCTATTCTGTCTGAACTGGGCTATTTTCTGCTGTACATACACAAACTGTTATACGGAAAAAAGAGATGTTGCTTTAAATTTTAAACAGCTAATTACAATTGAATGGAAATCGAATTCAGGTATAAGCTCACAAAAGTGTTATACAGCTGTCCTATTTGAATTAAGTCTTTTTTTCTAATAGTGTATAACCTTACCTTACCTTTTTGGGAAGTGTTATACATTGTTTCTACTTGAGTTAAGAGATTTTCTCTTATCCAATCTTCAGAAGACAGAACTGTCCTTCAAAATTAATATCATACTGTTTTATGCAATTCAAACTTGTTACAGCTATATTCATGTCTTTTTTTATTTGCAATCCTATCTTGAGGAAATTTTCCTACCTACTGTTATACGAAGACACAGTTGATCAATTGTATTGCAACTGTTATACAAAATGGGACATCATATTCTTAACTGTTATACAAAACATCAACTAATTTAGCTGAAGTCAATGAAGCCATGGAAAAGTTGTTTACGACTGTTATGTAAAAATTGGGGACTCTAATTTCATTTAATTATGTATCTGTGTGTAATATTTATAAGCTCCCCCTATTATAGTGTCAAAAATATAGGCTAATTACTGACTGTATGAAATGTATAATTAAATATCCGTTTTTCACATAGCTTACACATTTGTTGTAATCTTTGCTTTGCTATATAATTATGTCCGGAAGGAGGCAATAGCGATGTACATATATATACATATGTAAAGTAAGACACATTTACCACTAAATAGTCGCACATTATTTAGCCATAGCCAAAGGCCGAGCAATATTTGATGTGTGTCCCTATGTGAAATACCTGTGTGCCCTATGTGCCCGATTGGGTATTGAGTTGTATGTGTATATATATATAGAGAGAGAGTTGGCTCTAACCCTTGTCTGTTATGGCCACGTTCTGCTGAACTGCTGTGCGGTCACACGAATGTAAGCCAGCCCCCCGCCAATCGTCCTGCCCGCACCACTTCAAACTCATCGATACTTTGGATACTACGTGGCCTGGCCATTGGTCTCTTTATTTTTCCAGGCTGTCCACAACACAGTAGCCTTCGCCGTGTGTGTGTGAGTGTGTGTGTGTGTGCGAGTGGTATATTTATATATATATATATAGAGCAACTCCCACACATATTGCGGGCCGTGCATGAGTTTAGTTTATATTTATGAGCATTATAGTACGGATATATCGACGCGCGAGTTACGAGCCGAGCAATTGCAGCGGTATTTCAATTTCGATTTCAGTTCTTGGCCATGTTTCGGTCTTTCGGTTTGTCGTTTCGTCACGCGTTGATAAGCAAATGTGAATGGCCATAAAAATGCGAATGCATATTCCTAGGACAGATTGCCATATAGATTTGGGCCGAAAACTTGGGTATTTTGTGTGTAAGTGAAGTTTTTATGTAGTGTTCTATTTCATTTGAGTTTCCCTCACCTTTTGCTGCTCTGAGTCAGCGCTTGATAAGCGGATGTCAATTAAAATGCGAGCAACCTGCAGAAAGTGCACTTGGCTTGTGGCACAGATAAAAACTTAAGAAAATAAACAAATCTCGAGTCCACGGTAGCACAGAGAGAGAGAGCGAGAGACACTGTGAGCAGTCTACAAGAGAGACCTCTTTAGGCGACAGGCAAATGTTTGCTCAAGATAATACACAGATAGTGAGAGACTGAGAGAGAGAAGTAGAGAGCGCGAGAATTGAGAGCAAATCGCTATCGCAGTTTACCTGCCTGTGGACTGACAACAATCAGCGAACAATTATACGATAAGCGCATTCTTATCAGCCAAAAGATAACACGCACACACGGCAAGCGCATGTGTGTGTGTGTGTGTGTGTGAGAATTGGATTCACTGAGTGTGTGAAAATAATTATGAAATCAATTTGTTTTCGGAGCTCTTTTAGTTGCCTTTCGCTGGCCTAGTCGTGCGGTTCGAGCATATAACTCGCGAGTGCATTATCAGCTTTGATCGAGTAACTGTAACTCTATCTATCTATATCTGTGTATCTGTATCTGTAAAAAGTGTGTGTGCAGTTGGATATTGATATGATATGGCATGTCGCGTGTGCGAATGAGCATATGTTAACAATAAAGCAAAGTTCACTTGACCAGTGACCAGCAAACAGAGCCAAAGTGATTGAGATACATTTGTATCTTTGAGATACTTGCGTAAGCTACAGCGATCTATAGCCATACGTAAGTATAGCATTTTTAGCTATAATGCAAAATCATTGTATATATACATTAATTACTAGTGCTCGCTACTGTTATACTAGATCTTGCTGTTATACAAACTGTTATAAAACGGGTTTACGCTGAAGCACTTTTGCTTTATGAAGTACTCCGAGACAATTGATGTTTAATGAGTTCGCTTTAATTGCGATTAAAGTCAAAGCTGATTTACAAAGTGTTATACAGTCAAATATACGTAGAATACGGAATGATTTTAGTTTAATTTCAGCTGAAACATGACGAAATTGTTTCTATGTTTTATAGCTAAAAGATAACAGCTGATTAACTAGCTAAGCTCACAGGTAGAGCTCTATTTGCCTTTGGATATAGTACAGCGCGTAGCTAGTGCCCCCAAAAAAAAAAAAAAAAGAAACTGAGCGAAAACAAACTCAATAAAAACCCACTATACAAACAAATACAACACACTAGATAAGATAAGGAAAACTCGCTCAACAAGTGAATGAAGCTGACACAGGCCAGCGGCACACATATGTGCACTGCAGTGTAGTGTAGTGTAGTATAGTGTAGTGCAGTGTAATGTCAGTTAGTGCCACGCACCCCATGGATATTGCCTTGCAGCGCCTGCTGACATGTGATTCTTATATAGAGTACAAGTTGTGAGATGTCAACGGCAGTGTCACTGTCACAAAACAGAGACAAGAAGAGAGAGATAGGCACAGGGCCAGAGACAGAGACAGAGACAGGCACACAAACATAGACAGAGAAAGTGAGAGAGATGGGCTATGGAATTTGGGTCAGGCCTAAGAATCACTTGCCTACATTTGCATACTTTGGGCATACACAGTTTGATTATCTCAGTGACTGTGGCTGGTTGCTGCAGGGTGCAGATTAGGTCAGGCACCGATGGGGAGGGGGAGGGGGAGCTGATGGCAAACTGTGCAAAATATTGTCACTAAAGTTAATTAAAAAACAGCCAGAGGCCAGAGGCACAAAATATTTACACACACACAGATACGCACATGACAGAGATAGTATGGCAAACCCTACCCCTAATGGCTTTAATAAAAATGTCAGGCTAAGAGTGTGGTAAAGGGGGTTGGGGGGGATATTTTGTTCAAGTCTCGGCTGCGGGGGCTGGCGCTGTCGTCGTCTGCCTGTCAGCACGCTGCGTGTGCAAACAAAGGCAAATAAATAGAAAAGAGATACTCAATAATCAATAGATAAATAAAATTACAAGGTGACAGCAACAGCAACAGCAGCAGCAGCCACGAGGATGACACAGCTGCCTCCGCTGGGCGTCTGCCCCTGCCACGTTAAGGCTGCAGGAGCCGCAGCAACCCGGCAACGTTAACTGCTCATAATGCAGCAAAAAACACAAAAACACAGTAATACGAAATCTGTTCATAACACGCCGAAGTTGAAATGCTCTAACATAGCTGAAGCCAAATGGGGAGTACTTTATTTCGGAATTGTTTAGCTAGCTTAATAAATATGGTTTCTGTAGGATATTCGGATATCTTTTCGTTGAGCGTAAAACATATTGAAGCAAGTTTACCTAAGTTGACAATTCTAGCAACACTCACAAGTTAAATTGATCATTGATTTTGATTTAATTCCTTATGATTTATCAGACTTAAACAGTTTTTGATATAATTTAATTTCGAAAATTTAACCAATAATTAAAAATTGTTTGTAAAAAATTAACATCATGATTGGACATTAAAACTTTTTCACTGGCAATTTTATTCTATTTTTCGAATGCTTTTGGAAAACTCTGCACTCTGTATTTCTATGCTCAAACTTTTTTGATTTAAATGTTTTGCTCTACATGAATTCGATATGGTTACAAACTTTATTTTTTATTAAGCACTGGAATCTCAGGTCTGTGGCTTAGATAATACTACATAGGTATAAACACGCTTGCGATTTGATCGCGGACTCGAACCTCGAGACAACATTTACTATTTTTTTTGGTCTTAGGCAAAAAACAAAGTTTAACAAAGCACAATTTAAATTTTAATTTTTAATTATTAATTAGTTAATAAATAAGGTATCAACAGGTATAAGGTATCACAAATCTTATATGTATATCAATACCATTTTATTCCGTTCTCTACTAAAAAATGGGTTACTCTAGCGAAAAGAGCCTAAAAAAAAACACACGCAATTTTTCAATTCAATTCCATCACTTTTAAATTCAATTATTTTAAATTAAAATTGAAGTACACAATTTTTTTCTCCAATTGTCGGCACGCTGTTGCAAGCTTTATATGAAACTTAGGGTATCTAAATACCCTATATTATTTATATATATATACAGCAGGCATTGGCGTCGCTGTTGTCGTCGACATCGTTTGATGGCGCTGGATAAGCGTGTGGCAACGTGGCAGCAGAAATGCCGCTGGCAAACCGAAGCTGGCAGCCCAGCAACAACAACAACAACAACAAAAACAACAACAACAATAAAAACAACAACACAGACACACAACGAGAATCTTCTGTTGGTGGGGTGCAACAAGCGTTTCACGACACGTTGCCAGTTGCCAGCGTCTGGCCAAGTGAAGCGGACGCCAAAAAAATAAAAAAAAAAACAAAATAATAAATGAAAATCAACAAAAATAGAAAAGCGCGAAAATATGCGAACGTTGCGAATTTATTAAAAAATAATAGAAAATGCCAAGAAGAAGCGCAGGCAAGTAGCCAGGTTAAAGTAGCTACCAAATTTTAAGTGCATATTTGTTGAAGCGTTGCGCATACGCCATGCGAAACGCGTTGAAATTTTCAAGGGGCGCACAAACAGAACATAATCAGGCTAATCTCGCAAAAGGCATAAGTGCATGTGTATGTGTGGTTGTGTGTGTGTGTGTGTGTGTGAAAAGCGTTAATTAAGGCGGCCATGCCTGTGGCCAGTCAAGTGCGACAACAAATAATTTGATTTCAATTTAACTAATTAGCTGGGGCCTTCAACATAATGGCTGAGCGCTCAGCCTGAGCTCTTACAGTATATATGTATACAGATATATATGTAAGTCTGTGTGAGTGTGTGTGTGCTTTGGAGCACTCAAATGCTTATCTGTTTAGCGGCAGCTACAAGCATGTTTGGCTTACATGGCCACTCCACTGTGCATGTGTGTGTGTGTGTGTGCGTGTGTGTTAGCGCTTTATCAAAGCCAAGCACTTGAATGCAGACAGTCAAGTGGCCCGTCACTGCGGTCAGTCTGTCAATATGCGTCCATTGAAATGCGCTTAGCTATGCAGCTGCAAGCCGGGCCTGGGTGGGAGCAAGTGCTCAATTTGGTAGCCATTTTGAATGTGGTTAGACTGCGCACCACAAAAAAAAAATATACAAAAAAACTAAATGAAAGCTCATTTTGTTTAGCAGTGCGGTTGCTCATTTATAGTTGTGCTGAATTATTTAATTAAGCACTTGAATTAATTTTAATTAAATTATCTATGACGTGCACTCTATTCGAGCGTATAGGATTATTGCTTTGTGTTATATTAATCCAGAGTTTCTTTGATTGTGCAATTGTTATAGGATTATTTTTGGTGCGAGGTATTAATTACAATTTGTTGAAGTATGCACTTTTCATTTATATTAGTTTTTAAAGGAAAATGAATAAAATGATTGTATTTGAAAAGAGTTTCCAACTTACCTGAATTTCCTCTCCAAAATTGTTGTATTCCGTTTTTATTTATTTTTCGCATGCTGGCTTGAAATATCTGTAAAAAAATATTTAAATTAATTAAAATGTTAAAATAATTATATGAGTGACCCACCCACAAAGATAGGGGTTCCGGCTTATATAATTCAGCTTAAGGGGTCTTATTATGCGTATAACAATAATATCATTAATGAAAATAATAATAATAATAATAATAAAATAGTATTATTAATAATATTAGTGATAATAATTATAAAATTAATAATATTAAACAGATAATACATAATAATAAAAACAATAATAAAAATAATAGTACATATGCGCTATATACATATATGCACTTTTAGTTTTAAATGTTCCCAATCTCCATCAGAATTTAAATGATATAAAATTAAACAACTTTTTAAATCTGGCCAATTATCAACACCATTTGCCCATTTACAATAAGTAACTCATCCGCGAATTTGCACACCTCTTACAAGTTGTTGAATTAACAAACAATTATATTTTATGATTTAATTACAGAACAGCCCACGGACTGTGCAAGTGCAAAGTGCTGCTCGATGCGCAAAACAAATGAAAATAAAAAGGAAAATAAATAAATAGAATAACAAAAAAATAGTAAAGTTTTTAGTGAGAGATAAAACTGTGATAAGCAAAACGAGGCAAAACGCGCAGCGGAGCAATTAAATGCGAGATAATATACAATTTTAATAAAAGTAAAACCCGTAGCAAATTAAAAGGGAAACGTCGCCAAATGCAGCAGCAGCAGCCGCAGCAGCAGCAACAGTTACAGCAGCACTAAAAGTAATTAGCGTCAGCAACAGGGGAGAGCGACAGAGAGTGAGAGAGGGAGAGGAAGAGGGGAGAGAGCGAGCAATAATAATAAAAGGTGAAATAAAACAAATGATGTTGCAATCTTTGAAACTGCGCGCGGATAAACTAAGCGGCATTCCAGCAACAACAACAACAACAACAGCAACAGCAACAACAACGGGCAACATTGAGGCAACTGTTGAGGCAGCAACAGCAACAATCACAGACACAACAACAATAATAACAACAACGACAACAACAACAGGAATAACAATGCTTACAACGGCACCTGTTGCACATGTCGCTAATGGTATGGCCAATGGCAGCAGTCTCTATAACGGCAGCAACAACACTAACAATTTAAATAGCAATAACAATAACAACCTGCAACAGCAACAGCAGCAGCAGCAGCAACAGCAGCAACCAGCAAAGTATTTAGAAAATCTAACGCCCGCAACGGGCGCCATTGCAACGGCAACAACTTTTACAGGTGCTGCTAAAAGTTTTCATCCATATTTGCGGCCCAGCAGCAACATACCAACAGCAGCAGCAGCAGCAGCAACAGCAGCAGCAACGACAATGACCAAAACTGCTGGCGGCGTTGGAGTTGGCGTCGGCATGTCGACAACATTGTTTGAAACACTTTTGCACAACCAAATAAATTCCAATGCAACTACAGCCGCTGCCGTTGCTGCCGCCATGCCAGCCGCAGCAGCAGCAGCAGCAGCAACTGTGGAAGCAGCGCCAGCAGCAGCAGCAGCAGCAACCACAGCACCAGCAGCAACAGCAGCAGCAGCAGCAGCTGCGGCGTCGACGCTGCTAAATTCCAGCATTAATTCCAGAACTTCATTAGCCGACCAAAGCGCCAGCGGCGCCACAAATTGGTAAGTCACGCCCCTCGCCCCACCCCCCACGCCTACTGCGTTGGTTTTTTCTCTCTAATGACTGCAAATTGCATTCGAATGATTTGTTGTTTTGGCCCAGTCGTTTGGCTTGGCCGCAACTTTTTTTGATGGGCAGCTAACGCAGTAAAGTATGCTACAAATATACACAGCTATTGTTGAAATAGGTTCTGTTGAAATTTAACCGGATACTTGTCGGCCTGTTGTGATATCTGACTTTCAGAGAATGTTAATGAATATTGAAGGATTTAATCAAGTGCTCCGCGTATTTCAAACCCTTTTTTAGTCCTGGTCAGGTTTTCAACTTGCATTTCTTACTAAAAACATTTAGGTTTTGCACAAGCAAAGTCAGAGGTTTGCGATAAAGATCAAGTTGAGCTAATCAGGTAGATTTTATAATATATTCTGCATAGACTTATCCAATAGAAATTACTGATTGGAAACGAATCGATAATACAATCGATAACATAATCGCAGAGAAAACTGACAGCAAAGTTGTACATCTTTAGACATTATGAAACCCCACATCTCCGCTCATCTCATAGCATAAGTGCAGCTAGAATGCAATTGTTTTACATATGGGGAAAGAATCGTTCATTATCCTTCATAGTAGCTAGTTTCTGCCAGTGCAGAGTTGCCAGAATTCTCTTCAAGCTCTGTCTATACTAGTTAATAGAGTTGACAAAAAAAGTCAGACGGACAGAGTTGTCACTCGTCTCATAGCTCTTGTCACAGCTCTTGCTACAGCTCTTGTCCCAGAATTTCCGCATAATTATTTTGGAGTAATCAAGCTGGCTTCGATGCACTCGACTCTTGTTATATACCTACTCTTCAATTAACACACTTAAAACAACTGCAGCATAAATTATAATGGGATTTATGTTTGACTGAAAAGCCAATGAGTTAAAACTAACGCCCACTCCACCCATTAATTTAAGTGCGGATTGTGAATGTTGTTTTTAATGGAAAAATAAAAGTTCAATTCAAATTAATTTTGCAGCATTCTTCAACTCCTTCTTATAAAGCTACATAGCAAAAGGATTTCTTATATACAGAAAGACTCATCAGCTCGCCTTAGAAGTGCTTATTAAAAGAAAACAATGATATATATATATATATGGTATATATATTTATGTGCACTCGGAAAGGGCGCATTTGAAGGGAAATGTAGCCCATTTCGCGCGCTGCGTAGCGAAAGTCGAATAATTTAGCTAATTTCTTATCAATTTGCATATTGGCTAGATATAAATTTCAATTTCCTTTTTGCGAAATACCAGCGCCGCGCTATCAAATTTCAAATTGTGATGCCATGCCCCGCCACGTCATTTTCCATTACGACAAGTTCCTTTGCCCGGAAATTATAAGAGAAAAAAAAGGGAAAGAAGAAGCACCAGCAGCAGCAGCAGACGAGAAGAGAAATGTCCATTTGGTTGGCAGGCATTTTTGAAGCAGCGTGCACCCCCAATCGAATCGATTCAATTAAAATAAGTGACAACGTGCCGAGTGACGACTCTTTGGCCTGACTTGCTAACGATAATTGGCATTGCATTAAGTTTATTAATTGGCATTGGAGTGGGGGGCCAATGGGCATCAGGACTCGGTGTCATCAAGCATATAATGCCAATGATCATTGACAGCCGCTGGTAATTATAACAAAACATTATCTGCACCGATGGCGATGATAATGATGATGATGTGGTCGATAAGACAACGTGACAAACTGAAATGCAGCCATAAACCAAGCACAAAACCCAGACCAAAACTCAGCCCCAGCATTGCTGCAGTCCCACGTTGGGCGCCAGACGCTTTGCTCTACTTCTATCTTTTTCTCAACCATCTCTCTCGCTCTCTCTTTCTCTCTTTGGCGGTTTTTTTCCCAGCGTGTTGCGCTGCCATTAAATAATAAAGCAAGAATATTAAATTTATGTTGGGTCATTTTTATGCGCCTCTCTGTGGAACTGGCCAACGTGCCACCCTTTGCTATCGCGCCTCTCTGTGTCTCGCTGGCGTCCTCTATCTTTTGCCGTACTGTTTGTTTTTGTTGTGACAGGCGCGACATAACAAACTGCCATCATAAATTAAATGCCACGTCACGGCTTTGTCGGCGGCTAACGTTGACGCGGTAGGCGTGGTCGTAAGGGCGCCGCGCTGAGCTGTCCATTGAGCTGAGGCCGTGCGATAGCATCTGGAGCAGCAGCAGAAGCAGCATCAACTTGAATATCATCGCATGTGGCATGAGCCTGCAGCATAAAACATTTTCGAGCCGCAGCAATCCAACACCTGCTCCACAGCAGCAGCAACAACTGACAAGGCTGAAGCTGAAGCTGCTGCTGTAGCAAATCCCGGTGTGCGCCCACCGCAGGCAATTTTCTCATTAAGCTGCGGCCCATTTAAATGAAACTGAATTAGTAATGCGAAGAATGCCGCCGAGGCGCAGGCGGAAGGCGCAGCCGGCACAAGTAGTTGCTGTCGCTTTGCCCCTGGAGAGCAGCTATTCCCGCTGATGGATTCCCCAGGCGGCTGGGCGACTTTGAAAGCGAAATAATTGCCTACGGGGCAACAGCGACACCTGTCGCGCTGCCTGCCCCAACACAGCGTTCCCCCCTCCTCCTACTCCAGGTATATACTTAAAGCGCGCGCCAAAAAGTAGGCAACGGAAAATTGGCTGGCAAATGCGTGCGACGCGCAGATTTTGATTTATGCCCGCCAGGTAGCTCTGATACCCTGTTGGCCCCAACAGACTTAGACTCGGCTCGCTTCGGCTGCCCCGCCCCATTGGCCTACTTTGCATTTGACTTGTGGGCAATATTTATCACCTTGACACTAGACTATTTGGCAGCGACACGCTCCGCCTCTAATAGATTAAGTTCGTTTTGTCATTTGCCGCCTCCGGGGAAGCAACACGAAAGTGGGCGTGGTGCCAGCTGACACCCATAGAGAAAGCGAGAGCGAGCGAGCTTCATTAGCTCGTAAATTTAGGCGGCAGTTCATAAATGCTGTCTGGCTGAAAGCGAAATTAAGGCAGATAGCATCTGAATTGGATAATATCCGGAATAGCTGAGCTTTGTTTATTTAACTACGCAGCGCTTTTAAAAGAGCTAATCGAGATCAGGAGATGTTCTTAGATAGCTTTAAATTGTGTTGTCACACAAGAAGACGCAACTCTTGAATTATTCACTGCATGAAAAAACTACAAAAATGTTGTCAATAGGCATTACTATGTGATATTCCGCTATACAAATTTTGAGATTTTTTTTTTAATTTTTTTATAATTAATTTAAAAAGATTCTTGAAATTTTCTTGACTAATTAATCCCTAAATATATTTTCATTAATATATATGGGATAAACACAGTATAGTCAAGCGGCAAGTTTTTGTCGAAAAAGAAGATTATAAGACATCCTAACAATAAATAAATTCACATAAAATTCGATTAAATATGTTTTACAGCATCTTAAGCTTTCATTCTTATTTTGAATAGCTGAAAATATATTTAAGACATGAGTTAAATTCAATATTAAATCTTATAAATATGCACATGCCCTTGTTTTTAATTTTCTTTTTAAACCACTTTTCTCATGGCTAATTAGAATTGTTTTTGCAACAACCCCGACACAGTTTGGTTCTGTAATACTGAAAAGCAATTAGATTTTCAAATTTATTGCCTGAACTGCTTGACAGCTTCAGGTTATTGGCAAAGCTGCTTGTGTTTGTTGTGGCTAATTGTGTTGTTTCGGCATTTATTGTTGTTGTGGTTGTTGTTGACATCAACCAAAAGTCAATTTTGTGTGCCATCAACAACACCCAATAAACCGCAAATATATAGAGAGAGCGAGAGAGAGAGGGGGAAACAACACAACTTTTCGGGCATTACACAAAAACGCAAGTGAAGAATCCAAATGACCCCAAAATGGACCATTCAATGCATTGCCAGCTACTCACACTTCAACACACACACACACACAAACACACTCACACACATGCGCGCGCTGGTCAGCCACAGAACAAAGTAAAAACGTTTACAACTTTTTAGATTAGATTAGTTTGCTAATAACAATTAGTATTTGTATTTTATGCACTGCTCACTGCTTGTCTATCTACCTCGCCCTCTCTCTCCCTCTCTCTCCCTCTCTCTCTCTCTCCCTCCCACTCTATACACGTCCTACACAAGCACCCGCTATACTAGCCCCATTCTCCCCTCGCCATTCAACAAACAAGCATTATTGTCCTGCTTGTTGCTATAACCTTGCAGAGGGTTCTATAATTTTGTCATGAAGTCTGCAACGCTTAGAAGAAGACACCTGCGACATCATAGGGTATATACATATATATATAAATATATATATTCATGATCAGTATTAACAGCCGAGTTTATCTATCTGTCTGTTTCTATGCAAACATATAGTTGACATAGGAATCTTCAGTCAACAAGGGTATTTAATCTTCGGCGTGCCGAAAATAGTTTTCTTTTTTGTTTTTTATTGTCATTAGCAAATGAAGTTAGAACAGAGCAGGAGAGTTGGAGAGTGAGAGAGGGGGCAGGGTAGCTGGGTTGTTTAAGCCATGTCCAATATGTTGGCCATAAAAGTTCAATGGAATTGCCGGGCAAAGTTTTTAGCCAACATAGATATGGATTTGTATGTGTTCTCCCTGATTTATAATGACTTTATTTTCGCTTTGCAGCGACTCAAATGGCGCTGAGGAGCCGCAGCTGGCCATGGAGGCCATCAAATGCGAACCGGACGCAATGGATACCAGCACCGTGGCCGATACGGCCGAATTGGCCAAGGATCAGCCCGATGCGGACAACATTAAAATGTTTGTGGGCCAAATACCCAAGACCTGGGACGAGCTCAAATTGCGACGCCTCTTCGAACAGTTCGGACGGGTTCATACGCTGAATGTGCTGCGCGATAAGGTCACATCGATTAGCCGAGGTGAGTGCACACGCATACAAATGTGGGTATTAATTGGAACTGGGCCCCGGGGGCAGGAGCGCTCAATGAATTTTTACACTGCCCCATCAATTTGAGGTGCACCCTTTTAAGCCAGTCGTGCGAGAGGGGGGCGGGGGGAGTAATATGATTATGGCGAGCGCAGAACAACATTAAGGCTAACACCTTCTACGGTCCAGAGCAGGTGTTGACTCGCACTTTTGCCGCCTGCTTTGCCCAGCTTAGACGGTAATTGGCCATAATTGCCACACACACACACGAACACACGCACACTCGAGTTTTGGTTAATTCTATGGGGTATTTGAATAATTTGCACATTTGCTTGCAAACTTTTATGAAAGCTTGAAATGGTATTATGCATATTTATGGCCAGGCGTGCTGTTGCCTCTCAATGATTGGATATACTTATACTTGCCGCTCTTCTTCTTCTTCTTGGTGTTATTTTTTGCCTTTGCCCATATGAGCAGATTAGGCTTGGCACACAACAAGAGTTGTTGGGCCGGGAATAATGTGAGTGAAGGTAGCCAAAGACGATTACACTTGATGTCGGGTAGTTGTGCTTTGGAGCTTTAGCTGCATCATAAATACAGAATTAACCTACAATCAATTTATATGGCTTCATGTTTTATTAATAAAGAGAAAATACAATTTGTGAGGAAATAAAACAAAATGACACGAAAAGTCCCGAATATTTGGCTTGATTTTCATATTAAATATGTCATCGATCGTATTCGACACCTTATTGATTCTTCAATTTCAATATGTAATCAATCACAGATCGTATTCAAAATCTTTTACATATTCTTTAAGCCACAACCTGTATGGGATCGATAGTTTTAACATATTAGACAATCTAATCGATATATAATCGATAATATGACACATGTTATCATATTTAATATCATATATATTTTATGCAACATTTCATTAAAAGAATAAATAAGCAGATGATAGTCTAGTTATTATCGATAATTGTCAACAAATAAGCATTTGTTATCGATTTATAATATGTAGTAAGTCATATGCTATCGTTTGCATTCTATAAGACATGAAATAAGATATGATAGCTATCACATTTGCTCGTTGTCAAATTTTCGATAATTATCGATCGCGCTGTAAAAATACATATATTTTCGATCTGTGTCAGAACAATTTTACAGTTTGCATTCATATGCGCTGTAATTTTAATAATAAAGCGAAATTTAAAATTTTTTTTAATATATTTTTTAATTATTTTTACCGATTGTCAAGTGTTGTAAAATGATAAATTATCGATCATTGTCTTTGTACTATAAATAAAAGTAAAGTCGTCCGACTGTTGTACGATGAGTGTGATTTCCGTTATATGTGCTGTCCGATTAATCATTATAAAGCACGCACGCGGAATATAAAAGTTTTGGGCAGCAGCTGTCATACGCCATATATGTATATAGTTTACTTTTTTATATACCACCCACATTTTCTATTTGTCCTTATATCATTATCTCTGCATGGCTCGCCTGATGCGTTCGTCTCTTGTCCTACAAAAGCATTTTATATACATGCATGCCAAAGTTTACTTGTATTTAAAACAGTTTGTTCCATGCATGATATAATATATATCTATATATAGATCTATAGAGAACTGTAACTTGTAATGGTCCCGAGTACGCGAAAAATAAAAATATAAAAAAAAATGTTAATAAGCATATGCGAGTACTCGTCCTTGTATCATACGTTTGTGCAATTGTCTATCGATTGTTGATTTTTGTTATCGATTTGCCAAATTTTTGTATCGATTTGTATCGATTGTTTCGTTCTGTTTCGTTTACAGGGTGCTGTTTTGTCACCTACTATACGCGCAAGGCGGCTCTGCGGGCCCAGGATGCGCTGCACAACATCAAGACTCTGGATGGGGTAAGTACAACAAATGGGAATGCCCCCACTCTATACATATATATATATATAGCCTAGCATTGTGTAGCGCTTTGACTTGCTCGTTTTACGTTCTGTATGTGTATGTATGTGTTTCGTATGTATCTTATGTATGTATTTTATTGTATGTGTGCGTTCGTAGTTCACCTCGTCAAATTTCTATTTTGCTTTCTAAATAATGCAGCTTGAGAAAGTCAACCGCTGGCGCCCATCGATCGATCGAATGACATAGTTTTCCATTAAACACATATGTACCTCAAATTTCTAATAGCTGCCAGCCATTATATATGTACACACACACACACACACACACACATACACACATACGCACACACACTCATACGTGTTGTTGTGTGGCCAACACAAATGTAAT
This sequence comes from Drosophila lacicola, assembly GCA_035045355.1. Classification (NCBI taxonomy): domain Eukaryota; kingdom Metazoa; phylum Arthropoda; class Insecta; order Diptera; family Drosophilidae; genus Drosophila; species Drosophila lacicola. The sequence goes on along the minus strand of JAWNPB010000131.1, from coordinate 320,961 downwards.
CATCAGTCAATTAGTGGATTCAATTATTGAGGACAATCTCATTGTTAACGTATTAAATGAAGCGTTCACGCACAGGCAAACACTGTAAAGGGACTACCCCTACTATATGCAAGCATATATACAACTATGGCTAGCCTTAACGCGCCTGTGCTACCTTCCAGTTAGCTGCCTTCATTTACATATTCAAATTGTTAATGGAAAATCCAATGGCACTAAAACGAGAGACCTTCACGAAGCTCTGGAGGAGGTGGCTGTGTGTGGAGGGGGGCGGGAGGCGGGGCTTGGTGTGGGCCAACAGGCAAATGACGCCACGTGTGTAATTGTCAAAATAATGACCAGTGTCCAGCTTTATATATATGTATACATACAGCTATACATACATACGCATACGCGCTTTGTTTGTATAAGTAAGTGCCCAGCTAGGCATGTGTGTGTGTGTGCATGTGTGTGCATGCGTGTGTGTGGGTATGTCTGATCCTTTAATGCATTTGGCAGGCTGCCCGAACAACCACCAAGCTCAACCATAGCCTCAACGTCTGCTGCTGTGCAAGAGCTACTTAATTTACCTGAAATAATCGATAGGTAAACAGACGTTAAAACGTCGGCATTTTCTCACAAACACACACACACACACATTTATAGGCCGCTACGTGTGTGTGTGTTTGGGGCCCAACTTGTCAACGGCTTCAATAAATATTTTGTTTTGAAGTGACCATTTCCCTCTATATATAGACCGCAGCGTATGTGTGTGTGTGTGGCGTGTGTGTGTGTGTGGGTTAAGTGGCCAGTTTTATTTTTTCTTCTTTTTGATTCCGTGTTGTGTGACACGTGTGAAAAGACGCAGTTGTGACGCACTTGAAATAATGGTCGGAAAAGTGATTACACTGTAAAACTGTCGAAATGCGATTATTTTTGTGTTAAGCCCAAAAGTATGCAATGATTTTTTGACTTAACTTTCACTTGAGTGAGGGAGAAAGAGAGAGACACAGTGAGAAGAGTAAGAGAGAGAGCGAGTGCGCTTTAAGGGAATTTTGAAATTTCATATAAAAATTAATTATAAAAATAAAATTCCAAGTTCTCAATGCTACCCTATTTTAGACACTTTTTAATTCTATATTTTTGGCAGCTTGAATACACGAGTTAACAAAGGAATAATTGTAATTAAAATGTAAGAAAGAGAGATACACAAGTGAGAAGCATGAGAAGCGAGTGCTCTTTAAATACATACAGGCAATTATAGAATTTTAGCTGTAAGAAAAAATTCGAAGTTCTCAAACAATGCTTCCCTATTTAAAAAATTAGTTAATTCTATATTGCTCGCAGTTTAAATTCAAGTGTAAAACAAATTTAATAATAATTTCAAATACTTCAAACAGACTTTTTTTGAATAACAAGCCGGAAAAAAGAACAGTCAAATTAAATAAATTTTAATAACACTTTATAAACTTATTTTGAATAAATATATAACTTATTTAATTGTTGTTGATTCTTGTAAAAGAATTTTTAATTTTATTTTTTTTAATATTTATTTAAAAACTGAAATAAATTAAGTTAGAAAATTTTGAAAATTTCTCGCAGTGCTTTAATTCAAATCCCAATGTTAAGTCCGCGCTTAAGCTGCCCCCCCTCCCTCTCTCTCTATCTAGCCACTCTCGCTTTATCCACCCCTCTCTCTCCTTCCCCAACAGCTTGACAAACCGAACATTTCGCAATATTTTCATAGCTAATTGACAATTTGAACGGCAATCACACATGAAATATCCCAGCACAAGCAAAAAACAAAAAAACAAAAAAAATAAAGAAGAAAATAAATGAACAACTAGAAGGCAAATCGTTTTATAAACCAATTGTCATTAAAGTGAAAAGGGTAACAATTTGAGTACATGGGGCTAATACATATCGAAAGCCGAGCCTTACACAAATGGACAGACAGCTAAATTGTGCATGGGGCAGCGGGCAGGAGGCAGTTGCGGGGTTGGGGGAGGTACTGGGAAAAGAACAGCAGCAGCAACAGCAGCGACGTCCTGGACAGGCCACTTAACTCATTCAACTGTCAATTTTGAATAATAGAGCAGCAAAATGACGCAACAGCGAATGGGAGCGATCCGGGTAGGGGGCGGAGCCAGGGAGGGGGGCACGACGTAACAGCTGAGGCAGTGACATTTTCTCGTAATTTGTGCAAAACCTTTTGACCAGACAACAGGCCAGATAGGCCGGCCAGACGGGCCGAGCAGCAGCTCCGGCTCCAGCTCGAGTTCCAGTCCGAGTTCTTGAGCATTTCATTTCAATTTCAGCACAACAGTCACTCACTCAGTCAGTCACTCACTCAGTCGCTCAGTCATTCGCTCAGTCAGTCATTCATTCATTCACTTAGTGCAGCTCTCTCTCTGTCGTCGTTCGGCCACGTTTTTTATGCCGCGTAGCCATTTAGAAAAATGGTTAACAAAGAAAAGTTCATAAGAACGAGTTGTACAAGTATGTGCAGCAAACAGAAAAGGACATCGCCTACCCAAAGTAGATATATTCTTTACCCAAAGCAACGCAAGAGCTATATTCACTACATCCTTCGGTTTGCCCAGATGCTAAGGCGTGACGATCTCAGAGATCATACATATACTTATGTTCGCCCAACCATAATTATCATATGCAGTTCCTTATACAAAGTAATTTAAATCGATTTGTGACCTTATGTCCAGTTATGACCTTAAAGCAAGTAACTTATATATCGATATATATTCCAGGATATATCGGAAAAAATTGATTTTTCAACTAAATTTTATAATATAGAACTTAATTGACTGATAAAATTAAATCTAGACTTCAAAGTGAATATAAAATAGCCATATAATTGGAAGTACTGAATATATTTGAGTGTATTTATGATTAAATATACTCCATTGGCCCAAATCGATAAATATCGATACACAAACAACAAACTAATGTGTTTTCTTTTTTCGCCCTGCCTGTTTATGCATTTCTCTATATGTTGAAATACAACTGCGACTACCTGCGAATCGATAAATATCGATCTTCAACTTTCTTAGATTATTCCAGCCCAAAAAAATCAAATATCAAATGCTATGCAGGTGCTCATACGCTCCTAAGTACAAGTTTCTATACTAAATTATCTATTTTAGTTACAGACATTTTCTAAAATCGATAATTATCGATGTTCAGCGATATTTTGTTTTGACACATTTTATATGCGTGTCAACCGCTTAAAATGTATGCTCAATCTTAATGAACTTTCTAAATGCGCACAGTGTATTTCTCAGTCGACCATCTATTTTTTTGAACCACTTCTAGCCTTGGCATGCGCTCTAGAAAAAAGTCCAGCAATTGGTGCAATTCTAATATGATTGTAAGTATTATTATTATCATTTGCCGCTGTTGGCGCCTCTTAACTCAATGAAAAGTTAATTGAAATCAAAGTAATGGCAGTAGACCCGTTGCCAACGGTCCTGTCAGGTCCTGGCATCGAGGACAGCTGAGAGCCTTATCGGTTTGCTCAATGAATGTAAAATAAATGAAAAATTGTTAAAAGCAGAGCATTCAATTGCACAAGTGCTAATGGCCACGTTAATGAAATGGACGCTTGATTTTTATGTCCCCCGCCCCCAACTCCCCTTGCTTGTCTGCTTTTCTTTTTAGCCATTTCATTAGTTTCATGAACATTTGTTAGCCTTTGCACTTGCCTTTTGTAGCAACATTCTTGTTGCATTTCATTCGGTATCATGGTAATGAAATCTTCAAAGCACACAAACAGAAAGGTAGCTGAAAAACTTATCAGTCGAGTGGGTGGGCAGAGGGGGAGGGAGACAGCACTCATGTGTCCTGGCATAGCCTGAGAGCCAGAATTGCAATTCAGCAGCTGCTGGTAGCTATTAAAAAACAAAAAAACAGTAGTCTTTGCTCTTTGCTCTGCTAATGCCATCCTACTCTAACTTATCTCTCTCTCTCTCTTTCTTTTGCCATTTTACAGATGCATCATCCCATTCAAATGAAGCCTGCGGATAGTGAGAACAGAAATGGTAAGTTTTGCAACAAAAAAAAAGTAAAGGAAATGCATTCTTTTTTATGCTATTTGCCCTTTGTCTGGCTGATTGCTGAGAATATGTCCAGTCTTGCTTTTTACGGCCATGCCTTGTGGTCTTAATCGCAACTTGTATCGGAAAACATGCGCCTACCATATGCATGAATAATGGCCGGGCGGCAGTCAAGTAAAGTAAGCTTGTGGCGGCCCACTAAATCGATTAAGGTCTTTGTCTCTGTCTCCGTCTCTGTTCCGGTCTCTGTCTGTGGCATTGAAAGCTTAGACGCCTAGAACACGCTCTGAATAAATACAATTTCAATAAGCGCACAACTGTTAACCAGACACGTAGCTGCTCCTGCTCCTGCCCTCTCTTTTTCTCTCTTTGATTCCCCCTTTGACTAACTCGACTATAAATTGCAGCCGCGTCAACAGCAACTAAAAAGCCAAACACTAAAATACCAAAGTACCCAACTACATGTTGACCAGGTGGCAACTCTGGTCAAGCAAAGCCCAACCAAAATGAAAATCTTTATTGAGCCTTTTTTTCCCGTGGTATGCGCCATGACCAACAACAGACGCGTCTGCGACGCCATTTTGCCGCGCGTTGCGCTTCCGTTTCCGCTTCGTGCGTGTAGCTAATGCTTCGTCTCCCTTTTTTGTTAACAATTCTTCTATTAAAAGTCAATGCTCAGATATCGTTATCATTTCTGTTTCCTTTTCCGATCGTTGTCTACCTTTTTTGGGCCTTTCAGACTGTTTCTAATTGCTTTTCCGGGCTACTTTTTGAACTGTTTATAATTGCTTTTACGGCTGTACTAATTTGTTCTTCATCAATTGGGCTTTTTGTGTTTACCTAGGCACTCAACATGGAAGATTTCGGGAAGCTTTTCGTATGGCATACTTCTTACACTGAACTACAATATTGAAGTATCTGGGAATTATGCATAGACTTAAGTGCACCTTTTATTCTTCTACTAAATCACTTTGGGATTAATTCGTAATAAATTCTTCATTCCTCTACTAAATCTTTTGAGATTAATTCGTATATTAATCTTCAATATCTTTTGCTCTCATTATATATTCTCACATCTTTGATCAGTTTATTTGGCCCCTCGCATATATCTGCAAATTTTTAATTTTTTTCAATCACTTAACGTGCTCAACAAGCACCACAAAATAATAATTGTTGTTGTTCTTGTTGTCTTGTGCGTCACGCTGTACGCGTGACAAAAATAAATCACAAAATTAAAAATACGTAACATAGAAATTTTATGGTAAATTAAGAAAATGTGAAATAAAGAGTTTCCTAGTTGGCTATGAACGACTAAGAGATGCCCATACATACAGATATGTCGAATATTGAGTTACAAGTTTGAATAACAAGAATGGAAATCGATATTTATCGAGTTGAGTATCGAAAAAACTTTAATATTTACCAAAATTAGCATCTCTAGCTCTGATATTCCCTGAGGTCAAAGGGTTGATTGAAAGTGTCGGTTGATCAGCTGATAAAGATATACATAAATACATAATGAAATCAGAGCTGTCTCAATCTGCTTCTTATAAGCATTTGCCCTATGCATGCAATATACCCATTGTCAATGGATACAGGGTATAGAAACTGTCACTCAGCAAATTGAAACTGCAAAATATCGCGTATGCTTCAAACCAAACATATTTATAGCTAAAATACTTAAAATAGAAATGCATTCAATATTCTGTGAGCAATTACGCTACGCATAATGCGTAATGCAGCCCAAACATTATCTCAGATATATTTGTGTCTAGAAGTGCCAAGAAATTAATTATAACAAGGCGCAGCAATAACAAAGCTATTAAAATTGGAAAGCTTGCAAACACGCAGAATATTAAATACACTAAAAGAAAATTGAACTAAAAACAAGAAATTTTGAATAATTACAAAAACTTAATTTGCGGACGTCTGCCTAAAAGATAATATGCCCCGTGGCACTTAATCAATCTAGATTTCGTAGTACCCCTATTGAGTAGAGTATATTTTGGCCAAAATAAATGCAAAACAAATATATGCCGCATAATTTCAAATGCCACACGATATAAGCAAATGCAACAAGTGCAAAAGTTGTCTTACACTCACTTACCCCACACACCCTACCCCCTACCCCCTTCCCCGAACGGACCAAAACCAAGCCCCCGCCACGCCTCCTGCGTGTTTGGCAAAATGTTTTGGCGACACTTGACAAAATGCCAGAAATTCTAAACACTTTTAGCCGTTTGTCGTTGGCCTTTTGGCTGCCCTTTTTGCCGTTGCCAGCTTCTACTTTGCGAGCTGCTTTGAATTTTTCGCACAGAGTGAAAGAGAGAGCGTGTGTGCATTTGTCTCGCTCTGGCTTGCAGAGTGCTGTCTCTTTCTGGTCGCCTGCCTAATCATGGCAAATTAATTATTTGCTGCAGTGGCTGCACATTTTACGCACACTTTTATTTATGCCGCTTGGCTTTCTAATTAATGAGTATATTCGCGAATTGTCAGCCGCTGACAGGGTAGCCCCCCCCCCCCCCCCCCCCACACACACACCCTTCACAGCCCCTACCCTCCCGCAAGTAATTCCATGACGTGACGTCTTTTGGACAACAACAACAACATATGACTTTATTTTAGAGCGGGCCGCGGTATCTTTAGATCTGCGCTTGAGTCATAAGCATTTTCATGCTTGCAATTTGTGTATCCGCATCTATTAGATACTTTGCTGCTGGTCACATTAACACACTTTTCAATTCAATTATGGCATACTATGGGCTCGCGTTGCAAACACAAAGCGCTTTTCTATGTAGCCAGCATGGCTGAGCCGCAGTCGAGACTCTTGAAGTGCGCCTCAATTGATTTTCGCACATTTGTTGCTCGTTTAGCGGCTGACGTGATCGCTTGTTTAGATACAGCCATGAGTATGTATCTGACAGATGCATTTACACACGTAAGTAGCTGAAGTTCGTTGGGATTTTGTACAATTTATAGCCAAGATGTTAATTGTGAGCAGCGTTTCGTTTAACTTGGCGTTAAATGTGTTAAATATTGTACAAATCGGAGTTTTTCTGTTTTTTGTTTGAATAAGAGCATAAAAATTAGCTAAGAGCGCGATTAGGTTAACTACTTCGGCTAAAGCTGAAAATACAGTGAAGAGTCTACTATAGAGGAGCTTCATTGGGCGGAGATCTTATACTCTGCCCTATTTGTCCTACATATGTATATATAAATACATGTATTTATGCATTTGAATGTTATAAAAGCCTGAGACATGGTATCGATATTTGTCGATATTTTAGAAACGGGACAAGACATCGAAACATGTTATTATACAAGAATATATATATATATATAAATAACCTAGTTTATAAATTTTCAAGATGATGGATGGACTCTTGATCTTCAACCCGATCAAGAATACATAAATCCTTAAGAATCCGCTATGACTTATTCTAACTGTAATAGCCTTTTGAATCATGTTGATTGGGTTCAGGGTATGATTATCAATAGTATTGTATTTTTTAATAGAAATTTACCGTATTCCTTTTATCAAATCGTCGACATCGCTTAGAGCGTTAGGGTGTCCACTCAAAAGAGCTGTCACTGTATTTAAATGCAAAGTGAGGTTAGGCGCACAGTTGAGGTTAGAATTGTTTAACTTCCACGTCAAACGCAAGCTTCAAAACACTTACCGTTAATTGCACCAACTGCTCTTCCCGAACCCAACGAAGAAACTTCATGGGGCTGCACTTATGCAAGAGCGAGACAGACGCCAGGCAATCATCTTGTTTTAACTCTAAAAGACAAACAACAACAACAAAAGGAACATAAAAAAAAACGCTGAGTCAGCCGGCAGCAGCGCGAATGCGCGAAACAAACATAAACAAACAAACAAAACAAAATAAAATAAAAGGCAAGCAAAGAGCGTAACTAATTGACTTTCAGTTAGCCACAAGTGTCGAAGAGCGCGCCAACAGCTGTGCAATTGGCCGCTAAGAGAGCGGCCCCCGTCAGTGTGTGGGAGAGAGCGAAAAAGAGAGAGACCGAGCGTGCCAGCCGGCGCAATGGCATTGCCAGCGGCGAAATCAAATGAAATTCAAAGTGCAGCGCAATTGCCGATCGAGCAAAGCCAAGCATGCCGCGAGCCGGGCAACGACGGGTCGTTCAGTCTTCCCAGAGACAGTTAGTCGATCGGTCGCCGGACGCGTCGATAGCCGCACGCTCGCAATTTGTCATACGTGAAAAGCGTATTCAATAGAACTTTGTCGCCGCAGTTTGCCGCAGTTCGCCGCAGCTAACAGTCATCGATCGCGCACGTTTTTTTTGTATTTGTTGTATTTGTTGTTTCGCTTGAAAAGTAAACAATAAATTAAATTCTTTAAATTAAATAAATGCGCTGCGCTTAATTGAAGTGAATTGAAACTAAATTTGTTGCGATCGATTCCCTAGGCTTACACGTACTCAATTGATTGAAAATGTCGCGCACTTAACTGTCATTAACAATTATTGTGAAATTGAGTAAAGCTGGCAAATATTTTAAAAGAAAAATAAATAAAAACAATACTTAACAAAGTTTTTTACAGTTGGAAATGTGCAACTATTGCAGCCCATAAAGTGCCTTTATATATAGTTTTATGCTTACTTAAAGCCTTTGTATTTTGGCCTAAAATAAGTTTCTATAATTAATACTAAATAATTGCTCAGACACTCAGTCGCTCAGTTATTCAATTTGCCAATTGCCAAAATGTAAACAACGCGAAACAAAACCCCAACAACAATATGCAAATAAGCTCCGTATTGACAAAAGACTTTAAGCAAAAAAAAAACCTTAAACAAATAAAAAATAAAATTCAAAAAATTATAATAAATCTGAGCAACTGCAGCAGCAGCCGCTGCCGCTGCTTGACTCATGCCAGCCGGCTTCTCAGTATCTCAGCTCCTACAGCTGGTTAATTATTGTGAACCGGCGTCGCCCGCCAATCCGCCCCTTTTGCCACCTTTGTCAAACGGCCGCAACCAGTTTTTCATTTCAATTTCAATTTCCATTCAATTTCGCTCTTGCTGCTGCTGCTGCTTCTTCTTATATATAAAGAAATATATATGTATATATATTGATATGTATCTTAACGTCGACACAGATATGGCAATTGAGCCGTTATTAAGTCAGCTGTTTTCTGTTTTTGTCGTTTTGTTTTGCTTCGAGTGCATTGCGAACACCCGCAGATACTTTAATTGTATCTGCAATTGCTGCTCTCAAACCCTCAGATACTGTATCTGTAGCTATGGCTCTGGCTACGTAAATATCTATAAAGATATGCCTTAAATACCTTAACTGTATCTATAGCTGTGGCATCATATGTATCTATATCTAGAGCCTACAGATATTTTGTCGGCAGATGTAGCTTTGGATACGAAAGTATCTGTAAAGATATTTCCCAAATCTTATATCTGCATCTATAGCTATGACTTTAAATATATCTATATCGATATCTTACAGATACTTTATCTGTTTTTCCATATCGCAGATACCTTATCTGTATCTACATCCCTAAGATACCTTACCTGTATCTGTAACTGTTGCATCTATATCAACATCCTATCTGAAGCCAATTCTCCATATGCATCTGTATCTATATCCCGCAAATATTTTATTTGTAACTGTAGGTGTTACTCCATATACATCTTATCTGTAGCTATTTCTCCACATGCATCTGCATCTATATCCCGCAAATATTTTATCTATATCTGTAGCTATTGCTCCATTTGTATCTGTATCTGTGCCCGCGTTATTCTAGTTGCGCTTGCGTGGCCCGCGTCGAGCCATTGCCAAAAGCATTTGTGGAATGCCACCAAATGGAGAAATTTTCCCATGTTGCGTGTTGCAAGTGCGTTTTGCCTTGTTGCAGCTGCAGTTTGTCATGTGGCACAAGCCACACATGCGGCACGCTCGACTTGAAATATGCGCATAATTGCAGTGCGTAGCAAATGCGAATGAAATATCACTTAGATACCAATGTGAAATAATCTCTAGAAATTATATTTCGCACTTTATCAATTGGACACACGGTATAAGTTTACAAAGATATTCTCAATATGACCTGAATGGTTACAAGGGATTGTTCAGAACAGATGACGCACATTATTATTGTGATAGATACATTATATCATTCATAGATATATGTTATATTAATTAATCTAGTAGAGTTATTTACCTAGTGACTAATTTGTTATGACAGCTGAACTTAACTTTAAAAAAACAAACGTTATATTGACTAGAAAATTATCTTTGACTAATTAATGAATATCTTTACCTCCCTTTTCACCAATCCAAGCAGAACTTCAATTAGGCATGAATGGCATTGCACAAGCTGAACAAACTGATTTCCTAATCATAATTGCAGACAATTCCACGCTATTCTATTCTATTCTATTCCCAACCATTCTATTGGCTGAACTATTGTCATTGTTTGGGAATTATGCTAAAAGCCTTGCTTGAACTACAAGTATTGTCCAAAAGAGTCTTAGAACGACAACGGACAGACCCATACCCATAGACAATGCTGTGAGCTGCGGCATGCTTAACATACATCATTTTCTTGTCACGGCCTGGGCAGAGGGTCGGGTAGCAGGAGTCTAGAGTCAAAGACATTGCCACATGATTGTGCAATGCCATTCAGCAAGTGCTGCGACTGCGGCGGCGGCTGCAATGAGAGCTCAGAGACATTGGGGCAATTAATTGAAGAAATCACGCACTTAGAATCCCAAATGCAGTATGGTCATAAATTCTGAATAGAGATAGAGAGTGAGAGAGATAGAGAGAGAGAGAGAGCCAGATGGGGGCGAAAGACAGCGAGGTGGACGGAGAACAAAGCGAGGCGCATTGAATGACTTTGGGGACACCATAACGATGACTTCTATGGCCTGGACACAGGCACAAATACGGCTAACGGGCGGCTGCCTCTATGAAAGACAAAAAGCATATAAAAAAAATTCAACGACAATTGAAAAAGCAAAGAAAAACTGTGAAGAAGCAGCAGCGACACAATTCTAAGGCAGGCGACAAGTTTTGCATATTAAAAGGCAGAAAGAAAAAAAACAAACAAGGCGAGCATGCCTGAACAGCAAATACTCTGTAAACAGCGCTCGGGTTTTTCCAAGCCACAATTTCTAGTCTTCCAACTATGAACAAATCATTTTTTAAAGAATTTGTTGTGCATTTGTAGAGCTTTGACATGATATTCTAGTGTGTGCGTATATCAAAAATATATCCCATATTGATAATATAAATAGAGAGGTCGCCAAAGCCAGCATTATATATTTATTATATTATAGTAGATAGTTAAGGGGCGTTTCCAAAAACTAAAACATTTGATATATTTGTATTATATACGAGAAATTAGACGCTGACTTTGCTGTTTGTAGAATAATAATCCAGGAGATAGTAGATATCAAGTTGATAAGGAGAATTAGTCCGAATCTTCAACAAACTTGAATACATTAGATTCTAATTTTCCAACTCAATCTCTGGCTATGACAGTCTCTGAGATCGACCCATTTATCAAAAGAGATCCACTAAGTGCCTCGACTCGACTGTTGCGGCTGATCAGGTACTGCAATATACCCCATTATTGGTCACTTATAATGGCTACAGGGTATACAAAACTCAAGATTGAATAACAAATTGTATGGCAAATTATTGTGTATGGTAGCTGCATGTACATTGTTGTCGTAATTGTTATTGTTGTTGTTGTTGCAGTTGTTGTTGCTGCTGCTGCTATTTTTTTATAGCTTCTTTCACTCCAATTGTGGACGTCAGTTGAGGCTGGCACAAAAACGAATGCGCCTCAATCAGAGAATTTTAATTATTATTTTCAATTATCGAAAATGGTTTTGCGTCTGTTTCAATATGCCGCATATATATAGATATATACATATTATTTTCTTTTTCTCCCTTTGTCGTTTTGGGGTTTTTCAAGTGTTTTGCTGGGGCGTCTGTTTGCATTTTGTACCCTCGAGCCGCCCCCCTTAAAGTGTATCTGTATCTGTGGATCTGTGTATCTGTATCTGCTGCTATTGTTGAGGCGTTGCTCGTAATTAGGGGGCGTTTCAATTGCGGCATATGGTTTTATTTTAATTAAATTTCTTGTCGAGATAAGCGCTTCGGTACACCCAAAACCGCAGCCACAGCTGGCCCTTCAGTTCGCGACTGAGCGTGGCTTTTTAGATCCCAACTAGTATTTGTTACTGATTTTTTTTTATGTGTTGGCTTCTTCTAATGTCCGACGACAAGGGCAATGAGTACTTTTCGAGTGCTCAGTTTTGTTTTGTTAAGCACACACAAAAATCGGAGCCAAACAAATCCGCTGAAATACGATCGAGAGTGGAAACAACTGAAGCTTTTAGCGTGTAGCTGCAAAAGCCACAAAGCTGTTAACTGATAAATTAAACAACTGTCGCCGGGCTCTGAAACGCGAAACAATAATAAACAAACAAACATAATGTGCGCCGCAGAGCCGCTGCGTTCGCAAAGTCAGGCAATCCAGTATACAACAGTAGTAAAAAGCTCAGATACATAAGCCCAACTCTGCCATATTCCTATATAGAAGCACACACGATTTTTATCAGCTTCGACGAGCGCAAATTGCATTGGCCAAAAGGCACAAACACAATGCAAAACTCCAAACTCAACAACAACAAAAATCAAAATAAAACCAAAATTACTCAAAATGATTTGCTCTTTTGTGTATCTGTGAGATACTCGTGATCAGGTGGCGGCTGTGATCAGCGCTGCTTAGCACGCGTCACTTGATGAGACCCCCAATTTAAGGCTTAGATACACTACACTACGAAACGAGCTTAAGGCTGATACCGAAAGCTATGCGACGGTCTATAAACCAATGTGGGTTTTCTTTTCTATATAAGTAAAGATCTGTATAGTCAGTTATTGATATTGGAAAGAAGTGCTGATAAATGTGTCTATAAAAAGAGAACAAAAAAAACACGATATTTTATCACATGTTATCACAAAAAAACTATTATATTTAAACATTATTCAACCTAACAAATTTTTATATTACCTTCAATGTACATTTTAATTTCATTTAAGGGATCTCAGGCTTGGAATATGAGATATACAAATATATTTAAGTAAAGATCCATAGAGCAGTTTTCATAGGACTTTACCTATAGTTTAAAAGCTACCCATAGGAATCTAGTATAGAGAGACCTGTGGATATCTCTTTTAAAGATTTTAAGCAATAAATTTGCTCATCTTCATCTGATTACAATTCCAATATTATATACTCTCCATATATAATCTATGTAATAAGGTTCTTCTCATTTTAACAATTCAAACTTTATGGTTGATTCAAAAAAATCTTGCTCTTACTTCATTTAATTATTCCTCACAATAATTTCTGAGCAAATTTGTGTGGTACATAGAGTATAACAAATTCGCATTTGCATTTTGTGTGTGTGTGTGTAGAGTGTGTGGTTTTTCATTTTGTCGCAAATGCCATTTAGCCGAAACGAAAAATGCCAAAACTAAAAGGCAACAATAATAATGATAATTTTGTATTCGTATTCGTATTCGTATGTTCGAATGTCGGATGCCGCGCCATGCGGTTGGGCACTGCCAGCCGCACATCGTGAACTGAGTACACAATGGCTAAAGTACACACACAGGCACACACACACACGCATACACATGCAACAACTACAACTGTGACAAAAACAAAAAGCTAAAGAAACAAAAAATGAGAAGAAAAAAAAGTAGAATCAAGTAAAATAAACCGCACGACAGCGCAAAAACGGCAGCGAAAAAAACGCGAAGCTGGCAGTTTGTCACTCAATCGCCCCGCAATCAGTCGCGCTTTTTATTTGTCGTCGGTCTGCGGCATAGAACGCCGCCGAAGATACACGCGCATATCTCTGTATCTCATAGATACATTGGCAGTTACCACAAAGCGAGACGTGCGCGTCGCTGCAAGTCGCTTGAGCTGCGCACGCGCGTCTTCAACTCGAAGTGTCAAAATGTATCTATCGCATTAATTGTATCTGACAGATACAAAACCAAAATAAGAAAAATAATGCACTGCAATGCCAACTATGCAGCATTGTTGTTGTTGTTGTTATTGTAAAATGCACATGTAGAACAAAGACTTTAAGTACAGTGAAGCTACCGAAAGAAATTCTTATTTTAGGTTCATCTGTCTAAGGCTATTGTATCTGTAAGATGCAGATACATTTAATGCATATAATTATTGTACTGCTTCTTTAATTTGTATTTCTTCGTGTATTTTAAACAACAAGCACAAAGACCCAGCTGTACAGTGAAGCTTGCCTAACAAGTTCTCGTTAGGCTTTTATCACTGAAGAGCTCCTTTTTGAACTCTTTCGCTAAATGCACAGTGAAGCTTGCCTAACCATGTTAGGCATTTACTACTTAGCTTTGCCAGAAAAGTACTTTTAAGCTTAATTCGCATAGACAGTTATGACTGTAGTGAGCATACAAAATCAGAAACCACATTAATACAGTGAAGCTTGGCTTACAGACTTATGCGAAATTGCCTTTAAGTACAACAGTTATTACTGTACTTACATTTAATGCAGCGTTGCTTGTTTAACAAACTTGCAAAGAACTTTTTTTAGGGCTAATCGAATAAGTAAATAAGTACAGTAAAGCTTGCTTTGACAGCTCCCCTTTGAACCCAACTTGCTTAGTCAGTCATCACTGTACTTGCTATTGAAGCAAAGGCTTTGATTTTTAGGCGATTGCCCCTGTTGTAGCATGTCACTTGATGATTAAATTAAAGTACAGTGAACCTTGCTTAGTAAAATGTTGTAAGCTGCATTTGCTATCAACGTACCTAGGCAGTTATTACTGTACTTGCCTTGTACTTGTTGTTGTTAAGTGACAATAAAATGCAAAACAATTTGGAAAGCTCCTACAATTCCACTTAGGCAGTTATCACTGTGGTTGCCATGTACACGCTGAGCTAGAAGTGCAGTAAAAATGTTGTTTGCAAAACTAAAGTGTATATTAACCCACCTAGGCAGTCATCACTGTTGCTGTTGATAAACCCTATTTACCTGGACTGAATATGCATGTAGGAACGTGTCGAATGTATTTAAATAAATTTGCTGTACAGGCACAGCAACAGCAACAGCTGATTCGTTACAGAGAACAATAGCTAAACAACAATGCATCCAATAGTTCTCTCTCTCACTCTCACGCTGTAAATATTTATATATGTACATATATACGACATATTTGTGTAAAAGTTAAACCGATTTCCGATCCAGTTGGTAACGCTTGAATGCCGCAGTCTGTTCGGGGTGTGCCCCAAACACAAACACAAACACAAATACAAACACAAATACCCAGAGAGAGCATCATAAATGCTGGCATCTTCACGATCTGAGAGCCCGAACTCATACCTGAGCAAAATGGGTACGTGCGTAAAGTCTAGCTCAAGGTCGCCATTGACTGCGCCCTAAGTTCCATATATATATATACTCAATTGTATATAGTAGACATATCTATGTACTTTGCTATGATACAATACGGGAAATTTGTTGACTTGCCGCGAGTGCCGCATTTGTGCAAATATTAAAAGATGCCTTAGGCAAACAACTAGCACAAGTGTCATTAAATTGAAAACATCTATAAGAAAAGGCCACGCAATGGCTCTAGATGTGTGTGTTTTCCCTCACATATATCATTTTAAAACAGATCCAGAGAGTGAGTGGGAGAGAGAGAGAGGGAGAAAAGAGACATCACGTAATGGATTTCTTGGCGTCAGCATGAAAATGAATCACTTGGCCGTAAGCAAAGTAAATTCCAATTGAAAATAATCAGTCGGTTAGCTGACTTTTCTGGCTGGGCCGGGTAGACGAGGGCTACAAATGCGTATTGCCCGGCAACAAACGGAAATTGTCAGTTGTCAATTTTTTGAGAACAGCAGCAACAACAACAACAACAAACAACACAACAAAGGTGTGCGGCATATTAAATACAAAATGTCAACAGCTCGTCAACCCAAAAGCGTAAACCCAAAAATACTTATACACATTATGTATATATATATGCATATCTATGTATATCTGAACATAAATGCCCAGCTAAAAAGAGTGCACATTAAAAAAAGGGCAAAACAATTTGGTTTAAAATGCTTGAGCCATTTTTTTTTGGAGGGAAAATCACAATCCTAAAATATATAGTTCTTCATTAT
The DNA here is from genome assembly GCA_035045355.1 of Drosophila lacicola. NCBI lineage: Eukaryota > Metazoa > Arthropoda > Insecta > Diptera > Drosophilidae > Drosophila > Drosophila lacicola. Next base: position 304,694 of record JAWNPB010000131.1, on the reverse strand, counting down.
GTGAACTATTAATTTTTTATGTAGTATAGGTATTGTAGCTATTGTAGTATCAATCTGATTCGTAAGGTTAACATTCTTAGGCATTAGTCAAATTCCCTTTGTATAGACTTCACAATCTTCAAAAACTCTTATTCTAATATTATTATTTTCTATATAATATATTACATTTTCTCTCTACTTACCTGGAAGGCCATCTTCTCAAATATTTCATGTAAAGATATAAACATATACTCCTCAATCCTTAAATCAATAATTCTCCCGAGAATAAAGTCTCTGGAATAAAAAATAAATAAATATATCAAAATATAAATATCAAAATAAATATATTAAAAGCATAATTGTATAATTTTCAGTGCGCTTCAATTAGATTTTCATTTTAAAGACTTGAGATAAATATATCGAAAACATAATTGCAGCTTTCTTGTCTAGACCCTCTGCTCTCTCTCTCTTTAAGCTTTTTCACTTCGATATAATAAATATATAGTTAGTTTTTGACAACATAAAACGCTACCCATATCTATTGGTCATATATTAATTTTTTTGCGTATCTCTCTCTCTCTCTCGCTCTTTTTCTCTCTTTCTCTGTCTCCCTCCCTCTCCCCCTCTCTCTCTCTCTTTCTTTCTCTCTTTCTCTCTCTCTCGCGCTCGAGCTCTTTTTCTCTCTTTCTCTCCCTCTTTCTCTCTCTCTCTCTCTCTCTCTCTCTCTCTCTCTGTCTCCCTCTCTCCCTCTTTCTCTCTCCCTCTCTCTCTTTCTCTCTTTGTCTCCCTCTCTCTCTCTCCCCCTTTCTCTCTCTCTCTCTCCCCCTTTCTCCCTCCCTCCCTCCCTCTCCTCTCTCACTCTCTTTACATAACCTCTCTAACCTCCGAAAATAAATGGCCAGCGCAATCCATGTTTTTTAACATGCTTCAAATGCTTCAGTTTATAATGAAAATGCGTCGCTTTACGCTCTAAAAATTTTCAGATACCCGCACATTAACCAAAGTTCAGAGTGTAAATGTGAAGTTTATGAAGTTTATGCGATAATTGTTGTAGTAGCAACAACAACAACAACAACAAAACACTAAAGCAGAAGCAAAAGTCAAGATAAAGTACAAAAAAAGCACAAAGTGTAAAGTCGCAGATACTTAAATATAGATGATATCCAGACCGAGGTGGCTCAAGTCAAAGTACTATGGTAATTAGGCTAATCAGTTCTAACCGAGGCTTATGCAACCCTGTGCTAATTTCTAAGCGCAGCAATTGGAAAAAATATACAAAAAAAAAACAGTTTTTTAATATAGTCGCAGTCATGTGTTGACCGAGTTGACAAATTGGTTAGTTGGCAGCGTGCAGCGAGGCGTAACTAAAAAATAATAATAATAATAATAAATAATTACAAAACAAGTCAAATGGCAGCAGTTGCAACATTGCCACACGCCGGATGCCACATGCCGCATTATGCTATTATATACATGCATATATGATTGCAGCAGCAAATCAATTGCATTTACATGCTGCAATCACTTGTGAACGATGTGTGGCAATATGCACTTCACTTGCAACAAGGCTCAAGCCCCAAAAATACAAAATGCGTTCCAACAATATTTGCACTTTCTTCGTAGAGCTTCATGTACTCTACTATATAGGCATATGTATATACGTGTGTAAGCATATGAGTTTCGTTTATTTACGCATATTTATGTCTATATGTTGACCAAGTACAAACAACATGGTCCATCAGCAACAACGACAACAACAGCAACAACTAGAAGAAGAGGCAGTCTGTCAATAGACTGGCAAACGTCAATTTAGCTGGGCCACAAGAAATTGAAAATAGACAGACCCGACAAGTTGTGGAAAGCATAGAAATGAATAGAAAATGAAAATAAATAGAAAATAGTTGACATGGAAATATACTTCACAATCCCAATGAACGCATCAATATATTTAAAGACAAACAATAACAATCGATTGTCACATGAAAAATATCGAATTGTCTAGATTTATGGACATATGTTTCGCAGTTTTTAGGTTTATCAACCCCAATTCTTATTTGCATAGCTGCCAAGTGTTAATCAACTGAAGAGAATTGTCAAAAAACAGCTAAAATTGTTGTAAGCATGTGTTATTGCTGGAAAAAAATCGATAAGTGCGATGAAAATATCGATAATATGAGAGCGGCGCTTCTCTATGAACTCTATCGCTAAGTTCTGTCAAAATGTTTTAAGAAAAACGAAATTGTTCGAAGATAAACTAAATTGTTTAAGGAAAGACAAGGAAAGAAAGATATTTCCAACAGTTTTTTGCTTATTTTAAACCTATTGATAATATGACAGTGCACTTTTCTATTATCTTTTGTGAAAAGGGCTTTAAAATTATTTCGAAAATGAACCTTAAAAAAAGCAAAAGAAGGTTTTGAACAATTGTTTTCCACCCATTTTTCGATGTAATGTGTGAATTTTACAAAGTGAATAAAACACTTAATCATTAAGAAAATAATTAAATATGTACAACACAGCCTCACAAGGAAAGAATGTGTTGAATAATTTTCCCAGCTCATAAGAGCAACAATTTAGTTATCATGTCTCAGGTCAGTAAACAAATGTAGACAATGCCTAAACAAAGAACATCTTTGTATTCCATTGAATTTCAAAGATGATCCTCTATATTATAGAGAATAAATGTTATTACTCTGAGCTATTAAAATGGCATATTATGATCGACTCGGCTTTCTCTTCTTGATATTTTAGTTAGAGAGAATTTCACATAGTAATAAACCAACTGAGACTTTACTTGCTGTAGTTATTGTTGTTTTTTTTGTAAATAAATAAGCTTAAAATTTCACAATTCATTTAGTGTTATGTGTCGACAGTTGTTTAGTTTCGGTTTCGGATTCCGCAGCTAGACAGACACGCCCCTACACAAACAGACACCCGCCCCTCTGCAGCTAAACACCTTATACATAGGCCTGGGTTATATAAGCACAGACGTTCGTTTCTTTGCAGCTATTTTCAAGCTGATTAGAGTCAGGTGTCATATTATGTACCTAAATGCTATATATAGCTCTTTATAGGGAGAGTTAGAGAGAGGTGTTTACCTATGGGCGTGGCATTTGTGAAATTCGCTTTGGCCTGAAACAGATGCCTGGAAAGTTAGGTTTGTTTAGCTGCTGCTACGTTTAATAGTTTTTTATATTTAATTTTTATTGAAATTTTTATTTGCTGGTTGGCTATTTTTGAAGTGCAATACGAAAAAAGTGCACATAAAAATTGTTGAGGCGAAAGCCCTCTCGAACAAGGCAACAAAATCATTTCATGAGCTGGCTCCTAACTGGCATTAAATGCAAAATCAAATAACTGTGCTATGTGATCCCCATAATAAGCTTAATAACAATTGCAAATATCGTTCGTGTGTGTGCGTAATATATGTACATATATACATATTTGTATGTGGCATGCCTGGCACATTAACGCTCGATATGATGCGACGATATGCAGCAAATTGAAAGTAAATAAAAAATAATAACAATCGTAAAGAAAGAGCAGAAATACAAAAAATATACGTTATTACAAAAGCAAACGGGCCAATATGGCAAATTAATTAGTTATACAAAAATGGCAGACCATGAAAAAAGTTTGCGACAACAACAACAAAGTTTTATAATAAGAATGCAACACGCGCTGCGTATTAAAAATAAATTACAAAAATAAAAAAAAACAAATGTATGAACATATTTTGTTTTTTATTTATGGCAAATAAAATTCAAATTATGCACAAGTGAATAATTGTGGTATATTTTTTTATAATGGCAGCTCACACTAAATAAATAGAAACATGTTTACATAAACTACATGAATATATGTATTAAAAAGAAATATTAACAAAAATCAACATAATAATATAGCTTGCATTTTAATATAGCCCAAGAGGCTCATAAAAACAAGTTGCCCTTCTGTGTGTGTGTGTGTGTGTTGCGCGCGCGTGTGTGTGGCGCCAAGTACGGGCACATAAATATGAAAAATCCAAATACAAATATCATGGAATGCAGCATTGGCTTAAACAACAACAACAACAACAACGGCAAGAGTACCAACAACAACAACAGCAACGGCGGCAGCCTCACAGCGTCCAATATCAACGGAAACGGAAATGGCAATGTTAGTGAGCTGCAGCTGCGCCCTCTATCGGCCAAAACAGCGCTAACAACATGTGCAACATCAGCAACAGTCCAGCCCAACAACAACAACAATAACAGCAACAACAAATTGTGCGGCTCCGGCATGTCGCCGCACTCGCCACCCCCGCAGCAGCAGCAGCAGCAGCCCACAAACATGGCCACAAATGGCCATCAGTCGTATCCGGCGATAACGGCAACGTATTGGCTGCCGCCACCAAATCCGGCGCCATATTTAGTTCCAGGTAATTAGTGTTACTTGCAGCCATAGCCAAAAGCCCCATCTCGGGCTTACACTAGCTCCAGCTACAGTCGTCTACCCCCCGTCCCTCCCTCCGCTGTCCTTCCGCAACGCGTTGCCTGTTCCGAAATGTTGCAAATTATATTTTCGTGTTTATTGTAAAGCTCGCGAGGATTACACTGCGAAAAATATTGTTGTGCTTTGTGAGCAAATTAAATATACACATTGTCAGAACATATTCAAGCTCTCAATTTCCCAAGCTAAGCATCAAGCTTTTTTTTTTAAGAACATTCTCCTTAAATCTGAAAAGTATGTTGAGCACAACAGGTATATTCTCAATTTAAGAAGTTTTTAACTTCCATTCAAACTGTTGGCTTGGTTTAAGTAAATTTGAAACCGTAGATGCTTAATTTAAGAAATTTAAATATTGAAATCTAGAATGATTTATACTTTTCAAGTAGGCTAATTCTTGTTTAAAGTTGGTTTACTTTTTTCACGTAGGAAAATTATTGTATAAAGTTTTTCCCATTTTTGTTAATTTTCAATAAAGGATAATTCGTACTTAATTCAGCAAATGTTTAAAATTTAAATATTTTAAACTTTAAAGTTATTTTACTTGCTTCAAGGATGTAAATTCTTGTTCAAAGTTTTCTTCTTTACCCTTAATCATTAATGCAGGTCAATTCGTTCTTAATTGAGAAATATTTAAGAACGAAATGTACTTCTAATATGAAGCATGTAATATTTAAATTCTTATTTAAAGTTAGTTTACTTTTTTCAAGTATATGAACACGACACTTTACACTTTTTCTTATTTAATCGAGGTTAATTCTTACTTAATTGGTCGATATTTAAAAACGAGATGTGCTTTAACTTTTAAACACAAAATGAACTCGAGCCGAAATGTACTAGAATTTCGAACAGCACTTTTTTTCTGAGTGCACAAAACATGGCATGCGGGGGCACAAGGGGCAGCCAGCGTGGCTCGTGTCGTGTTACATGTGTGTATGTTCGTGTGTGTGTCGTTGTATTTTATTTCCATTCGCTTTTTTTCTCTCGTATTTTGCTTAGTCCCCGAGTCGCGCTGCCAAGTGGCAAAATGTTAAGCCAGTGTGTGAAGCTGGGGCTGGATTTTAATGCTGCCTATAGCATATCGGTATGTGTGTGACTGTGGGTGTGTGTGTGTGTGTGTGCGTGGGTGGGTGTGTAGGGATATGTGTGTTGTGGGCGTTTGTTTCGGGCATCGGTTGCATGCAACACAGCGGCGCCTCGTTTTTGTGTGTAATTTCATTTGCAAACGCCACTTGCTGGCTGCTAATTAAATTTTAGCTTTGTCAGGGGATTTGCACTTGGGGCATGTGGAGAGCATTTTGTTTGTCCTCTTTGTTGTGTCAGTTGTTGTTATTTTGTTGCTGTTAACTGTTGCTTGTGACCCGCCACAATAGACAATTTGTGGCATATCGGCGGCAGCAATGGGCTGAATACCAATACCAATAAATCATATAACCCTCAAGTCAAAGAAACTCCTAAGTTTAATTTATGCTAGTTATTGAAACATTTAAATAATCTTAATTATTCACTATGTATATAACTCAAACAATTCAGTTAAAAATTCTTTGCAAGTCAGCTGAATTGAATTTCATATTTATAATTAAGATTTCCTTTTCAATAAGCATTAATTTGTGCTTACAACCAGCTGTTTTTGTGATAGCTGGTTCGGTTCAAGGCTCGATTAGGTTAGCCGATTGACAGTCTTTTAATTCAATTCCCGAAGTTTACTCGTAATTTTTACGTTATTTTTTTAATGCACATTTTTTATATTTTAATTTTCCTTTTTAGAAAATATTTTTAAAGATTTTAATTAATCTTTTAAGCTTTAAATTCACGATTTAAGAGATTATTTATTGTCAAATCTATTCTATTTTTTATTTATATACAATTAACGGCATTGAACTTTTTTTTATTTATTTCCTCATTTATCGAGTAATGACAATAAAAACCTAGTTAATCGACAGCTAAATAATGATTAACTGATTTATATGCAAGCCTTACGGTTAAAATTGAATTTTCGCCCATCAAGTAAAGTCTATCTAGATGCTAAAATTGTTTATTTTAGAACCATTTTCTAACCAACTACAGCAAATGAGTGCTGTGCATGCAAATCAATAAGTTAACGATCTAATCCATTTCCGCTGTTGCGACTTGCATACAGATTGCTCCAAATATGGCTAATACAAGCCCCCCCCCTTCTCCCTCTCACACGTGCTCTTTAAGTATATATCTCCCTCTCCCTCTCTCTTACTCTGTCTCTCTTTTTAGTTAAGTTTTCTCAATATGCTTGGCTGCAAGCACATGCAAAATATCTAACCTCAGGCACACACACACTCGCACACACAGCTCATTTGGGAATAGCTATTGGGGGAATTTTGGGTATTGCTGGCTTGCTGCTTGGCTCTGTAATTCGTTGCTGCAGTGGGCGTGGCAGAGGCGTTATTTCGGGGGGGGTCAGCAAAATGCTGAGATGCTTTGACGTTTCTATCGATGTGGACGCTGCTGTTGTCGACGTCGTCGACGCTGTCTAACTAAGCGCATGACTTGCATATTTATGCGATATATGCGAAATGAATTGTTTGTTGTGCTTGTCGTTGTTGTTGTTATGGTTGTTGTTGTTGTGGTTGTTGTCGTTGCTTAAAGACGCGGCAGCACTGACAGGCAGCAAATAATGATAATAAATAAGCAGCGCCACGTCAAAAGGCTAAACAAAAATGGTTATAAATAAATAAAGAACCATTCGAATGAATGAGTGAATAGATGAGTGAGTGAGTGAATGAGTGAATGAATGAGTGCATGAATAGCCCTGTGCAAGGCGACAAACTCAAAGTCCGGCGAGCACAACAAGTGCATGCGATGTGATATTTTTAAAGCAATTCGATGCAGCAGACACGTTCCCCAGCAGCAGCAGCAGCAGCAGCAAAACTAATCATTTTATGAGCAGATCAAATGACAGGCAGAGGGAGGGGCTGAGGAGGGTAGAGCTGACTATGCTAGGTCGGGGCACAACAGTCAAAGTCAAAATGGCTGTCAGTCAAAGTGAAACGTAGCAGCCCGTGCAAATAGCTCACGGAATGTTGGTGTGCGTGTGTGTTACATAAGTTTGTCTGTTTTAGAATTTTGTGGCAAACGCATCGGGTGCGAGCGAGAGCAGCTGCAGGTGCCATTATCGCCATTTCGCTCGCACGCAACGTGCGCAAATGTGTTAACATAAATGTAACACGTTTCGCTGTGGCAACAACCAACACGAGCAGCAACAACAACAACAACCAACAACAACCAACCACAACGAGCAACCAACAACAACAACAACAGCAACAACTGAAAACCCTGCACGTTGCCATGTCACGTAGCTGCTTTTGCATGTCAGCTGCAGTCGTGGGGTGGCCCGTCACAACCGGGCGAAGATTTTCGCCAGCAAACGTAACTGTCACATTGGCAAGTGTCAAGAAAATTGTACAAGCTGCCTCTTTTTTTTTCCAAGGAAAACCCAAAATTTGTTTGCACAAATCAACTTAAAATATACCAAAAATTCTATTTGTAACAAACTGACATGATCTCTGGTCTAAAGCTGCGGCTAATGATGATGATGAAGATGATGATGCTGGCGATTTGGTTGGTAGTTTCAGGTTTTTTAGCAACCATTTGCTAATTACAAAAAAAACACGCGTGTGAGCATTGTGCAAACATTAAATATGAACTTGATTTTAATTTGACTCAGTCAAAACACACAAGTTGAAGTTAAGAGCAGAAACTGCAAGAGGTTGGAGAGAATGAAAGAGAGAGGTAGAGAAAAGTATTGGCAGACATAAGAAAACTAGATAGTAATCAAAGTGTTATGCCCAATAACATCAGGCTAATCTGGCGAAAGCGATTAGAATTAAAAACTAAGAGCTTAGAAATAAATCAAATATCAACCTTATGATAACTAATGGTACCTAAAAGCTGCAGCAGATCTGAAGCTTTAATGTGCTTTAAAAGCTGACTGCTTGTTAAATTAATCCATTAGTTCAAGATGTTTTTAAATAAATACTTTAAGAATTTAACTAAAATTCTTAATATCAATATTTTTTTAAATGCATACAACAAGTTTAAGTATAAAAGAAAAAAGTCTTAAAAGTTTCCCTTCAAGAAGATATATTTTGATTGTTGTAAATGTGCTTTTCAACTCTTGTAAAAAGTCAATATTTTCATATATAAAGTACTGAAAGGAGATCTAACTAAGCAACTATTTTGTGTGGCTAAAAAGCTTTCGATTAAAGATTAAAAAGCAAACTTAAAGGTACTCTATCAAGAGTGAGAGCGAAATATAGAAGCTTTTAGGTGCTTTGGAAGCTTCCGCTTAAAGAAAGTAAAATCCTGACACAAAACTTATAACACCCAAATATTGAGTGGTAGAATGATACTTTAAAGCATTTAGGTGCTTAAAAGGTCTCCGCTTAAGTAAACACTCGACTTTTAATAGCTAAATGTTGAGTGTGCGAGCGAAGTTTTGAGGCTTTTAGGTTAAAGCTTCTGCTTAAAGAGAATAAAGTGCAGAAAGTCTTAAAGCTTTAATGTGCTTTCAAAGCTGCTTATTTTAGAAATTAAGAAAATAACTCACAATAAATTCTCTAGTGTTAGGCAAGTTGCGAAACTTTCATTTGCTTTGAAAGCTGCTTTGCAACACTAACACATATATTTTAGAGTGAATACAAAAACGATTGAAATTTTATTTGTTAATTAACAAAAATAAAGTGAATTACTTAGTGAAGAGCGCAGAAAATGCAATTTTCCAATATATTTTACGGTATTTTGACAATTTCATTTGTTTTCATTGATTCTGACTTTCTCAGCTCGAACGGGTCAGTCAATTTGTTTGCAGCTAATTTCCTGAACTATTGAAAATTTTACCATGCGCCCACTCCTAGCACACACACATGCAGACACACTTGTAAAACCGAAACGTCAAATGGCAGACAAGTGACCAGAGAACACAAATACGAGAATTCTGTGGGACCCTTCAATGAAAACAACAAATATTCGATTGTTGCTGCTGCTGCTGCTGTACATTTTGCATAGACAATGGTGCGATAGACAGACGACAACAACAACAATGACAACTTTGAATGCGTTACAGTTCAATACAGACCGTCAGAGTGGATAAAACCAACGGCCGGGTGGTAGGGGAATGGAGGTGTACCGGGGGGTAGGGGCTAGGCCAATAGGCGGCGCATTGGCCGCTCGATCGAATGTGCGTCCCATAAGAACGAAATTAAATTCTGTCGCGACAATACAACATGCGGAATACGTAATCAATTGCCGACATCGATATAAATACAAATATACATTCGAGCAGATACACTATATATATAAACAAATACAAACTTATATGCGTATCTATATATATATATATATATATATATATATATATATATATATATATATTGCTGTAACTTTATGCCGCATCTGTATCTGTGTCTGGTTCAACACAAGGCCCGTGCATATATTTACATTGCCTAGAGTACATAAAGTCGAAAGCAAATGGGAAGCCGAAATAGCAAACGAAAGTTCTTACAAAATACTTTTTTGAACCTTGACAGGGGACAAACGAAAACAGCTCATGCACATTTATTGCCTATTTATCTGAGCAATCGTGTGCGACTATTGATGTGAATTAGAGATGAGAGATCCGGTTAATGTTTTTCTAGCTGCAACAAACACGCACGACTTAACATGCGGAATTCGCGCTGGAATTGAAAAATAATTAGACATAACACAACCTTCAGCTGACCTCACGCAACTCTACACGACTTTAAACTGAATCCAACACGACTTAAGACGACTTAAAGAAGACAAAACGCGACCTCGAATAACATTATGAAACTTACACAGGTCGTTACAGAAATACTAAATAAATAAAAGCAATCAACACGAATGAGCGCTACTGAGCACGACTCTATTTTAAGCTTAACACGACCTTACACGACTCGAACATAGTACAACAGGTGCTCAGTACGTCTTAAGGCGACTCAACACGAACGAAGGTGGCAAGTAACTTATTCGAAGGCGCTTTAGCACGACTGAACACGAGTCAATACGACTTAATACGACTCAGGCCAATTCTTACACGACTTAACGCGATTTAAAACAATGCTGACATGACTAGACTTTAAGACGACTAAACCCGACTTAATCTGCATGTAGGACACGCCAACAGGACTTAAACAGAAGGCAACACGAGACAACACGACGCCGGCATGACTATTGAGGGCTTGGCACGACTCAACCCGATTTAATCAGAATGTAAGAGTACTCAACTAAACTAAGCATAACGCCGACGTGAATATAATGGCCTCTAGAACGACTTAACACGACTTGATCAGAATGTAACACGATTCAACACGACATCTAACTAACTTTACCGGGTACCAACACGATTTATCTCAACACAAGTTGATACGAATCTTGATACCAAAATCTACTTAAGTTTCATTGCTAAGTACAAAAGCTATCGCATCATATAAAAATATATCATTTTTTGTTATAATATATATTATTGCGTGTTTTGGTCGTGCTTGAAATATTTAATTCATGTAATGTTACATAAAAATCTGACACGAGCTCATCTTTAACATTAACATCTATATATGTCATGTGAATGTGTGTGTGTGTGTACAGCTGTCTCCAGCACATTGTTCAACACTGTTACACATAAGAGGAAGGGTGGGACACTCCGGGGTCGCACTCAACTTGAAAGCATTTTGAATTTTGCATATGCAATAGCCAATAGTCAAAGTCTGCCCTGCATTCCGCCTTTTGTACCGAGAGCAATGCTTAAGGGGCGCATATTTAGCATAGACAAGTTTTCAATTGAGTGTAGGTGAGTGTGAGAGTGTGTGTGTGTATCTGGCTGTGTGTGTGATGCTAAGCTATGCAATAAAGTGAAAGACAGAGAGAGAGAGAGAGAGAGAAAAGAACGAAATGCTTGCTAATTGAGCGAAGCTCCTAATAAATGTACCTTGACTCAAGGGCAGCTTGTTAGAACTGTCGGATAAAAAGCAAAACTGAAAGTTGAACTAAGGCAAAAAATTGTTAAATTAATATTTCGAGTCAACAATTACAGGTAATCAAAATGATAGCCCGTTGATTACACGCCACAAATACAATTAACCTTAATAAAAGCTAATGACAGCCGCGTTGCCAACCGCTGCGACAAATGTGCAAAAACCTACCCACCCCCCCCCCACCCTTTCAGCTATCTATGTGGCTTGCCAAAAAGTGAAGAGGCGCAGGGGGCGTGGCAAGTCGCTTTATTCTTTGACCGGACGGCGTCGTCGACAGCCAGCTGCAGTTGGAGCTGCAGCTGGTTGGGGGCACAGAGCTCCGAGTGGCAGCCCGAGCCAAAGCCAGCACGTTTCGATTACGTTGGCAACACTTCCGGGCCGCGAGCGCCACAATTTCCGCAGCGCCCGCGCGTTGTATTCGTTGGGCAATCGCCAAACTGCCAGCTCTGAGCAGTCAGCAGTCGACAGTCGGCAACGTCAACGCGATTGGGCATCTATGGGGCAGGATCTGTTTTGGTGGCGTTCATTTCAGCAGCTGCTCGAAGGGTTCATTTGTGTGCACATAGTGTATGTACTTATGTATATATAAATATATTTTTTTTTTATATACCCTGTTGGCATTAACAATAAATGGGTATATTGTAGAAGAGCAAGTGTATGTAACAGGAGGAAAGCATTGCCAACCACATAGATAACAGACGAGACGGAATGCTTGTGTATCAGACACAGATTAAGTTTATATCAAATTAGAAGAAGTTAACCGACTTTGCTCGGCCTTTTCTTCCATATTTTTCAAGCCGAACAAAACAACAAAAATCTTCAAAATCAATCGAACCGAGCTTAGATGATCAATAACTACACCGTTCGCTATAAATCGATAAATATGTTGCTGATCGATGACTCCCAAGTTTTCTATAGATCGATAAATATGTAGCTAAAAGATAATTAATCGGGTTAAGTAAATCGATAAATCTTTTGATGGTTGATATTTCCCCTGTTTTTTATAAATCGGTAAATATATAAATGATTGATATATCCGTTTTGTATGAATCGATAAATATCGTTTTTTAGCAATTTGCAATAGTTGGCACTATTCTTATATATTTATTTGTTGAACGATTTGTAAGTACGCTGTTGATGTATTAGAAGTGATTACGTATGTTACGGAAGCTTGAACCCGTTACAGGGTAGCTTCAGGTCGTGCATTATTGACTACTTGTGTCTTAATATCGTGTTGACCGAAACGCTTTGCCCTGTGCTGCTGTGCTGCTGGCTCATTCAATTACCGCTGCCCGCCAGCAGTTCCTATTCTAATGTGCCACCGATGCTCACCCGCTCCCCACTCCGCTCCCCTCTTGCCGTAGCAAGAACTCCCTTTTGATTTTCTCAAGTGCTTGGCTGGCACATTGCCCTGAGTTCAAAAGATGAGTGGATGCAATGCATATGCGACTGTTGCCAGACAACGGGACAGCCTATTGACTGGCCGCTCAGCAAGTCTTTTATTATAATTTAGGTTTTATATATTTTTTATACATTTTCCATTTGTTTTTTCCCCCAACTGAAGCACTTTGAATATGTTGATATGAGTCGAAAGTGCGCTTTTTGTGTTGCTCAAGTGTCGGGCACTACAACAAATTGAAACATTCAATTTGAAAAACTACTTGTGTGTAGATCTGGCACTGAATTCAATATTGTGGTCAAATGTTTGCCTTACGTTGTGGCTGCATTCCTTGACTGTGCGATTAATGCCTGGGCATAATTAGTAAATTAAACCAAATACCAGTTAAGATCCAAAGATCCCATTGAATTGAGCATTGCGCACAAATTATTTTGCTCACTTGGCTGCAACTCAAGTCTGGCATTTCATTATCGAAATGCATTTTGACAGACGGCAAAATCTTAAAATTGATGCCATGGCTTAAAGTAGCAATGCAATAGGAAGGGAGGTGCGAGGGATAAAGTGTGGCACATTTTACACTGGGAGAAAACACTTTGGAAGAACATAAAGAATATTAGTTTACTGTTGAAACTTATTCTGCATTTACTTTGTGAGCTCTAGCTTTTTTTAATACTAAGTATATATTATAATAGTTGTTATCATAATCGAATGAAAACGAAAATTCAATAAAATAATAATGCATAATATTAAATAAATAATACTGGCAATCGATTCCAAGTTTAGGAATTTAGGTATTAAATTAAAGCCAATATTTGAAAGATAAATAACAAAATATTTAAGTTATTTTCGAACATTTTTAGGAGTTTTCTATCCATATAATTGTATGCTCAATTCAATTTTTTACAATTAAATAAACTTTAATTTAATTGTTTTTTAATTTGATACAAGTTTAATGATAGTTGGCGAATGCAATTATAATTCAGACTCAATCAACGTAAGTTCTCGAACGCAAATTATGAGAAGCTATTAGCATTAGATTGTTTATACATCTAATAGTTGCTATAATAGATGTATCTCATAGATACATTTAGTAAAGCTCGTAAAGTTTGCACTGTACTCATTAAGTTCATCTCTCAAGTAGCTTTGTTTTTTTTTCTCATCTGATTATTTGGCTTTTGCATTGCTGCTGACGTTGTTGCCGGCCGTGTCTTTACCTGAAACTGGTTCTGGTGACGCACGTGCTGCCTCTTAATGCTGATGTGAGACAATGAGCGCTGCTCTCTGCGTATTCATAAGATACATATTCGCTTCATACTTGACGTCGTAAAGTATCTTGTGTCATTCGCATTCGACGCCACAGAGCGCTGCACATTTAATCTTGAGGTGTTCTGCATATTTGCGGCTTTGGCGGCAGCCTCATGTCTAAAACACTTGGATTGTCAGTCAGTCAGTCAGTCACTCAGTCAGTCAGTCAGTCAGTTATTTAGTCGTGTGTTTGGCAGCGAGGGAGTCTCGCATACTGACAGCCCAGCCAAATGCGACCAAATTCTCCCAACGTTGTCGCTGACAGTCGTAAATTCTTTGAGATACTTTTTTTTTCTTCTCCTCACAGTTGTAACTTTTGCGCTGCTTTTTGATTTGCCTCAAAATTATTCGCCATGCGCTTTGCATAATAATCAACAGGGATTCTCGCACAGCCACTGAGCTAAGCTGAGATAGCATTAGAGAAAAAGAGGAAGAGCGAGTGAGAGCGGGAGAGAGAGAGACAGTTGTGGCATGCAAGGTGATTACTTTGTTGCCCTGAGAATTGCAGCGCGGGGGGCAAAAAGAATGTAATATGCGACTTGCCTTTGATTTAAAGTTGAAAAACTAAGAATTGCCGTCATAATAACATTCAGTCTGAATTGATTGAAGGCTTGGGCTAATATCAAAGCAAGACGAATGCAATTGCTGAGAAATTCGAATTAAATGTCTTTTTGATAAACGTAATACATTGAGATATCGAGCTAAATCTAATATAGTGTGTCGCTCGCAAGCCGAATTAATTTTTCATGAGTTAATTTCGGAAAATATACATTTCTGTAAGGCTTTAAATTCAAATTTGAACATATATTGAGCAATTTATATAAAACTTAAATTTTATTTGCCCAAAATTATTTACTAGATTTAAGAATAATTCCAGAAAAAAGGTTTCTAGCTTGATATCTAACCGAAAAATTGTCTTCCTCAATATTTTATTTAAGATAGTTTTTGTGATTTATAAAATTTGCAGATGCCAAGTCAAAATAAACATATTTTTTCTAATATGAGTAAGAGGGGGCAAAAAAATTATTGCAAAAAAAAACAAAACATTTTAATGCAGAATTAGTAAAAGTTTAAGCCAAGACCGAAATATCAACATGATATCTGGGCTTTCCTAGACAAGGGACATAAGATCCTTAGATGTCAAAACCTTTACGTTTTTAAACATAAATATTTTGGATTATTTTCTCTTTTAACAAAGTGCTCATTAAAACACTTATATAATTTAGAACATAATTTCAAGATTCTATAAATACAGAATTTATCTCCAGGATAAACTCTGCTGAACATAATTACTTTAAATCGGAAAATTTCTAAGAAACTCAGCAGCAAGACATAAGACACAAGCCTTGTTAATTTCTAATTAGGATTTTAGCATTAAATATTGCGCCTCCAGAGTGAAGGATGCAATTTGCATGATCCGTGGATTTAGCGTTAAACGTTTTCAATTATAACATAAACACATGGCACAGAAGACGCCCAAAATTGCACAGGCTCTCATATTGTTTGTTGTTTATTGTTGTTGTTTTATTGTTGTTGTTTTGGTTGGTTGTTGTTGTTTTGGTTGGTTGTTGTTGTTTTGGTTGGTTGTTGTTGTTTTGGTTGTTCCTGTTGCGGATGCTGCTGTTTGTTGTTCAGATTAAGCGAACGCGGCAGACTTAATAAATGAAAACGCAATGCACATGTGAAGCCGCCATTTTTCAAGTGCTGCAGCGTGTGTGTGTGCTTGTATGTGTGTGTGTGTGTGTGGAACAGGAGCAACTTTTCACATATTTGTATCTGTTTGTGTTGTTAAGTAGTTGGCGCTGCCGTTGCCGCTGCTACCGCCCCAGCTGCATAAATATTTATTGCATATTTTGCAAATGAGTTGCCAAAAGTGTTGAACAACGAACCAAAGCAACAGCGGCAACAGCAGCAGCAGCAGCAGCTACGTAATTTGCGTATGTTTTTACATTCATTTGAAATACTTAACGGCATAATTGCAGCCAGTTTACATTTAAACGCTGCATTCAAATCTATTTAAATGCAGTCGCATGCACTAAACAGAAACAGATTTAGATGCAAAGTGTTTGGGCATATTTAAAGCGAACTATTCATGATTGTAATCAATATACAGGATAGAGGTTTATATTTCCAAAATATAAACGTTTCGGGTGTTTCATTTATGATGCCCCAAAACGCCGTAGATATATATATCTATTCAATCTATATATATATTTCTATTCAAGCGATTGTGCTGTCTCGATTATTATCGATTAATTATCGCTATCTATAATGGGGAGCTTTCTGCTTGTTACAATCAATTGTTGTTTTCAATAACGCATATTTAGATTTATTTATATATATTGAAATTCAGAATTTGTAAAGTCTGCAGTCTTTTCTTATTTTCTAACTATGATCAGAAAGAATATATATAAAAATATAGATATTTAACTAATTAAACTAATGGCCTGACCCTAGCTGTTGGATTCGAATGCCTTTCAAAAGTTAATCAACCCAGTATTGGAAAACACTTAATTAACTGTGAGGAAGTGCTGCACATATCAATTTGCACACTGAAGCTGCTTAGCAATACTTGAAAGTAAATTGTCATTTTAAAAGAGCGGAAAGTCAAGAAACTTTAGCTTTTTGCAACATATGAAGACGCAGTTAAAAGACAGCATGGCCTATACAAACACACACACACAAGCACGCACACACCCACACAAACACACAACATACCATGACAGCTTTCAGTGCTCATTTCTCTACTCTAGAGGTGTCACCATATTCAGTTCCCTGGGCTGGCAAAGTTTATAGTCTAGCCCAGGGGATCGTTATACGCAACCAAAACTTATTGCGGTGCAAAAAATTTTCTGTTTTAATTCAATTAGGCGGCAAGCCACGCCCACGCTGGTGGGTTGAAAACTTCAGCAGAGACGCGACTGTGGACGACGCATTTAATGCGCAAATTTTCGACATTTTTCAAGTTTTTTTTTCACATTTTTTTTTATTTTTTTGCTGTGCAGCCATCGCGAATTATGCCGACAACATATTTGCATAATTTTGCAATAATTGACAAGCGGAAAATGTTGATGCGGAAACGGAAATTAAAACGGAATTTCAACTAATTTCCCATGCAGTTGTAAGAAAAAATGCGAACAATTCATTCAACGAATAAAAAAGTAAATGCTAATGAAATGCGTTGTTAAATGTGAACATTTTTATATTAGTTATAATTATGGAGAGTACAATAAATCCCAGAAAATATGAGAAGCAGATGCAATTTATATAATGAACAATTATAAAAAAATTAATAGAGGAAAAATAAAGCATACGCACTGTATGCCAGCCAAATAGTTTGCTTGCTATTGAAATAAAAATATATTTCTAAATATATACGTCAAGAAACTATGAAAAGTAACAAAATATATTTTTATAGTTGAAATTATTTTAACAAAATGTATTGTACATATTGAAAAGTAGCAATAAAATAAAGTATAGGTCAGGTATGCCAGCCGAAATAATAAAGTCTAAAAACTTGTGAATTTATATTTGCAGAAACTGCAATTGATCCAAGCAAATGTTGAAAATAGAATCAATTTTGAGGAATTTAAATAATTCTTTGCATATTTTTGCAAATAATTAAATCGCATGCACGTTAACTACTTTCTTTAACCCCCAAAATATGGAACTTTGCTGAGCTCAAGTTCGCATTTATGTGGCATTTATTAGGCTGGGGCAGAACCAATTACATTCAGAATCACAGCCATTAGCCAAGCTTGTTCACATCTGTTTTTACACATGTATTGCGCTACAGCTTTTGCGTAACGCCTGCGGCTATGCTTTGAATATTGCACGCTTGTCAAACCACGCCCCCATCCCCCAACGCCACCCACAACTGAGACCCCTTCGAACCACACTCACAATTGGCTCCAGTTACGATCTGAATTCGGTTTGCTGGCAAATCGCACATAAGTTAGCATAACTACCCCACAATTTCTCTGCTTCTTTACCTGCCCCCCACCCCTTCCATCTTGTTCCTCTACTTTCCACCATAACAAAGCATTTTAATGCAGCGCACATTAGAAACGCAATTCCCAGCAATTCATATAGCTGCATATGCATATGTGTCTTACACATGTTTGCACGCGTGTATGTGCATAAATATATTTATGCAAATCCCAAACACTTCAGGCATATTTTCTTGCTCAACATTTTGCTCGAGACTATGAAAACCATTGTCCTGGTTAATGCATTGACTTTTGTTATCCCTATACACTTACCTAAAAGGAAAAGTTAATGAAATGAGTGAGGAGCCCAAATGAACTTACATAGATTTCCACTTAAGGAAACATATTGCAAGAACTTTGCATAGATAATAAAAGTATAATTTGGTATATGTATATAAACACAAATTTAAATATCCATATTATTTAACTGTTGCTTCTTAACGAAAACGTATTTCTGCGTTTATAAAATTCAAGTTTATCTTTCTTTAATGAAACTTTGACTAAGATCGTCTAAGAATCGTCTTAAAAGTTTTTGGGCGCGCAAAAAGACAAATTTAAATAAACTTTTCAGGCTTGGGACTCTTAAAACTTTTATCAATTTTTCTAATTATTGTCTGACAATAATCTCTTGTTATGATCTACTCAAAGGATAGTGTGTGCAGCATTCGGAGGACTGCAGTTCGATTTACCTGCAATGCTGTAAATTTGCTTTGCAATTTCCGTAGCATACTTAAGTGCGTTTGATTGTGTTTGTGGGCTAAAAGTACGCTTTACATTGGATACTTAGCTTGTAAACATTTGCCAAAGAGCTTAATTTGTTTATGCATGGCAAACAAATTTGTTAAAATAATTAAAATTCCATTTCGCCCAGACTTACAATAAGAACTTAAAGTGAAGAAAATTCAAATTTAATTGCCATGCAAATTGAATGAGATGCCTGCTTGAGTTAACTTTCGAGCGGGTCACAAAATGCAACTGCAATAAAATAAAAGATCTCAGATATAAAAAATTGTGCACATGCACACAAAAAGTTTTGCCCAAAAATTGTGCCCAACTCTGACACAAAAGTTGATGTCTCAAGTGCGAAGTGTGAATACGGGAGGAGGGCAGGGGAAAGACCTAAGTGCAGTTTCCGTCTTTGACTCGGCACATAAATCTTAAGACAGTTAACGACATCATATGCCAAGTCAGGGCTTTGCTCCAGGGTCAGATGAACTTACATGGCGGGGGCCCCCGAAAAATTATACGCCGCGCGAAGCCTGCGAACTTTATGCGCATTTCATTCTCTGCATAATTGTAAGACGGAAGGCACGAAGGGCAGCAGCAGCAGCAGTTGCAACTCGAGAGGACGAAGTGAGCGCCGCCGGTTGAGGAAACCAATTTGTGGTAATTGTCGTGAAATTGCAATTTCTGCAACTGTAATGGGGCAGCTACAGCTGCAATTGCACCCGCCAAAGGAGGGGGGGGCGGCAATGTTGGCTGTGCAGCGGGAGTTGGTTAAATGAGGTTCCTTGACTGCAACTGCCAAGAAACTGTGCGTTGTCCTCTGGTTGGAGCTGAGAAACAGCGCAGAGCTGACATTATACAGTGGACATTAAAGTCTACGAATGTCGAATTATTGCTTGTGTTAATGATGCACATGAGCATGTCAAGATTCAGTTAATGTGGCACAAGAGATATACAATCGATTTTAGATACCCTTTATCATGACGACTGAAGAGTTTGATAAAAATACAAACGGAGTGCTTGCGTGATATAACTTGTAAGATATATTTATATATTCCTGATCAGCATGAACTGTCGCTATTTATTTTATATATTAAATATAAAAGAAAAATAAACATTTGGCATTTTATTGATTAGCAATAATATATTGATATCTTCATATCAATTAGATCGTAAAAGCACAATACATGGAGTGAAACCTTGACTGATCTCCATCTATTTCTGGACTAGATATCTTAAGTTTTTATGCACAAATTTCTTCAAGTACTGCAATATATTGTTGAGTCAGATCTATTGGAGAACTTGAGGAAATAGAGAAATAGACTCTGCGAAGCTTGTGAAGCTTCATATTATATTCCAAACAATTTGTTTAATCTATTTAGATATGCGAAGTTCTGCCAACTTCTATTTGACATTTTTTTATTATTTTATTTTTGCTGTTATAAATATGTAACATACACTCAGAATAAAAACTGTCCTAAAAATTTATATGCCCTTGAGAATCAGATCTATTGGAGAACTTGAGGAAATAGATGGATAACAAACTCTGCGAAATTGGTGAAGCTTCATATTATATTCCAAACAAATTGTTTAATCTATTTAGATATGCGAATTTTTGCCAACTTCTATTTGACATTTATTTTATTATTTTATTTTTGCTGTTATAAATATGTAATATAGACTCAGAATAAAAACTTACCTAAAAAGCCATACATTTTTTAAAAATGTTCATCTCTTAGGAAATTTCTGAAAAACAATTCGTAACATTTCTTAAGAGTAGACAAAAAATCTGATAAGTAATCAGTTTTTCTAATAAGCACAAAAAGAGTTCTAATAAATACAATGATTTTTTCAATTGTCTAAATTTTAAGAAAAAATTTGTAATTTTGGCAAGACAAATGCCTGTTAATGAAGTCATAATTGCATCCAAGAGACGTTTACTTAACACGTGTAAAAATCCTGACATCCCCTCACTTAACATGAACAATACAGTTTTTTGCCCAGTCTAATCAAGGATTATGTCTCCATTTCAAAGCTTTCATTTCTGTCTAATCAGACTTTATACCAAATTTTATGCTTTAAATTAAGTGCAGCCAGCAGCCCCTATTGGAGCCACATTTATGTTACTTTATCGTTAACGCAATTTATGGCATGTCAGTAACAGCCAACGCGCATTCGCAGATACAACGCAGATACTTGTAGATACTTGCAGATACTTGGCTCGACTTTGCCATCTTTATCGGTGCAAAATCACGTGCGCATAAAACTTTCCAATCAGCGGCGCTGGCTAGCTAGCGCTCTCCCCCGCCCCCCATCTCTCTCTTTCTCTCTCTCCCTCTCTTTTTATACTTCTCACATGCCAGAGGTGCTTAACAAGCTCTCAGCAACAACATCGTTGCACCTGTCGCTGAGTCAGTTGCAATAAGTTGGTTCGTTCTTGCCCCCAATTTTTTTTTCTTTTTTTGTCATATAGTTTGGTTATCTTTTGCTGGCGCAAAGTTGCAACTTGAAATGGCAAATCCATACAATAAATATATAAAATGTTACTTTCTGTGTCACACCTGAACTAACCTCAAATAAATTTCTCGCACCTGTGTCAGCGGCAGGTGCCTCTGCTGCCAGCAGCGGCAAACAAAAGAATGAACAAACTGCAATCCGTGAATGTGTGTATTTAGCAACAGGGTGTGTGTGTGCGTGTGTGGAGAAAAACTTTCCGTTCGATAAGACCAACGGGCAAGACCAGAGGCTCTAGCTGAGTGCCGCCATGCATCGTATGCCCCCCCGCCCCCTTCACCTTCCAAAAAATCGACGTCTTCCAGGCGAAACGCAACAATTTCCAATCACTTCCGTTGCAGCGACACAATTTTCTATATTTATACTTTACGACGGCAGCCCCAAGAAGGGTACCGAATGCCAGTAGAAGAATAAAAAAGGAACCGAGAAGAGAAGAGTTAGTACGATCTGTGTCGAAGATTTGTTGCCCTCAGATCTTAATAAAAGCTCAAGGCTTATATGAATATTCTGTTGGAAATATATGATAAATTTTTCCATATAAGTATATTCAACTCAGTTGTTGAGGCTTGATAAAAGTAGAAAAAATAAACGGAACAGGGAATAGTTTCTAAGATCTGGCGAAGAAATTCTTGTACTGTTTATATAAAAACTCAATATTTATATGTTTTTTCTATTATCTATTATCTAAAACACATTTATTAAGACATGATAAAAGTAGAGAAAAAATCGGGGCAGAGAATAACTGCTACGATCTGGCGAAGATTTGTTGCCCTCAGATAAGATCTTAATAAAATCTGGTATAGTTTATATAAAAAACTAAATATTTATATAATTTTTCTATTGTAACTATATATGTATGATATAGTTTTTCACATATTTTCAACACAGTTATTAGGCTTAATAAAAGTAATCAATGTAATTTTTGTTAACTATATAATACCCCAGAAGAAATTACCAATCGTTGCCCGGTTTAAATGAAAGCTTTTATCGTTTCGAAATTGTTTACGCAATTCGCGCCTACTTCGTGCAGGTAAAAAGTCGCTACCATGCATTTTTATATTCGTTCGATCTAAAAAACCTCGAGCTCATTGCTTGGGAACTGCCCTTAAGGAATAAGGCATTGACAGCTTTGTAATTGACAAAACAAGAGAAAAAATTTTATAATTGTAAACAGACATTCACATTCAGTTTCCTTCCTTCTTCTATTGCAGAGACTTCTCAAAAAGAGTCTCAAGATTAAGAAAAAAGATTAAAGAAAAAGCTAAAATACCCCTTCCTTATTCACATTTTGCCTACATTTTTAAAACAACCCACAAAAATAATTTCCATAATTTTTTTTTTTGGCCAAACAAGCACAGGAAGTCAGACTTGCCTAAGTTAGGGTATTTGAGAGTGGTTGGAATGCATGCTTAGTTTAGTTTTGAAGCTAGCTGTAGCTGGCATTGCTTGCAATGCCTCCTTTTGTTGCCACATCAGCTCAGCCCCTCAACCCCTGCTCTCAGACGGCACCACGTTGCGTATGAGTGTTGTCTATGCAATGGAAACTTTGGGGCCGCTTCTCTAAAGTGTTGCAAAATGAAAAGTTTTGCATGCGCTTTGTTGTTGCAATGATTCGATTTGTTGCGATTGCGTTTTTAGTCTTTTGCATGTGCGCTCCAAACTTTTGGCCAACAACACTTGCAACGCATTTTGCATGCGGGTAGGGTTAAGTGTGGAGAGAGGGGTGGGGGATGGAGGGTTAGGGGGCAGCGTATGCGTTTTGTGTTTGGGCCAAGATAAAGCATGCAATTGCTATGCAAAAAGTTTGCTCACAAATACCCTACTGGGGCCTGGGCAGCAATCGAGCTTTGTTCCTTGGATTTATTGTTGCAGCTTAAAGTTATTTCCGTCGGTGGCAAGTTGCAAGTTGCAAGTTGCAAGTTGCTTGCAGCAGCTGCTTGTCAATTGCGCAGAAAATGACTTTTAAAGTTGCTTGCAAAAGTTCTTGGCTGATTAATTATGGCTGATAAATTCTGCGAATATTACGCATGCCACATGTTAAATCAGTTTCACTAAAGACTACTTGCCACAAATTGTTGCACGCTTCAGCCCGTTTTTAATGCCGCCTTTATGAAGCTCATTTGGCTTGTTGAAAACTCGCCAAGCTCGCAATACTTCATTCAGTTAGTTCAAAAATTGGGCCAGCCAACAGTTTCTGCAGTCATGAATGCCACTTGCAGTTGGAGTCAAGTGCCACACCCCAAACACACACGCACACACACACACACACACGTACACACACACATAAACAAAATGGCTTAAGAGCGTAATATGTTTAGTTGTGGCGACTGTGAAATGCTCTGCAAGAAAAAACTCTCCCTAATTATAGGGCTAGTCCCCTTTTAACTGTAGCCCCACGCCAGTGACTCTCAAACTGTGCCTTTTAAGGCCAAGGTAAATTTTGACTTGAGCATGTCGAGCTTGACATTAAAACTGATATACCCCTATTTGCGCTCTGTGTGCAGTGCAATCGAAACAATTAAAATTGTCGCCATGTTGTTTGCTTGCATATTTTTTACAAGCCCAACTACCCCTCCGCCCCACCTCCCCTCCGCCTCCTCACCACTTGTAATTGTGCATTTCACAATTGTTCTTTTTGTACCTACTTGAGTTTTTTTTTTTATATATATAATTAGTTAACATTTTCTGCAGGATTTTACAAAAATGTTCATATACTTAATTTTATGTTTTTTGTTTTTTGTTTCTTGCAGAGCGCAAACTTTTTGTTGGCATGCTGAATAAAAAATTTACGGAAGCCGATGTGCGGCAACTTTTCACAGGCCACGGCACCATCGAGGAGTGCACCGTGCTGCGGGATCAGGTTGGCCAAAGCAAGGGCTGCGCCTTCGTAACATTCGCAACCAAACAGAATGCCATTGGGGCGATCAAGGTGAGATATAACTCTTTATATATATCAAATAGTTGATCAGAATTCTAAGAAGCGTACTTTAAAGATTCAAGCATTCCATTGTTATATTATGCAGCATCAGTGTGTGTGAGTGTGTGAGAGAGTGTGTGAAAGTATCTGTGTTGGCCGCATCGCAAAACTGTCGCAATGATTAATTGCTGTGGCGGCAAGAGTCGCGCATATAAAACACGATGCACGCCGGCACACACATACACACACACACACACATAGACAAGCTGAAAGCACTTAAAAGCTGCTTAGCCAGCTGATACCCTGTAATTTTGGATAACAAAGCTTGAATCAATAGCTTAAACTTCTTCAAAATGTTAACAAGTATTTATCATCTGTCAATAACACACAAATATTGCCAATCCCTGTTCTGATATACCCAGCAAATGAGTAGAAGTCGGGTATACCAGGCTGTGCAGATCATATTTAGTCTGTCAACCTGCTGTAACAAGCCGCAGATGGCACGTTTTTATTTTTTAACATTTTTTTTGTAATTTTAACTTTCTGTTTATCTTAATTTTTATAAGCAAGCCTTGAGCTATATAACAATCAAAGAAGGATATCAGGTTTTAGGCATGTAAGTCAGAGTATGCATTGGAAATGCCGAATCAAGCCTTATAAAGTATTTATTATATATTTAAATTAACAATTTAAAAATTTCAATAGAACCATATGTTCAAATACATTCGCTCGACTTTGGCAAACTTGTTTCCCGAGTATCTGCTAATTCAACAGTTTTTATGGCTTTCTAATTAACGAACATGAATACTCTGAAAGCCTAGCAAGCCTAGCATACCCCATGTAAATGCTTAAATGCCTGGGCATAAACCGCATGCAACAACAGCAGCAACAACAACAACAACAACTATAACAACAGGAAGTAGAAATGCAAGCAAGACGCCGCCGCTGGCAGCGGAAGAAGTCAACGGCAATGCTTTCGCCATGGCAGAGCACAGAACAGATTCCATAGCAAAACCCATGTGCCCAGCCTGCAATGGTCACACTCACACACACTCGCGCACACACAGACACACACACACACACTGGAACACACATGTCACACTAATGCAAGTTTTGTGCCGGAAACAGGCAAAATTACAAACTTCCGACAGGCAAACACAAACACATGTAAAGCAAGAAGAGCAGCAGCGGGTGTGCGTGTGTTAGAGAGGGGGCGGGGGGAGTTTAGGGTGGACCCAAAGTGTGGGCGACTCAAACATGTTGTCTCTGTGTCTCTGTGCATTGCACATAATTTGTCGCCTTTTGCAAGATGAATGTGTTGCGGGCGAGCTGCATTATATACAGACACAGACAAAAGCATATATAAATATGTATATATATAAATATATATATAATGTGTGTAAATGTGTGTGTGTGTGTGTGTGTGTTGTGCAATTTTAATGCATTTGAAGTCAAATTACTGAATGCGAAGCACGCACCAAGCCAAACCCTGCGCTGCTGCTTCTGATGCTGCTGCTGCCGGCGCTGGCCAAATGATTTGGCAAAGTAAGCGAGTGAATGAGTCGAGGGCTCGGGTCTTAGGGGTTGGCTGTGGGCGGTGGGCGTGGCTAGTAGCTGCAAGTCATTGCAGTCCATTGACGCCTGAAAGTATGCAATACGCCAACGAGTTAGAGCGAAATGCATTTAATATTAATGTGCCATGTTTATAACCTCAGCAATTTATTTCAACAGAATAGCTCAGCTGCCACGCCCCACGCCCACCATCCACTCTGACTTGTTGTCGTTGTTGTTGTTGTTGCTGTTGTTGCTGTGTTCCGCAGACTGCTTTTTATTTGCATTTGGTGTGTAGCGCAAAATGATGCTACACAATTTTTCATCACATGCAGATTTGCTCCTTCGCGCTAATTTGTCAAGTGGTTCTGGGCTCTTGGCTCGGACTGTAAGTAGAGTTTCATGCTGATTACCAGGTCATTTAACTCGTTTTTCAGCTGGCCAAACAGATCAAGATTACGGCGCTGACAGGCGACAAAACGCAGTAGATGCTGCTACTGAGAAAAACAAAAAATAAAAATAATTTAAAGCAGCGCGTTTCTCTTTTACTTCCAAAAACTCCTAAATTTATCCACTCACTCAGCATTCAGTATCGCTTGGAGGATATATTTGCGATATTGGTTAGTTCATATATAGAAAACAGTTTTTTATATATACACACACAATCTCTTCACTTTTCTATAACGTATCGTCGAGCATTCCTGCTCGCACTTCTTAATTGAAAAAAAACTTATTGTTGTGCTATATAGCTCGTTCTTCTGTTACACTTTTCTTCAACTTTTTGCCTTGCCAGCAAGGACAACAGCAACTTTAGTGACCTGTTTAAAAGCTCGGAAATTTGCCTAATTGCTTTGTTGCCAGAAGCAGGATGCGGCACTGCAAATGCAACTGCAACTGCAACTGCAACAACAGCAACGACAACAACAACAGCAACAACAGCAGCTGCAGCAGCCGGTCATAAAAGTCGCGCCACAGCCGCAAGAATTATAGTCAATGTAATTAAAGAGCACTTCTGTTGGCTGTGCCAGGATACACCGCAGCCCCCGACCCGGCAGCCAGGACGAGGAGCGAGACCCAGGAGCCGCCCGGCCACAGCCGCCAGTTTTCACAAACTGTCGGCTCCGGCCACAATTGAGCGGAAGTTGGCGAGGCTCGTCGCCTGGTCTCAATGATAAAGTCTACATAAACCGGGAAATGACTAAAGTGGCTTGGGCCCATTCCGTTGCCCCAACCCCCCCTCGTCCCTACGCTCCAACGGCACTGCATCTAATGCCCGCCGCGCGATTTGGCCTGGTTTATGTTTTAGTTTCGTGTCCATTTGTTTGTTTTTGTTGTTGTCAGGCTTAGTGAAAGGTGTAAATTAAGTCGCTTAGGCAAAATTGCTGTGGTTTGCACCAACAGCAGCAACAGCAGGATCAGCCGAGAGGCAGGAAGCTTTGGACAACCATTGGATTTGTTACTGCCTGCGTTTCTCTAGCTTAAGTGCGCGTCATTATTTTGTTGCGGCCATAAAAATTATGTGTACAGCTAACGTTGCCCTCGTTATGTCTTCTTGGCACTGCATTTAACTTCGATGAGCTGCAGGGGCTGCCGGAGATTGTAATTCAATGGAACTTTACTCAAGTGGCATCGAGTTCAATTGAAATTATTAAATATGTGTTTGAGTACAGTAGTCGCTCGGACATTTGAGCCCTTAGAATTATTAAGAACACTATGAAATTGTTATATTTGTATTTTTTGAAATATATTCATTCATTCAATCGATCAGGCGATCAGTGAGACAAACAGTTAGTCAATCAGTTGCCGAAAATCAGTCAGACACCAGGGATCAATCATTCATTCAATCACTCAGTCAATCAATCAGTCAATTACTAAAAAAAGTATGCCTATTAAATGGAATGTCAATCACTTTATCAGTTAGACAGTTGGTCAATCAGTTAGTCAATCACTCAGTCAATCAGGTCATTCAGTTTTATACGTACAGATTAAGTTACAGTTATTTATAAGTAAACGCTATCTCAATCAGCATGTCATTCAGTCAACCCCACAATCAATCAATCAGTCAATCAATCAGGACATTCAATTGTATACATACAGATTACTTTACAGAAACGATATCAAGCCCCTCTCTCAATCAGTATATCCTGTCCTATACCCCAATTATTATGTCAATCAGTCAATCTCACAATCCATCAGATCGTGGGCTAGTCAATCAGGATGTGACATCAGTATGTCAGTCAATCAATCAGAGTGAATGGTACTTAATACACATTAATGTTTTCAATCAGTATGTTAATCAGTCAATCCCAAAACCAATCAATTTATCGGTTAGTCAATCAGTCAGTCAATCAATCAGGCATTCAAGACCTCCACTTGTATACATACAGATTAATTTACAACAGTTACATCACAACAAAATCCCTCTCATATTTTCAGGCCCTGCACCAGAGCCAAACCATGGAGGGCTGCTCGGCGCCGCTGGTCGTTAAATTCGCGGATACGCAAAAGGAAAAGGACCAAAAGAAGATGCAGCAGCTGCAGGCCATATGCGGCATCAGTGCACTCACACAAACGCCCAGTGGGGCTGCAGCTGCTGCTGCCACGCCCACGGCGAACACGGCAACTGCACTGATTGCCGCAGCGCCGGCAGCGCAACGCACGAATCCGTCAATGGCAGCCGCATTGGCCGGTGTGCCGCCAGTCCAACAAGCCGGAGCAGCCGGACAAACGGCCACACTGGTCACGGTGCCCACATCGGCGGCGCTGAGCGCCTCACTGGCGCCGGCCCTGCTCGGCAGCAGTCCGCATCATGCACAGACGCCGGGCGCCGCAGCGGCAGCAGCAGCAGCTGCCTATCACCTGAGTGCCGATCCGACGGGTGGCCTGGGTCCAGCATCGGCTGCCCACCTGCAGCTGTATCAGCATATGCAGGCCTACGCCCTGCATCCGGCACACTATCTGCAAGGTGAGTGCGTGGGGTTCGAGCCCCGCGAATTAGTTAGTCGATAAGACCCCTTCTCCAACCCCCAAACAATACTCCCGACGTGAACGATCCCTCAGCTCAGTTAGTCATTACCACAACCAGAAAAAACCACAGTGTTTCTTTCCCTCTCTCTCTCTCTCTGTCTCTCTCCTCTATCTCTCTGTCTGTCTGCATCTATCTCTCTCTCTATATATATTTCTTTCCTTGTTTTTCGCTCGAAAAACAAACTATTTCTCGTGTATTTCTCGTATTAATTGCGCGCACTTTGTGATTTGTGTTTTTTCGTATATTTTTTTTTAATGCAACCAAAAAAAAATGTTTTTTTGTTTTATTTAATTGCGTGTTTAGTTTATCTCGTTGTACTCTTTAAAAAATTTGTATTTATCTATCAATTTATCTGTTTTGTGCATTTCGTTTCGTTTCGCCACCGAACTTTGTTTTACGTTTGAAATTTTAATTAGTTAGCGTCTAGTTTTGTGTGTTTATTTTGGTTTTCTGTGTGAATTCGAACTTAGTAAGAAGATAATCAAAAAGGTTATCATGACAAAGGAAATGATTGGCAAGAAAATCAGAGGAAAAAACACTTTGAATGAGCTGTAAAAACGCTGTAAAAGTTAAGCTTGAAGATTTGTTGAATACTTAAAAGATAAAATATTATATATAAGATATTATATATAAGAAATTATATATAAGAGATAAAATATCATAAATCTATAAGAATTAGCTGGACTTTATAAAACACATGAACTTTTATATTAATAATTAGACTTGAACTCTAACTAGGGCATTGTAAAATTTCCGATAGATCTAAAACTCCTTATACTTCTAGATCTTTACTCTAGTCACATCTTCTAGATATAAACTCTAGTTAGTCAATCTGTTTAACTTTAATAACACACAATTTCTTGTTGGGTCTCCAGTTGTCATTTTGGGTTTGCTTTACGCCAAAAATTTTGTAATGTAGCCGAAAGATAAATGACTTTAAATGTAGCAAACTAAGCGCCTGGACACGGCAGTCATTTGTTGAGCATTTAAAAAAGTAAACAAGAATTAATGTAAAAGTTGCAAAAGCCAGCAATTTTTTCATTTTTTCCATTTATTTATTTTTTCCATTTTATTGTTGCGTCCCTAAACTTGTCGTGTCGCTTCATTTATAACAAGCGACCTCTCGACTGACACAAAGTCAGCTAAAGGGAAACTAACAAAGACATGAATAACAGGCGAACAGGAGCTACCCCCCCCCCCCTCCTAACACCAGCACCTGCCCCCGCCCCTCCACTAAGCCGAAGCCAGTGTCTCTTCAGTCATTTTGTAAGCGACAACTGTCAAATAATTAATTTCAATTTAAGCAAACGAAATTTACATAAATGTAGAACAGAGCGTGAACAAAGAAGCAAGTATGAGTGCTCTAGTCAGGAGTGGCCGACTAGGTGATACCCTGCACCCACACATATATACACAGTAACACACGTATACACAAGAATGCAAAAGTGCACACTTCAGCGACTATGCTTCTTCCTCACCTAGCCCCATAATATGCATAGAAAATGCGTTCTTCATTAACTTCGGCGCTTATGATCCGATCTGTATAAAATTTTCAGAGCTTAAATATTACACCCAACTGTGTGTATATATACCAGAGCGGCAGGCTCTACCTTTACTAATAAAGTTTAATTTTTTAATTTTGAGGAAAATAAAGGAGGTATGAAAATAGGGAAACCTTCCCATGCTACACAGATATATGTATATAGCTCCTATATTTAAGTCTCAAAGGTAGTTTTTAGGGATTTTGTTAAAATAAAAGAAGTTATCAAACAAAAATTTTAAGATTTTTGTACGTATGACATATTGAATTATATGTGTGAAATCTAAAGTCGTCTGCTCTTGCACTTCCCGAGACCGACATCCCTAAGATATATAAACTTAAAGGACTCACACTTGCCCTCTACCAATTATTACAAACATTTGCAGAAAACCAGCTTACCCTTTCTGAATGGGCGCAGGGTATAAAAATGATATAGTAAACACTGTTGCTTAAAGGGGAAGCTTTTGAGCAGCAGGCCGAACTAAAGAGCATGATGAATAAAACAAAAATTCTAATAGGATTAAAAGGTGGACGGGCGCTGGCAATGGCCAAGGCATTGCACAGATTTCGGACTGAAGATACGACCAAAACAGTTGCCAGATACAAATATGGGCGACAGTTAGAAAGACAGACACAAATACAGCGACACGTACGTGGCGTCAATGTGAACGTGTTGCATATGCAACGGCGCTTCATTAGAATGACCAACATGCCACGCCCATGCCGACGGCACTGTGGAACCTTTTGCGCAACCCACCCAACTCTCAACTGTCTCTCTGCCCGTCTGCCCGTCTGCCCGTCTGCCTGCCCGTCCGTCTGGCCAGTCTCGACGACGTGCACATTTTGCGCATAACAAATCAAGCACAAGAGTTGGCAGCAGCAGCAACAAAAGAACGAAAAGAATCACAGACAGCCAAATGTTGAGCGGCGCGTGATGTAATCGTAACAAAAAATTGATGTAGATGTTGATGTATCCCGACATACATAGGGCACACTCAAATGCTCTTCAATAAATAACTGGGGTATTGATGAATTAAATTTGTTAAATAAATTTTCAAATAATTAACATAAAAGGAACGAGACTGAGGCTAAGACTTCTAGTTTGAATCAATCATTCAATCAGTTTAAAAAACCTTTTTCAAATATATTCCAATAGATCGCAGGGCTTAGGTTTCTCAAACTAGCAAAACTCAAACATAGTTTTTATTTTAGAAATTTTTTTTGTAATACAAAAGAAAACATTTGCTGATTGATTGATTGGCTTTGTGATTGATGATCAATGCAAAGACTAAGGTATAAATGCTAGTAAGTTTAGTTTTTCACAGTATGAAGAGAAATTTCGCCAAGAGTGGAAAATGAGTGAAAAACAAATATGACAAAAGAGACTTTGTTTAATCTGATCATCATTATCTCTCATCGAAATTGTCTTCTATAATCGGCTGTTACAAACTTCATGTCCAAGTGAATATACTCCTGTCTCATACAGTACAGACTGCAGCTGGTGGGGCAAATGAGGAACAGTTAACGACAACGGTAAGCGTTGACAGTCAGGGCCAGAGATGGGCAGTTAGAGGCAACTTAGAGCGACGTATGCCACTTGAATAACAAATGACGCTTTTTTTAAATGTCAGCAACGGACTCCGAGACGCAGACTTGGACTCAAAATGGGGCGTGTGCGCTGATGGTCAGCAAATGTATGGGACGTGCCTTTTATGTGAGCGCACTAAAAAAAAAAACACAAACAATTACGAAAAAAAAAGCGAAAGAGTGCCCGTCCGTTAAGTGTGCAACCTGTAAATGTGGCTGATTTAACCAATTTGCGTTGAAAGTTTGGTTAAAGAACATTCTTTTCAGGTTAAGCTTTAGCCAAAAGGGGCGTGGCACTTGCCAATTATTTAATATGGCGCGTCAGCATGTGTGGCACTTGCCAAACGCCTTTGTGTGTGCTTTGGCAACATTTTATTTATTTATTTACTTTTTGGTTAATTTTTTGTGTTGACCTGCCCACACACACGTCTAGCATATTTGGGCCTGCAATTTTTATAAGCCACGCCAAGGCCCAGAGGCAGCGCAGCATCAAAGGCAGCGCAAGTAAAGCCTAAGGAAGGCATAAGAATAGCTAAAAGGGGGAGGCATGCGAGAAGCGCCCGGTAATACCAAACAGCCCCGGGGCACTGAGAGGGGCGCTGGCATGAAAACAAATGCGCAAGCTAAAAGAGGAGGAAAAGGACGAGAAAAAAGAGGAGACTCAAAGTGCGACTACACTTGGAGAAATTTTTCTAAAACGTACAATTTTAGTTCAATCAAAATGTAAAGCTAAAAGTAGTCGAGGAGAAACATGGCTAGGCCAAAACAAAGCTAGGAAAATGCTCTAAGAAAAGTCTATTTATGTTGAAACTTTTATGAGAACAAACCAGAGAGTTAGTTAAAATGTTACCTATATAAATTAGAAAATTATAGGTAACATTCCAGAGCGTTTAAAATCTCTTTATATTGAATCAAAAATGGTTTCCCAAATTTGAGTAAAATCACAATAAAATTGTGGACAATTTTGGCCTCTGCTAGACAAATAATTTCTCTCGGTGCACCTGGCCACAGGTGAAGCGCACTCAAAATTTTATGAAGACGACAAAGCCCTGAGGATCTAAGTGGGTGCTAACATAAAGAAAATGCATTGTCTATGATAGTTGAAATAATGGCTTTTCCAGCGGCCAACTTGCAGCTCATTCAAAGTGAAATTTCCCTTGGAAAGTAGTGAAAACCCAAAAGCAAAAGACAAGGCTTAAGCAGTAAAGGTATCTAAAAACTCTGCCTGTTTTGTTGTTGAATGTTGTGCCCCATGTCTGTGCTCATCTATATTTGTGGGCATGCCACACGCCACATACATACACACGAACATATATAAATAAATATACACACACATGCCTGGCAGTTTATATGTTGCTCGCTCCGTCTCTCTCCCTTTCACTCTAACTCTCTCGCTCTATCAATTTTATTGTACTCTACTTTATGTTCAGGAGTCTCGTTTTGTGTAGCTGCTTGCAAACTAATTTAGTTACCAGCCAATTCATAAAGACTAAATTTACAATGAGAATGTTGCAAGAACAACAGATTTC
The DNA here is from genome assembly GCA_035045355.1 of Drosophila lacicola. NCBI lineage: Eukaryota > Metazoa > Arthropoda > Insecta > Diptera > Drosophilidae > Drosophila > Drosophila lacicola. The sequence goes on along the minus strand of JAWNPB010000131.1, from coordinate 271,117 downwards.
CGATTAAAACAGCGTCGAAAATCAATTCAAATCCCGCCACGCCTTTCATTTCGAGCAGCCTTTTTAATAGCGCCTTTTAATGCAAATGCAATAATTAATTTATTATAATTTATTTTATTTATTATTATTATATGTCTAACTGCATTTGAAGTTGAATTTATGTCTATGCGTTTTAATATTTTTATTTATTTTATTTAATTACAATTTATTTTCCCCTTTTCTTTAATTTAAATTCAATTTATTTAAAAGTTCAAAAAGTTTAAAATTTCTTCATTCATTTTTAAAATTTATTTTTATTATTTCGAAAATTTCACTTTTTAATTTCTTGCCTTGATTCATATTTATATTATTTTATTTGAAACTTGAAGTTTTTCTCTTATGATTTTCACACTTTTTATTTTATTTATTACGTTATCTTTTAATTTTTATTTGTTTGCTCTTTTATGTTTATTTATGTTTTATGATTTGTATGTTATATATATTTACATGAAAACAAAAAAATCAACAAAATTAATTTTTAATTTCTTGTAAATGTAAATAATCCAATTGGGTGTGTGTTTTCTTCTATGTTTTTTATATATATAAATATTCGTTGAACATTTTTTGGTATGTCTATGATTGACTCTGTGGTCATGTACAAAACAAATCAATCAATCAATCAATCAATCAACCAACTCAACCAAACCTTACAACCATAAACCAAAACTCAAAAACTGTACAAAAAAAAAAAAACCAAAAAAAAAAAAATGGAAACTGAAAACAGGACTAAATTTCCACCCACCGGATAACAGTGCCCACCACGGCCAACACGGCCCATCATCCGGCGCTGCCGGCAGCGCAGCAGCAACTCTATCGGCTGCCAACGCTGCAGCAGCAGCAGCAGCTGTCGCCGGGTCAGCAGCAGCAGCAGCAGCATCAGCTCCACCATCATCATCTCTCCCACTTGGCGTCGCATCATCCGCAACCGCATCCGGCTACGGCGGCGGCGGCGGCAGCAGCGGCGGCGGCGGGCTCACTGCCGCCGGGCATGCTGCTGGCGCTGGACTGCTCGCCAGTGCACCCATGTCTATGCAGAATCTGGTAACACTATTTAACGCATCACAGCAGCAGCAGCAGCACAGCGGCAGCAGCGTCAGCAGCCTCAGTCACAGCCACCGCCTTCACAGTAGCCACAGCAGCAACATCAGCAACATCAGCAACATCGGCAGCAGCAATAGTCACATCCCCAATAGCAACAATAACAGCATCAATAGCCATCAACGCCAGCTCGCCGCCAGCTATGCGCCCAGCGCTGGACAATTGGTCACGCATGCGCAGCACACTCTAAACTTAGCTCAGCTAATGGGCGTGGCACCGCCACCGCCGCCAGCGAGCGCCAGCCAAACGCTCACGCTGAGCGCGCTTTGTAAGTACATGCCAACTCTGTATGTATTCATGTGTGTGTGTGTCTGTGTCTAATTGTAGCAGGTGTGAATGTGCGTGTATCTAACTGTTAACTGTCTGTTTCAACTTGTGTACTAAGAGTGCATTTACAATTAACAAGCCTGCACACACCACACACAATCCCCTCACAACCACTCACACTCAATTCCTACACCGAAAAATGCCGCCTGCATGCGCCTTGCCCCGCCCTACTAAAAACCTCTACACAAAACAGTTACCCGAAATGTATGCTATATATAAACTAACTGCATTTATCATAACTCCCTTCTACTTTTTAAACTCTCCCAACACTATATCAGTGCTGTAAAACTAAATGTGTTACTGTACTTTTGTGTATTTATCGATAGTATCGATATCCTACATTTTTGACATTCGAATTCTAGTATAATATTTAAAAGAACTAAATACCATACCAATAATATATTTGGGCTGTAAAACTAAGTTCTTACAGGTTTGTATATTAAAAACTCTAAATATACAAAAAAAAGTTATCGATATCTTACATTTTACAATCGAATACAAGAACTTGATATTTTCTTAAACTTTTTTTAAAAGTATTTAAAGAGCTCTTTCAAGGATATACATTTCTTATTAAAATCGATTAAAACATATTTATTTATTTATATATATCCAAGTACATAAATAAACAATAACAATCGATAGTAGCTTCAATAAATACTTTTTAATATCGATAGCTAACACGAATTTATACTATCGATAAGTAATGTATTTTATGTTTGGGTCATCAAAAAAGGCTCAATATTTGCTTTACGTAAGCCTCTATATATATTTTAGACCCAGAAATAATAAAGCACGATTGACAATAGTCGATATCAGTCGATAACGATTTTCTTAAATAAAATAAAATAATTTAAATTAAATTTTAACACCACTTTATAAAATGTAGACATATAAAGGTCTCTTAGAACTTTTACGAAATAAAATCTCTTCCAGCATATTCATTTTAATATACAAAGCTAGATCATATTCTTATTAAATTGTTTAGGTAGTCGTTTTTTGATCTTCTAAAAAATAAAAATAATATAAAATTCAGTTAGTTGAATTTCCTTATCAAATATACCAAATACAACTCTATTCTAAGCGCGGCCACCTGGAAAAAAACCCCCTTCACTCGGCCCCACAACCAGCCTATTGTTAATTAAAAACACATGTAGTCATACCCTCGTGTCCCACCCTCTTGCATTGTTTCTAACTGTTCAAGTTCTGCCTGTTTTTATTTACACACTCTGTCAATAAAAATTGTTATGCCATAACAATAACAAAAAAGCGTTTCACAATTTTACAATTTCGACACAACAAAATTTTAATAAAACCAACCGGAAAAAATCAAATCATGCCACTGACAGCAAAAAAAAAGTAGAAAATAGACACAGCTACAAAACGTGGTTGATTGCAATCACAAAATAAAATAAAATATAAAGATAACAAAAAATAACAAAAAAAAATTGCAACGTCAGTTTCAAAATCAAAATCCTATCAGGAGCCGAACATAGTCGTCGAAATGAATTAAAAGCCTGAAAAAAACACTCGTGGCCTCGAAGGTTTGACAATAGGTATTAAAATATTTTTTGCATATATTTTGTGTTGAATTCATGGTGAATTTTGTGCACAAATATAATGCCAGAGCTGAGTGTCAGAGTGGCTTAAAAGTTACAACACAGAAATGGACATTTCATTTAAATATTGTATGCACTCTGGGGGGTTTAAGAAGAAGAGAGACAAAAATTAACAAAGAGAGACAGCAAAATTATTATAAAGGCAAATATACTGAACATATCACAAGAATTTAGTAATTGTTAGAAAATACTTCACAGGGTTTCTCTATAAGTCCTCTTAAATAAACTAGGCTAGCGATTTTCGATTAAAAAAAAGGTTAAAATCGATCAAAAGCACTCCGATATGCACATAGATAGAAATGCGCGACATACGCTAAGTCTAATGTACGATAATCTTTCGATATGCACATAGAAAAACATATACAATAAAAATTGATCTAATAAACGATAAAATCTATTTAAAATTTGATAAAATCGGTCAACATCGAAAGATGTACAGGATAAAATAGTTCTAAATCGCGTATGTTCCATATTATATACATATATATTATATTATATATTCATTCACATTATCTACAAATGCTATATACATATATAAATATAGTATAAGTAATAGAGATACATTCGTAAACAGGTGCGATTAAAATAATCGATTAATATATATATACAATAGAAATAGCTAAACATATACAGATAGTATATCGAAGCGCAGTACAAATACCGTTAATTGTAAATAAAAATATTAGTCTTAGCAGCCCTGGCACTCAGTAAAATGTTATCGATTTATTATTTTTTAAACACTGATTAGACAGCTCTTCAATTACCATTTCCCCAATTTGCCTGAAGGCTTTTTGAAAAATTAATAACACTCTAAATTGTGCAGCCAAACCCAAAATAAAATAAGTGTTGCGTATAAAAAATGGAGAGCCATAATTTGATGGTAAATAAAAATTAAAAAAAATGCCCAATGTTTATGATGATTTTCATCTTTTTTCTACTTGTTTCCCCACATGTCGAGTGCATATGAAATTGCATGAAATGCAAAACTTTCATTGCGTAACAAGTTTTTTTCCTTTATTTTTAGTAAATCTTTTATTTTCATTTGTTTGTTATGTATTACACGTTTGTAAATAACAAAAGAACCGAGGAGAACACGTAATAAATTTTTAGTAGATTACAAAACTCTCTGTGTGTGTGTGTGTGTGTGTTGCACAAAGCAAACGTGCGGTGGGGGGCTGGGGTTGGGACTTGGTGTGGGGGCTGGGTCTCGGCTCAATTAAAAAACAGGCGCCGTGCGCACAACAAAGGCTAACAAATTTTTTTATGCTACAACAAAAGGATGTATAAAATTTAATAATGTAAGGCAGCAGAAGAAAAAATAAATAAAAATAACAACAGAAAATGCAAAGCAAAACAAAGGAAAACCTGGGTCAAAATATATAAAGCCCGATTTCCATATGCGTTAACTCAGTGAGTGTGTGTGGGTGTGTGTGGGGGAGTGTGGGCGAGTGTGGAAGTGTGTGGGCGTGTCAGCAGACTGTTTCTGTCTCTGTCTCTCTGTGTGTCGTGTAATTTGTTTTTATCAAACAACAACTTGCATAAGCTTAAGCAACAAACAACAACTTATATGGTTTACTCCTCTCTCTAGCCCAGCGCCAACATTTTTCGCATTATATAAGAAATATTGTTTTTTAAATTGAAAATTATATTTTTAGGGCCCGGTAGCGCCGCAGATCCTTACGGCACCAGCACCCTAAGCGGCTTGACCAACGGCGCCAGCGCCGCGGCCTATGGAGCCGCTCAGTCGTTGAATGCCAGCGCCTTGCAGGCAGCCGCCGCGGGCGTGGCAGGCAAACAGATCGAGGGTAAGTCCAATAATGCCTACAGTGAACGCTCGAATACAACAACTTTCCATTATTAGAATCGGGACTTTAATGTTCAATAGATAAGACGCTAATTGGGGAGCATTAATATTGTTTGAAAGTTGTTAAATAAAAAATAAATTAAATGTAGCTAAAATAGTTAACTTCTAATATGTTCTACGAATACATAGAGAATACTTTATAAATAGCTCTCATTATGAATTGTATTCAGGCGAAACTTGACGTTGAAAAGGAAAATAGAAAAAAAAAAAAATAAATTCACGAAACCATTTTCTATCCATTTTCCTCAGAATACGTAGGACATTTGCAGCCCGTCATAATATTCAAGTATTTCACAAAAGAAAACCAGTGGCTGATATCTTTTAACCTAGCCATTACGGCTTGGAAAGTCTGATGATCTTCAATCATTCAATCTATCAGTCAGTCAATCTATCAGTCAATCAATCTGTCAGTCAGTCAACACACAAATTCAATCATATATTAAGTACATTTAGTATAGACAATATGACACAGCTAGAAATAATACTATTTGTGAAACTAATCCAATTCTCGAGCGCCCACTGTACAGGCATAAAACAGAATTAATTAATAATAATAATATTAACTAATGCTCTCTCTAATCGCAGGTCCCGATGGCAGCAATCTGTTTATCTATCATCTACCTCAGGAATTCATAGATACCGATCTCGCCTCGACATTTTTGCCCTTTGGCAATGTGCTATCGGCCAAAGTGTTTATCGATAAGCAAACAAATCTATCGAAATGCTTTGGCTTCGTCTCCTACGACAATCCGCATTCGGCAAATGCGGCCATACAGGCCATGCATGGCTTTCAGATTGGCACAAAGCGCTTGAAGGTGCAGCTAAAGCGGCCCAAGGATACGGGCAAGCCCTACTAAAAAAAAAACAGCAAGGGGGCGTGGCTAACACACACACGCACACACCGATACACAAATAGAAATAGTTTAGTTCCATATTGTGCCTTTTAGCGTGAAAGTTTTGAAACCAAAGGACCAATTATAAAATGTATCTTCTAATGTTAAGCAAAAAAAAAGCAAAAAAACACCAAATATGCATACGTGGGGCAAGACTTGGGGGCACAAATAATGTTTCGCTAGATGCACAGAGAAAAAGAAGAAGGGCTTAGAACAAGCTAATAAACAAAAACAAAAAAAAAAAACAAACATCCACACACAAAACCAACCAAAGAAGTAGCTTAAAAGTTGCATCCGTGTTGTAATCACTTTTGCTGAAAACAATTTCTAGTGCATTATATTCTTTATCCATGTGGTTGGCAAAAACAGAAAGGAAAACAAAACTAAACACGGGAAAAGTCAAAGAGGGGAAAAACAAACAAAAAAAACCATACAATGTAAACCAACACAAAACTGAAGCTGCGTTGTGGCGCCAAAGTATTTTCAAAGCCAAATAGTTAAGCAACAATGGAAAATCAAACGAACATTTTCAATGAAAAAAACTAATAACACATAAAGTAAAATGAAAAAAATATATAAACAAATAATACTAGCAAATTAATTTGTAGCTTCTAATGCTTATACAAAATATAATAAAAATAAATAAAAAATAATTCGGATCTGTTTTCGATTTGGATTTCGACACAGTTTCGAGAGATTTGGAAAAAGAAAACCTCAAGAAAACTGAGTAGGTTTTTCTAATCGCTTTAAATGGCATCGAAATCGTTATCGACAACAGCTCTGTTTCATATTTATAATAAAAAATATATTTATATATAGACATATGTGTAACTATAACCTTTAGTCGTCATAGTTGTATGGCACAAAACATTCGAAATTCCGTTCGTAGCGAGCACACATTGCAATTTCAGTTAAGTCGGCTAAAAATCGTTTAAAATATTCACCAAAAAAACTGGAAAATGTTAAGAAAAAGAAAAACCCTGCAGCTACTTAGCTTTAATAATGTCACACACATATTTCCTATGTCAGTAGTACTTTAAAACTTAGTCTTTCGTTTCATAATCTTGATCTAAGCACAACTCTAATTGATTTCTTGCTTCAAAACAACAATATTATATTTAAATAGTTATAAACTATTTTGTTACAATTTTTCAAGCTATTATTTGTTTTCAAAAAATAAAAATATCAAAGTGTACTTAAACTGCATAAACATAACGTATAAATTTACCTATGAAATAGTTCTAATATTTAAAAAGGATAAAGAAATGATCTAGAGTTTTAATAGCTGTTTAGTGAATATTGAAAAGTAAACTTTATAAATATTTTAAAATAAATGCAAAGAAATAAACCTTTCAATATTTTCAAACATAAAATAAATATAAAAAAAAAACGAGTTTTATTTAATAACTATGATTAATCGGGCAGCTGTTGTAAGTTGATAAAAGGTAAAACATTTATTTATCTTAATTTGATAAAGGTACAGTATCTAATATTTACCCAAGTCTAGTCTTCTAAGGTCTCAAAGAAGAGACAATCAAAATGAGGCACACCTTATTCACAATAGGACCACAAACTGTGGCATTCACGATAACTCGATAGGAAAACTAAAATATCGATTAACCAGAACTGAGTCATGAACACGTGAACTGTATCAGTTTACTGGTTCCCAAGCAACTCGCAAATCGTAATCATGAAACTTTGGTTAACCCTTAAATTCTTCAAAGAAGCTTTTAATAAATAATATATCCAATTAAAGTAGTAAAAAACTACTTCGCTTTCGTTATATACTATAATAAGAGCGTTGAAAGAGTTCGTGTTCTCGGGATTTGGAACCTAGACCAAGAGGATTCGGATCCTTGCAAGAGGAGTTTGTTCCCCTAGATTTTTCCTTAATTCTCTGTTAAAGTCCTATCATATCTATACTAAAAGCTGCTAAGCATTTTGTTGTTAATAATTTTACAAAATTTATCGATACTGCAAATTTCTTGACTTGCGTATCATAAATGATTTATTTCTCCGCGTTTTCTTAATTTTGTCGTTTTATTACATTTAAAATGTCAAATGGCGTTGAAGAACTTTAGTAAAACTATTTGAATTTGCATAGAATATCAGATTGTTATGTTATTCAAGGAGCTGGGTCCTTAAGCCATTGTGAGCGGTTTGTTGAGGGATCTTTACACATTTATGTGATTTCCCATGCATTTTTTATATGTCCTGACAACTCAACTGGGCGCTGATAGCCCAAAGGAGTTGCGCTGAGGAGGAACATAAATCAAAAACTGCCTGCAGTTGCAACTGCCACACAGCCTGCCCCCGCCCCGCCCCTGCCCCAACCACTGTCCCTGCCCCAGCCACTGTCCTGCTGCTGCTGCAATTCAAATGTTGGCGTTAACGCATGAAATATGCATATGGATAAAGGGGATGCCAGGATGTGTTTGGCTATAAGGATGCAGTTGCTGTGTGCAGATGTTCGCTGCGTTTCTTGCCATTTTTTATGCGCACACAACACACACACACACTTTTGAGGCATACCCACATTTTGATAGCTCGCCAGGTCAAAGCAAACGTTGCTCAAACTTCAAGCTGTGTCCTGTCAGAGAGCAGCCCGTTTGCCAACAGCTCAGTCTCAGTCAAGGAGCTTGTGAAGCACAAAGCAGCGAAATAAACAAATCCCATAAAAAAACAAAAAAAAAAACTCAAATTTTAATATTCAAATAGAACAAAGAAAATAAGCGAAAATGTCTGATAATGAAGATAGTCCCAGTACCTCGAAGAAGGCAACACGCCCCAAGCCGCCGAAGCGTTCGCCTCGCGGCCCGCCACCGCCCGTGCAGCCACGTCCACGAGTTGAAACTCCCGGCGACAGTTCACCAACGACTAATCTTCCATCCCAATCTGAGGCAACACAAAACGATCTGCCGCGTAAGCGCACATCGCGTCGTAAGAAGCGTGTAGTTCTGCAGGAAAAAGAGATGGATGCGTACGGGCCAACGCCCACTGAATCATCTGCTTCTACTCTGCCAGGACGATACGAACAGCCAGCGCCCGAAAGAAGACGATCCATACAGCCAGACCCCGAAGAGCCACAGGCCACACGGTCAACGCAACGTGCCAGCAGCGTCTTTGGCACCATGTTCAAGCGCAAAGAAATTCAGCGGGGAAGTGATGGCGATCAGGATCCGGAGGCTACACAACATCGTAGATCCACCATTGGAAATCGTGAAGTTATAAAGGCAAAAGCCTCTCGTATTCTCTACACCACCGACGAGGAGGTGCGCGATGCACTCATGGAATTTGGAGTGTTTATCATATTTCTCATTTTGACCTCCCTGGGTGAGTACAAAATAATAGATTGGGACGAACTTCAATTGATAGTTCGAAAGAAAAGTGTATTCATTTTTGTGGTGATGCCATATATAGCATATTTGCCGCACTGTTGATAACAAGGCCTCCTTCATTAAAACAGGGACACTTTAACAGCGCCACCATCACCACCACCCTAAAATTCCCTTATATCATATTTCCATCACATTTCCAAAAATAATTTCATTAGATCCAAATTGATCTTGAGGCTAAACCATGAGGAAAAATCCAAACTTTATGAAAATCGGTTGAATTTTGACCGAGTTATGAGGGTGGGAAATCTTGCCCTATGTCTAAATAGGATATTTGAGGGTACCATTTTCACATGAATTTCGACCAAAAATAATGTGACCAGATTTAAATGCCAAATTGATCTAGAGGTCAAACCATGAACAAAAATATAAATATTATAGAAATCGGTTGAGTTTAGACAGAGTTATGGGATTGGGAAATTTCTATATTGGATAATAGTGACCGTTGCCCGTGGCATATATAAAATCTTTGAAAATGACTGTTTAACCGACCCCGTCTTAATGTGCGTTGATTACAGACAGTTTTATGTATAATACCATATATTCGCGTATATATCATTTATAATTAGAATACTAATCGGAACTCTATTACAGTCACACTCTCTGTTCGGCACTCGTATATGTTTTATTTGAACGATACAATCAAGAAACTGTTCACCACACGTGATATGGTCATTGCGCCATCGGTGACTGTAAATTTTGAGAAACTGATCACAATACCAGACTTTTGGGACTATTTGATCTATAATTTCCTAGTGATACTGCACGGCGATATGACCATCGTTAGTCCCGATGGTCTAAACGCAGACGAGGCTGATGATGACGATCAGAAAAAGCCAGACAATGAAGCAGGAGACAATGTACCACCAGACGGTGTAGGACCAGGTGAACCAGATGCCAAGCCACCTGAACCAGCCGAAAATCCAGAAGGCGATGGCGGCGGTGCCAGGATCAAGCGTCAAAGGCCAGGCTATAAGAGTCATATGCGTCATAAACGGCAGACCAACACGACGCGCCTCGAAGGCCGAGTCTTTTTGCATGAGAACCTGTTGCTGGGACCGCCACGATTACGCCAGATTCGTGTACGCAAGGATAGCTGCTATGTGAACGATGCCTTTATACGATATTTCAACACCTGCTATGCCGAATATTCGGCCAGTGCGGAGGAGATAGTACGGGAACACGGCGGTGCACCATATAAAACAATGGGGCAATTGGAATCGATGCCATTGTGGACAACCTTGGGTTTCTATCGTTCCGGTGGCTATACCGTCGACTTGACATACAATAAAAAGAAGAATCTAGAAACCATCAAGGAGCTACAAAAAAACCATTGGTTGGATCGCGGTTCGCGTCTCTGTCTGATCGAGTTCAATCTGTACAACGAGAACACAGACATCTTTCAGAGCGCCAAGTAAGTCGGGGCCAGAAATTAAATACAGTTGAAACTCGCTTCTTTAGCATACCTTTAGGATGTCACACAATATTTTTGATTATTAGATTCTAATTTAATTAATTTAATTTTCAGATTTATAGCGGAAATACCGCCCACCGGTGGGGTTATACCACAAAGTCAGCTGCAGACAGTTAAACAGTTCTCTTTCATAACGGACAAAAGTCTGACCATGTCTGTTGTTTATATATTCTGGTATATTATGGTTGTGTACTATAACATATATGAGATCCATGCAATGCGTAAATGCGGCCTCAAGAATTATTTTAAGTCCATACTCAATGTCCAGGACTTGCTTATTCAACTCGTAGGTTTTCCTCAAACATAATCTAAACTGGGCTCTAATAATCTTAAATCTGCCACAGTTTTGTTACCTGGCTCTGGTCTACAATATTTGGCATACTTTCAAAATAAAGTCTTTGGTCTCTAGAGCGCGATTCGAGGAAACCTATCAGAGTTTAGATATTCTGTGCTTTTGGAATACCATCTACGTGGATATGATGGCCATTTTGGCATTTCTGGTCTGGATCAAGATCTTTAAATTTATCAGCTTTAACAAGACGCTCGTGCAGTTCACAACCACATTAAAGCGCGTAAGTCTCTATATTTAATATATTTCCGGCATTTTCCTTTAGTTTTTCCTCGCTTAGTGCTCCAAGGACTTGGCTGGTTTCAGCCTCATGTTTGGCATTGTGTTTCTGGCCTATGCTCAGCTGGGTCTATTGCTATTTGGCACCAAGCATCCAGATTTTCGTAATTTCGTTACCTCCATTTTGACCATGATACGCATGATTCTTGGCGACTTTCAATATAATCTCATTGAGGACGCAAATCGTGTGCTGGGACCCATCTACTTTCTAACCTACATTCTGTTGGTCTTCTTTATTTTACTGGTAAGCAGGACACACATTTTATATTTTCTTTGGAGAATAACGTTGTCAAGTATTTATCGAGCCTACAAGCCGCACGAAATTCTACTTTGATTTACTCTTGATCAGAATTAACATGGTTTATTCCTCTAGAACATGTTCTTGGCCATCATAATGGAAACATACAACTCGGTGAAGAGTGAAATAACTCAGGGTCGCAGTCAGCTTGGCTCTTATATCTATAAGAAAATAACTGGTTTCATTTATTACATCATGCACTGCGGTCGTAAACGTCAACATCAACCTGTAAGGCAACAGCGACAAGATACTGACGACGATCTACCAGAGGATTTGTCCTCCAGTCGCTATCAACAGCCCAAGGTTCAAATGCGCAGAAATATGACGGAGGCAGAGTAAGTTTGAATATGGAAAACACGTTTAGAATAATTGCCAAAAAAAATACTCTTTCTACAGGGCACACTACTTTGAAAATGTACCACATGATGTTAAGGACAAGGACATGTTTCGGTAGGCACAATTTAGATTAAATATATTTTCATATATTTAAAGTTCATTTTCTTTCCATCAGTCTTAACAATCGCGTGTCACTGTTGGAGGAAATTTTGGAACAGCTGGTTACCAACATGGACAGCATACTGAAGCGTGTGGAAAATGAAATCAAGAAAAACAAATAACAGCCCTGAAGTATGAATATAGTATAGAATGAGTTGGTAAAGATGGTAAAGAATTCTATATTAATGTTGAATGAATTTTAAGAGCTTTTTGTGTTTGTGCCTTGAAGGACTTTAAATAAAATACGTGTATGCATAAGTCTTCCTTATTACTTGAAATTTCTCACCTTTACCATCGAGTAAACTTTAAAATAAACAAATTAATTAAGTTCGGTCCGCTGAACACCCAAGCAAAGGAACCGCAAAAACCCACTGCGCTAATCTCTGCCAAATCTGAGCTTGTTCACCCCCGTTTCGTCCTGGCCACAACAAGGCCATAACGAGGTTTTAAAAAAGGTGGACAACAAAGCGTTGCCACCAAATATATTTAGATAACGGTAAGGGAACGCGGGATGGGGTCGAGTATGCTAAAGGACATGTGGTTCAAGCGGGGGGGAGCATCATTAACTATCTGCGTGTAGCACCCGCTTGCTGGGACTAGGATATATACAACACGCTCCAGCCGCCCCGTTGCGGTTGTGGCACGTGTGTGGCAAGTGGTAACATCTGTGTTGAAAGCAGAAACAATGGAGAACAAAAAGGGGAAAAGTTATTAAGCAATTTGTATTTACAAATTGCATTTATACAACGTGTTAAATAAAGTAACGAAACGCAAAGGAAAATATGACGTGCATGAAGAGATGCGAGAATTAACAAAAATGTGAAAGTAAACTTGTAAAAATAATCTATCCTTGGAGCCCAAAATTTATCTGTAGGACAAAATGTTCCTATAATTAGTTGATTATTAATTATGATTAACAAAAATATAAAAAGGCTCAATAATATATTTTTTCATTTCAATAGCACCAATAGCACCGGCCAAATCTCAATACACTGATGAAAATAATGAAATCAAAATATTATTAAAAAAAAAAGCTCCCCAAAATTTTGTGGTTTTTTTAAGCGCATCGAAATTTAAAAACTATAGAAGTGGAATCTATAAAATCAGGTGTTGTCCAAATACTTTTGCCTCTCACAATGAGAGTGCATAAATAGTAGCGCAGAGAATAATACAAATTAATAAAAATATAACAGTGCCGTCTGTAAAAACATGTATACCCATGCGTAGCCCCATACATGTATTTTTCTGTCCCGCAATCATAGCTATACACAATTCGTTCTCAAATCAACAACAATCCAAAGCAAAATAAGCAATAAAATAATATTTCATAAATATAACTATGATTTTGTACCATAGTTGAATGAATGCCAAAACATTCAAAATAATCGAGTATGTACAAACTTTTACATACCAAATAGATCATATTTAACGAGCATACACACGAATTATTTTGCTCTTGTTAATACAAATACAAAATACAAATTGAAAAGTTGCCATCATCGAGGCCCAACATGGAACAGTTATGTAAATACAAAAGCGAAGCAGAGAACCGGAGCAGACAGATTGCGCTGCCAGCGCTGCCGGCGTTGCCAGCGCAGCAGTGCGATGCCAGCGCAGCAGTGCGATGCCGCCAATTGGCACTTGAAAAGGCGCCAATTGCCACAGGATAACTAACGAGTGGTGCGGGCGGGGTGGCAGCGCCATAATTACTTACCTTTATGCTTTATGCATGCACAGAAAAATGTTAAAATGTTTCTGCTATGCTCATCATAATGATCAAAATGATGATGATGATGATGATGCTGGGTAGTTGGCAACGGGCCAGTTCGAGTGGCATTGCCTACTACCTCAGCCATAATGTACAAATATGTTGGCCACTTGTGCATTCAATGGGCCTGCAATTCGCCCAAACAACAGCAGCAAAACGAACACGAAAAACGCAAGAGTTTTGTCGTTGGGAATGCTCAACAAGAAAATACCCTGTAAGCAACGCCATTGCAATGATTCCCACTCAGTATACATTCTTACACAACTCACATACACAGACACGCACACACATACAACCTAATAATGAATATAAATATACGCCTTAGAGCATCGGCGATGCCTTCTCTGCCTGCTACATACATTTTAACACAACCATTATACCCTCTTCTACACATTTTCAATGGGTATAGGGTTACAAAATAAAAGAAGAAATATTCGTTAAGTGTCCGCACACAAGCGAAAGCAAAATGAAATTGACGCGTAAATATTAAAACAGGTAAATATAAAATGAAATGGCAAAAATTACAACTGCTTTTCTGCTATTTGCGCACAACATAAATCAACACTGCTTTAAAGTTATCAATTCTATTAAATATATGTATGTATGTATGTACTTACCATCATATAAATGCATGTAAATCTATATATATATATACATTTTTATTGCTGTAATATGTTGAGCACTCGCGCTGACCGCTCTTTAATTCCGTTATTTTGCTTTGCACTATTCTTTGCGCGTCTCTTTCGCTCGAACGTTTTTCTGTGAGAGCGAGCGAAACCACGCTTTGCAATTAAAACCAAACATTAATAACAACTTTTAACTGCCTTTCATTAAACCAATTTTCACTTTGTTTGCCGAACACACAATTTACCAAATTATTAAACATAATATTTAGAGTTTTTACGTCTTCGGCCACCGGTTACTGGGATGCTGGGTCACAGCTCGCCGAACTCGCGACTAAAACTGTCTCCACATAACAGCTGACTGTTTAAGTTAACAGTGAGAGCTCAATCAATGCTAAGATCATAATTGAGCAGATGCGTGTTCTATATCTGTTAAGTCCTTATGTTGTCAGTCGTACCACCTGAAATCCAGCGCGTAATATTAAAATGTAAATAAATAAATATGAAAAAAAATGTTTTTTTTTGCATTTACCTTACTTTTGAAAGTCAGCCATATAAGTTAAATAAATTTAACAATCCGCCAGATATTTACTTGTGTATTTGCTATTACTATTTTCAGCAGCATTTTACACAGTAATTAAAATTTTATCAAGCACTCGCTACAAATTAGATTTGAATATAATTTTATAGATTTATTAAAATGCATTGGGCATAAGCTGAAGGCAAATTATTTGTTGGTACCTTAACAGCAGCAGGGAAATAAAATGTTAACCTGTTCAAGCTTTTACAGACCGGCCTAACAGCAGCCTGTTTGCTACACTTTCAGCCATGTTAAGCTGTTATTGTTTTTACAGCGCAGACTTAACAGCTGCCTGTTAATGTAGCATTCAACGCGGCAGCATAAAAACATGTCAATAAGCAGCTTAGTGCTTGCTGTTATAAAAAAAAAAAAAAAAATGCAACAGGACAAAAGGATAATGCGTAATTAACTGGCCATAAGTTCACCATTAATTAAACGCACAACTCATTAATGGCAAGTGTTTTTTTTTTCGTATGTGAACAAAACATTTTATCAACACTTTCCTGTCAACATTTTCAATGCAACAAAATTGAATCAATGGAAAGGGACTATTATGCGTTACATAAAACATAATATGTGGGAATAATGATGCCATTTATGTAGCTCTGACCATTTGTCAACTATTATCCTGATGATATTCTCAACTTACCCCATATGCTGTTTAGTCCAACGAAAACAGTTAGAAAACGATAACAGTGTGGGAAAATGGGCGAGTCTTTGTTCCAGAGGACAGTCCATTTTATAAGCCAGACTCTTTACCAAATCTGCCGTGGCTGTGCCTTTGGCTATTTTGAGTACAATGAGGAAACGGAAAAGTTATATATTTGCCAGCATACGGCTTTAAGGAAGTATATTACCTGGACTATAAAAATATGTTTGTTGCTGCTCGATTATGTGAATTACGTTTATATGCTGGCCGATATTTTCGCCCATATGTTCAATAATATTTCGGAAAAGAGTGCCGGTTACAATTTCTATCTGGATACCTCCATTTACGGCAATGTCAACTTTCAGTGCCTGAGAATGATATATATCCTGCACAGTTGGAACAATAGTGGAGCTTATGTGACCGTGATAAATCAGATAATGGAATTGCATAGAAATATGAGCTCAACATTTGATAGATCCAATTTTACGCTTGAACATAATATTCTGATCATTTCTGTAGTCGAGTTTGTTTTGACCTTGCTCCAAATATGGAATCAAATGATGACCAATTATATTCTTCTGGTGTTTGTTTATCACTTGGTATTATTGGAGCTATTTTATTGGGCCTACTTTCTCTATCAGTTAATTTTGATTACCTGGCACCAGGTATTGCTCAATTTGCTCAGTTCCTATGCCGGGAATCTTAGGCCCAACAAACGAGATCGTCATCAGCTAATGCTCTTTTACGGCTTCTACTTTCGCATGTGTGCGATACACGGCCAAATTACACAACACTGGCTGAAAATAGCGGGCGGCCTGTTCGCCAGTATTGCCATGTTATCGCTGGATATGGCCGAAGAATTAAATGATATTATCTACAAACAAGAGAGTCCTTTAGAGAAGTGGAAATATTTTGTCGTCTACAAAATAGGCAATTGCCTGGCACCAATAGTAAAAATTTTCCTCTTGGGCTTATGCAATAATCGCATCGAAAAGCTGACCAAACTTTTGGGTCAACAAATCTATCTGATTGAACTCTTGCACTGGAGAAGATCGCTGGACAAGCTGCCTTCAACTAAGAGCAAATCTTTCACCAGACTGCTGGCTTCTAAGGTCAGTTAATAACTAATTAACTATTCGATTGATTCGATAAATATTTCCTCCTATTTACAGTTCAACTGCTTTGTCCTGCAGCAGCACACGCGTCCGATCCGAAATCATATTTGGCACACAGGACAAACGATAAATATCGAATTTCTACTGTTATTTATATGGCTCGCTTTTTTGAATGCAATGTCAAATTTACAATACGAACTGACAAAGAAGTCATTTAAACTCTTTTAACCGGGCTGTGCAAACAATTATGCTCCGTTTTCCAACACTGCGAACTGCTTAAAGCAACTAAATAAGCTAAAAACCAAACCAAAATGTATTCAAAGCAAATTGAGTAAAAGCATAGCATACCTTACGGAGCACAAATATTGTAGGAACCTCCATTTTGAAGAATTGAATTAAAACTGAAATAATAAAATAAACAAAATAATAATGCCTTAAAATTAAAAATGGTTGTATTACATTTTCATATTTACCTTATCGAATATATATTACGGCTCATTATTCAAATTATGTGGCCCATCATTGGGGCACAACATTTGATGACCACAGCACTCACTCATCCAGTACACACGTGAGCCTTGGAATTGAGCCCTTGAAGAGTCAGTTATTCTCGATGGAGCACTTGGAGCGGTACCTTTTCGAGTGGAGCGTTAGAATCTTGTGCGATACTCTGTATAGAGTCTGTCGTTTCGCCGGTTTCGGACACTTTAGATACAATAGAAGGACTCGAAAATATTGCTTTTATAAACCGAGAAGAAAGCCTAAATGGATCGTTAAGCTCTGTCTACTATTTATGGACAAGCACAACATAATTGGCATATTATTTTCTATGCTAATAAACTTTAGCCTTAAACCGCCTTTTCGGGAAAGTCGAGACGGTTTTGAGGCGTTTTTGTTCTATTTAACACTGTTTTTGGACAACTGTCAGCTGTTGTGCCTGTTTTACCTGGCACACAGTCAGAAGTACAGTAAAGCCTGCCTGTTAGCTATTAACAAATTAATAAAACTACATAAATATGTGAGAGTGAGCTGCGGAGGTTGTAAATTTGCCACCGAAACTTGTATACTAGCGTTGTTTTTAGTGCAATACAGCTTTACAACACTGCAGCTACTGCACGGATGGTGGCAACCCTGGATCTTTACATACAATCTACTGTTATTCGAAATATATTTCTGTGCCTATTTTGTCTACCAGCTGCTGTTGATGGCTTGGCTCCGGGCTCTGTGCACCCATTTAAGTGGATATAACTTAAATCCTCAACTTGGAATCTTTCCGAGCTCGCGCTATCGTCGTCAGCTGATGCACTTTTATAGGGTATACACTCGACTGAATCGGGTGCATAGGAGCACTAGCCAACTCTGGCTGCAGGTAGCCGGCGTGCTTCTTATCGGAATCCTCAAGTTAGCTCAAGACTA
The DNA here is from genome assembly GCA_035045355.1 of Drosophila lacicola. Lineage (NCBI taxonomy): Eukaryota > Metazoa > Arthropoda > Insecta > Diptera > Drosophilidae > Drosophila > Drosophila lacicola. The sequence continues at coordinate 252,839 of JAWNPB010000131.1, read as the reverse complement.
TGCCGATGTCCTATATAAGATCATTTATTATAAGAAACTGAATGGAAATATAATTCTGTTCGTGATCAAAATCGGAAGCTGTTTGGCGCCTTTAATGAAAATATTTCTTCTGGCCTTGTGCAATGAACGCCTGGAAAAGTTCACTCAAGAGTTGAGACAACAACTTTTTCGCATCGAATTTTTGAATTGGCAATGGGTGCATTCCGGCGTGGAACTCGCCGTGGGAATGCCCCTGGCCAAGCTCCTAAGCAAAAGGGTGAGTATGTCAGGGAATATCCTAAAGGGAATATCCTTAATGTAAATATTCTCTATTTTCCGCTAGAACTCTAGCTTTTACCTGCAGCTGCTTGTCGAACAGTTTCGAATATATTTTTGGAATATCCGTCATGCCATGAACTTCAAATTTCTGCTCTGGTTTCTATGTGTAGCTATTTTTAATGCCATATCTATGTTGCAATATCGGAAGCTATATACGAATCAAATCTAGCTATACTTTGTCATTATTAAATAAGTATTATTATTAGATTAACCCCAATAAAATAAAAGCCATTAGAATGTATTTTAAACATTTATAGCGAGCTCTGACTTGATGCTTAGCCTTACTATCCATAAACTAAAAGATGTGCATTAGTCGGCTAGTAGATACTCTGTACTGTCATGTGACTAGAGAAAAAGATGTGAACTAGTCGACTAGTAGATACTCTGTGCTCTCATACGACTAGACTGTGCATAAAGTAAAATAATGTGCAGTAGTCGACTAATAGATACTCTGTACGCTCATGTGACTAGGCTAAGCATACAATAAGGTAAAAGGCATTAGTCGACTTGTAGATACCCCGTACTCTCATGCAACTAGACTTTGACTAAAGTAAAATAAATTAGTCGACTAGAAGATACTCTGTACTCAGCTACAAAACTTATAAAGTACCCTAAACAGCTTCTTCTTCTTGTTCTACATAAATACCTTCTTAGCCCTTTCAAAATTTTTTTACCAATATTTAATTTTTAGCTTAGATTTTAAGAAAAAATAAATGATTTATATCTATTCGAACCTAGATAAGAAATTATGTCTGCAGCGCTTTTAAGCTACAAGATATACTTTAAAAAAATGAAAATCGATATTTATCGATTTTAGGCATATATAATACTTAGTCTCTAGCATTGCTTTAAGATAACCATTTTGGTAAATTTCCAATTAGGTATAGGATATTAAAGAATGCGTGTAAGCTTTTAAACATTAATTTACTTTACCTTCTCATAAGATAATTTAGTTAGGCTTAATTTCTGCAAAATACAAGCCAAAAAATGTTACTCAAATTAACTTTTATTTTTGGTATTTATATATGTATTATATATATATATATTTGATCAATAAATATGTTAGCATGCACATCGGATGCATTTAATACTCGTACTTACTGAGCTCAGTGATAATAATTTAATGGATGCGCGGCACTGGCAACTCTCTTAAGGTATTTCTTGATTCTTTCTTAAGGCATGTGAATTTTTAAAGAGTTACATATGCGAGCTATGAAAATGCTGCTTAAAGAACTAAAAGACTTAAGATTAAAGAGCCTAGACTATGCTGTGGCCGTTGTGGGGCTCACTTCATGTGCGTCGGCGTCGGCGGCGTCAAGAGGGATAATTTCTCAAACTTGGCCATGGTCGGGACAGCGGCGGGCAACTCAATCAGCTCGGCGTCTGGATTGTACGGATAGTTGGGATTGGCGGCGGCCACGTCGTTAACGGCAATATCATTGGACAGATCGACGGGCGCAAAGGTCTCATAGATGTCAATGTGATTATTCAAATCGTTGCCGGGATCCGCGGCAGCCGGAGTATCTGCATCTGCTTCGGCATCCGCCTCCAGTGTGGCCCATTCATCGTTGAAGGTCTCGCTCATTTCGACGGGCGTCGCACGGCCATTCTCCTCATCGTCCGAGGACTCCAGCTCCTCGCGTTCCCTGTACAGCTGCGGCTCCGACTCCGACTCCGACTGCGGCTCAACGACCAATTCCGTGTCCGATGCGTCGCCAAAGTTTTCAATGGCCACCAAGGACTCGGCCTCTGTCGCATTATGACTGTCGCCGTCGCCGTCTGGCAGCGGCATTTCCGTTTCCTCATTATGCGCCATTGTGTCGGCATCTTGAGCTGCGGCCAGCTGCTGCTGCTCCTCCATCTGCTGTACATCTTCCATCAGGTCGGCCATTATAGTCTGTACAGACTGTTTGATGTCAGTGGCTTCTGCGTGGCTATCTTCTATGGGCGAGCTGGAGGCAAGTGTGCTTGTGGCTGTAGTTGCTTTTGTTCTTGTTCTTATTGTTGCTGTTGTTGTTGTTGTTGTGCTTGTGCGCTGTGTGTGCAATGGAGTTGCGGGTGCATCGGTTGTGTGTGTGTCGTGTGTGTGTGTGTGTGTGTTATGTAAATAAATGGAATAAAAGTTTGTATTACTTTCGAGTTTGCCAATTGTGTGGCTAGTTTTTAGTACAAGCAGTCGCCGCATGCAAATTAATTAATTTAAAAAGAAAATCTATGTTCCAGTTGCCGACGCTTAGATACCCTGAATTTGAAAACCAAAAAATTATATCTAAAATTTCAATTAAATCCGGGTTTTCGAATGGTTTTATATGTTATAGTAGTTACATTTTTTTTTTACATTGTTATTATTTTTATTTATATGAATTAAATTTTCGTCCGATAATTCTATATGGCAACAATATGATAAAGCGATCCCATCCACGTAACTATATCGACTTGGCTGTTTAAACTGATCACAAATATATGCACTTTATTGTATCAAAGCTACCTCCTCTTAAGCGTTACACAGTTTATGACAAAACCATAATACTCCCTAACATAGTAGCTTAAAATGTTATTTTTACAACAACTTACAGACAAGACGCAGCTCTGTTACGCACGCACCGAAAGTTCCAACTAATTTGCTGTAAAGCAAAGCTTTGACTTTTATACATAGATTTAACTACTGCGCGGCTGACTCATACGTGAGAGCAGATAGTAAGCTGTGTTTAACAGTCAGAGAGAGAGAGGCATGGAGAGTTAGCAGCAGCAGCGGCGCTGTTAAGCTCGCAGCATTGCTGTTACTGAGCTGATTTCTAAGCTGCTCTGCTATTCTCGCCTGATCTGTTCTAACGCACGCTCTCTCACTCACTCTCGCTTTTGTTATTCCACATTCATTTACATTTCTGCTTAATATGCGTTGCCTCACGCATGAATCACCTTCGCGTCTGATAACATTTCGTTGAAATTTATTTATATACCTTGCCGAATACAATTAAGCATGCAAGCAGCTAAGCGCCCCCGGCCTGTCATTCACAGCGTTTTGTTGGTCACTCGGTCGAACGCTGTAAACGTCGTGTGACGTCACAAGTTCATTTATTATTATTGCATTTGACAGCCGCCCCCTCTATGAGGAAATATAAATATTTCTATTCTCAGTTTTCGACAGTCGTCTGTCATGTAACAAATTGCACAAATTCGCAGAAATTCGTATTATTAATACAAAATGCGCATTAGCTGTCACAGCGCTCAGTTTATTTTTGTTTGTTGCGCTCACTTAAGTCTTGAGATGATTTTATTATTTAACCGATATGTATGTGTGTATGTATGTATGTATGTATGTATGCATGTATGTATGTATGTATGTATGTATGTGTGTATGTATGTATGTAGGTGTTACCTACGGAAGATGCTCAGTCACAGTTGAGAAGATTGAGTCACGTTTTAATGATTGTTTCCGGGGAAATTCTCGAGAATTGACTATCTGATAAACTAAGATTGTATTCGCGCATAACTGAGGGATATCGCATGCAAGTCAAATGAATTTTTCAAGCGATCTTTTGTTGGGTTTTTATCTTTGAAGTTTAAAAGATCTTTTAATGTAAAAGTAAGTTTGCCTAAACTGAATTTATGGTGTAGAAAATGTAGCTCAAAGTTTTGAAATTGTTAATAAAATATCAAAAATATTCAATCTAAGCGTTTTATGAGTTCTGAAATTGTTAATAAATAAATTATTAAAAATTTAGACACATTCTTTCTAGGCCCCCAAATATTTTTCTTAAAACTTTGAAAAATGTTGTTCCACACAATAATAAAAAATGATAAGAAAAAAAGCCAGCTGAACTAATAATAATAAAATCTAATCAAAAACTTTAAAGTTTTGCCCTCTCAAGCAGTATTTGTGCTAGTAGATCTTCTGAAATTTATGACCTATGCTTGTCAATTTTGATATGGGGCACTACCCCCCCTCCCCCACCCCTGTACTGACCCCCTCACATATGAAAATTTCTTCGCAGTTTAACGCTCTATTTTACGCTGCATATTTGATGTGTTTTTGTGGCAGTTCACAGTTCCCGCTGTTTTTTGCTCATTTCACGCACACTTTGTAGCACGCACACAACTGCTGCAGGGTCTCAAAGACCCCCCCCCCCCACCCAACCCCTCTGGTAAACCCCCCTTAGAACAGCAGTTTTAACCAGCACATAAAAAACCGGGGCGCATAACAAATTGAAATGCAAGTGCACAAAGTAATTTTTACAAAGTTATGAAGGGCTTTGGCAAGTCGACATACATATGAATATATATATATATATATACGATTATTGCAGTGTATACAAAATACCCTATATATGGTATTTGTACAGTTTTTTAATAGGAAAATATTAATAAAATATCGCATTTGACTGGTTGGTGCCACAGCGACAGGCAAATTGTTTAACAAGCTTCAACAATTTTGCAATATTTCTGCAGGAGTTGGCCAGCGGAGGGGTTGGATGGATGGAAGGGGGTTTTTGGGGGGGGGTGTACTTTGTGTGTGTTACTTTATATTAATATTTATAACCATGCATTTTACAAATTCAAATAAATGCATGAGCCGAGTTTGGGGTGCCAAAACCGCAGCTTTCAATATCCGCGTGAGAGATGGAAACAAAAAACAACAAAAAAAAAACAAGTAAATAATACAAAAAGCAGTTGCATAAATTGAATAAATTTAACGCGACTTGTGCAATAGTTTTTCCCCAGCGGAAAAGCTACCCCAACTGCAAATGTTTTTCATTGTTTGCAAAATTTAACATTTTTTGTGAATATATTGAAATGATGACATGTCGCACTTATGCTTTAAAGCTGTTCATAATTGCGCTTTCTCCTTTCTTTATTTTTTTCCTGGTCATTTATTAATTTTGCGCTGATTTATGTCATTATGAGGGAAAAATGAAATAAAATACAAAAAATAGCAACAACAAAAATTGAAATGGCGACACGCAAAATGCTCGCAAGTCGCGTGCTCGTCGAATTCGATACAATAAATTCTCATAAATACAACACGGGGGCATGGTCACGCCCACCGGCGCAAGCAGACGCCCAAGACAAGGATTTATGCGCTTGGCGCACATGACTTTTAATATAAATTAATTTTTATTATGGCTAAAAGTAATTAATGGACTTGAAAAACCGCATATATGATGCATGTACCGTTAAATTGCTGCAACAACTGTAACGTGTCGCGTGAGCGGCCGTTTGGGGGGTGGGGCAAAAAGCTCATTTATAACGCAACTGTTTGTGCCAGCCAGATGGCAACCCTGTTACAAAATGAACTGGGCACACTGATTGCATTTGAGGGGAATTCTAACATAAAATTGCGTTGCTTTTAGCAACTGAGCACAGGATATTTTTGGAGAGCTTTAAGAGTTGATTAAAGCTTTTGAGGAAAAGAAAAATATCCACCCAATTACAATTGAATAAAAGTATTTCATGGAAAAAAGTATTTCCAAAGAATTGTTTTAAAAATGTATAAGCCTATAAGAGCTTAAAGCTAATGAGGGAAATAGTTGCATCTACACAAATACAACTTTACATAGAGTAATTATCGAAATATCAAAGAGCTTTAGGGTAAATGGTATCTTGCAGCCTTTTATAATTTTATGCTATCTTTTGAAGGCTCAAATTAAACAGCTTTGTAAAAATCAACAAAGCACGCGATTGAGCTTTCGAGATAATGAAGGCAAGGAAAGCTCATTAAAGCTTAATTTTAAAAGTTTGTCTGACGCATAAGCCACCTATAAGCTTTATAAACTAGAACAACTCAATAACAATAAAATAAAAAATTAAGTTATATAGATCCTAGAATGAAATTTAAATAGCTCCAAAACATGTGTAAGCTTTTGAAAGCTTCGAAAGAATAAAGAGCATTGAAACCTGATTAAAGCTTTATTTCAAAAGACTGTTCTAAGCCTTATCAAAATAGAAGCTTTATAAACTACAAAATCTTTCATTTAAGAAAAGTTAAGCTATATTAATTAAAGAATTAACTTTAAATAGAGCCAAAATATATGCAAACCTTAGAAATCTTTACTTGTATTGCTCTATTAATTAAAGCTCTATAGAAAAAACTTTAATGGTTCATCAAAATAACTTCTACATCATAAGCAAAACTTGACAAAATTCAGACGGGTAGCTTAAAAAATAATTGAACCAGAAATTTTGTAACCGTCGAAGATCCCCTTAACTATGCAATTAATTTGTGCATATTTTATAACCCAGACAGCAATTGTCATAGCTATATTTGTGCTGGGAACCTCATTTGCCTCATTTTTTGGCTTAATATATAATTTGTTTTTATGCACCCCGTTGACACATAATAAAATGTATAATTTGTTTGCATTAATAATTTGGACGCAATGAAGTCAATCCGAAAGCAAACAAAAAACGCACACAAAAAATGGCACCTCTCACACATCTATTACGCAAATATGTAAATTACAATGTTAAACAGCAACAAAAGACAAGTTTGTTTGCCTATTAAGAGTTATAGACTGGGAAATACCCATTAAATAGATCTGAAGAGTCAAATCATAATTTAAGAAATATTAAAATTATGAAAAAAGTAATCATTCATTTAACAAACATCGTTTATAATCGATAAATATCGATCTTAAAGGCAAAATTATTAAAAGCTTAAAATATAATAAAAACCAGCATATGAAAATCTGCTGTAAAAGCTTTTAAGGTTTTGTGATCTTGCTTAACCTCAAAAACGTTGCTTGGAAATCGAAATTTATCGATGCATGCCCTGATAATCACCAACTGCTGATAAAGAGGAAATGTTTCACTCTCTCTGTTACACATTGTGGTTCAATAGACTGCACTAACCTATTTGTAACTGCTACAGGGTATACAAAAGTATAACATCAAATTGATAATCTTGGAAATCGATATTTATCGATATATGCTCAGATAACCACACTTAATGCTTATGTGATGCATGTTACATATTGTTCCTTAAGTTCAATAGACTGCACTAACCTATTTAAATGCTACAGGGTATACAAAAGTAGCAAATCTAATTGTACAATCTTGGAAATCGATATTTATCGATATACGCTCAGAACACCACCGACTTAATGCTGATGTGATCCCTGCCTGTTACATATTGTTCCTTAAATTCAACTGACTTCGCTAAACCATTTGAAATTTCTACAGGATATACAAAAGTAGAAAATCTAATTGTACAATTAAACATTTTGTCGTGTTAATAAAATATTTATGATTGCGGTGGCTGCCGGTTTATTGACCAGGCAAATAAACAAAACTTAATTATGGTTTCAGCAGCTGCAAAAAAAGATATATATACAAAAAGTCGAAACAATTGAAAATTAAAATAAAATAAATTGCACAAAACCAAATGCAAATTAGCACGCTCTTATGCTAAAGCAAAAGCTTTAAATCAAATGGAAATTAGGAAAACTTTTAAATTATAATTATACCAAAATAAACCACAGCCAAAAAAAATGCCACAAACCAATTGCATTAGGATTAGATATTATATAATAAAAAAAAACATTAGAATTAGTCGTAAAAGCAGGCAAAAAATAATATAAGCTTGGATACTTCTTTGTAATAGTTTAATATATATACAAGTATATATAATATTTTTAGTTTAATGCAAAACTTTATTTGTTGAAAAAAATATTAGAAATTGTTTTTTAATATATATTACAAGTTTACATAGTCGGCTCAATATACATGTTGTTTATATATATATATAGTATATATAGTGTGTATATAGTGTAGTATATAGTCGGTTAGTAGAGCTCTACGCAGTTTCGTTTATTTTATTTATATATATAAATATATATATATATATATATATTTTGTTATTTATTGGCAAGGCGTTTTGCAAACATTTCCTGGTTAGATGCGCTTTTAATATTTTTTTTGTTTTTTCAAAATTTGCTTGGAAACGCTGGTAAAAAGCTTTTATACCTGAGGCTCATCGATGTCGCGCACCTCATTGTCCTTGGGCTGTTTCTCGAGCGGCTCACGGCGATCGTTGTCCTCCTCGGAATCATCCAATTCGTGGCGCTGCTGCGGCGGCGCCGATGTGCTCGGCGAACTTACCGACTGGTAACCACCGTGATTATTGATCACGCCCTCGGCCACCTGCTCGCCGCTCTCGAGCGGACGCACATTGACCAAACGCACCTTGAACGAGCTGTTCGCGTCACCGTAGACGGTCTCATTGATCTCCACCTTGTGACCATTAACCACCTTGTTTTTTTTTTTTTTGTACATATAAAAGCTTCGTATTAAATTGAATTGAGCGTTTCACTTTGATGTTAGCTCACCTTAACCGTCGATGTGGTATTACCATTCTTGTCGTTCAGCGTTGTCAGCGGTCGCAGGCCAAAGCCGAGGGGAGTTAGACTCTCAGACGAATCGCCGGAGCCGGCAATCTCATCTGAATCCACGGCGATGGGCCAGAGACGGGCGCGCAGACGGCGGAAAATGTCTGCAAAATGGGAATGCATAAAAAATGTTGTTGTCTGTGGTATAATTTAACGCCAAAACAAGCTAGCAAAGGCATCTTCTGGTCAGCTATACTCGACTAGCAGATACTCTGTACCCAGCAGAAGGGCCTATACTTTGCATGGTAAAAAGGCTGGCATTGAAAAAAGGTTAAATGGCTTTTTTAAATCAATATTTATCGAATTTAAAGGCCTGCGGTTAGTTGCTTTATATAAACGTATTCTGCATCTAGTTCTTATATTCACCAAGATAGTCTATGAAGCAAGAATCAGCTCAAAAATTTGTGTCAGATATCGATATTTATCGATCGAACACTTCTTTTGTGGCTACAATTCACATAGATCATAGAATCTCTCTTATGGGTAAAACTTTTATAAGGTCGTGTTCTACAAGCTTAAGCCCCAAATTCGATTAATAATCGATAATTATCGATATAATAAGTGCTCAATAGATCGTTTACCATAATATTTATATGTGCCTGGTGTAAGAGAAGCTACATTTCGCAGTTATTCTCTTTAGCTCTCATAGTAACCAAATACTATGAGCTTAAGCCTACAGAAAGCTCAGTAAATCGATATTTATCGATCTGTAAAATCAGACAACCATGGCTTTACACTAGTTTGCTGGTACTTTTCAAGAAAATATGTAATTTATACATTCGGAAATGTCACCTATTTCCAAACTTTCTCATACCCTTTTAGTCACTTGAAAGTAGAGGGTATTTTAATAAGAGCAAGGCCACTGTCAAACTGAAATAGGTACGCAGCTACAAAGGCGAAGGTACGCGCTGGGAACTGGCGCAGGTGTTGCAAAGTGCCAAAATGCCAGCTGAAATCGACTTGGTTCTTGTTGTTGTCATCTCTTTGATGACGCCCAGACGGCAGACGCCTTTTGCCTAGCTAATGCGTTTTTCTGTTTAAATTCCCTAATCCGTAAACGCACTAAAAAATACAAATAGGAAAAAATTAAGTGTTTTCTGTGTCGCCGTCTGCTTGTTACATAATCCTCTTTGACACGCCCCCACACGCCCACACACGCCCACTGTCTACACATATGTTATCACATTTCTCACTCTTTCTTCTGGCGGGGGGTTAGGTTTTTTTTCTTTTAGTCAACCTTGTCATAAATACTTGACCGCATTGTTTGCCCGGCTTTGGCATGTTGCAATTCATTTGCTTGTTGCATTCTAATGAGTTTAAAGCGTGCCTCAAATGCTTGACCAGCTCGACCAAATGCTTGACATCATTCTAAAATGCGGCGACCTTTGAACTTAGTTGAGGGTTTTCTTTTAGTTTTTTAACTTGAAGCGCCGGTTTTTTCTTCAACTTGCAAATAATTTTAATGCAGCTTTTGAAATTGCAATTCGGAGATGTTTTGCTGAAGATATTGTACCCTTTTAAATATTCCATATTTCTTTTATCATATATATATAGTCCTCTTAAAGCTTTATACATTGAAGATTAACTTCCATTCAAATCCAGGTCAAAATACGTGAATATTTGTATGTTTATGTTAACAACATGTGCAAATTGTGTGAAAATGTGGCAACGCTGTCAATTGGGTAACGCCGTCATTTTAGAGTTGCCAGCTCTTCAAAAGTTAATATTTAACTGCCTCGGCATTGCCATATGTGCGATAAAGTTTTCAAACGGCAACACTGCTCAATCGTCTTGTCAAATATTTGACAGCTAGCTTAACTGTCAGCTAATCAAATTTTACAGCAAGCGTTTAAAGTGATTGTCAGCCTTAAAACCCTCCTAATTAACAGAACAAAATTTGCCTGCTATCTCTTAGCCCAACTCTATGTTAACTCATAAAAAACACACACCAAATTTCTCGCAGTGTTGGTTAGCACTAAAAATCATAGAAGTTTTTCTGTCAGTGCTGTTGTTATTCACTTGTTATCTTTGAAGCTGATGCCAAATAAAAGTTTCTTGCATATAAAACGAGCCATTGGCTTAAGAACTTTTTGTCAGCGTATTAGTTAGCAAAAGATTTATGAAGTTTGGCCACTTCTCTTCATCCCTAGCTAAGAAGCAGCATTTTATAAATGTTTTCCCTCCTCTCCATTCTTTATTTTTTTTCCATTTTTTTTTTTTGCCAAAGGCTCAAACTTTTCACTTTTAATGGTCAACAGAGTTTTGTGACCCAGCACATGCATATCAATATAAATATAAGAAATGAAGACAAGTACAAGGCAAAAACTTTGACTGGGCCACAACAATTTTGACATAATATTTTGATAAATTGTTTACATTTCTCCAGTACTCTCAAGCTTAACTGCGTGACGAACTTTAAACTCCAATTTATTCAAAAGGATCTGTCATGCAAAGCCTGGCGACTAATTGGCTGGCTTAACTGGCCAATCGGAAAGTATTCCAAATTCATTTTAGTCAGCCTTAAGAGCTTTTTGTACCTATGAGAGCTGAGCTCTCAAAAAAACAGAATTTCAATAAAACTTGGTATGGTTGCATGTTTTTACTGTATGCAGTAGACTTGTCAAAGACGATCGGATCGAGTTACTATATTATTCAATAGTATTCCCATAGAAACTTTTGATTAAAAATTTCATTTTGGTATATACAACTATTTATACTTTTGTAGAGGGTATTATAATTGTCTTTTAAAATGTGGAACGCATAGAAGGAGACATATCCGAACCCATAAAGTTTATATTCTAGATCAGCATCAACATTCGAGTTGATAAAGCCATGTCAGTCTGTGTTTCTATTTAAAATAAAAAAATTATTCTGTTTTAAATTATATTATATTTTCATCAACTTCAGCATTTAAGAGCTTCACTATTCTCACTTAACTGCAAAACAAGCGTATTGAATCCATTAATATACGTATTTATGAAAGCCTATCAACATTAGATTATTATATCATATAGATCCCAAAGAAACGAACGTTCGAAAATTAAGTTCAAAGAGAACCTTTTTAATACCCAAGATATCTTGCCAAGTATTTTAAGGATCCCAAAACTTGACGAAAGTGTTACCAACTTTGAAAATATATATCAAATTACTTGAATGATCTTTTATTCTCAAGATCTTGTCAAAGTCTTTTTAGACGTTCGATAATTTAATTAAATCTTATCAACATTGGAACTTTATATCAAATTAAATGCTCTTTTTAAAATATCCCCATTTGATCAAGTAAATATTATCTCGATATCTGCAAGTGTGTTTAAGCTTCGACATTCAAAAGTTAACTTCACTTTCTTGTATATCCAAATAATAAAAATCTCTCATCATGTAATAACCATAACAATGAAAAGTGCATTAAATGCATGCCGTACTTGGTAATTACTCGTATCTCCTCTGCTAATGAGGGGAGTGGCAGAGTGGGAGGGGGACGGGGAGGGGGAGGAGCTTGCTGTTTGGCAACATAAAATTGTAATTAAATGCAATTGCAGATGCGTCACGTGGCAGCCACAATAAAAAAAAAAACAAAAAGGAGTTAAAAACTCACCATCAAAGGAATTGGGAATGCCCAGGCTAAAGTGGAAGACAGACGGATCCGGTTGCAGGAATGGAGTCTCAGCGCCCGTATCGATTACGCCCTTAAAGTCACGGAAAGCCGGATCGCTTGGTGTGGGCCGCACGGCAATCACCTCGGCATCGTCCTGCGGACTGTTGCGGGCTGCAAGGAATGCAAAATAAAAATACATATTAAAAATACAAATAAATATTACGCGTAATTATAATTAAAACCACAATTAAAATGCGCGCCTTTTGGCCGCTAAATTAGCCGCTGAAAATGCGTCGAATTAAGCCAAATCAGCGAATTCGTAAGCCAAAAACCGCAGAGTCTCCTTAAGCTTTTTCTCTGGGCCCGCTCGACCCTTTGTGCTAATCATTTAGTGGCCTCATTAGCGCTTATTAGAGTTTACATTTTGCATAATTTTCCGCGCTCTGGGGGATATGCCCTATAGGAAAATATCTTGACTGCCCCCGTGGCACGCTCACCTTGCGGCGGCAGCTGAGAAATGCTGATGAGAGCTGCACATAAAATGATTCATAAATATATACGAAGCTGCCAGCGTTGTCTTAGCATTATGGTTGCACCTAAGACCAGAATTTAAATCTTTTAAAAGATTTGTAGAATTCGGTAAGCCTCCAGTTTCATTTATTCTATTTAACTATCTTTGAGTCTCCTATATAATTAACAAGCAAAGGTAGAATATAAGAGCTACAGACTTTATATGTAGAAACATATGTAGAAAGAGTTATTTCGATAGCTCTGACCGTTCCCCAAAGTCGATAAATTCTATAATATATTACATATCTACTAAACAACAATAAAATTTAAGAAAATAAGAGCTGCAGACTTCATTTGTAATGCATATTATATGTATATATTTATTTATATGTATATATGTATGTATATGTATAAATTTGTTGATTCGATAATTCTAAGCGTCCTCCAAAATCGATAAATGTGAAATATTTTATAATAAATCATATTTTTGTCTATCTTCGGATCTACTAAATAATAATAAACTTTGAAGACTGTAAAAGCTATAAACCTCATTTTCAATGTACATTGTATGCAGAAAAGGTTAATTTGATATATGCCTTAAAATGTTCTGTAATAAATATCCAGTTATCTATTAAAACCCAAAAAACTTTAAGACTCTAAAAGCTGCAGACGTCATTGTAATGTGTATTACGAAAGTTACGTTTGTTGTTTCGATAGCTTTAAACGTTTTTCAAAATCGATAAATATTCTATACTATTAATAAATATCGGCTTATTTTTTTCGATGATTCCACCGTTCCCTTATATCGATAAGTGCCAATACTCTCTAAGATACTACTTTATAGCTCCTTCCTTCGATAAATATCGATTTCTAACCACCGTTTTAAAGTGACCTTTCTGAGATCACAAAAGCTATGAGATATCAAGAAGAAAAGACATAACAAAAACATTTTTATATCAACAAAATTTTGTAGGCATATCTAGGCATACCATCTCAAACCCTAAAACGAACAGAGTAAGAGCTCGAAATTTATTAAAAAATGAATTTTTCATAATATGGTGTTCCACATAGCACATACAGGTTAATTAATTGTCTCAGCTGTAGCTCTCTTACTTGCTTATTAATATTGCTTCCTAACCACACAAAATACCAATTTTTAATACCAGGAAATCGCTTACCATCATGAAACTAGGCCATGGCTCTATAATAAACCATCGTCTACAGCTGTAGGGGTAAATAAACAACTGCTTGCAACTGCCACACAATTCACATGGATTCAGGCAGCCTTCGCTTGGGGGTCCATAGATAAATCTGTCCCTCTGGGCATGTGGCACTTCATAAATCTCGGCAGCTGAGACTGACGCACAGCGTAGTACAACAAGTGGCAGCAAGAAAAGGAGGAAAAACATGTCCAACGCAACCAACTAACGATGTTAAAAATAAGTCCAGCCATGTTAAGACTCGACTTGGTATGAAATGCGATATGTGAGACGATTTACAAGCTGCGTAAAATGCGTACGCAAAATGCAAAATGTACGTGACCCCTGGACGCAAAACCCCTTTTTTTCATGCGCAGAGGAGGTCACAAAACGAATGCACTTTTTTTAAGCCGATTTATAAGTAAAGCACACGGCACACACGCAATATGTTTGGTTTACAAAGCAACGAAAAGAAATGGGGGCAGAGTATGCGCTTTATAGTATATACAAGGGGGTTGACTCTGATGCAACAGAAACATAAACAAAATGCGGACGGGGGTCGCACATATGAATGTCATTTACAAGTGCAAATATTTACCTTTTGCGGCGCATACGAAAGTGGGCTACAACCTGGCAAATATGCAGCGTGGAAATATTTATGCATATGCATTGCAAACATGAACGTAATATTCGGGTATATATTTTCCTGTCAATAGGCAAGAAACTTAATTTAAAGACTTGCCCCACAAACGATCTTGTTGAAGCTTTGCTAGCTTAAGGACAAACCCTAAGCAGACATGCTTCCAAAATTTCACAAAGCTAAGCTTTAAATTGCGCTCTTAATCCAAGAATATACAATAAATAACTCAAGTAACTTCGCTTTTGAACTTACGATCTTGCTGAAGATTTGCTATCTTAAGAATGATTGTAATAAATAAATGTGTCCAAAATTTTATAATGCTAGCGCCAAAATTGCGCCTTTAATCAAAGAATATTAAATTGCTAACTCAAGTAACTGAGCTTCCGATTCCCCGATCTTGCTGAAGCTTTGCTATCATTAGAACAAACCCAAGTCAAACATGCTTCCAAAATGTTATGCACCTAGCCTCTAAATTGCGCCTTTAATCAAGGAATATAGAAATGCTAACTCGGGTAACTCAGCTTCTACACATACTATGCTAAACTAATATGCCCCATTTGAATAATTTCAGAGCACAAAAGCCAGCCAGATTGTAGCACATACATACACACATATATAATATTTCGTGGTTTCATGCAGCATACCTTGAGGGTGCGTCGTTGCCATGGCATTTGGTGCCAAACCAAAATTGAAACATGTTTGAGAGGGGGCCACGTGCCAAAGAATTTATGAAAATGAAAATTGTGCAGCAAGTGAAATGTTGCGAAGTTAAGAGCACAACCCAAGGCCCCCGCCCCGACCCTGCCCCCGCCCCCGCAACCCCCACTCCATACTGCTAGCCGATGCTATCCCAACTAAGCCCAAAGAAAAAAAAAACAAACACAGTTATTAATCATGCGAATGCTAAACAAAGGCAGGAGTTCCCCTAATGAAAACATCTACATGGCATATTCATTAATTTTCCAATAATTAAGCTGTGCCCCCGCACACGACATGCAACCGTTTACCCCCCGCCCCCCGCCACCCGACGTCCCCCTCCCATTCCTTCTATTGTTTCGTTTTCTGAATTATGAAATTAATAAAAGCAGTTGGCAAAATTTCGCAGCGCTCGGCGCTTTTGTTCTAAACACAACGAATTTGTTGCTAATTATGTAAGGTTAACTGTATGCCCAAAAATGGGGGCGTGGCGCCACCCCCGCCTATTATTGTACTTTTTCGCTGAGGCGCCACAAATAAAATCCCAAAAACCGTTGCTGGCAATCACTTGGCCTGCGTTTTATGGTGCTAATTGCCAGCAGGCAGCAGGGTAGAGGGACGGTAAGGGTAGAGGGGCGCGGAAGGGTAGAGAGGCGCTTTCGGTGAAGAATGAAGGCCGGTCCTGAGCTGTGCGTCAATTAATTAACATAATTGTACAATTTTGCATAATTAACTAGGCAGCGATTTTTTCTCTCTTGAGTTTTGTAGATTTGAGTTGAAAAATATTTAAATAATAATTGTGGAGACAGGCGGCAAAACTTGTAAATATTCCGGATATTAAGAACTAAAATGAATATGGAAGCAAAAAAAGAAAACTCTTTTTCCCTCACTTATCAATTATCTAAAAGTCAGGCGAATTCCCTCAGCTGAATTAAAATTAAATAAATTAATATTATTTTTAAGCTTTAAAAATCAGAAGTTAAAAGTAATCTTTAGTTATTAAGTATCTAAAATTCTGACATCCCTTATTATTATTATTTATAATTATTGTATTATTCTTTATTATTATTTTATTATTCGTTATTATTTATTTTTATTTATTTTTATTATTTTTAATTTTTATTATTATATTATTATTTATAATAATTTTATTATAAGTATTTCTATACTACATTATATTTTTTCCAATTTTGGGCTTTTTAAAATGCTTTAAAATTTCTTATCAATCGCAAGGGTTTTAGGCCATAAAAGAAGTGCAATCATCTATATAAACAGATTCTAAAATTTCCCATACAATCTCAATTTAATAAAATCTTGATTTTGCTTTCTTAAAACTAAGAGAAAAGGATCTTTTATTAAATTTTCATTCAACTCCTTAACTCTCCGATTTCGCTGCAGTTTCTTTGCTTTCTTTGAAGTTCTTCATTTTTAAAAACTTATAAACTAGATTGTTTTTTAAGATTTCACTCAATCATTTAGCAACTTGTGGCTGGACAACGTTTTAAAAGATTTACATATCCAACCAACTAACTGCAGCTCTTCTCACTCAGCGGCAATCATAATTACTTGCCATTTAGGACGAGCAACTCTTGTGGTAGCCTAAGTTATACTCCGCCCAACAGTTGCCAGAGGGGTTCGTGGCGGGGTGCAGTTTGCGGGAGGGGGGGGAGGTTGGAAAAACATCCTGTAACTATTATGGCAACTTTTTACATTAACCAAAGTGCGGGCTATTAAAAATTCATTAATCGCATGCAACTGAAAAGCAAAATACATCATAAAACTACAAGAAGGCAAAAGTGCACGACTAGCAGATACCCTATACAAAGTAAACAAGTGCTTACAACTGCTGCCATATATCTGTGTGCATACAAAAGTATGTACATTTGGGCAGACATAAAAAAAAACAAAATCAGGTGCCCTCAAATAACTCTTGTGTTTACCTTTGTATCTTAAGAAAATTGTTGGTATATAAAAATTAAGTTTAAAACAAATAACTATACAAAAAATCAGATCGTTAGCTGCCAAAATGCAATTATAGTGTCTAAAAGATTTGGGAGAGTCGTAAAAAAAACTATTTAATTGTAAAACATAATTCAGAAATATCTGTTGATTATAAGCAACAATATGAGTACGTTATCAACTGCATGTTGCCCTAATACACCCCATTTGCTAGCTTTATGGCTGTAGGGTATCGGAAAACAAAAAGTAAAAAGAAAAAGCTCGCTGCAAAAGTTTAATTGATTTGCGCGCAAAATTGTAAAATAATTGATAGATAGAAGCGTTCAGAATTTAATGAGAATTTCGCCCGCAGAAAAAGTTGCGAATATTAGCAAATTGCAATACGATAATTTTGAACTACAACAACAATATAAAAAATAAATTAAAAAAGAATAAAGCTTTTGTTATAGTTATTAATTAGAAAAGTTTTGCGGCCAGCAACTGCACACACGCACACACTTATACACACACACACACACACACGCCCACAAATCGGAATTGTGATTTTGATTTTGCGTTTGATTTTCATTCATGATGAAAATATTGTAAATTGTAAATGGAAATTGGAAAATTCGGCAACTCTCTGTCGAGCTGTTGACGCAGCTCCGCACTTTTACACATACATATATACACATTGGCCAATCCGAGCCAAAGTAATTGGAAAACACATGCGAACGCATGGACTTGTCCAGCTTTGCGTAGCCATATTGAATTTCGTGGCCACTTGAAAATGTTCAAATGTGTTTTGGTGCGGCACGGTTTGAGATTGCGAGGGTTAGACCGGAGCAACCGACACTTTTGGCCATCATTTTAATTACCATTTCGGGTCTAACATTTGGCTAGGTTCGAAAAACGCTATTTCATATTTTGCAGCAATTTGCCAGCCAAACGAGACGGGATCGAGCACACAAAGCCAACACACACACCACACACACCCATTCACCCACACACACACACTCACCCACACACTCACCCACATTTGGTATAAATTATGGACTGTAGGAGTTACCATAGCAGTTTGTAATTATCGTCACATATTTATTTGGTTACCGAGTATTTGCCATTTGTTTGTGTTGCCGCGTTTAGCTCTCGTTTCATATTTCAAATGAGTTTTGTTCGACTGTCATTTGAGTGATTTGTAGCCAGAACGGAAAGCTGCCAAATAATATTCACAGTTAACTGCTGTGCCGTATTTATGGCATCAATTGCGACTGCATTTGAGCCCCAAAGCATAACAAATTATTAGCCAGCATTGCAAATAATATCAAATAATCTTTGGGCACTAATAACAAATTTCTTGGCAGCCAATGCGAATTCAATTGAAAATTTAAATCAAAATGAAATTTAATTGAAATGCAATAAATGGTCAGGTAAGAAATGCGCTGCAATTCTAAATACTCTGCATATGTTAAATTGATTTGATAACAAGCCAAGCCAAATTTATTTCCTAAATGTTTTCTACTGTAAATAACTTGATTAACTAAGCACCTTTTTGAAAGAATTGAAACTTAATATTTAAATTTCTTATTTCGGATTGATAAATATATATATTGCAGAGGATAGTTAAACTAGCAAGTGAAATATATAATAGATTAATGGGTACCCTTTCGATGCCTTAAAGCCAACAAATGTTCAATCAAGTCTTGGGAAAATAAAGAACAACTTCTCATATGTTATATCTGATAATTATCAGATGTAGATAATATTCTGCTACTACTCTACTTCCTATAATAATATTTATATATTCTATACTTTTTATGTTTAATATCGACTATTATTTTGTTTTCCTTATGCTATTATTATATTTTGTGTAATGTGTTCCCGCCAAAAAGAAAAAAATACATATTTATATAAAATATAATTATATATAATATATAATGTTGATTTTGGCAACCTTTCTATTTTTAAATATATTATTAGCTGGCTCGAGGTCACGTAATACATATATTTTTTTAATAAATTATAAATACATGTGTGTATGTATAAATCTTTTTTTTTCTATGCAAAATAGTCTCTCGGTTTTAAGGCTACTTTCACGAAACTTGATTCAGTTCCGTCTTTATGCTGCAGGCCCTAAATATGTAAAGCTGAATCGAATATATATACATATGTATAAACTGAGTTTGTTTTTTAAAAAAAACCGCTTTCCTCTTTTTCAAATATCCTATAATAATCGCATTGCTCAGGAGCTTCACTAAGCTCCCAAGTTTTAAACAAAACCTTATCAGAAATACAACTTTCTCATATATATAAATATATGTAGATAGATAGAGAAAGAGCATTGAATCTATGCAAGGACAAAGCTACCTGTTCTCTTTGGTTACCTTTCAAAACAAGCACTGTGCTTTGTTGCATGCCACGCTGCTTTCTTTTTGGGTCAACTCTCGCTCCCTGCTGCCCTCCCCCTCTGCCACTCCCCTCCTCATCGAATTCCATCAATGTCTGTTCTTAATTATCAACACCAGCATCTCGTCTCAACTCTGGTATCAGTGGCCAGGCTTCTGTTGCTGCCGCTTATCGCAGTGTCATGGTCTCTTTCACGCCGCTGCCAATCAGTCGGCGGCAGTCAGCCAAAGCCACAGTCAATGCCCCCACAAAGGGGCGCGGAAATTTGCCACAACCCCGCCCCATCCACCACACAACGCCTACCGCACCTTGCAGCCAGCTTGCGTTGAGTCGCGCAGATAACTAGAACTACGCCGCAACCTCTAATGGGCCACGCATCCGCAACAGAAACCCCGGACTCTGACCAGACGCAGCTGCTCCTCTTCTTCTTGTTGTTGTTGTTGTGGTTGTTGTTGCTTATATTATGCCTGTGCTGCGCGTGACATTAATCAAGCCTAGACCGAAGTCCCACATGCCATAGCCAGGGCAATCGCCATCGCCACCTGCATCATCATGCTCATCATCAACATCATCAACATCATTATTATCATCAACATCATCCGCATCGTCATCATCATCAGCGCCAGGGTAGGGTGACCGAAAAATCATTGTAGACATTTGTAATTAGAATTGATAGCAAGCAGGCAGAGCGGCTAGCTAGGTGCGGGATACGCCGGGGTAAAGCCCTGGGGCAGCTAACCCCAATTGCACAGCTCTCCCCCAAAACACACACACACACACACACACGCACGCACACAATGACAATGCAAATGCAAAGCAGTTGGGCTCCATTGCGGCAGTTGTCGTTAAACAAATTTCATTCTCGAATCCATTGAAAGCGACAAACGGAGTCCACGGATATGTGAATAGGTGCGTGCACTCAAAGAGGGTTCCGAGCAGCAGCACGTCCGTCATTTGTTAAAAGTTTTGCTTTTTTCTCTGTGACAGCAGTAGTAGCCCCTATTTTAGGGAGACTTTCAATAGAGGTAGGCGCAAGATAAACACGAAACATCGACGTTTGCATTATCAACTTTTTTTGCTTATTCAAATATTTTGTTATTCATATATTTTAGCAAAGTTACTTATTGATAACTACAACTAAATTTTTGTTTAACATTTCTATTCGGTATTTTTTGTCGCTTGACGATTTATAATTCGCAACCAGTTTAAGCTTTTAACGACTGGCTAGGCTAAGCGTGTTGTAGACAATGTCGAAATCGGCTGATGAAAGAGCCAAGCGAAGTTCTTGCAATAAATATACAGACGAAATACTCATCTTTTTGTATTTAACAAGAAATATATATACATTTTTTTATTATTATTTACTATTTATTTTTGTTTTCTATAATTTTTAAGCATTATTTTTATTTTAGTAGTATTTTCATTATTTTTTTAAAATTTCTTTTGTGTAATCTGTGTTATTCTGTGAGCTCTTCGTACACGCACGAACACACGGTAGACACGACATTTTTTAAACGCGAACACGTGTGAGCTCGTGTCACGAAAGAGAGCACGAAATGTGCCCAGCTCTAGTGTAGGACCCAGCAAAAATGCGTGCTAACAAAATATCAGCACACGTCAATTGAATGGCATTTCACTTGGAGACAGACAGCCCAACTGTGTGCTCTGGGGCACTTTCACTTGCATTGGGGTGATGTGCAAGTGTGTGTGTGTGTGTGTGTGTGTGTGTATGTGTATATGTATATTTATATGTGTGCGTGGGTTGTGTAGGGAACAGGCTACAATTTGGGGTTGGCTTGAGTTTCACTTTCGGCTCAAATGCTGTTGACACTTGACAATGCTCAGGAGAACAGAGACCGAGAGCTAAATGGCAGTGCAGCACGTGTGTTGGTGTGCGTGTGTGTGTGTGTGTATATATGTTGTGTGTGTGTGTGTGTGTGTTGTGCGCATCAAACTAATTTTCCCCCTGTTTAGAGTTCTTGAACGTGGCCAAACTAACTAGCTGGCATCTCTGTCCGGGCATCAACTCTTCTCCCGATTTCTCACTCTTTGCCCCCGCAATCCTCCCCCACCCCTACTAAGCACATCCCCCCTCAGCCCCCCTCAGTTTGAGCTGGCTCTGCATTGGTTTTCAACTGATTTTGAAATCATTTTAAGCCAAATGGCATACAATTGAGTTTGTCAGTTTGTTAGCTGGCGACATAGGCGTCGCTTCAAAGGGGGGTCGGTTGGCGGACTCCCGATTCCTGGCTTATGTATGTAATTGAAAATGTGGGTGTGTCTATAAGGCGTGCATTTCGTGTTGTCACAGTTGTCGGTGATTGTCCTGTGTCATTTGGCGGTACGTGCAGCGTTTAGGCTTAAGGTTCAGAGTGCTTTAAAAGCGAGGGATTTTGAAAAAGAAGTGAAGCTTAAGGGGTTAAATTGTTGGAGGGTAAGCCCTCGAATCTTAAATTTTCTCTAAAAGAACTGTTTAGAAATTAATATAGAGAATTTCCATATACAAGACGCCTGGCATTTAAAAACTCATATCACTGGGACCTCAGGTCCCATTGAGGACATTTTTTATATTTTAATGTACAGAAAACTAAAACTTAAAAAAAAAATAGAATTTAGTGTCAACGTGTTTTAAAGAAATCAAGAAAAAAATCAAAATTTATGATAATATCGTGCAATGTTAATATTAATATACTCAAAAATAAAAACGCATTTTTAAGCACATTCGTATTTTTTAATGATTTAACTTAATAATAAAATTGTATTTTTTTCTTTCTGCAACAGCTTTTTAATATTAATTCTCATACCACACATCGTAAACAGCCCAATAAATTTAAAAGGTATTTAAAAAATTATGAGTTAAAATGTAAAAAATTTAAGAAGGAAACCTATTAAAACATAAACAATTGCAGGCATGACAGATCATCAGCTCCTTTAAATATACATATTTTATATATTTTTCCAATAAATATTTAAGCTTCTTTAAAACTTCTCGCTTGCTCCCCCAACCACAAAAGAATGCATTTTTGCCCGTGGCGAAATACGACTGCCGTACATACATAGTATGAATTTAAAAATGTCCTACCAATTTGTTTTATAATTGCTTAACCAATTGAAAGAAACCACAAAATGTTCAACCACAGCAATTTCTGCATAATTTTAAAACTCGTGTTTTTATCAATAAGGGAATTGCGACCGAAATGACAAGAAGAGGAATATAAATTGGCATTATAATAAAATTAAATTTAATTAATTTTTTGTGGGTCGCTGGGTCAGGTAACGCCCACTTGAGGCAGTGTATCCGCTTTGCGTGTATCCGACGGATAAGTCAGGTGCTTGGCTTCATTTTTCACTTCTCATTCGTTCACGCATTCATTCATTCATTCACCATTCACTTCATTTGCATTTTGGCAAAACACAAAAAAAAAAAAAACTAAAAAAATAACAAAATGCCTAAATAAAAACCTTGCCCCGTTGTAAGTCCTCAGTGCAAAATGTTGTTATTGTTGTTTGTTGTTGTTTATTGTTTGTTGTTGTTGTTGTTGTTGCTGGCGTTGCCAAATGTGACAATCGTGTCACGTACGCAATGTTCTGGAAGATTGAACGTTACGTTTGTCGCGTTTAAAATGAGTTTTTTTCCCCGAGTCTGAATTTGATTTTGATTGTTTGGTCCCGGACACGGCTCCCGGTTCTCCATGCCCCCAACCCAAAAAAAAGGCAAAAACTTACCAGCCCCGGCTATGATTTGTCGTTCATCCCGACTGCCACATGTAGCAAATTATTCGACGGCAGCAAAAAGTAAAATTGTTTAATTTTAGGCTTGTTTTTTTTGCGTATTTGCCACCGACTTCACAATCACGAGCCTTCATTACGCCCACCTAAGATTTATTATTATTATTTTCCTTTTTTTCTGACTGCCAACACGTGCAGAAAATTTTAAATATATATTTTCAGTTTTGATGCTGCTTGATTTGTGCTGCCTGCCACAGGTGCAGCTATCGCTAATGAATTCCAATTGGGCTGGTGATGCCCCAAAAAGAATGACACAAATGCTTTCACTGGAAATATTTGTTTGGCGGGGACGCTAATTGTGATTATACCTTATAGACAGTGCTTCAGGTTGTGAGAATCGCATAGAAAGGCGAACAGATTCAAGAGAGAGCGAGCAGAGAGAAAGTTACTGCGAGAGAAAGACGGGAAAGTTGAGGGGCAAGAGCGAGGAATAGAATAAAATGTAAGAGAACGAGTAAGAGGCAGAAACAGACAAAATTATATTGAGAAAGTAGAAAGTAAAATGCAGGATGCTGAGAAAATGAAAGAAAACTATATTAGTCATATCATGTTAGTAAAATATGTTGAAGGGCTTCAGTCAGAATGTTTCAACTGCATATTAATAGGAGGACAATAAAAAAAAAACATAAAAAAGAATTTTGTGATTTTCGGGGAATGGGTAACAATAATTTACCTCCTGTTTATAAAGAATTTTTTTTATTAATGCAAGTATTAAAAAAAAAGTATAAAAATTCCATAATAAAGAAAGAAAATATTTGCCGTGTTTATTCTCAGTGTTTATACAGAAGGTATTGGAGAATGAAATGTTCAAAGTGTGCAATAAAAAGCTGGTTATTTATCTGGGAGTATATATCTGGGATATATATCTGGGTATATGGTATCTTTGCAACGGTCACTTTTCAGTAAGGTAATCTCTCTTCTAAATAAAATATCCGAACAATTTGTAAGCTACTGGGAAATATATATTTATGAGTATATGCCTGGGTATATATCCTTGAAATGTTCACTCTTTACAAGAGTACGCTCTCTCATTCCTATAATTTATTTCCCTGAGAGGAGTAACCTACTGGTTAATAAATATATGGGTATATAAATGAGTATATATATATCTTTGAATCGGTGACATTTCACTTGAGTAATCTTTCATTCCCATAATATATATCCCTAAATTACTAACGTACTATATTTAAATGTCTAAAAATTGTGCATCAATGTAAGCATTACAGCACAGTTCAGCTGTCAGTTTGAGTGCGTCAAGGCAAGGCCTTCAATTAGAGTATGCGAACAAGGGCTGTGCAGACAAAATGTGCATTCGGGCAACATGTCAATGTGGCCAAGACGATTCAAAGACGTGAAAGCCACAGGCCGGAAGCCCACAAAAGACGCTGCACGAAATGCAAGCAATGCAAATTTCACAAATGCCTTCGGGTTGGCGTAGCATGATTTATGATTATTAAACTACTTAATGTTAATCAATGTGAAATGGATGGGAGCAGAGAGAGAGAGAGTTGCAATTTGTTGTTAATTACAACGCAACTGCATTGTGACAGCCCGGCAGATATGTATGGCTATATGCGTACATATATATATATAGCCATAGATATAGGGACAGATATGATGAGACACGCTGCAGATTTTTGGTTTGGCAGCAAAAACCGCAAATTGCCATTAACGAAAATCTAATCATAACCGGAAATTAATTTGACAGGAATCTCATTAAATTTACAGCCACAAAATGGTGGCCCACACGCACACACACACGCACATACTCTCACACACACTCACACACACGCACACACTCACACACACTAGCTTGACAATCGTTTAAATCTGCACACGTTGACATTGCCAGCTGACTATTTGAGTAATACTCTAGGATTTTCATTATAATACACAATTATTCACATATATTTATACACGTGTGTGTGTGTATATAACATGAGCAACTGCGTCTGCCGAGCACTGACACGCCCCCAGCCACCGCCCCCCGCCCTCTGTTAGCCTCTCTAGTCTGGTAATTTATTTCTGATTTTGGGTTTGCGCCATGCGTGGCTGAGCATTAGGCGCTTGCACATTTTGCCAGCACATAAATTAACATAAAGAGCCGGCTGTTGAGCTGTGCCAAGAAGAAGGGGGAGAGGCTGAGGGGGGAAGGGGGGCAGAGGTTTGGTGGGTGGCACCCGCAGTGAAAGGCCTCTTGCAGCGATTACGTGACATTGAACCAGAGCTAAGTGCCTCTGCAGCTTTCAATCACAGCCCAAAGGCAGAGCGAGACAGACAGTTGGCAACATTTATGATTATTCAGCTCAAAAATTTGTGGAGGGGTTCGGAGCGGGGCGAAGGGGAGGATTTGGCTTAGAGCTTTTCGTGACAGCTGACAATTTGCCGGATATGTGTGTATGTGTGTGTGTGTGTGTGGGTCTAGTCTAATAGCCGGAAATTACAGCTGATAAAGCAATCAGGCAACGAAATTGTTTATTAATTTTACGTTGCGTTCACAAAAACAGAACGAACTAATCGACAATGCAACAAAATTAAGGCAATTAGCATTAGGTTTAACCAATTCCAGGCAGAGACAATTTCAAGTTCAGCTGAAAACTGAATGAAAATGTACTGAGAATAAGCTTGAAAAACCATGTGGTACATGCATAATCGATAAATTAGAGTCGTGAACAGGGACGGAATGACTCAGAATAATTTGAATTATTATAAGACCTTTTTGTTATAAATCAGATATTTTACTAGCATATATGCCGCACAACCAGTTACAGCTAGAGTTTCCACATAAGGAGCCTGTCATCGATAACTTCGATATCGATAGATGCGGTAGCACATCGCTAAGAGGCGTCATGCTATAAAGAGCGAGAGCGTTGCTTGAGAATTGTACTTCGGATTACACAAAAATACAACTCTCGCCAGATTATTTCTATAGAAGAATATACATAGTATATATAGATACCTTGTGGCCTTTCACATTTCATAACAAAATTATTATACACGCTATAAAAGACTATAGAAATGATCTTGCTGTTAATGCTGTTTTGCTGTTAATGGGCTTTGAGAGTCTCTATTAATCTTTAGTCTCTATTAATTAAAAAAAAGTTAACCCTTACTTGCTGTTTAATTGATTTCTATACCCTGAAACCATTGAAAATGGGTATAATTTTGTTTGTGCAAATGCATTTAACTGGCAGAAGGAAGCATCTCCGAGCCCAGAAGGTGAATATATTCTTGATCAGCATCAATAGCCGAATCGATCTGGCCATATCCGTCTGTCCCCCTGTCTTTATGTCCCTCTGTCTGTCGGTCTGTCTATTCGTCCGTATGTATGAACGCAAGGATCTCAGAACCTATAAGAGCTACAGACTTGAAATTTTGAACGTAAGTCCACTTAGTGGCCGCGCAGTACAAGTTTGTTTCCGATAATCGATAACTTGCTCGATTTCTAAGCAATCGATAAAAATCGATAGCGGATTTCTGTTTTTTGAGCAAATCTCTTTGTTTTTTTTGGCTGGAGTCACCAAATTTGACATGTAGCTGCTAGAATAATATCGACAGATCAACTATTTTTAATTTCATATCTACCGCATTTGCTATAAGTAGAAAAAGTTATAGGGTATCCGCTAGTCGGGCAGTACCGACTAGAGAACTGTTAATTGACTTTTTTACTAGTTACTTCTAGAAGAAAAAACAACATTGCACAGCCTTATAAATATTTAAATAACACTTTTACAGTCGTTGAACAAAATAATCATTCATTATTTATTCACACGAAAACTAGAATTTTCTCTACCTATCAATTAAAATAAACAGCTTATTATATGTTATGCCCAACTATAATATAACTTTGCCAGTTATGAAATCAACAGTCGTCACAAACATTTGTGTATATATACATATTTGCACTGCGAGATGATTAATCATTTTCAACTGCCGGCAAAAACAGCTGCAATAATAGCAAAAATATTAGCAACAATAACAAAAACAACAACAACAGCAACAATTACAGCTAACAGATACAATTAACAACAAACACAATTTGTTTTATTGCATTTTTTTGTATGGCATCGTATTTACTTTGCCATTGAGCTATTCATTTGAATTATTTATTGCTGTGGCTAAAAATAAATATTTTATTTTGTAAAAAAAAAAGTCAATGGTTCAAACTGTATTTTTTTAAATGCTTAAGCGGCTTACTGCATTTTTCATCGTTTTTCCTCTCGGAATTGTGTTTATAAATTTAAATGAACGAAAATTAAAACGCATTTAACCTTAAAAACTATACCAAATATTTAATACACTTACATGTGCATTTATGAAAATAATTCAACAAATATTTTTAATATTTGAGATACGAAAACAACTTCAAATCAAATTCTTCTTCAATGCTTCGCACATTCTAAAATTAAATTGTTATTATTTCTAGTGCAAGGCATATAAAACAAAATATCAACTAATTGAATAAATAAAACAATTGAAAATTTCTGACAGATTAGAGCCAGCGAGCTTCCGCATGCTAGTCCGACGCTCAGATCTTCATTTATTTGCCTTTACTTTGAGTATATCAACAAATTGAATAAACAAAGTAACTAAAAATTGCCACCAGATTTGAACTAGCGATATTTCGCTTGCTGGTCCGACGCTCAGATCTTCATTTATTTGCCTTTATTTTGAGTATATCAACAAATTGAATAAACAAACATTACAGTTGAAAATTGCTACCAGATTTGAACCAGCGTTATTTCGATTGCTGGTCCGACGCTCAGTTCTAGTTCATGGGAAATTTAAACGAAAATAAGTTTGAGGCCGACCGAATGGATCCTACGGATTGGACTGAGTGTTGATGACTAATCAGTCAATCATTAAGTCAGTCAATCATTCAGTCAGTCAGTCATTCAGTCAGTCACTCATTCTGCCACAAACAGTATATAGTTTTATACAGTTTGATGTATATTCAAAACACAAATAGAAAGTGTAATTAAGAAATCACTTTCATTCACTAAAACAATTTTGTTTTCATTGCTTGGCCTGTGAATTGGCTTTGGCATTGATTTAATAGATATTTTGAATTTCAAACCCAAATTGACCGCAAGTTCAAGAAACTCGAACGAAATGCACATGGAAATGTTTGGTTTTGTTAAACGTATTTAATTTGCCTCGACTGAAAAACATAAACATTTTAATTTTCACATTTAGCTTGCGTTGTTGTTATTGTCGTTGAGGTTTATGCGATTTGCAGGTATTTTTCAAATGGTTTATTCTGGCTGTAAATTGAATGGCGCATTTAATTGACATTTAATCGCAAGCCAGAATTAAATTGCGATTAAATGTACATAAATGTCGCCATGCTACAAAATGATGTCACACCTGAACCGAAGGGATTGTTGTGGAAGGGTTAAGCCAAAAACCTCAGACTTGAAACATTTGACTGGGGAAGGAATTGATAAGTTTTCTTTATAGGCTCAATGAAATGAAACATTTGAATAACACATTTTCATTTCACTTTGGACTAGGGGAGGAATTGATAGTCCTTTATATAACACATTTTCAATTACATTTTGTTAATTACTTTATGATAACATTTGTGTAACAATTAGGCTTTTCAGCTTAGTTTTTGTAAATTTCAAATTTCAAAATAATTCATTTACCCATTGTTTTTACGAGGTAAGAAAACAGGACTAATTTTATATGCTATATAATATCGAAGTTGGATTTATTATACCCTTGCAGAGGGTATCATAATTTTGTCATTAAATGTGTTAAGCATAGTAAGAGACATCTCCAACCTAGATCAGCATCAATAGCCGAGTTGTCCGTTTCTATGCGAACTAGTCTCTCAGTTTAAAGCTATCGTCTTGGAGCTTTTACATAGGTGTCATTCTGTTTCAGGGAGTACAAAAGGCGCAACCGGACGGATCGGACACCTATATCATAAATCTGATAGGTAAGACATATAGGAACGATCTTTCGATCTTGTTCCCACTCGACATTTATAAGTTGCACTATGTCCCACATATATGTATATATGTATGGTAAATCCTATCAACATCGTAAAACTATATCATATAGCTGTCATAGGGAAGATCGGCCGAACTGTAGATAAGCCAAAATATTGCAAATATTCTGATTTCCAAGATGTTTTAAGCAAACTCAGCCAAACGGAAGGTTATTACATTTTCCGTACATACTCTCACTTTCTCATTTGTATTTTATTTAATTTTTGTCAACAATATTTTAAACTGTAAGTTAACATTTTTAATTTTTGCCCAAAGCAAAATTACACTTTTAATTTACTTGCCCCAAGCCGCAGCAAAATTTTAGCCCCAAATGAAACAGTTATTAAATCTCTAACACAATTACCAAAAAATAATGGGAAAATCCGCCCTCAAAATAAACAAATTAAAAAACTATTGACCTATTCAAAACGCAGCCCCAAGCTAATTAGCCGCAATTTGCGTAACTAATTCAAGAAACGTTAATTTTGGCCACAGCGAAAATTATTGCCAATTGACAAAATAAAAATAATATATACATATAAATAAATATGACAAAATTAAGCAAATTGTGTTCCGTGCCAAAAAAAAAGAATGAACAACAAGTTTATACAATGAATAAATCTATGCATAATATAATTATGAAGTGATTTATTATGGACAGTCGAGTTATTAGTTTAAATAATCAAAATATATAATAATAAGAAAAAATATATGATTTATATGAATTTAACTGCAATTTGCACAACATGCAGTTGCAATTTGTACGTGCCCCTGCTCCGTGCACCGTGCCCCATATATATATATAAGCACATATATATATTCCATGGAAAAGGCCTTAAACACGAATTATGGCCACAATTAACCCAATTTCAGTTGGCTGCCAGCTGCACGCAGCACATAAAATTAAATGCCATAAATGTTGTCAAAAAATACAAATAAATAAAAAAACGAAATATATATAAAAAAAAATCAAATAGGGAACAGCAAGAGAAATTGCTTAAGAATTTCGCCGGCCACTCGAGAACAATTGCAATGGACAAATTGCAACAGCAGAGAAAAGAAATCAGGCCACGACAAATAAAAAGAAAAAATATTAAATTGAAGAAAGTAACAGCAAGAAGTAAATAAAAGAAATTGCAGTTCTCAAGAAGAGGGTTCATTAAACTGATGAATGTTTTTCAGTCACAACTGGCCGGAATTTTCACTCAAGTAACCTTAATGTGATAAAGGAATTCCACCCGTATATGTGAAAAAATCGCGGATTGGCTTCAAAATTATTTTCGAAGATCTTTGGTAGAATTTAATTGTCAAAGGTCAAAGGTTTAATAAACCAAAGTTTATTCGTCAGCTTCAAGATTCTGAGCGCAGGTCTAACATGGGCAAAAATCGTGGTTCTTCATCAGATGCACTTAAAACATATTTTTAATTAGAAATGGAGATCAAAATGAGTAGATTTCAATTTTCCACGGGCGTGATCTATCTACATGTTTTTGTTCCACGGGCAAGGCCGGGCAATACCCGCTGGTATACATATGTATATAGAGATCGGACTTCTGGAGCCTTTAAATTACTGTATATTCTTGTATTTACATATGAATACATTGGTTTTTATTCACTTTATATGTATATTTATTCTTATTGGTTCAGTGATATGTTTCTTCTTATTATAACAACAAGATCACACGAAACGACTCTTCCCCTCTGAAGCTCGAACTCGACTCTATTCTCTGTTATCGTATGCTTCTGTTACCACCCCTTCTGTTACTTAACATGCGTCTAACATTTTACAGGCTCAAATTGATATCGCTAACTGGCAGAGTTGCCTGCCCTACACGTATATATTTATATATACATATTTCAAATTGTGCATGAGTCATAAGATCTGGCTATAGATTTCACATACTGAAATCTAATCTTGGTTTTTTCCATTTTTTCCATATTTATAACAAAATTCAACATAATCGCATCTCATTCTACAGCAAAAATGCCATAATATTTAAACAATTACTGTATTTGTTTATATTTTCCCAATTCCTGGGCTCCATCATTATTTATTATTCTTTTCTATAAAAATATATATGTATGGCCTTTCTAGCTGATATTGTTGAACTTAGTTGCCTTGAGATCAAATATTGTTTTTTATTCGAATAATTTTCTTTGTCTCGAGCAATTTTAGACGCAAAGGCGATATGAAATACCCTTACAAACAAAGCATATATAGAATATGTTTGCATTCTTTTTCCATAAATTTTCTTTCGAGCTAGTTAAAACGAAATGTCGAAGATTGAATACCCTGCAAACATATAACACAGCATATATTGTATGCGTTTGCATTTTTACTCGAGCAAGGGCGAAGATGAAATACCCTTACTCAATCATATATATATAGAATATATTTGCATGCAACTAAAGTTTTTATGGAGTCTCTAGTTGATTTTATACTCCACATCAATCTAGTTGATCTCGAAATATTAAAGCAGCATTTAAGCAAAGATTTATACAAAAAAAAAAAGCGTGTTTTTTGTCCATCGGAAATATGCATAAAATTTGCATATTTCTCTGGTAAATGATTTGACTGCTGCAAATTTGACAACTTCAAGTGGCAGTGGCAGCTGCTGTTGCACCACCCCTCCCTCCTTTACTCCTCCCGCCCTGGACTGCTGCTCCTGCTGTCTGCAACCAATTCAGCTTCTTCAACTTTAGCTGCTGCAATTTATGCATTCAAGTGGCAGCCAAAGGCAGCGGCAGCCATGACGATGATGAGGCAGCTGCTGGCTTGTATCTTGCATCTTGTATCTTGTATCTGCAGGATGCATTTTGCAGTTTTGCTGATTGTCAAGTGTTGCCTGCACCGTTCTTATCAAAATCGAGCATCATTATGCCGTAATTCCTACAAAATTCCAGCACTTAGCGAAAATAGCGTGAGTTTTCGAAATTCTTATTTAGAGAATTTTATTTCCTCGAAATTAACAAGTTAAATTTTCTACTCAAATTAGATAGAGCTTAAAATTCAAACAAGTTCGTAAAGTTTTGATCTATGGTTTTATTTAAAGAGTTTTTGCCCCAAATTTCTCAAACTCGAAATTCTCCTCTCTAAGAAATGTTTTTTTATCGTTGATAAATGCCGAAATTCTCGCCTCTAAGCAATTTTTTTTTACAATAAATGCCCAACGCCTTTTTTAAGCCTACAAATTCTTGCAATATATATTTTTTAATTAAATAAAGCTCTTTTCCTATTTTTGTAAAATCAAAAACTATTTGAAAATCAAGTTGAGTCTAACTTATTTTCCAACAATACGAGAACGTAAAGAAATATTTTGATTAAGGCACAGAGCCTAGAACTTTCGAGGTAGTTTTTCGCTGAGTGTAGCTCGGCTTTATCAATTTGCATTGTTAATACGACTGACAGTCGCGAGTTCAAGAGGCCGTCAACAGCATTATCAATTTAAACATTTTAATGATCATCAAGTTGAGAGGAAATCTTCTGGAATTTATAAGTATAATACACATATTTGTCAGAGCGCCTGCTTAAAGCCGCCCAAACTTGTTTTAACCAGCCAATATAAAATATATATCATTTTTTTTCAGTATTTTTTTTATATAGTTTTCGAGCAAGTCTAGAACTCACCTGGCAAAGTCCAAACGTCGCTGACAGCCAACGCGATCAGCAGAACACCGCACAGCAGCTTCATATTTATTTTCACACGATATTTTTCTTATTTGGCTTTTGTTTTTTATTTGAGTTCAACAAATTGGTTTTGTGTTTTATTATTTTTTTTTGCTAAGCACTTTTGTTAAATTCTGTGTTGATTTGTTTAGGTTTTTTATATTTTGTTCTGGCACCGGTTGCCGGATTTGGTTCTGTTTCGTAAGACAAACAATAGTCAAATGCGCTGAAATACGTTGAGGAAACGGCAAATAAACAGAACGTTCGGAACGTAAAAGCGACAGAAATCAGTGAGTAAAATGAGCAACAGATTGAGCGTTACAGATAGGTGAGAATAATGCGACTGGGAGACTGCGAGAGACTAGTGAGATACTCACACTCACACTCACGCTCGTAGCAGGCACTCACACTCAATTAGTTGAGCGTGTTATTAATATAAATAAATGACAGCGAAAAAGTCACTAAAATAAATCCATAGCTAAAAACAAGTGGAATCACGAGTACAATTAAGATGGGGGGTCAGAGAGACTATGGCATGCCCTGAAAACAGTAAATATGGCGGAAGATAAGTAGGCGATAGATGGGCGATATCACATATTGATCGCTTGTGATTTTGATATAAATCAATAACAGCGAAAAAGTCACTAAAAACAAGTGAGAGCACGAGTACAATTAAGATAGAGAGTCAAAGAGACAATGGCATGCCCTGGAAAGAATATTTATGCCGGAAGATAAGAAGGCGATAGAAGGGCGATATCGTATTTTGATTGATTTTATTGTTACCGAAAAGAGATGCTTGGGCATTCAAACAACATTTAAAGCGGAAGATAAGAAGGCGATAAATGGGCGATATCGCACTTTGATCGCTTACTTATCTTCCGTCACGAAAAAGGGCTTGGATGCTGCAATGAAGTGTCGCTTGGGGCGATACTAAAGCGATAGAAATTTATTTAAAAATGTTGCATAAAGCTAACTTTTCGCTCAGAGAGCAACAATTATTTCTAGATTTATAACGCCATATAATCTTACAAATCTTTTCAAAAGACTCGCGCAACTTCTCTTTACTAAAAAAAACTAGACAAGCCTATTATGAAAGTAAAACCGATTAGTAATTGACAGCTGGACATGTTTATTTGGCCATCAGTGTACGATAATGAACGGCGGCAAACGCGGCGAATGCGCAATTTGTTGTTGTTGAATGTGAATGTATATGAATGCATATGTATGTATATTTTTTTCTAGTATATATTTGTTGCATGTGCCCCTTTTTTGCAAAGCTTATTTGCGGCTTAATCAATTGTCGTTTATGCTTCGTTAGCTGCACGTTTAATACGCTATTTTATTTTATTTTATTTTGTTTAGTTTTGTTTATTTTTGCTTCGTTTTTCAGTGTTAGCCTTAGAGAAATTATGTCAATCAGCCTGTTGGCAATATAATCACTTGTTGTTGCTTGACTGACTACCGAGTTCAAGGTCAAAGTTGTGGCTTTGTAAACAATTCAAAGTTGTTGCTTCTTCTTCTTTACATCGCACTCAAAATCACTCAACTTAGTTATCGAAACAGACGCTCGATTAGATGTTATCGATAACATTTGTAGAAACAAAGTGAACTTTTAGCTCATTGCACTTAGTTCCTGGTGTATTTCCAACAAATGTTAAAGGGCGCATGTGGCTAATGTGGCAGGTATATAATTAATTTGGTTATGATTGAGTTATTCCTGGTAATTTGCTATTCAAAGCTCGACACGATTAAATCAAGCGCATATTAAAAATCACGATTAATTTTAATGCATTTCAGCAGCCCAGTTACAAAACAATTATCTAATAATCTTTTAAGAGAAAGTTAATCGTAAAAAAAAACACTTTTAAGGGAGGTCCATTCAAGGCATTAACAAAATTATAATTTGTTTTAATTTCTGATCCTAAAACCACTTTATGCGAATTTATTCAAGTTTAAATTTGATGCCACACGCAGCGTGAAAATTTGGCAAAAATAAATACAATATTTAAGCACTATTTTTGTTTATGGCTCGCACGCGCATTTGATTTTTATAATTCTATAAACAATGTTTATAAACGCATTTTTTTTGCACATTTTAATTTCACTTTTCATCCACAAGAAATTCGATTTTTTTTGTATTTAATTTCTTTAAACAGACTTTTTTTTGTTTATAAACATCAAACGGAAATAACACAGGCATGATAAACAAGTGGGTACACACATACATACGTATATGTATGTATGTATGTAACCACAAATATTCGCAAATTTATTTACGGTTATTTTGGCTGCTGTTGTTGTTGTTGCTTTTTGTTGTACGCGCGATCGCAGTGGTCTCGCGTCTGTTGACTTTTGTATGAAATTTCGGACTAAACGTTGCGTACAAATTTGGCTTCATTTATACCAAGGCACGCAGCTGACCAAGCACAAAGAATACGCAACGAGAGAGTGGGACAGCAAGAGCGCCAGGAAAAGAGTGGGCGAGGGGGGAGCAGAGATCAAGAGAGCCTCGTCCGATCAAGAACTGGAACGCATGCAACGGCACGCACAGTGCCTTAAAAAGTGAATGTCTGGGGCTGCGCACTTTTGGTTACGGACAGAACGTACCCCGTTCTTCAGTTTAAATTTACAATTTGTAATTTAAATGTTTCAATAATAAAAAAAAATTTCATTAAAAGTTCTTCATTAAAAAAAAAATTGTTCATTAAAAATGTATAGCAAATCGCCAGCAACGACGAGGAACGCGCGCCAAGCAACGTTTTCTGTGTGTCAATGAGAAGCTAGAAAAAGAAACGGTTGGAAAACTGCAGAGTGTTCGACTAGCAGACACCCTAAGGCAAGTGTATATAACTACGCAGCGCTTAAAAGTTGTTATTTATAAAACTAACTTACTAATTTCGAATTAAAGTCCAAAACAAATGAGCTCTTACCTGGACATGCAAAAATTTCAAAATACGTGCATATATTTAAATTTTACAATATTCCCATTCTATGCATAACATAGGGTACAACGAAAGGCCAACTCCATCGCCCTGGGCCCAGTCCATCTGTTTTATTGTTGTCTTCTGTCGCCCTGATTGGGATCACAATCGCGGACTCTTCACATTTCATTCTCGTCATACACACGAGTATGTATGTATGTATGTGTATATAGTCGTGTGTGTTTTGCCTTCTCTGCCCAACCGGATTCGCATTTAACTGCACATTTGACTGTGCTTTATTTTGTACCGGTTCAGGCGTGCATTGCCTTAAGTGCGAAAAGCATTTTAAATTATAAAATTAATTACACTTTTTTTGGTTTTTTTTGTCTCTTTTGGCGGGGAATTTTTACAAGTTGTGACAACAACATTCTTGCGGTTGCAGAAACACTTAAATTCCAAAGAAACTGGCATCAAGGTCAGGACCAACTGATCAGAATTGAATCATATTGATTTAATTACATTTGGCTTGCTTTCTCTCTTTCAATATGCATACATACATATGTATGTATGTATGTATGTGTCTTTCTCAGTCTCACTCTCTTTTCCTTTCTGTCATGGATCTTGTGTTTAAATATAGCACCGATTCCATAGCTGACTGCTGTTGTCGCCCACGTACACATGAGCTATTAGCGCCACATGCTCTTGACCCTGACACTGTTCATACTGGGGTTACATTTTGGACGAATCTTTAAAAAAACGAGAATTTTGAAATGTATTTCACTTGAGACGTTGTATTTGCGGCGCCCTCTAGACCATGCTTGATGTTGGCGCCATCTGACGTTTACTAGTGAACACTACAAGCGATACTATTGCCTTTGCGTACTATCGATTGCAGTATCGATATTTAAAAACAAATGCCGCATATCTGATGCCGCAAAACTTTGAAAAATAATTTTGCTGCTATTACACTTTTCATAAATTAAATAAATATGATGGATTAAGAGAACTTTTGGAAAATCTGTTTTGGCAACATGTTAGGCTTTACAGACTTAAGCGATATATATGTACGCCACATAAAGCAACCCTGCGTTGTCCTGGCAACAGTTTTGTTTTGATTTTGTGTTTATAAAAAAAGGCACACTTTGAATTTGGAATTAAAAATGTTTCGTCGCGGCAAGTTCTCCTTTCTGAGCGGCAAAGATGATCGCATCAAAATCATCAACGAGCGCATTAATCTCACCGAACGTCATTTGATGGAAATGTGTTCAGCATTTTCCCTGCTCACACGCAAAATGGCCAAGTTAGCGAGAAAAAATAATTGTGTTAACAACAAGTTGCTTAAAGTTTCAATCCCTGCAGATATCGCGATGCACACGACGAGCTGGCCAAGAATATCAAAAACTACGCCGATGACGAGGAGATCAACGAGAGTCTCTGCAACGGCCTGAAGAGCTTCACCAACGCGCTGACCATAACGGGCGACTACATGGACATCAATGTGCACAGGCTGGAGCTGAAGGTGACAGTGCCTGGCAAAAGGCAGTGCACACACAGACAGTCTAATTTTCTTCTTCATTTTAGATTGTCAACGAGCTGGCGCACTTCGAGCAGCTGTGCAAATCGACGAGGGACAGTCTGCGCCTGGCTGTCGTAGCCCGGGACAAGGAGGTGCTCAGCCAGCGCCAAATGCTGGAGCTCAGGTCCAAGTTTGCGGCCAATAATGTGAGTTGATCGGAAACTAAACCCGACTGCCTGCTAAAGGATCTTCTCCCAGCAGAGCGCCGCCGACTCGGAGCTGTTCAAGACCAAAATGGAGGTGCAGCGCACCAACAAGGAGATCGACGAGATCATCGGCGGCTTTGAGCAGCGCAAGCTGCGCGATGTCAAGCAGGTGCTCAGCGATTTCATACTGATTGCCATGAAGCAGCACACCAAGGCGCTGGAGGTGCTCAGCGCCAGCTACTACGATGTGTGCAACATCGACGAACGCGACGATTTTCTGCAGTTCCAGAAGCTGATGAAAACCAAAGAGGAGCCCACCACACGCAAGTCGACGCTGAAGAAGGGTCTGCGCGCCCAGTCTATGGACAGCCTGGAGCGCGATCACTTGAGTCCGCTCAAGCATCAGCATAAGCTATCCAGAAGCAGCAAGAATTTAACTGGCGCTGGCATCAGCCGCTCCAGCAAGGCCGAACCGAGCGAGGAGGAGGAGGAGGAGGACGACGACGAGAGCGAGCTGGACGAAGAAGAAGACGACGACGAGGAGGAGGAAGCGGTAAGCTTAAGGCAAACACAGAGCAGAGCGCATATCTGATAATCATTTGTTACCAATACAGGAAAGCGAACAAAGTGCCGAGGAGGAGGGGCAGGAAGAAACCTCCGGCAGCGCCTCGGATGATGAACTGGATCGGGAAACGCCCTCAACGCCGCTCGAGAATGTGTTCGGCGTCAAGACGCGCGGCAAGGATGCGGCCAGGAAGCCAGCGCGCCAGACCGTCAAGCATCCGTTTAAGGCCGTGGCAGCCACGCACGTAAGATTGCAAAAGCAATTCCATGTGCCCCAAAACTAGGAAACTAGAACGCATTTGCATAGCTCGCCCGCACGCCACATTATTTATCCCAAATAAACAAGAATCAAACCCATCTTCGGGCAGCCGAAGTCCCAATACCCTTGCAGACCTTTTCTGGGCGACAAATATTTCCATATAAAATGTAAATTAATTGACAATTGTTTCCGTAGCAACTATATAATTTAGTACTTAGCTGTGGTTAAGATTCTGTTGGAATGAGAAGCGCATAGAAAGGCTCGGTTTAGCAAAATCTTGAAAAACAAAAAGCTTTTCCATTGCTTTCCAGGAGAGCTATTTAATATTGTTTATAGTGTATAGTGCGATGCCCCAGATATTGTTTATATATACATATAGATCATTAAAGTCAAGAAGTTTTTCCTATAAAAACTCAATTTACGACTGTTTCTAAATATCCGATATTAATGATATTCTTTCTTATATGTTAGGTAGACCTGCATGAAATATCTTTATACATATTTTGAACAGATACTTCCGATAACAATTATATGATATAGTTATACGATCCCGACGAAAAACATATTCCCAGTTACATTAAGATTAGCTTCACAAATTAGAGATTAGTTGGGAGAGAAACAAAACAGATTGATTCAGCTTTTAAAACCGATCGAGATAATAAATAATTTAAAATTTTTGAAGACATCTTCGACACAAAATTCAAATTCCCCTCTGCAAGGGTATCACAAATGTTAGATGCATAACTAATCAGGTGAAACCCCCCGCCCCCCCCCCCCCCTCTCGCACTCCCCCTCGTTGCAGGCGGCGTTCAGGAAGCCGCGCACGGAACGCGGCGCGGGGATTGTAACCGAGGTGGCAGCCGGCGGAGGACGTCGCCTGGTGACGGTTGTTGAATCGAAGCGCGCTTAAACCATACAGTTTGACATGAATTGAGGTTTTTTTTTGTGTGTACAATTCTCGATTTTTAATTGTAATAAAAACTGAAAGGCATTAATTCGAAATTGCTGCCTCTTGCCTCGAAAACAATGAACTTTCAAAAAATTGTACTTAACTTAATTTGGACAACTTAAAAACTATGCAAAAAACGAAATGAGCAAAATTTGGTTTTTGATTTTTGTGTGTGTTTACAGTTTGAGAGCAATTGCATGCGGTGCATGGGATGTGAATGCTGGAATTGTTATAAATGTGTGTGTACGTGCTTGAGTGTGTGTGTGTGTGCATGAGTGTGTGTGCGTGTATGTATGTTCGATGTATGTCGAATGTGCTTTGAATGCAATATATTTGCCATGAATGTGGGCGTGGCACTTATTATTTCTCGGGGGCCGTTCCCTCGACGCCCGCCTGATTCATCAGATCCGCAATGCTCTTCTCCAGGTCATCGATGCGATTGCCCATGTCATCGATGCGCGTGATGATTTGATCCGACATCGTCTGGAATTTATCCTGTACGTTCTGCAAGAGATTTTGTACCTAATAGATAACAGACACACACACACACACGCACAAAGACAGGGAGAGGGGGGGGGGAGAGGGGGCGTCGGCAGGTGGGCGGTGGCGTGCTGTTGTATTTACTGCAATTTAGTCGTGGCTTTTGCATTACTCACATAGATTGTCAGCTCCTGCATATTCTTGGGATCCGCATTGCTGTTCAGCGAGTAATTCTGATCCAGATCGCTGTCCATCTCATTGCGCATATCAGTCATATTCGGCTTTGTTTGTATGGTTTATAAAAAATACAAAAGTTTTAGCTTCTTTCTTTCTGTCCGTTTTCCTGCTTCTATTTGCGTCGGCGGCTGCGGCTTGATAGAAAAACTTTCAGCAAGATTGTCAGAGCACAGCTGTAGCGCGATTGAAGTTCTTTACGTACGCCGTCTATCGATGTTGTTATCGATGTTTTTACTGCTGCAGCAGATTTTGAATTTAATTACACAAAAATAACTCTACAAAACTATTTCAACTATTGGCCACATTTTTCACTATTTAATTTTTAGACTTCACATCGGTTACAATGTTCAGTATTAACTGTGAGTTTAACAGAGCTGTCAGAACTGTTAAATCGATACAGCAGTGTGACCGTCTGTGCACATAGCAACAGTATTTCGATAGGCAACCAGAATCGATGTAAATATAAACTGGGCGCCAAATATTTAAATATTTTGATTTTAAGCCATTTAACTTTAAGAAAATTAACATGCTCTTTCTATTTTTATGTACAGAAATTAAATAATTTAATATTAAAATTGTTAATGAAAAATATCAAAAATGATACATTGATTGTTTTTCTTTGAGGAACAGCTGATAATATTTATGTTTTCATTGCAGTCAGGCGATTAACGACGACGCTCTGTCTCTCTCTCTCTCTCTCATTGTGTCTCTTACACTCATAACTGGTCAAACTAGTTTTGCGTGCTTTGTTTCTCTGCTGCTGCTGCTGCTGCTGGGGCTGGGACAAAGGAGCAATGTGCATTGTGGGCCTACCACAAA
This sequence comes from Drosophila lacicola, assembly GCA_035045355.1. Lineage (NCBI taxonomy): Eukaryota > Metazoa > Arthropoda > Insecta > Diptera > Drosophilidae > Drosophila > Drosophila lacicola. Next base: position 211,750 of record JAWNPB010000131.1, on the reverse strand, counting down.
AGAATCTGCAACAAACCCTGAATTGAAAAAAAAATGTGTCGTAAAACAACAACAACAACATAACATGCACTGAGTGCAAGAAGAAAAACACACCCCCTGCAACGGCAGCGCTCGATGAAGGGAACATAAATAAAGACAGCGGCGTTGTCAGCTGCTCACTGCAAGGGGTCGCACACGACCGATAAGCGAACTCACTGTACGAACGCCACTGTAAAACAAGAGAGAGAGAGAGAGCTAAGCAGCGAGAGTCAGAGCGAGCGTGAGCGGGCGAGATAATGGGCAACAAGCAGAATATAATTTTCAGTTTTTCATATATGAAAACAGTCTGTGCCATGTTAACGGGCGCTGAGGATCGTTCGTCGCCAGTTGAACGCTGTCTCATATATATATAAAAATATAACAAATATACAAAAGGCGATTACTAAACGTGAAACGCTGAAATTCGAGTAAATAGATCATTACAATAATTATGTATTAAATATGTAATTTGTGTGTGCGACAAATAAGCGTCGGTTGTTTGTGCGTGTGCGTGTGTGTGTGTGTGTGTGTGTGTTTTGTGTCATATCAGCGCAGATTGTATTACAACAACAATAACAAAAGAGCTAGTTTTTCTAATCAGTAACTTTTGACCAATCAATCGAAAAACAATATTTGTGGCTTACATTGAGGTTCAGTGCAACACATTTGAGAAACGCGATAAGCCGCAAAAGAGGCCAAGCAACACGTTCACATTTAACAGAATGTTACCTTGATGTTCTAATAAGAACTAGCGTTTGTGTCTGTGTGTGTGTGTTAAACAGTAGCGTGGCCAATTGAAATAGAGACTAGCAAATGACATATATGAAATAGGCCGAAAAAAACAGGAAGATAGATCCACACACACACACATACACACACTCACAAGTAGATAAATAGATATGGATGTGGTAATCGGCTGGCCTTTGGCGCTCAGCAGTGCGAAGAGAATGAGAATGAAAGTGAGTGCAAAGCGTAACCAAGTAAAAGTTAAAGTAAAAGATTCAACAATTAACAGCAATTAAAAGTAAGACAAAAAGCACTTATAAACAACAGCCACAAAAAAAGATTAATAAAAACTATATATTAATGTGTGTCACTGTTAAGATAGGCAAAACAAAGGCAGAAGACCCGCAAAAAAGAATACTTATAATGCAAATATATGTACATATGCATGTATGTGTGCACGCACACATATAAATAAATATTCATTTGCCTGCCTCAAGTGCATTTGAGCTTTGAGTGTGTTTTGTTTATAAAGAGCGCGACAGAGAGAGCAAGAGGGAGACAGTCGCATATGCACTAGTTAGACTTTTTACGTGTTGCATAGCGCAATTACACAGGATCCGCTTCAGTTAAGAGCACTTCAGAAATAAGAGCAAATCCTGCTCGTAAGAAAGAGCGCGCCTTAATGAGCAACACGTGTAGGACAAAGCACAGCTAACAACAACAGCAGCTGTCATCGCAAAGAAATCGAAAAGCAGAAGAATAACAACAAACCGCTTTTGCTCTCTTTGAGCTATTTTCTGCCTACTCGTTTTGGGGCAAGTTCTGATTAGCAACAGTGCACTGGCAGCAGCGCCCTGCTCCCGTCTCGCTATCAGTCCGTCAGTTAAAAAGCTAATGAACTCTCACACCCACACACACACACACACGCGCACACACTGAAAAGGCTTTTAAGAGCGCGCCGCTCATTTCGTTTTCTTTATATGTATGCGAAACCACAATAAGCAGCACAAAAACAAATAAACAGACCGAACTCATCGACGCGTGTAGCAAACATTTCGGTTTTTTATTAGCATTTTTTTTTCCAGCCTAAAAATTTATTTATGCAAATTTTTTGTTTTCTTTGTTTCATGCCGCGCCCTTAACAGGCACGCAAAGCAAGCAAGAGCGAGTGAGACAGGAGACAGAGCAAAGTGTTGAGTGCAAAGGGAATTAGAATAAATTTAAACAAATTTCGACTTGCACTCGACGCGAGAGTGCTGTTAAAAAACAAACAAATAAACAAAAAGAAAAACAAGTATTATTAAAAGTAACAAGTAATTGTAATTTGATGACCAAAGCGGCCGCAACAAACGTCAAAGTTTTTAACAAACAACAACGAAAACAACAAAATGTCCAGCTGGAGCTTGGCCAGCGCCGTTTCGCCCACGGTGTCGGGCGTCGCCGTCGGTGACGTCATCAGGCTCAACAATCTCAAAGCCTGCGCCTCCGCCTCCGACATAGACAGGGCAACAACGACTGATTATCCACAGCACAAAGCCCGTCCAACCACGCCCGTGCCCGCCAAGAAGCTGAACACAAAGCGGCCGCCACATCTGACCTTGAACATCCAACCTCCAATAACAAGAGCAACAACAACAACAACAACAACATTTGATCACGATGCGCCGCTCGCGGAGCCGGAGAGCATTGCGCTCTCGGCCAGCTCTTCCATTTATGGCACACCCCTCGGCTCTGCCGCGCCCGCCGCCCCGCTCACACCGGAGAGCTTTAACACCAGCCAGAGCTCCAGCCAGAATACCAGCTCCGGCAGCCACAACAGCTCCAACAGCACAGCCGGCTCCATTTTTCCCCACGAGCAATATAAAACGATCAAAAAAATTGATATTCAATTCGATAATGTGCGCTACAGCGCCAAGTTTGGATTCTTTAAGAGGGGTAAGTGAAATGTAGAAGAACCAATCTTCCACAAGGGAACACCCTGTGGACCATTCAAGTTATCTTGAACTTATTTAATGGGCAATCAGAATTAATTAACGAATTTGCAACACCCTGTGGTTTTTTATATGAAATGAAATGAAAAAGATTAAATGTTCGACAAGGGAACACCCTGTGAAACATTCAAGTTATCTTGAACTTATTTAATGGGCAATCAGAATTAATTAACGAATTTGCAACACCCTGTGGTTTTTTATAAGTGAAATGAAACAGATTAAACAGGGAACACCCTGTGGACCATTCAAGTGTTCTTGAAATGCGCTTTAATTGATAAGTAATAAGAATTTGATAAACGAAGATGAAACGCCCTGTGCTTCATTTAATGTGTAATTGACAGTCCTTAACTATGAAACACCCTGTGCTCAATTAAGTGAGCAATGAGAAGTTAAATAAGATTCAGTGTTTTATCGGACGTCTTGAACCATGAATCACCCTGCGCTTAATTTAATGTCTAATGAGAAGTTGTTAACTGAGATGAAACATTCGGAATCTTAATCAATTTAAAATTGAGTCTTTCTAAATGAATCACCCTGCTGTTAATTCAATGAGTAAAGAAAAGCATTTTGCTATTATGAAACACCCTGTGGCCCAATTTAAAGTACATTTGGCAGTCTTTAAAAATCAATGAGTAATGAGAAGTTATTAACTAAGGTGATACACCCTGTGTCTCATTCTTTAACTTTAAGTCACTCTGCGCCTAATTTAATTAGTAATGAGATTTAATTAATCAACTTGAAACATCCTGTGGATCATTTAAAGTACACTTGCGAGTCTATCTATGAAGCACCCTGTGCTCATTTCAATGAGTAATTGAGATGAAGCACCCTGTTGGCCTTACAGTGTGTACTTAGATAAATTTAACTGTGAAAGTTATTAACTTAGACTGGGGCCTGTTTTATTTGTATCGATTCGTATTTAACTATGAAACACCCTGTTTTAAGACCCACTCTTAGCTCTGTATAATATTTTAGTAATATATCTACAAACTTCCTCCATTATTACCCAATCAAATGAACGAATCTGTTTTGTGTTCGAAGTATTCGATTGTGTTCGTTCATTAATAGTCTATTTAGTATTTGCCTGGGTAATCGTCACTCTTTAATACTTATCGTTGTCTGATCTTTAATAATTACTCATTGCTGCTTTATTGAGTGTCCCTGTGCCAGTCCCAACCCAGTCACGCTTTGGTGCGTGTTTTAATAACAATACATAGGGTCTAGAAATTCGGTTCTTTAAGCTACTAAATATGCTCAAATTAGTGCCAAAACTCTTCATAGAGTTAGCCAAAAATACATGCATATATTTGTTTATAAATATGCATATTCATTGTCCAATGAATTAGTTGAGCTTCGTTGGAAAACCATTAACGCATTATGAAACTTGTTTAGATTCGTCTATTGAGCACTTGAGAACACCCTGTACACTATTGAATTCTGCTAAGCAAACCCTGTGGTGAATTTATTCAGTGTAATGATGTTTGTAACGTGACACCCTGTGACACATTAGTGAACATATTGAGAAATGATGAGCTATGTAATAATGTAAACTATTATTATCTATTCTGTCGTAAAAGTACGTTATAGATAAAATAACTATTGACCACTTTGAAACACCCTGTATTCAATTTATGCTGCTAAAACACCCTGTGGTGTATTTTTTCAGAGGTGAGAATGAATGGAATAATTTTTGCTGCATTACACCCTAGTGTGTTGAGAAATGTTGAAATATGTAATGCTACATTTTATTAAATTTGAATTATGAAACACCCTGTATAATGCGTTTTCAAGTTATTTTCGAGTTAAATGAATTTTAAAGAACGTTACAGAAGAGATTTGAACTAGGAAATACTTTGTTCCTTGAACAGCTTTGTTTCGTGTCAAATATTTTGGTGATCACTTTACTTATTTGGCTTGCTTTCAATTTGAAATACCCTGTAACAAATATACCCACAGTCTTCCATTAAATTTGCATTTCAAATTTTTTAAGATTTTTGATTTACGAAACTATTTTCTATAAAGTCAAAACCCTCTTTTAATCCTAATTTCAAATCTATCAAAAGCTTAATGCTCAGCTGATGTCTGATTACAAATAATAATTACAAATAATGCAATATAATATCGCCACTTTTCGACCCCGAACCCACAAATATGTCAGATTCTCAAAAACTAACCAGAAACAAGCGCTTAATTTACTTAATTTTCGCAATCAGCGAGCGAATAATTAATAGTATATTATTCCGGTACAACTCAATTGATTATCATCTGGAAGGAATACGCATAGGCACAGCTGTTAATATTTGTACTTCGTACTAGCTACATTTTGGACCCACAAAGAAAATAAATATATACTATATGTATAAATATTAAGCGCATGTTGTGGGACTTATCTACGTAGTCGCAGGGATTCAAATAAATGCATAGAAAACAAAAAAAAAACAAAGAAAAACAAGCCTCAAAAGCTGATAATGATGAGTAATGGCTGCTAAACGATTAAATTCTATAGAAAATAAATTAGAAAACAAATAAGAGGTTCTAGTCGGGAGCTCCCGACTAGGGGATACCCTGAACCCTCTGCTTCCATAGTTATAAAATGAAAGATCCTTGATATATATATACTATTCTAGAAGCTACAGCTCTAGCTCATATTATTTGCCGAAATTGCTCAAAAAACAGAATTTCAATATCGATTTTTATCGATTACTTGGAAACGGGGCAAGTTATCGAATATCGGAAACAAACTCGATCTGCGCGGGGACTAGGAGGACCTACAGCTAAAATTTGCTTCCTTCTGCCTGTTACATACATTTGCACAAATACATAATACCCTTTTAACCCATTTTCAATGGGTTCAGGGTATAACAAGAGAAAAACAATATTCCAAAAAGTTTAGACACGTTTTCAATTGATTGCTCATAAATTAGTAAAACAAAAGAAAATAGATGCCAAAAAGTTTGAACACGTTTCCAATTGAGCAAATCAAAGTTTTGGTCAAGTGCAAAGTTCAATATGAAAGGTCATTATTTATGATCAATTAAATAAAATCAAATTGAAAATGTTAAAGCATATATATATAACTTTATATAGTACGAAAGTTACATGATCAGTTGATGGGGATCGTTCGGGTCGTCATTTGCCGTTGTTTTTTTTGTTTTTTTTTTTAATAATTTTTTATGGGTTTCACGTAAACGATTTGAATATTTGCATAACAGTTGGGTTACAGATGGACGTGTGTGCGTGTGTGTGTGTGTGTGTGTGTGTGTGTGTGTGTGTGTGTGTGTGTGTGTTTACCTATATTACAAAAGTGACGAACCGATAAGATTTGTGAGTTATATATATATATAGAGATGTGAATCTATATATAGAAGCACGTTGTAATAAATGTTTCTTGCTTGTTTTATCAAGGGACCTTCGAGCACAGCTAAACTTATGCCCCACTTAATGAATGCATACAGATATAAATGCTTAGGCTGATATGTATATATCTATATATATTTTCCTTTGTGTTCCCTAATTGCCGCACGTTCAGGAAAAACATGCTTGATATATGTGAAAATTCGTTTACTATGCTGATAAGGGCGCACTTCCAATCTAGGTGAGTCACCTGGTCTTTGTTGTCCTAATAGGTTCTGCGACACGTGCCAGAGTAACTGAAACTCATAACTGCATAATTGCCAATGATGACTCATGAATCAACTCATTGCGAGTGCGACCAAAGACAACATGAACAATGTTTATTGTATCTGTTATTTTTTTTTTGGGGTAGTTCGAGGTGCAGAGTTCATATAAAAGGAAACTTATCTATTTGCTTATCAGAATGTATGAAATGTCTAAAAACTACAATTAAAAATAAATCACAATGAAAAGAAACTAATAACTAACTAACCCAACTAATAAATAGATAACAAGATTAGATCAAACAAGACAGTCCCCGACTAGGAAATACCCTGAATTCCTCTTCGACCAAAAGCATATGAGGATTAATAAAAATATTATTAAAAAAAATAATAATAATTTCCTCGCTTGGACTCGAACCCATGACCAACCTACTTTTAAAATTTCAAGGCTTTAGATCTTCTGGGTTCAGAGATCCTTGAAGAGATTCCATTCATACGGACGGACGGACAGACAGACGGACAAGAAAATGTATACTTTATCGGGCATCGCCGATGCTTCCTTCTGCCTGTTACATACTTTGGCACAAAAACAGTATACCCTTTTGGCCATTTCCAATGGGTTAAGGGTATAAATATATGCTAAGTAAATTAAAAATAAATGTACTTATCAAATAAAACTCACGTAAGTTCAAACAAACCGGAGAGTTCGCTTACACCATAATGGAGCTCGGAATGGCAAATCGAAATGAATATTTAAACAAATAAATAAACAAATATTATCAATATTTAGAGCATAAATGCACATTAATATTGCCTAATCGTAGCTGACCGTATCATAATAGTTGGCCTGGCAACAAATCTTAGACAATATAAAGGTCGGCAACGTTTTAATTAATATCACTTAAGCTCCATTAAGTATTATGCATGTTCTTTCATTCATTTGATTTCACATTGTTGTTGTTGTTGTTTGTTTTGTTGCCGCATCAGCTTGAGTGAGTTTTCCTGTTTACATTTTCTTTGGGCTTCCTCCTAGCGGAGCATTCGTATCATTTTCAGCTCCAGTTTCACATTTCCCCATTATTATTATTATTATTAAACAAAATTCTAGCGTGTGCCACGTATTAGATTTAATTACTGAAAACATCCGATATACGGACAGCTTATGCGTGTCGTAAGATCAAAGAAATTATATCAACATATTTTAAAATGAAAAGTAATTTAAAAGGTCAAAAGTAAACTTCCTGATTGAAATAAAAAAGTCTTCGAAAACAGCTTATTGATATATTACGTTTCCTTCTCATTGTGATTTTTTCTCTTTCCCCTCCCCCCCCCCTCTTTTCTTATTTCAAAAACCCAATTTAATTATTTTTTTTTTTTAAAAAAAACCAAAAAAAAAAAATAAAACCCTTTTATAACAAAACCCCCCCCCCCCCCATCAAAAATACAAAAAAAAAAATTTTTTAAACTTTTAAACTTAATTTAATTCCACCAAAAAAATATTTATTTATATTCAATTTATAATATTAATAATCGACAAGTGTCAACCTAATTGTTTTATACATTAGAGTAGCCTAATTAAAATCTGAAAGGCTAATGAGAACAACAATATTTATAATATTTATCAATCGTTCACTAATTATAATCCCAGTTAATTTGCTGATCAATAATAAATATGCTTTCAGAGCTTATAAACTGACTCATACTTCTCTTTAATCTCTAAAATGTAGCATAGATCGTTAATGTATTTAATCGATAAATAGGTAGACTAGCATATGCTTAAAACCAAGCCTAAATCATATATATGATTAATCGATTATGACATACAGTCGTATAATATCTCTTCTATTCTCTTTTAAAACCCGCACAAAATATTTGTACGAGCAGAGAACATTGCGTATTCTTCTAAAACAACTGAAAAGTCATACCTGCGAATAGTTTCCAGGTAATAAAAGCAAATAATAAATAGATAAGCGGCATTCAGGGCTTATTTCGAACGCTTTTTCACTAATCTGCATTGCTGGGCTCAGCATTAGATTAAGACTATGCAATTATAATGCGAGAGCGTGTAGACTAATGATAGCATTTAGCGGGCACGAGTTGAAAGCCTCGTGCCATTATCATCGATCGGTGTAAACTGTTTTTTTTTTATATGGTATGTCCATTGCGAATACAATGTCAGGCACAAGGCCATGTCAGGGGCTCTGCTGGCTTCCTGCTGCGCCAAGCAGACTTTTATCAGTGCAATAAACAGGTGGTTGGCCAACACCTTCAACAACATCTGGCAGAAAAAATAGCCCAAATGGCGCATATGGCATATGGCATATGGCATACGCGAGTCGTAAACCGAAACCGCGTATAACGATAAGATTCGTGGCGATTCGCAAAAACCAAAACCAACTTGATAAGAGCTTCGGCTGCGGCAAAGACTCTGCCCGATTAGCAAAACTGGCCAAATACCTGAGTTAATCGATAGATTATCATCAGGCCTGCTCTCAATTGCCAAGGTATTGGCGAGTGCCATAAAAAAAACCTAAGGCACTTGGAAAAAAAAAATTACCTTCAAAACGACGACAAATTGAACAAATGTTACTTATTTTATGACATTATCATTGCTAAAGGCGATTAGCTTACATGAAACGCGGCTAATAGGCTCCCTTTATCAGCTGCAACAAGAATTCCCATAACCCGAACCACTTGAACAACTAATTATATATAAAAACTATTCGTTTTTAACGAATCGCCTATAATTGACTTGTGATCCGTCTGGGAATGGACATATCTTGAATATTTGAACAACTTTTCATGACGTGTTCCCATTTAAATATGGCTAAAAAAGGTTTCTTCAAATCTACGAAACAGGCAGAAGGAATGTATATATGTATATAGTATATATATCTTGATCAGGGCGACAAACTGAGCTACATCTAAGTAAATGCGTTCATCTCAGAGACTGTAATAGTTAGAGAGTTTAGATTTGCAATATATATCCAATTTCCATATAAATTGCAATTTTCCTAAAATCGATAAATATCGATTTCCATAGCGGTAGCTTTTAAATGAAAGATATTTGATGTGTACATGTTATTCTAAAAGATTCAAGTCAAATTTAATGACTCAAGCTCTTAAAACCTAAGAAATTTTCGTAAAAAACTCTGATATCGATATCGATTTTCATCGATTGCTTGGGGAAGTTATCGATTATTGCAACAAAACTCGTACTGCGCAGGCACTGAGAGGACCTACGTTAAAGATTCTCTAGCTCTTATAGGTTCTGAGATACTTGCCTTCATTTTTACAGACAGAACATGGCTAGATTGACTCGGCTATTGATGCTGATCATGAATATATACACTTACATTTGCTCATTTTCAATCGGTTCAGGGTATTAAAACAAATACAGCAAAGCAAATTTAGTTTTGATTTTACGTAGTTATGTACACACATTTATATTTTTTTTTCTCAAGGGTTTTGATCCCTAGTCCCCAAGGTTACCCCAGCCACTTATCATCTTCAAGCACTGAAAATTGTACAACAATTGGAGAATTTTTACTGCATTCGCTAAGAAATTCCATTTTCCCCACATTCCAAGACTCTTGGGCTTGCTTGAAGCGAAAATAGGCTGACAAATAATATTTACAAGACTCTCTTGAGAAGACCATACAATTAATTAAATTAAATGAATTTTTAATGTATTACTAACCGAATTCCCATTTGATTTTTTTCAGAAAACAAAGACATACTGAAGGGACTCTCGGGCTACTTTCGTTCCGGCGAGCTGAATGCCATTGCAGGACCCTCCGGAGCGGGCAAGAGCACGCTGCTGAACATACTCTCAGGCTATACGTAATGTAACCCTGCACTTTAATAAATTTCCTATCGTTGACTCATCAAAAAAAATACATTTCCATAGTTTCAATGGCTACACGGGCGATTTTCGGATCAATGGCAAGCGACGCGATCTGAAGGCCTTCAAGCCGAATGTGGCGTTCATTACGCAGGACACGTCGCTGCAGCCCTACCTGAGCGTCAAGGAGGCGATGCACTTTGCTGCCAATCTCAAGATCGGCACACACATGTCGCCGGACGCGAAGCGGGAACGTGTCCTCAGCATTCTCGTGGCCATTGGCATGTACGAGAACCGCAATACGCACACGGGCAATTTGAGCGGCGGGCAGCGCAAGCGACTGGCCATTGCCCTGGAGCTGGTCAACAATCCGCCCGTGCTGGTGCTGGACGAACCCACATCGTATGTTTTGTCTCCAATCTCCCTAATCTCAACTAATGATTCCTTATATTGCAGCGGATTGGACAGCTCCACGTGCAACCAGCTGATAACGCTGCTCAAGAAGTTGGCCGTGGAGGGTCGCAATGTCATCTGCACCATACATCAGCCCAGCGCGCTGACCTTCTCCATGTTCGATCATCTCTATGCCATAGCCGAGGGTCAGTGCATTTATGCGGGCGGTGCCCAGAATCTGGTGCCCTTTCTGGGCGCACTCAATCTGCACTGTCCCGAGTCCTACAATCCGGCGGATTATTGTAAGTTTCGTCAAGAAATAAATTAGAAGTAAGAGCCCGAAGTGCCCGACTAGGAGATACCCTAAGCTGTCGCTGCAAATAGTTCTAGCTGTCTTCTAGACATACTTTCTCCCTTTACCCCTTCGCTATGGGAATGACATTCTCCATTAACTTTGGCATATGAAGTCTGATCTTTTTGAAATGTTTATGCCTTAAATATAGCATACAAAAATGTAGATATACCAAAGGACTCTACCTTTTAATATTAGTCTTAATTTGGAGGAGAATATGCTGAGTTATTAAAAAATCAAATATTCTTTATCGGTACAGGCAATACAATATAAAACCCTTCAGAGCGAGTTTGGTGTATTTAGCATTTAAAATAGTCGAGTTAGGCATAAAAACCCATTTCTTAAAATCGATATTACGAAAATGGAATATGATTTTGGAGAGAATATGGGAAGGTATGCTAAAAATGAAATATTCCTAATCTGTGCAGACTATATGAAAAATGTCCTGCCCAAGTATATCTAGCTTCTAAAAAATCATATCTCAAAATCGATATTTATCGATATTACGAAATGATTTGAGAGAAAATATTTGAATGTATCCAAGAATTAAAATATTCCTTATCTGTGCAGACTATACAAAAATCTACACAACCTAGTTTGGTGTACCCAGCTCCTAAAATCTTTGTGTTGTGCTTAAAAAAAACTCATATCTCGAAATCGATATTTATCTATATTACAAAAGGAGAGAATAAAGACAAAAAATCACAAAAATGAAATTGAATTTACAGCATTTATAGCTCACACAGACAAACAGACAGATGGACAGATAGATAAATCGACTCAGCTCGAAGACTAGATCGAGATATATATTTTTAGGGTGAGCAATGCTACCTACTATCTGTCACATACTTTATAATCTCCATACCCCATTTGTATGGGCACAGGGTATTAAAACCAAGTTACGTTCAGATTAAGATTCGGCTATTTTGTGGGCAACACGGCAATTAAGGCCGAGTTGATGCAGATATTGGACTAATCAATATTATATATGCTGTTTATTTTTTCGAATAGTAATGGAAATAGCTACGCACGACTATGACACGGAGGACGAGCGGCAGGTGGACAAGCTAATAGCACTCATGGACAATGGACGCAACGATGATTACAGGCAAAGCAAAACGGCGCGCGTGGCACAGCTGGCGGCCATGCGAAAAGTTGGTAAGCTCACAATTGAAACCCAATTTCGAAATTCTCCATTCTCAAAAACCCAATTCGAACAACTTGCAGAGCAAATGATGAACTCGGGCCTGCTGACGCCTGTGACGGCGCCCATTATGTCGGGCGGAGCTGCGCATTGTCGTCAATCCTTCAATTTCAAGCCCTTGACGCCCATCAATGAGCTCTCCTCACGTGTCTGGGACAGTCAGATGGGCTGCGACGATGTCAAGTCGGATGCCAATTGTTGTAAGCCAAAGAAGAAGAAGAAGAACAAGCCGACCATGTCGATGCCAACATTGGAACTGGATCCGGCGCATCTGTGCAAGCGTGAGAATATCTATGCCACGCCCTTTTACCGGCAATTGAGCATTCTGCTGCTGCGCACCTTTCTGTTGATCTGGCGGGACAGCTCGCTGACCACGATGCGCTTTGGCATTCACCTGGCCATCGGACTGCTAATTGGCTTTTTGTACTACGGCATTGGCAACGATGCCGCCAACTCGATGAACAATTTTCGCTATGTCTTCTATACCATCATGTTCATCATGTACTGTGCCTTCTCTGGCATCCTGGTCAAGTGTAAGTTCGAAACTAATGTGGCCTTAATAGTTAAGACCAACTGCTGCAGCAGCCTATAATAGTTAACGCTTGTTCAGGTTCAGGTTCTTGAATCCCGGTTCTTGGTTCCTTACACTTGTTTCAATTTATAATTATGGTTTTGAGTGAGGAGTTTTATAACTTCGACTAAGTTCTTTTTAGACCCAGAAAATTTTAGGTTCATAATAGAAATGGCCCATTTTACTAAAACTTTTACAATCCTCTCATCTAATTAAACCAACAAGTTCAAAGGTCACTTTAAAAGCTCCAACTACTCGACTTTGGGTCCGAGCAATCCTCCTAAGTTATATATGTATATATAATTTTGTATCTCCCGATATTCGAAATATTTAAGGAGAGTTCTGAGGAAGTTGAAGTTATTTTGTAAGTCGGAAAAGTTTTGCATAATAAAACTAATTTTTCGACCGATCCTTCCTATAAAGCTTAATGATATAGTAGTTTGATGATGATCAGATTAGACTCGTTTGTAAGAAGCAGAATGGGACTAATAATTGCCTGGTTTTGGTTAGATATATTGAAAAACAAAAAAAGTGTTCCATACAAGAAACTAATTTTCGACCGATCCTACCTAGGAAAGCTATATGTTATATTGGTTCGATCTCGGCTGGTTTCAATAAATGTACTTCCTGACGCAGAAAGACGAAGAAACGTTCCATGACGATAGATTAAAACTGAGAGACTAAATTGCATAGAAAGAGATGGGAGCTCAGATATTAATACTGATCAGGAATGTATATACTTAATGGGATCGGAAATGTCTTCTACTGTGCACGACACATTTTATGGGAAAATAACAACACTCCGCGCAAGTTTATATAGTTAAGATTGATTGAAAAATGTCTCAAAAAGATTTTTAGTTTTTAAAACATTCTTTTCGGTTCGTTTCTGGTTCCGATGTTCTTTTTTCAGTTCTAAGCTCCACGCATAGTTTAAAAATACTTTGCATGCCGTGATCAAATCGCTTCGCTTTAAGATTTAATTGAAACTAATTCTAGCTTCGTTTTTTATTTTTGCAGTCCCCGTGGAGCTGCCGATCGTATCGCGTGAGCACTTCAATCGCTGGTACTCGCTGCGCGCCTATTACGTGGCCATTACGCTGGCGGATCTGCCCATACAGATAATCTGCAGCTCGCTGTTCATAGTGCCCACCTATCTGATGACACGCCAGCCGCTGGAGCCCTGGCGCTTCGGCATGTTCTTTCTGATCGTGTTCATGACGGCGCTGGTGGCCCAAAGCATCGGACTGGCGGTCGGAGCGGCACTGAGCATGAATATGGGCGCGATACTGGGACCGTTCTTTATCTGTCCGTTTCTGGCGTTCAGCGGCTTCTTTCTGCAGGAGAAGGATGCGCCCGTCTATTTGCGCTGGTTCTTCGATGTCTCCTTTCTGAAATATAGTCTGGATGGCGCGATGCTGGCCCTGTTTGGCTACGATCGGGCGCGTCTCGAGTGCAACGAGATGTACTGTCATCTGTCGCGACCGAAGCATATACTCAAGGATCTGGACATGGAGAATGCCAACTATCAGTTGGCCATCTTCTTCATGTTGGGCCTGCTGATTATGATGCGCATTTTGGCCTTTTACATCATGTCCTTCCGACTGAGATTATTCAGATGATACGATACTGTGCCGGCACGGGACGGGCAGGGTCCCACCCGAAGCCACATTCCGTACACAGTTGAGACACTTTATTTTATATATAGATGACATATATATATATATATATGTGTAGAGTTGTGCAAGTGCAGGTATATTTATGATTTCTTTTAGCATTTAATTGAGAGAACCACGTGCCAAAGAATTGAACAGCGTTTAGCATAAGGAGAAATCGTGATATACATACATACTTATTTTATCTATACCCGACACCGATTCACAATTCCCTAGCAGCCGTATATATATATTTATACGATTTATATATATATATATACAATACCATTAGCATAGCCCTGTATTTGTTTTAACAATCGTATTAATGACCCCATCATCGACTATTGCTTAGTTTTAAGCGCATGTACATATTTTATTAAGCTCAAAATATTTTTTGTCTGAACCTATTTTGAATAAATATTAAATAATTTGTATTCATATTTGTGTAAGGTCTTCTCTTTGTCAATATTTAACCACTGTGCGGCAAGCGGGAAAGTGAGGAGCTCCTACAACCGGTTCCTCCGTCGAGGAGCTGTTCCCAGTTCCCTAAACTTGTTTTTTAACTTAACTGTTGCCAGAAGGAGACATATATACAATTATTTTCGGGGGGAAATGGGAATGTTACTATCGGAAATTATAGCTGAGGGCGTGGAAAAAGCATGGAAAACATGTTGATCGAACTTTTTTTGTATTTACAAAAATCATAAACAAGTTTTTAAATTGTAAAAACATGGCGAAAATAACAAAAGACATCAAATGGTGCATAAGGCAAAAGAGTCCTTACAAACCAATTAATAAATAAAATAAAAAAAAAAAAAAAAAAAACAAAAATCTTCATGGAACAACATTTTGTTTAGTTTTATTTAAATTAATAATTTGTTTGCTAGTTGTCCCTAAATCAAATTATAATACCTTGATTCAGTAAGAAAGGCTTGCATATACATAAAAATAAGCTCTACCTTCCTGTTAATAAAACTCGGTTCCAAATTTAAATGTTCGCAAGTTAAATTTTCAACCAAACAGCTGATAAGCAGCCTGGAGTTAATAATTTCCATTCCCTACGGTATCGGGTTTTAATGGAAAATTACGAAAATACTTTTTGAAGCTGGACTGTATTTGCATCAGTAAGAGACTAGAGAATTAAGCCCAATAGGATTAGTATAAGAATACAAATAAATGCCAGGCTAGTTAAAATATATCGAATATAATCCAGAAATTCTGTCATTTTGTTCGATAAGCTGATTCGCGAGCAGCATACCAGCCTAGATCCAACCCGAGCGATGTAAGCGCGACTCAAACGTGTTGAGGCTCGCTTAAACAATATGAATATCAACAGTTGCCGGCACAATAAATAATAAACACCAATTGAATTCAGTTGTGTTTTGTATTTTACTGGAGAATAGTCAGCGCTTAAATGTTTATCGGTTACCACACGCCATATCGAGTGGGGGACGCGACTTGAAAATTTAATTGGGCGAGGCCCGAAAACAACAGCAACAAAGTGCTACAAAAACCAACAAGTATCAAGTATTTAAATATATATATATTGTATATATATCAAGTATATAAATCAAGCATATATATCAAGTCAATGCGAGTGTAAATATTTTCTACATGGGGATCACAAAGTAACAATAATTTTGTGAAACGCAAAACAACAGCTTTGATTGGACTTGCCTGCCGGAAAAGCAAACCAGTTTTCGATTTTCAAACGAAATGCTGTGAAAAACATTTGCAGTTATTTTACAGCTGCACTTTAATAAAAATATATATATGGACATTGTATTATATATAGTCAATTAAACTGATAAGCAGCTGCAAGGGAAAGCGTTTCAAGTCAGCTGCATTTTTTTGCAATTTTGCATATATACTAAACATCAAATGTAACAGGAAGTGAAAGCGCGATCATATTACGCAGTTGATCATTTAGTTTGTTTTATTTATTTATTATTTATTCTATTATTCTTGTCATTCCCAATTGTTCAAGGCACGCCAAATTAATACTCTTGTTTCAAGAAAATGATTGCCCCCATGGACAACAATTTGTTAGAGTATTGCATACGTTTAGGCGCATCTAGATATGATACCAAAAATCTGTTTGGTATCTGCGACTATCCCAGAAATTCGACAAAGTTCGACAAATGTTTTTGCACAATTTTTGCGCTAACCGTAGAGTGAAATTTTCAACTAAAAAATATAAATGTTTAAATGTTTCTTTTTATCAAATGACTGAAGATGTTTCCGAAAAAGTCATCCAAAATTACCAACAAATTTCCTATCCTATTTGTTGCTGTTTTTATTTTTTTTTTTAATTATTCGGTTCCGCAGTTTGTTGTTCTTTGTTTGATGTTTTTAAAAAAATATTTGATTGTGAATTAAAAGTTTTTTGTTCTTACCAGAACAAAGGGAGATCGACATCAAATTTATAAAAATGTTGTATTCACAAATTTCAGTTTAATAAAAACAAAATTTTAAACATTTTAATTTTAATTATAAAATAAAAAAGTATAAATATTCCAAAAAACAAAAGTTTCTTGTATAAAAAATATTTATCGCGTCTTTTGTTTATTTGAATAAACGAATTTTTTTAAAAATTCCAAACCATCCATAAAAAAAAAACAATATTTTCCCATAATTTTAGATATAAAACTATTTGATAAAATTAAAAGGCTACGAGACTAACCATGATTGAATGTGTGAAACCCTAGCAAAAAATTTAGAAGGAGCATTTACCATGAGGACTTCCTGACTGTAACTTTAGAAATTTTGTTTTTATTTCTTTGTGACAATGGAAAATATTCTAATTATAGAGTATCTTGAAGTCTATCGCTACTACGCGGTATTCCTTAAGGTTTTAAAGTGCAGCAACTAATAATTTGTTGTCGTTATTGCTAAGCTTATCGCAACTGCATTTAAAACAACAAACAGCAAGCTAATCAAATCGTCACCGACTGACCACAGACACACCAGAGAAAATTAAGCGAGTGCATTTAAACATTTAATGCGACTTCAATGTGTTTTCATGAATGAAAGAAAAAAATATATTATAAAATTATTTTTCCTCAATTTTCTATCTTAGCGGGGAGAAGACCTACAAAATCTTATCAAAATCTTCACTTAGATAACAAGAGTTAGCTATGGGAAACAAATTCAGCTTTCGAGCTCATATGATTAGGGCTGTGCTTTCATAATCAATCAATCAATCAATAAACAGTTTTATATATGTGAAAAAACTTTCTTTGAGAACTTACTGCGAAAAACATTCAGCTTTCCAGTTGTCAGGGTTTATAATGTGAGTTAATCCTTTGGTATTCAGTGGAAAAATCTACACTGAAAAGTTCAGCTACCCATCTTTCAGGGTATGAGCTGTGCATTAATCATCAGTTAGGTTTTCTATTAATCAATCAATCTGGAAAAACAGTTTTATATGTAGAGAGATACGAATAAAAAGACTTTCTTATTATACACTAAGATAACTTACTGTGAAGAAGTCAGCTGTCCAGCTTTGAGGGTTTAAGGTATGCGTTGATCAGTCAATCAATCAGGCAAAACATCTTTATATGCTTTATGTCTTTTTGTATTCACTTAAATAACCAACTGTGAAATATTCATTGTCACCTTTGAGGGTTTCAGCTCTGGATCATAGGTTAGGCAGATAATCAATCAATCAATCAATCTGAAAATCAGTTATATACATATATAGAGATACGTATGACAAATCTTTGTTAATATTCACTAAGAAAACTTACTGTGAACAATTCAGCTGTCTAGTTTTAAGGGTTGAAGATGTGCGGCGGTCATAAGTCACGCAGTCAATCAATCAATCAGTCTGGAAATCAGGTACAAAATCTCTTTATAGTATTCACGTAGATAACCTAATATAGAGATACGTATGAAGTCTTTCTTAGTAAATACTAAGATAACTTACTGTGAACTTTTCGGAGTTTGTGCTGTGCGTTAATCATTAGTCAGTCGATCAATCACTCCGTCAGGAAAATCAGGTACAAAATCTCTTAATAGTATTCACGTAGATAACCTTAACTTCCCAGCTTAACGGTTTGAACTGCTCGCGATCAATCAATTAGTCGCTCAATCAGACAGGAAAAAAAAGTTAACTATATGTAGAGATGTAAGCATTTTGCCTGCTTTGGCTTGGACAAAGGCAGCAGCTTTACAGCTGGGAAAGATAAGATTGCAATTTTGTGCCTTAGACTAATTTGGATTAGACGGTTGAGTCAGTTACGATGTTGATTTTAACTGCAAGCACTTGAACTCCACAATCAACAGAGAGTACAAACCGATAAGCGCATTCGGCATATCGCAAATTGAGGCCAGAGCCAACGCAGTCGACAGTCGAGTATTGCCCGCAGCCAGGGCAAGACCTGGTCAATATCAAATAGAAGACAATGGTCGACAATATTGCGGCGAGCGTGCCAAATGGCCTGGGCAAAACCCAGCCCCTGGAGCTGCTGTTCCGGCAGGTGTGCTACAAGCTCAAGGGCCCCAAGCAATCCAAGAGCCAAATACTGAACGAGACCTGCGGCGCCTTCCAAGCGGGTCGTCTAACGGCCATACTGGGTCCATCCGGCGCCGGCAAATCCTCGCTCCTAAACGTTCTGGCTGGCTTCAAGTGAGTGCATCAAGGGCAACTCTTTTTGAATCAATTGCCTGATCGGTTTTCCTAAATAGGGTCAGCGGCGTTACGGGTCAGTTCCTCATCAATGGACAGCCGCGCGATCTGCTCGCCTTTCGCAAAATGTCTTCGTACATAGCCCAGAACTTTGTGATGCTATCGCTGCTCACGGTGCAGGAAACGTTGCGTGTTTCCGCCGACTTGAAGCTGCCCACAGGCACAAGTACGCTGCAAAAACAACAAATTGTAAGTAAGATAAGTAAACGTACTGTTGAGTGCACGACTAGCATATACCCTGTAACCAGCTTGGAGCTTTAGACTGTAAAGTGAAATATAATAGATCCATGCGTAGTATACGAAAATCTGCAACCCAGCTTTTGTGTCTGTAGCTTGAGCAATTTTCGCTTAAAGCTTGACTAACTGAGGGTACACATCGATAATTATCGATTGTGAAACAAATATTAATCGATACATAATGCAGACTAGCAATAATCTTTTTACGAAATTATCGAGTATCCATTTCTTATATAAATTAAAAAAGTCTTAAAATCGATATTTATCGATATTTTAGATCGTAGAAATCGATATTTGTCGACAGGAAGAATCGATATTTATGGATAGGTGAAAATACATATTTATCGATGGGAAGAAAATCAATTTATCGAGACGGAGAATAGATAATTATCGATAGAAAAAGCCTTCGTATAACCGAAAAACTTGCTCTACCTCTACAAGTGCCTACATATATTCGAAGCTCCAGCTTTTATAGCCTGAATAGAATCAGTCTAGAACATGATTCTAATCAAGAGTATACAAATTATGGGTCTTATTTTCTCCCCTACATACACCCCGATAACTTCTACCATTTAACCATTTATGTTATTAATAATCATTCAAACCTTCAATCATATTCCCAGCTGGATGACATTATTGAGGTGCTCAACTTGCATTCGTGCCGTCACACGCTGGTGCGCGACATTTCTGGGGGAGAGCACAAGCGTCTGTCCATTGGCATTGAGCTGATCACGAATCCGCCCATCATGTTCTTCGATGAGCCGACCAGCGGGCTGGACAGCGTGGCCAGCTACCAGGTCATGTGCTATTTGCAGAAATTGGCGCACAACGGCAGAATTGTGGTGTGTGTGGTGCATCAGCCCAGTTCGCGGCTGATGCAGCTGTTCGACGATGTCCTGGTGCTGGCCCACGGCGAGATGCTCTACGCGGGCGCACAGTCCGATATGTTGGATAGCTTCCAGGCGGCCGGTTTCCGATGTCCACAGTACTATAATCCCGGTGATTTTGGTGTGTACTATTAGATTATTATTAACCTGGTGGATCATATGCCAATCAGATCTCTCTCTCTCCACAATTTAGTGCTCGAGGTGGGCAGCGAGTCGTCCAATCAGCGCTGCGAGACGCTGATCACACAGAACAAGTCCAAGTACGATATTCTGCAGAACTTCAGCAGTGCTCCGGCGAACGAGCAGAGTAAGTTCGCATGTGCTTGCTTCTTTCAATTGGATGACGTTGGCTGATCATCCTCAAACGCTTCCGCTTTCTTTTCCGTTACCGCTTTTGTTTCTGTTTCCTGTTCCGACTTGCGCATGTCACTCTGTACTACATTTTCCCACTGCTCTATCTGTTCCTCTTTTTTTCCGTCTACCTCAATTCACTTGTAGCAGCTTTTATTGAGCTATCCGAGAGTTCGACGGCGTCCGATGCACTGCGTCCCAAGGAGCAGGTGGGCTTCTGGTATCAGCTGAGCGTCCTCATGATCAGACATCTGCGTGCCATGTTCAGAGATACGGTGAGTGGTTGGCATCTCCACTATTATACGTCTATTAACTGCCCAATCCTCTCCAGATTGCCGTGCAGTTGCGTGTGGCCATGCACGTTGTGGTGGCTCTGCTGCTGGGCGTGGTCTATTGGCAGATCGGCAATGATGCCGCCAAGGTTATTAGCAATGTGTCGTGCATGTTTTTCATCATACTGTTTGTCTTCTCGGGCAACGCCATGCCCTCCATACTGCTCTGCCTGCAGGACGCGCCCGTCTTCATCAGGGAGTACTACAATGGCTGGTATTCCCTGAAGGCCTACTATATATCCAAAGTGCTGGCCGATTTGCCGCTACAATTAATCTGTCCCACTTTATTCATTAGCATTGGTTTCTTTATGACCGGCCAGCCGCCGGAGCTGGGCCGTTTTGCCATGTGCTGGACCATTTGCGTGCTGACCGCGTTTATTGGACACTTTATTGGCGTAATTGCTGGCACCTTGTTGCCCATGCAGTTGGCCATATTTATAGTGCCCAGCATATCCATACCGTTTCTGCTCTTCTCTGGCTTTTTTATACGAATGCGTGAGTTATCCTGGTTTCTGCGCCCCATCTGTGACATATCCTTTTTCCGGTACATCTTCGAGGGTCTCATGCGCGCCGTTTATGGCTATGAACGCGGCGACTTGCCATGTCATCAGGATTTCTGCTTTCACAAGTCATCGGAACAGTTTCTCAAATACTTCGACATGTCCGGCGGTAGCGTTAACGAAGATATTCTCGTCCTGGGTCTGTTTCTGCTGGTGCTGCTGATCGCCTTCTATTTGTCCCTGCATGTGTGCATCCGACGTGCTCTGTGAGAGCGGCACGCAATTTGTGCTGTTGGTTAAGAGAGTCTGGGTTTAGCTTGTATTCAATTCTACTTAAGTATTTAAATCTCGATGTTATAGCCTAATTATTGCTTATCAATGATATAGATCGATACATGCTTTAATTCTGACCGTGAGCTGTCAACAATTTGCTCCAGTAGCTGTTCATAACGAGGCTGCGCTCTTAAATCTTTGATCATAAAACTTATTCGTTAATTAAATGCAAATTGGGTTCGTGGTTTCGAACACGGTTCGTTTCGTAGAACCGGGTTTTCCCATTCTTAAAATCAGATCTTAGTTTGAACCTTAGTTTATCACATTCTTTCAATTATTAAAGAAAATAATTAACTTGATAATTTGTGCGAACAAATTCCAATAAAGAAATAAATTAACTGCGAGCAGGTGCTAATTAAAGCTGACAATACAGGCTCAAAATTGCCTGATTCTGTTAAAAATATTACAAATATGATTTATGATATATATCTATATATAAGTAACTATTTGCATAGATTTTAGCGCGATCTTAACGCTTTGGGACTGGCTCTCTCAACCGAATCACAATTAACTTAATAAAAATTAATGCAAATGTTCAATAATGTTGTAATTTTTTTAACCAAACAATTTTCTTGTGGAAGCGGTTCGGTTTAAGATGTCTCTCGTATTAAAATAAAAATGGGAAGTCCCGGTTCGAACCGTTTTGGTTCATAGCCTTGATTTAAAGCACATCATCATTGCTCAACTCATTAATAAAATATTGTTCAATATAATTCACAACAAATATAAATGTGTCATGTGTACATTTAATCGATGGACACGCTCGATATTTCCATGGAGCTGCCATCGTGTGTTGTTCCCTGCTGTTCGGATGTCGCTGTGGCCGGCGTTATATCCTCCAGCGTTTCCGTTGCCGCTGTGCTGCTGCTTCCCGGCGTCTCCTCGCTAATTGTTGGTATTGTTGTTGTCGTTGTCGTCGTTGTTGCTGTTGCCGTGCTGTTTGCCGTAGGTCCAATCAGACTACGTTGACTAGGCTGGGCGCGACGCACACGCTCTGGCACCGAACGCAGTCGTCGTGTGCTGCTGGCTGATGTTGAGGGGCCTGCGGCGTTGGCGGCAGCTGTTGATGTTGATGTCGAGGTTGATTTGTCGGCTATTGAGGTAAATGGTACGCGCACACGCACATCCAGCTGCTCCCATTCCATTTCATCCTCGGAGCTGGTCTCCGCCGTGGCCACCACCGTTGTGGACTTCTTCTTTTGGCACTCAGCACTGCGCCGTGTGTCAATTGTCTTTAGCAGCGCCTTGGCCTCCGTCTTGCGCTGCAACAGAGAAAGGAATTAAGGACATGAAGTGGAGCTGACTTATTTAACTTACATCATCCGAGTCCAGGCACTTGTAAGCATAGTAAGCGGCACGTTCATAGTTGCACTTCTTCTCATAGTAGTTGGCCAGCGTCATGAAGCCCTGGTAGAGGCTTTGCTTATCGGTGGCCGCGCGTTCGTCCTCGCAGTACATTATATAACAATGGACGGCCGTTTCATTGTCGCCCAGCTTCTCGTGCAGACTTGCCAGCTTGTACATGGCTATGCCCTCAATGTCGCCCACATCGCAGGCCTTCCAATAGCACTTGACCGAATTCTCGCATTTGTCCAGCTTCTCGTAGGTCTCGCCCAGAGCGACCAACATGCGCGAATCATACGGACGCAATTGGTGGGCAATTTTAAAATAATATAAACTATAATAATGCATTTTAATAATCTCATAGGCCTGGCCCAGGCCATACCAGGCGCGATAGTCACGTTTATTGACCTCCACCGCTTTGCGGTAGCTCTGAATCGCAGCATTTGTGTTTTTCAGCTCCATAAATTCATGACCCATCAGCGTCCAGGCGGCCAAATACTTGGGATTAAGTTTTAAAGCGCGCTGAAAATATGAAATGGCCACCTGATGATCACAGCGTATGCTATAGTAGTTGCCTGTTTGGAAGCAGAGAGAAAGTTAGAGCGAAAGATTAACATAGTTAATGCTTGTTGCTTACCTATAACACAGCAGGTCTCGGGTCGATATTTGTTAATGCTAACAGCCTTGTGCGCCAGTTGGGCCATTTCGGTTTTCATCTCCTTGACGAACAGCAAATTGGAGTAGGTATCCACATTGTCCAGGCGATAGGGATCGCTCTCGAGCAAGGCCTGAAACAACTCGATGGCTTTGTCCACATCTGGCAGAGAAACAGAAAGACTTTAGAAATTGTATCTAGGCGAAGCTTCATCAAGTCACCTCGCTTATTGTGATAGACCAGCGCCATTTGGGCGGTTAGATAGATGCTCTTGCTAAAGCCCGCCGCCTGTAGATCCTCGTAGATCTTAAGTCCATCATCGTTTAAATACAGCTCCAGATAGGTGTGTGCCATGAAGAAATGACGCATCCAATGACCGGCCAGCTGCAGGCTCAGCAGCTTCTTTTTCTCCATAATAAGCGGCGATAGCTCCAGGTAGGCGCTCCACAGCATGGGCACCAGACGTACCGCACTCAAGAGCATTTGCTCGGCTGCTTTATTTAGATTCAATGCCTTAAGCACCACGCCATACAGGTAGATGCCGTAGCCATCTAAGCGGCTGCGTCCATGCTCTGCGCGCAGCGTGGCCAGCAGATCGGCCAGGTCACGCATTTGATTTGGCTCATTGAGATTCGCCTGATCTGTGGTGGAGTCGAGACGTCGCTTCTCGCGCGCCATGTACGTGGAGTAGAGATGCAGAAAACGTGGCACGCTCGACTCGCAGTTCCTTACGGCGTGCGCTGCCCTGTCATATTCACGCACATCGTAATAGCTTTTGGCCAGAAAGTAATCGCTGTACTCGGCGGGCGCAATGCCCTCCAGCTGGCACTCGCTGAACGAATGATCATCGTCTGGCGCCGCGTTGTCGATGTTAACATCGCTCAGGCCATGGTGCATCTCCGCCAGCCATTTGGTGCTGTGCAGCAGACCTCGTTTTGAGCACTCGATAATCCCACGACGCAGCTCCTTTTTCACATCCGGCAGCAGCACGCTGAAGAACTCTTGCATTGTAGTTTATTACCGTTCGAGGCTAAAGTTGCAGCTGTTTTATTTTAACAAACAAAATTTGCCTTTGAACGCGCTAAACAAGTGCATTTGCCGGTCGTGTCGATTATCGTAAATATCGATACGTCGTCCATTTGCAAATCGTGAGTATCGATACAAAAGCACGACAATCTGTATTGCGTGCAATTGTATTCACAAGTTAGCGATGTTTATTGCGTTTCCAATGCAATAGTTAATAAATACGTAAATTAAACATTTTTAAAATAACCTGATTGTTGGCTTTTATCTTTAAATACCTTAATTTTGTAAACTGCTGCAAGGCAATAAATTTGAATTTATACCACTGCACTATGTGACCATGAGCATAGAAACCAAAAACGCCAAATTGCTCCCAACAATGCAAAACTCCATAACACTGGCAAAGCAGCTGAATTAAAGCTGCGCAAAAAAAATAAGAATAACAATAACAAAAGTGTCCAAAATGATAACGAAATAAAAACAACAACAAACATTTCTTTGTTTACGAAAGCGCACAAAAAAACGATAACAACAACATCAACAGCAACGCAGTCAAAATGGCGCTATATTAATATGCGGAAAACAAGCGCGCATGAATGCAGTTACAGTTACGTCTACTGGTTTAAAGGTCAATTAAGTTTTGGAGCTGGCTTCTGATACAACATATATATAGACATATATGTAAGTAAATCAATTGATAATTGTGGTGCTGATTCATTTGTCTGCGACAGCACTTATTTTTTATTAAATACCATAAATACCTTTATCTGCTTGGACAGCGAGTGGCGCGATTTGAACTGAGGGCTCGCTAGCTAGAGAGGAACTCTCATACCGTTATTGCAATCAGCAGCAGGGTACGCACAACACAATGCAGCTCAAGGGGACCAGCGTACTGTTCGCGCTGCTGCTCTTCACAGCTTTGTTCAGTGTGGGGAACTGTTTTTGGCCCTTTAGCAAAAGAGGCAAACACCCCCCAAAACCCGCGCCCCCCAAGGAACCACAGCTATCTCCGGTCATATTCGGTAAGTATTAATAAACAGGGAAACGAATGAAAATTATAAAAATACAATTTTTTCAGTGCCAGGCGATGGTGGCTCTCAAATGGAAGCACGCTTAAATAAATCGGGTACGCCCTACTTTATATGCGAGAAGACACACGACTGGTACAATCTCTGGCTAGATCTGGAGCAGCTGGTCATACCGATGGTCTACTGTTGGATAGACAATGTCAAGCTCTACTATGACAAGGTGACACGCACAACGCACAATACGCCTGGCGTGGAGACGCGCGTGCCCGGCTGGGGTGATCCCAACGTGGTGGAATGGATAGATCCGACGAGAAACAAGGCTGGCGCCTACTTTAAAGATATTGCCAATGTACTGATAGACCTGGGCTATGAACGCAATAAGAATATACACGGTGCACCCTACGACTTTCGACGGGCGCCAAGTAAGTGCCTCATTTAGCCAACTAATCTTGAAATTATTAAGAGCTTTTTACTACATTCCAGATGAGAATCAGCAATTCTTCATTGATATGAAGCAGCTTGTGGAGGACACATACGAGGCCAATAATCAGACGCCCGTCACTTTCATAACGCACAGCATGGGCAGCCCCATGACACTAGTCTTTCTGCAGGAGCAAACACTTGAGTGGAAAACTCAATATGTGCGCCGTCAAATTAGTCTGGCTGGCGCTTGGGCGGGCAGCATCAAGGCTGTCAAGGTGTTTGCCATGGGCGATGATTTGGACTCGTTCGCGTTAAGCGCTAAAATACTGCGCGAAGAACAGATCTCGCATCCATCCTCCGCCTGGCTGTTGCCGTCGCCGCTATTTTGGAAGCCCTCCGAGGTGCTTGCGTCGACACCATCGCGTAACTATACTATGGCACAGCTGGAGCAATTCTTCAACGATATTGACTATAGGACGGGCTGGGAAATGCGCAAAGATACAATGCGCTATACGCAAAACTTTAGTCCTCCGGATGTGGAGCTTCATTGCCTGTATGGCGACGGGGTCAGCACAGTGGAGAGGTAATCCCCAAATCATTTAATCAATTCAAACACCTATTTACACAAACTTATCATTTTGGTAGATTGGAATACAAAAAGGACACGATAGCAGGAGAAACCCCCAAGCTTATAATGGGCCTGGGCGATGGCACCGTTAATCAACGTTCTCTGCGCGCCTGCCAACACTGGTCGGGCTATACAGACTCTCATATAACCACACTGGCGCTACAGGGTGTCGATCACTTGGGCATTCTGGCCAACCAAGATGTACTTCAATATGTGCGCACTGTCATGCAGCAACCGTAATCTACTTCCAATTTTATCTAGTTAAACGAGCTAAACCTGTTCAAATGATTGTATCACAAGCGATAAGCAGCTGTAGTTTATACGAAATTCAATTAATATTAATTCAATAAAGTGTTTAAGTAGCTAAAAAAGAGTTTTTTCAAAAGCAACGATATTTTAGTTGTCATCACTAAAAAGCAATGGCAGTATCGTTAGGCGACTATCGATATATCGATAACTCTGCACAATTCAATACAACAATTACTTGCATTAAATTCTTGTCACATTGTATATAATATTTGAAGCTATTATTATTTTTAAGAAATGCCGCACGGACACTCGCACGGCGGGCATGGACATGGCTGCAGCCACGAGGCCACCGATATCGACAATGCACTGGAAATGGGCATCGAGTACAGTTTGTATACAAAAATCGACCTCGAAAATACGGAATGTTTGAACGAGGAGGACGACGGCAGCGGCAAGACAGTCTTTAAGCCATACGAAAAGCGTCTGGACACAAGCAAGGTGGGCGTGACATAGCCCAATATACATACATATATTTGAATTAACTATTTATATACTCTATTGCAGTTTGTGCAAAGCGACGCTGATGAAGAACTATTGTTTAATATACCATTTACCGGCAACGTTAAGCTAAAGGGCATAATCATTCGAGGCGCCAATGATAACTCACATCCCAATAAGGTCAAACTGTGAGTATATATACATAGGGCATTCAATTAGTCGTGCTATTTCAAAATTTATTGCCTGTCAGCTTTAAGAATCGACCAAAGATGACGTTCGATAATGCACGTGGCAAAGCGGATCAGGAGTTCGAGCTGTCGCGCGATTTTCGCGGAGAAGTCGAATACTCACCCAAGTAGGTGGCTGCCCATAAACCCTTATATTGTTTCTAATACCTGCATTCATATCTCTTCCAGAGTTGTGACCTTTTCCTCGGTGCATCATTTGTCGCTGTATTTTCCCAGCAATTTTGGCGATGACAACACGCGCATCTATTATATTGGTTGGTTTTGCATTGGCCAACATATGGATAGATAAATTAATTGTTTTACTTTTTAGGTCTTCGCGGCGAGTTCACGGAGGCACATTATCACGGCGTCACCATTTGCAACTACGAGGCACGTGCCAATGCCGCCGATCACAAGGACAAAGTCTTTGATGGCGTCGGACGAGCTATACAATAGAAGATATTTAAATATATATTTAGAAGAGTATTGAGAACTGAAATGGGGCACATAATTTTTGTAATACTTACACTGTGCTGGAAATTAAACTCGTACAGATTCCAAAAATTGGGATGTTTCTTTAATTTATTCTTTATTGTTATCTTATTGATTTATGCTTATAAGATGAGATATCGAATCACGTGTGTCAATGTCAATGCATAACGCTTTTTATTACTCAATAGTGTTTCATTTTCCATTTTCTTTTTTTATTGTTTTTCATTCTGTATTTTTAATAAATTGTTTATATGTATTTTACAAAGCGTTTACTTAAATGTATTGTAATTTTACATTTATTACCGAATAATTTGTTATTGCACTAGTTGTTTTTTTTGTTTGTTTTGTTTCTGTTTTTTTAAATATTCTTTTCTCCACTTGCTCATTTATTGTAGTTGACATTTTTTTCGTTAAAGTATGCTTTTCGCTTATGTACTTTGATATCTAATACATAGATGATAGAGACATACACCATGTGTTCCATTTGGGTAAAAACTTTCGTGTTTTATGGTATTAATTATTTAGCTGAAACACATTGTGCATATACAAATGCAATTAGGAGAAAACTAAAGTTATTCAAATGAATGCTTGAAATTCTTTTCTTTTTGTTTATTTTTTTTTTTTAGATAAAATTAGTTAATATATATTTACAAATCGTATGCGCATACAAAAATCGCATTTATAGGCTGAAAAATATGTGATATATTTTTAATTAGAAATTGTTGCTGCTGTAGTTTGAGGGCATGGTTGTGGAGAAGGGGGGATATTCGAGAAGGGGGAGTTTGGTAAAGCATACTTCGGTGACCAATTTGTGCGGTTCTTTAGCTAGATATACATACATACATGTTCATATATTTAGTTGAGGATTTGTATATATATAAATATGTATATATTTGATTTCATGTTCTGTTCTGCGCGTGTGTGTGTGTGTGTGTGTGTGTGTGTGTGTGTGTTTCTTTGAGAGTGGAATTTAAAAAAAATGATTTCTCTTAGTATTTGATTCCTGGTATTTTGTTTGTTTTTATTTATTTTTTGTTGTTGCTTAATGTGTGTCTTTTTGTTCAACAAAATTTGTGCTCTCGTTCCATAGTTGCAGTTAGGGTTTTTATATATATATATATATGTCTATATATATATAATGTATAATATATATATATGACTTTAAGTACGATTTTTGCAACAAATCAATATCTGTTTTCTTTAAAAAATACGTTACACTCAAATGGCGTGTACTCGACTTTTAGCTGATACCCCAAAAAATCGTCCAGTTTTTGGTTTTTTTTGTTTTTTTCTTGTTTCATTTCAAAGAGTTTACGTTTAGTATAAAAAATCATTATATCGAAAGTATAAAAATCGTATTAAGCCTTTCATTTTATTTTGTATTTTTATTTTTTTTTAATATTAAATTTTTCATTTAGTTTTGGTTGTTTTTTTCTTTTGTTTTTCTTTAGCAAAAGCGGGTGTATCTTCATCAAGCAGGTATTCGAATGTTACTTGGCAGGATTATTATTATTTTTTTTTTGTTTAATTTTTTTTTGTTTTTATAT
Organism: Drosophila lacicola; assembly: GCA_035045355.1. Lineage (NCBI taxonomy): Eukaryota > Metazoa > Arthropoda > Insecta > Diptera > Drosophilidae > Drosophila > Drosophila lacicola. The sequence goes on along the minus strand of JAWNPB010000131.1, from coordinate 181,938 downwards.
ATATATTTTTAAATAGTTTTATAAAAGCTTCGTGTTGTTTTTATTAGTTTTTTTGTTTTTGTTGTTGTTGTTGCTGTGGATGTTGTGTTGTGTGTTTTGTGTTGTTGCAGAGGCCTGTTTCAGTTGTTTGCTTTTATTTATTTATATATATATATGTTTTTTTTTTGGATTTTTGTTGTTTTTGAAAAGTAGTTGTTGCACTTTTATAGTTAATATGTGTGTTGTTTGTTATTAATTTAATTGATTTATGCTTATAGAACTGACATTAGGCGACATTGACTTAGCTGGCTAGTTAATTAATTAATTTGTTTCAATACAAGTTTGTATCTACAATGGAATTTATCAATGATAATGATATCAAAATAATTACCATTAATACATGTATCTATATGATGTATTTGTAATTAAATTATTTAAAGCTTTTTCGTGTGTATGTGTGTTTGTGTTTTTCATTTGGTTTTTTAACAGTTTGTTATGTTTTTCCTTTTTTTTCTTATTGAGAGACCAACTGATAAACATTCGAATATTGCAATTGTTTAAATAAACAACAAATGTTCGTTTCGTTCTGGCCAAAAAACAAGAGAAACTCAACGTGTTTACATTAAAAATGTATTTACAATTGAATAATTTGTCTACTTATGCACATAGATTTACTATTCAATTTGATAAATATTATTTAGTTCACATTATTATTTGTTTTTTTTAACTACACGTTCCTACAAAATGCTCGCTAAATTTGCTTTTCATCTATATGCACTTACGCCTCAGATTTATCAATGTCGTTAATACAATTGAATTGCCATGAATATTGCTAGATACAGCCCCGCCCCGTCGCCCCCCAAAAACAAATACATATGTAAATCTATAAAAGAGTTAAAGGAAAATCGTTCGAAATAATCATATCGAATATTGTTTGTATACAAATCAAAAGATCTGTTGAAGCTCGGGGCGGGGCCAGACATGTGCCTCGTCTTATTGTTTAACAAGTTTCCATCAGTTTAATTGTTTATATACTTTAACTAGCATTTGTTCGGCTTGTTTTCCTTTCTTTTCTGTATTTTGCCATTATGCACTAAATTTTGCGTTGCGCTACTTTATTTTATAAGAATTTGTTATTATTTATATTTTCTTTGCTTTTGTTTTTTTTTATGGTATTAGTTTAAATATCTACGGCTAAGTTATGTAATTATTTTATTTGTGGTTTTAATTTATTCAAATCATCATCACATATCAAAAAGTTTACAAAAATTTTACCTTAACATTTCTTTAGCTACATTTCATTTGCATGTATTTCGCTTTTGCTGTTTATTTATTTTTATTTATTATTTTATTTTTCGTGCGCTTCAGAATAAAACATACAACAATAGATATTATTTGTCTATCTCTTGTGTCTTTTAAGTATTTTCTTTTGCTAATTTTTTTACCCACTTAACAATAGTTGTTCTCAGTTATTTTCAACAAGTAATTGCGTTCCGAGTTTCACATTCAACAAACGTGTGACCATTTTTTTTTGTGTTTTTTAATTATTTGAACTGAACGCCTACCAAGTCCGATTATAATTAATTGTTAATAAACATTAGTTTATGTATATAGTTTGTTTTTCATTTCGTTAGTGTACGTGTGGGCATGTAAAAGGCATTTGTTTGGTTTCTTTTGTGTTTTTGTTATTTGTTATTCATTTTTATACTCGTATCGTTTATAATCATTTAAGATTTTTAGTGTTTTTTTTTTTTTTTTGGTTTTGTATTTTGGAAGAACTGAGCTGAAAAACCTGAAATTACATTCACTATTTGCTAGCATTCCAATAATGTCAGCATATGATATGCCCAATTAAAATTGAAGGCTGTATTTTGTGTAAAAACTCAGAGAACTCACTTGAAAAATAAATTTTGAATTTTCATTGTGCTCCAAACGGATTTTGTTCAACTAAAGCGCGTGTCTTCATTTAAGCTTAGTGATATTATGTCTATGTTATGTTATTTGTTATTTATTAATGGAATAGTTAAGCTTACATTTTTTGTTTCTTTCCCAGTTTTACGAACCAAATTGACCAAATTCTACACATGATTTACAGAAGTTTTAATAACTAATATTGCTTCTTTTCCTTTCTTTCTTTTGGGCTCACAATTGATGAGAAAACAAAACTTTAAGCAGTCGCTGCTTGTGCTCGAACAATTCCAGTTTTTTCTTTTTTTTTTTTGGTTAATATGCTTACAAATTAAATTAACAAAAACAAATGTTATTATTAATAAAAAAAATTCGACCATGTTCCCGATTTGCACTTTAGAGTAAATTCCACAATAAAAACTGTAGCATACTTTTTGGAGCAGCTGCTGGCACCAGAAGTATGCAAGAGAAATCTTTGCGAAATTGTGACGAAAGCGTAAATTGGAACATAGTTTGTTATTTTATTTTAGTGTTAATTGCTGTAACAATTGCATTTGTTGCTATTTTGGTTTTTTTTTTAATAAAATCGATGCATAACTTGACTATAAAACGCACACGCAGCTCAACTGTGGTTGATAAATGTAACTGAAAATCACGTTCCGATAAACACTTTCGCCACAATTTCACTTTTCGAGCAGCATATACTTTTGTTTTACCTCAAATTGATTTTTAGCTTACTCAAAATTTTTTTCTGGCATTTAAGGCGTAGGCGAAATTCGGAACATGCTTATTAGATTTATTCTGTCTTTGTTCTTGGAGTTTTGCATTTGACAGACAAAGCGGACAACATGATTTGCCTCGTTTCAGTTTACATAGTTAGTTAGTAATTAATTTTGTGTTATTTTATTATTTATTAAACAACTTACTATACAAGCTCTCACTGTCTCCTTCTCCGTTTCACACAATCGCCGGCGTTTATTTTTGCGCTTTTTGTTAACAATTTGTTTTTTGTTGCATTTAATTTAATTTCGTATTTTATTTGATTGAAACAATTCAATTGCCGTTTAATTAATATGACGTATGGGTTAAATTTGCTCTTCATTTCATTATTTATACAACATATCCAAATGGTTTTTTTTCTATTGAGATTTAAGTCTATCAAAATGTACTTACTCTTTTCTCTGGTTGTGTATTGCAAAAATGTGCGAATGGTTGTGTGTGTGTGGGTGTGTATAAAAAATTGTACATGTTTCTGCTTTTTGTTGTTGTTTGGAAAATGAATATTGGGCGAAGTTTGTGTATTGACTGTCTTCGAAATGGAATCTCTTGTTGATATCGCAAATGAAACAGCGCAGCTGCCTTTTAGCCGGGTTTTATTTTCTCACTGTCAGACGGGATGGCCGTGCTTCTCGGGATTGGCCCGCTTGGCGGCAGCTGCCGCGCCCAAGCGCCTGGCACGCCAGCGATCGATGGGCGTGTAGCAGCATATGAAAAGCGGCGGCAAATGCGGCGAGCCGCCGCCGCTGCTGCTGCTGCCGTTGCTAAGCTGCGCCAGCGACTCAACGGTCAGCTCAGTCTGGACGCCGCTGCTGGTCATGCGCACCTCGGCCTGATACGGCGGCGGTGAGCCGGCATCCAGCCTGGCTGGCGCCGCCGCCTTGCATATAACGCTCGACGGCTGCAGCTCGTGCAGCTCGAAGCTGTCGGAGCGCACGCTCGCCGGCGGCGTGGCGGTCGAGGAGGGCCGGAACTCGTGCGAGCTGCTCTCGACCATGGCAGTGCGATAGGTAGCGGCAAAATAGTTTGTCTCCAAATAGTGGCACGATTCGAATAAATAATCATCGAATTGCAGCCGTGTCGAGCTGTTGCTGTCGCCCCCTTCCAGCCCGGCATGCTCCATAAAGTTGCCCTTGTGCGACTGTGTCGATGGCGAGCCCAAGGCTAAAGGCAACATGGAGCGGGACATGGGCATTAGCTCCAGCGAGCTGCTGCAGGCAGCGGCAGCAGCTTTGCTTGTGCGTTGTGAAGGTTTTTGCTTTTGTCGCTGCGACTGCGGCTGCGGCTGCTTTCTTTGCTTCATATCAACAATTTCTATTTCTTCTATATCACTAAAACTATTTAACTGTTTCAACAAATAATGCACATCATTTCGTTTCGTTTGATCAGCTGCGTCGTGCTGTTGTTGTTGTTGTTGTTGCTGCTGTTCGAACATTGCCGCCGTCTTGGTTTTTATAGTGTCTAGTGCTTGCAATGTTAATGGAGTGCTAACGACGGCAATGCCACGCGGGAGGTTGTCGATTTGCCGCAACTCGTGCTCCTGCTGCTGCTGGTGTTGTTGTTGTTGTTGTTGCAGCTCTGGATAGGCCAGCGCGAGGCGTTGCTGCAGCGTGGCGCTGCTGAACGCGGATGAGGCGCGATGTGGCTCCAGTTTAGCAGAGTCGAGTATGCGATTGAATTTAGCTAATGCGCTATTGGATGCTGTTGATGAGCTGGTTGCTGTTGTTGTTGTTGTTGTTGCGGTGATCTTATGTCTTAGTTGTTGTTGTTGTTTGGTTTGAGGCACTGTTGTGACGGTTTGTAAATTATCACCAACACGGCGATGCCCACTGCCCTGAGCATCGACGACATCCGCGACGCAGTCATCCTCCACCTGATCATCGTCATCATCATCATCGTCGTCGTCGTCGTCGTCGTCGTCGCAGACATCCTCATCAACATCATCAATATCAACGCCATCCTGCAGCGTTTCGTTAACATTTAAATTTAAATTCAAATGCAAACGCTGGCGCAACAGCAAACGTTGCGTTTTCGTATCGATGGGCAACACAGCGCCTGGTGGCGCCGGCGCCGCAACGGATGCAGTTGCTCCAATTAGACCACGACCAGCGGCAATTACGACCGCCGCTCGCTGCTGTGCGGTGGCTCTAGCTAAATTCTTTTGTAGTATCAACTTCCTCGACGAAATGATGCCATTATTGTCGCTCCCCCGCGATTACCGGCTGTCGCGGGTGGAGCGAGGCCGCCCCTAACTGGAGGTGCTAGCAATCGGCGAGACGGGTGACAGCGGACTGCGTACGGCCTGTTCGCGCGGACAGCCGGTCAGCGTGATGACCAACTTCCGGCTGCCGGCCTGATCGCGATGCTCGCACAGCCAAACGCCCTGCCAGGTGCCCAGCGAGAGTTTGCCGTCGGTAATGGGGATTGTCAGTGAGCTGCCCAAAAAGCAGGCCTTCACGTGTGCGGGCTGAAAGGCAACAATTTAAATAGGTTAATTCAAGTAGCTTGGAAATTTCTATACTAGAGCCCTGCATCAGTTAATTCGATTGCAACAAATAAGCTCCAACTCAAGCTAGGCAATGTTCGATTGAATGATTCATCAAACTCGAATACAACATGTTCTCGATCTAAAAAGTTTCTGTGCGATCTGACTCAATTCTCTGCAACTCGAACAACTCGAGTCGAAACAATTTGTGTCTTGACTCGCTCGACCCAAATAATTTTTCGAATATCCATAATGCATTTTCGATTAACTTGATGCGGTGCTCTAAACTAAACACGTCAAGTATAGCTACCATATCGTCGGGTCCTTCGCACGAATGCCTGTAGGGCAAACCTTCGGGAACTATTTTATTCAACATCATTTCCATATCGTCTCTGTAAAAATGAAAAGCATAATTATATATATATGTATAGATGTTAATTCGATTTATCGCGCATGTCTATGGCTCACCTGACGTCTGGATCCCAGCTCTCGTTTAACGCTAAACTCGCCGAGGTGTGAAGTACTGTAAATATGATGAAGAAAAAAACCGAATTGAGACAAAGTGAATGCGGCGTCAATTAAATTGTTAATTAATCTTTAAATCGCTAGCCAAATAACTGAATAATAGACGCCCAGTTTATTAGACCATCACGAGGGCGGGCCAAGCCTCCACACACACACACACACACACACAACCACACACACAATCCATTTCCAATTGAGTTGCAACGCTAATTAACCAAAATATTTAACACGAATTTTAATTATAAACGTTTGTACTTTTCTTTTCTTTTTAATAAGTTTTGAGCACGATTCAAAAGCTATTTTCAATCAACTTTAATTGAACATTTCTGCACATGTTATATGACAAGATGATATTATGGCTGCTAAGTCTGAGGTTGGCTATTAAAATGGAAATTTTTTGGTTGACTTTCATTGAGCTGCATGTGTAAATGCATTTAAATCAGGGCTGTCAAAGAAAGTTTATTCTCTGTTCATAATTTAAAACAGCACCCTGCTTTTAGGTAAGGCTCATTAGACGGCATTTCTAAGTCCATGATCATAGGTTTTCTTTTATCTCTTCCATATAATATTTAAATATAAATGAAACGAGAAAGTACGTCTATCTTGAATTGCTTATAGACATTTGCCATTAGGTTTTGCAGATAATAAGTCAGAATAGTAAAGCTCTTTAATGCCGAGTTTGAATATCAGAATATCTTTCCATACAAAAACTTATTTTTCGATCAATTCTTCCTATAATTTTTTGTAATATATTAGCACGATATTGATTAAATTTGGCTCATGAATAAGCAGTATAGTTTAACTAGTAAGTGCCGAGATTTGACTACATATTTTGAAAAAGAATTAAAGTTTATCTCGCAAGAACCTACTTCTCGACTGATCGTTCCTATCACAGCTATGTCGTCTAGCAGCCCGATGTTGATTAGGATCATACTGAGCATATAAATGCAGGGCTTGGTCAAAATATTCTTATAAACAAAAAAGTTTTTCATACAAGAACTTAATTTTTAAGCAACCATTACCATGTCAATAGTACTATGTTGATAAGATTTAGTATATACATACATATATGAGGAACATAGTCAAAATATCTTGTAAACCCCAAAAAATATTTCATACAAAAAAACTTAATTTATAACCGATCGTACCTATGGAAGCTATATGATATAGTTATCCGATCCGATAAATTTACTGCATTTGACCGAAAGACGGACCTATGAAAAGTTTCAAGATGATCCAGAATATATATCCTTTATGGGGTCTGAGATGTCTTCTTCTATGCGAAACACATTTTATCACAAAATCATAATACCCTCTACAAGGGTATAAAAGTGCAATTTTTTATAATTAATTTACAATGTACAATATCCAATTTTATTAATCTTTGCTATTTAACAGCTGAGCGATGTTACTTTAACAATTCAACAGTCACCTTAATAGTCTAAGCTTAACATAGCTCTTTAACAGTGTCACTTTAACAGCGTGGCTTAAGCAAGCCAAATGTCTAACAGTATCCAGCTAATTTCTTCAAATATTTATAGAAATATATAATTTAAAATTATATAAAATTCAACGATAAATAAAAATAATGCACTTAGGTATGGATTCGAATTTGTTGTATTTCATCAATCAATCATTTATCATTCCGATTGATGGCACATTTTATTCCCAAGTGCTGTTTGCTGCTATTCGAAGGCATTAAAATTGACTTAGAAATTCGCCACCCAATTGAGTAAATTTCCACAAAAATTGTTTGACATGGCGCAGACCCAGTTAGAGACCTTTGACTGTTGCTTTTGCTCGAACATGACCAATTCATGTCTTGTTTGACTTTGCGGCATTTCGACAAATATTTCAAAGCCTACTTACTTTCGAACAACCCCGCTCTCTCGCCACACTAAAAAGCTCGGTTGGGCAATTGGCCGACTGCCAGCGGAGAAGCGACAAAAATTGAAATTGAATACTAGTACTTAAAATCATTTAGTGTTAATAATAAATAGAGCAATAGAGCGCTCGTAACACTTAAATTTTGCACACTAATTGCATATTCATGAATAAAAGAGTTGACAACAAACGAGAGTGGAACGCAGCGCAAATTAGTTTATTATCAAATCCCAGAGATGTCATTTCAGGCCCCCAAACGCTCCACATGTTTAAGAGTGTGTAAGTGTGTGTGTGTGTGTGTGTGTGTGTGTCTCTGTTTGTGTTTATCAAAGTTTAGGTTTCAAGTTTTTGTAGGCCTTGCTAAATAATTTCCGAAAAAACGATTATGTCATGTTGGACATGTGTAAATGGGCAACAGGAATTTTAATGTATCACAGACAAGCACAAGATTGCTTTAGTTGGAGATGACAGACTGGGGGATACCCTGTACTGCCTACGAGCTGTCGTAAAACGCACTCGTATTATTGTATACATTATTATTGAATACAGTTCACCTCATCCCAACTCTGGACTATGGAAAATTCGTACAGAAAAATCTTCTGTATTTATTATCCCAGCATTATGAAAATTTTAGGTCTTGTTTAGAGATTTTTATAACTGACATATTTCTTAATTATTGAAGCTGCAATATAACCTATATAGCATATTTTGTGTCTTAAGATATTATATTATCTGAGTTAATCGATATTTATCGATTTTAAAAAAGTGGGCCAAGTCATCAACAATAATTATTCTTTTGAAATTAATTTTCATTTTGTATCGTAGACGATTTGGTGCATTCGAAAGTTGAAACCGATATTTATCGATTTATGGAAAGTAAATCCTGTTCTTAATTATTATCAATTATATCAATTACTTAAAAGAATCTTTCCTTTTATATCGTAGCCAATTTGGGGCACACGAAAAGGGTCATAAAACCAAGCCCGCGTCAAAACCGATATTTATCGATTTCAGGTAAATAAAGAGAGTTATTGATAAATCAGAATAAATTCTCTATGAGCCTTATTGCCTCATTCTGTCTGTTACATACATACATTTGGGGAGAAACATTATAGCCCCTTTTAATGCTTACAGGGTATTACAAACAAAACGAACAGGCAAATAAAGAGACAGATTGCGCTAGCGTCAGGATGACAGAAAGAATGAGGGTGGGGTGAGGGGGTGATAAACAAGCCCGAGGCAAAATCTCAAATGGACAAGCGGACATTGCAAATGAAAATGAACTCAAAACTGACAGCCAAAGGCAGCGGCCAGCCCCGCACAAATTTGCAAATTGATTTCGGCCAAGAGCTGCTGGCCAGATTGAAGAGGAGGCACGACAAGAGGAGGCGACCGCAATTAGTTGACGCGGCTGAGGCTGTGTTTCCGCCAGATCGGGCAGGTACACACATATATATATATATACATATTTTCTATGTAACTGTGCCAACTATAAATATGTTAATGCGTTAACATAATTGTGCGTGTCTCCGTGTCGCGGCCTTCGAGTGGCTAAGAGAGCGAATTCACGCTCTCTCACTCAACTGACACTATTTTCATGCTACAACAAACGACAGGGGGAGGAGGGGCAGGTGGGGGGTTGCAGCTTTAATATGATTTAGCTATGTGATGGGAAGGGGGGGGGGGGGCGCAGGGTTCTCGTCCATGTTTGCCAATGGGCAGATGTGCCTAAGGAAACACATGCAAGCGCATATCAGTGGCAAAAGCCCATAGTCCGTTTGAATACACTGCAAGAAAAGTGGGCAACATTTGAAAATATGATCAAAGTTCTTATGATCAATGTTTAGTTAAAAATTTAAGCATTGGAACAAAAAGCTTTTAGTGCTTTTCTTATATTTATTTCATATATTTTTTGTGGAATGGGAATCTTGAGCATAATATGATTATGTCATAATTATATCTGTTTTAGGCATATGCCAATGAATAGATATATAGATATATATTAAGGATACATTTTTGCTAACAATGACTTGTGTTTCAATAGTTAAATTTTTGAATTAAATTCTTCAAAGTAAAACTTATATTGCCTACACATAAAATGTTATAAATTTTAATTGAAATTGTCGCAATTGCAGCTTGATGACAATTTTTATTTGGGAAAGTGACTATGTTCGAGTGTATACTGTATAGCATGTACAGTGTTCGGCATAAATATTTTGACGAGACAAAGTTTTATACACTTTTCTTTTATATATTTCCTATAAGTTTCCCTTACACCCCAGCACGCTTTAAGTCTTAATTATTATAATTATCCCTTCCACAATATCCTTTAAAAACATTTTTAATTTAAAAACGTTATTTTTCTAATGTGCAGCGCATTTTCTTGCAGTGTAGCGCGCATTCATTGAGTGGCAGCTGGCGTTCTGTTGACTGCAGAAATGTGGCGGCAAGGGGTGTAAAAGTATGTGTAAACACACACATATGCATATGCGTGTGTGAGTAGGAGTTGGATGTGAAATTTCAAGTGACTGTTGTTGTTGTTCTTCTTCTTCTTCTTCTAGTTGTTGTTGTTGTTGTTGTTGGCTTCTCACATTTAGCGGCGCGTTTAGGCACTACAAAAGTTGCTAATGTTTTTTAAAAGGGGCCCTTTTTTATTATACAAAGTCAAACATTCTGACAGCATAAGCAGCACACACACACGCACGCAAAACCGCAATACACACACACACACACACACACACATACACACGCACACGCACACATACAGGCACAAGCGTCTGCTGCAAATGCTGAACAATGGAACTGCGGCTGGATTGTGCTTCACATTCATTCATATATGCATGTGCATACATAAGTAGCAATTGTGTGTGTGTGTATGTGTGTGTGTAGTGTGTGCATATTACATGATATAGCGCAGCACAAAACGCTTAAATACATCAACCTTATTACCCAGCGCGTTGGCTACATTTTGTGGTCAAGAGCTGAAGGCAGAAGCTACCGAAAAAAAAATTTGTAGCATGCAAACAGGCGCAGGAGCAGCAGCAGCAGAATTGGGCGAAGGTGTGTAGAAGCCGAAAGGGGCGGGGTGGGCAGGTTTAGTAGCACGAGACGGCAGGTGCAAGCGCACCTGCTAAACACTCATTAAAAGAAGAAAAAAAAGTTTACTGAAGATTAAATACCCTTTGTGAAAAAGGGAAAATAATTCTATACCACCCGCCGATTTATCTATGGAAAATATATATGATATACTAGTACGCTTTTAATACGATATAGATATTATCTAAGAGGCAAAGTTTAGCTCGTTTATTTGAAGAACAAAAATGTAGTTCATAGAAAAACTTTCTTTTTGAAATATATTTTTTCTATTAGAGCTATAAGTTCCATGAACGCGATGTTGATCAAAACTTGCCTATATATTGATATTGTATTGTGAATTTCCTAACTTTGATTGAGTTGGATACAAAACTCTGTTTTCGAGAGTTTTTGGTTAAAGAACAACTGCTAAGTCTTAACCATAACATTACTATATTTTATAAAAATAAACCGTTCGATTTAAAAGTCTATTTTTAAGTTTTAAAGATTGAAAAATTTTGTAACATTTAAATATAAAACAGTTTGTATTTAATTTTTATATTTATATTAAATTTTATATTTATATTATATATATAATTTACATTATTTTGATTTATATTATATTATGTTTTTATATTTTTTAAATATAAGTCTATGCAATTATATTAAATTTTATGTGTAGGAAATTGTGATTTTCCTTTTAAAATTTAAAAAAATATGGCTTACCAAAGTTCGAGCCTAAGCCTGGGTTCAAGAATCGAATCTCAAGGCGAGGCATTGGTTCGAGCTGTAAACCGAACAACCGAGCATTAATGTATGTGCATACTTAAAGGATCGCAAAAATCCTTCATGCCCAATGTTAGGGTATAATTAAGCTACCCTAGCACTAACACACACACACACACACACAGAGGCACACATAGAACACAAAGAACTATTTCAAGTTTTTCATGGCAAACAAACGTAAATGTTTGTTCTTGTTCGTGTCGCCCTTCTGTTGTTGTTCCTTTTGCCTTTTTTTTTTGCATAAATAATATTGATTTATTGGCTAGCGTAGCATTTGCGGCTCATAAGCGAAACAATTTTTAATGCTAGAGGCGCCGCTGGGCCTATGGAGTCGCGTCGCCGATGGACGGGGGGGGGTTGGCCTCTGGCAACCTATGGAAAATAAAAGCATGACACACACATGGCACATTTTGATGTCCTGGCATCGTTTGCTTCGGTTTCGATTCGTTTGTGCCATGTCCTTGATGCGGAGCATGGGAAATTAGCAAAGGCAAAAAGCGAAAGAAAACGAAAAGAAAATATATAAAAATAAGTCACATTTTCTCAGGTGCCTGTCAGAGTTCAGGTTAGTTAACTGGAAGTTCTAACAACCACATGTCAATGCGTTGGCAATGCACATCACGAAGTTAGACATGACAAAATATTGCTTGGCAGTTTATCTTATAAATATCACCAAAAACCGAATTTGGGCTTAACAACAAGATAAAGTAGCTGGTAACTTTGCCAGGAACACGACAAATGGGAATATAATAAATACATGATATACTTCATTTATTTGTCTGATAATCATTGAAAATATGAACAACTAGAAGGAGAAATAGTAACAAGTAAAATATCATTTCTAACAACAAGCCAAGGTAGCTGGTAACTTTGACAGGTACATGATAAATCTAAATTTAATTACTATGCAGACTTATTTCTTTTTCTTTCCGATTTTTTTCGGAAATATGCCACAGCAAACTATATTTAATCAGAAAAAAGCAAAGGGGGTAATAAATAAATTATAAAGCTATAGTTAGTCGAAATAAAAGGGTGTTTCTTATAACTGACTTGCAATATTATTTATACTTCGAAGCGTTCAATAGAAGTAAAGGAGAACAAACTAAAACGATTTTCTTTCCTGTTTTCATACTTTCATTTGTTTTTCTTTTGTTTTTCGCAACGATGTGCTGTCACGAATAAAAAGGACAACTTTTGGCGCCCACAACACACTAACACAACCCCACACACACACACACACTACACATACAGGAAATGTTAAAGCTTCGCAATATTGGCTCCCATTCCAACCGTTTTCTCAGACCCACTTTCGGTTTCAGTTGATTTATTTGGTGTTTCGACTACGCACAGGACATTGGGGACTCCTTTTTTGCGTCGTCGTTGTCGTCGGATAGCTTTGAAAAATATGCTCGGGTTATAAATTGAAGTTGAGCCATTTATATGATCTTGCGATTATGCAGCAAATTGCGACAGGGAGAGAGAGAGGCAGATAGGGAGAGAGAGAGAAAGGGAGCAGAGAATTCCAGCCCTAGGCAGTGAAATTTGTCGTTATATGAAAATCGAGTTTTGTGTCGTGAAAATAAAGAAAGTCTATTTAGATAGAGCTATTAATCATTTAAAGGCAACTATTTTATAAAAAACTTAATGAGAAAAAATATATATGAGGAACATAAATATATCCATATTTATTCTGTTCTTTTGATTCATAAGATTTATAATTAGGGATTATCATAATAGGGCCTAGACAAATCTTCCAGAGTATACAACTACTAGATTTAACAAAGAGGGCAAAGATTTGTTGAAATAGCCAAGGAATCCGATAATAGCTGAAGGTTTGATGCTTTCCAATTATATATATTATATACAATATTATCATAATATTAATTATAATTAAAAGAAAATTTATATTCATAATTCTTTGTGTATCCTCCTTTACATTAATATACAATGTATACTATATACTGTGGTATACTACAAGGACAATATATATAATATATTATATATAATATATACTCATCTGGTATTTATATTGTCATTGACTATACTCTATTATACTATGCTATACTACATTTTTTACCATGCTATACCACACTACATTATACTACACTATACGATATTATACTATGTATCTTACTATGGAATTTAGAGCTCCTTTTCTAGGAAACTTCGGCTACCGAAATACCGGAAACATTCAGAATATGAGTATTATGCATTGAAGAGGGGAAGACATATTTTATTTTTATAGCGCATTCGGAATGAAAGGCCCATTAGCTATATTCATGTTATGTATATTCAAATTTTGTTTTTTATTATTTCTGCCAGTTTCCTTCTTCTTTTTTTTTTTGTTGGAAATTCTTTGAATTATATTTTTGTCATTTAACAAGTTACCATTAAATTTGCCGCTGGCTTTGTATTTGTTTGTCCCTGTCTGTCTCTTTATTCATAGTTTCTGCTTCTTCATGCTCGTTTTAGAGTGTGTGTGTGTGTGTGTGTGTGGGTGTGTTTGAGTGTGTGCATTTCCCCATAGAAACAATGACAGGGTATTCAGGTCAATAGTAAAAGACAACAAGAAAAAACATATGGCAAGGTTGCTTTGAAATAATTTTTTGAAATTAACTTTTTTTTTGTGTGCCATTTTGTGCAGGGCTGCAGGCGCTGGGCGGGGCAGGAGAGTGGATAAATGTTGGAGGAGGGGGGAGGGGGGATGGGGGCTAGTGAGGGGGATTTGACTGGCATTTGATTTGTGATGGCGCTGCACATTTTACCTGGTTGGTGACAAAGGAAAGAGAAGCAGTTGCAGGCACGAGCCTGGTTCCGTTCAAGAGGGGACACACACACACACACACACACACACACACAGAGAGACACAGGCACACACACATGCACACATTTCAGTAAAATGAGTCTAATTAGGAAGTCCTTTTAAGAAAATCAATAAACATGTCTTGACCTCAATTAGATTCCGCTTACTACAGTTCACAATACACACGTACCCAAAACGGATCCCCAGACAACAAGAAACACACACACTCGCACACACACTCACACACACACACACACACACACATATACGTAGCACAGAGATTCATTTTGGCGAGCAGGAGGCGGGCCGCAGCACAATAAACACACGTGCTTTTCATTTGGCCCATAGTAAAAGAATAACAGAAAATTCTGGGTCGAGCAGCCGACGATTAAATACCCTTGCTGACATAGATGTGCGATATATTTCAAGTGATATGTTCCTCTTGATATATTCCTTTCTATATTGGCAAAGTTTTTTCAAAATTTTCCTTAGGACCCAATTGATTAAGTGTTCAAATTCTACTTAAATACATGAAAATTGCATGATGCAAAAAAATACATTGTTGAAGATATTAGGGCAAAAAATGTATATACCTTTATGTGTTTATACTTTTTATAGAATCGGATGTGCTTCCTTCTGCTTCTTACATAGATTTGCACAAAACCAATTTAATCTTTTATCCACTTTTAATGGGTTCAATTCTTCACGGAATTCGAACATTCAGCTTCATGCTACTTCATTTAAAAACTTTGTTTTATTCAATAAGTATTCGATCGTTTGCAACCTATGGCAGCTATATAATATAGTTAACTGATGCTTAAATAAATTTATTACAATTTTTTAAACAATTATAAATATAGTTCTTCGATGAGCAAAAAGACCAAGATCAAGAATATATATATTTCAAATATATTTCGGATGTCCGTTGCACATTTACTCACAAAAGTGTAATACCCGCTGTGAGAGTATTCAAAAAGAAAGAGATAGCCATAATAAAGACTCGACTGGGCTAAGACGATTTGTGTGCACTGCAGGCAGGGGGATTAGGGACAGCAGCTGATAGGGGGGATGGGGGGTTGCAAGGGGGAAGAGTCATGCAGGCAGGAAGAAGTTTGCCTCGAGCATTCACACGCCATAGCCACAGAGCCATGACATGAAGACATGAGAAACGACGACGACGACGCGGACGACGACGATTGCTTTTCAGTTTGAGGCTCCTTCTAAGCGAGCCTGGCCAAAAAAAAAACTCTCCCCCCTCTCTGTGCCCGGCACCTCCTGCCGTTAGCTCCGACTGGCGTTTTATGATACGATTTTATTTATTTGCCCATGTCTGAAGCGATACTGAGCCCCGGCACTGGGAACGCGTCCTGCCATTGTAATGCAAACTGTCAACAAGACCGCAAAAGCTCGAGGCTCACATTGTTGTTGTTCTTTCTTTCTATTTTTTTTTTTGTTTTTCCGTGCCGCATTGGAAGCTGTCAGAAGTCGTCGAGCCACAAGAATTTGAACGGGAATTAGTGCAACGTGCACTAAGCTAAGCCGCAATTGCAGCCCCAAAAATATATCCTATATAGCACTCAAGCCGGTTGCGTCTTATGAGGAAAATAGTTAAGCTGGATTTAAGCCGAACCGGTTCGAATATATAGTTTTCCTATGAACTCAACCGTAAGCTCAAACAATTGTTTAAGAACAAAATAAAACCCGATCCTGAACCTAAACTTAACTTAAATAATCTAACCCTAAGGCTGGGAGCTAGTTCGCATCGTGAACCGAACCACTGACAATTTTTTTGTTCGTTTTGCAGCCCTAGTAACTATCTAGATCCAGTCTAGACGCTTTATAGAGGAGATAAAGTATTCTCAGACCATAAACTTTCTAGAAAAAAAATACTTTTTTTGTAGGCCTGGAAAACATGGTATATCAAGATCCTGTCTAGCCTAATTAGAGAAGCCAAGGAATTCTACGTGAATACATTTTCTACACTTCTACCTTCGAAAAATACCTTATTTTGCAGCCCTGGTAAATATGACATATCAATTTGTTGTCTAGCCTGATTATAAAGCCCAAAGAATTTAAAGTAAATTAACTTTCTGGACTTCTATCTTCCAAAAGTACCAACTTCCATATGGAATAACACTATCAAAATGGGATTTCCCCTAGATAGTTTAAACATTTAATTGTTATTCTTAAAAAAAATGTATCCCTGAATATTTTTTGTAATAAAATAATTTCGTTTAAATTTAAATCCCAAATGGATTCTCAGTTGAAAAATTCCTTTACTCACAAATTCTAAAAAAGTATATTTTTGTAAGAAAATAATTTTGTAAAAACTTTCAAAACCCAAATTGATTATCAGTTGATTAATTTTAACCCCAAATCACAAATGCCAAAAATGTTGACTTATGTTGGCAAGCCCCTGTTAAATGTACCCAACATTTAAAATCATGATTTATCCTCCGGATAATTTAAGCTTTTAAGTTGTATGCATTTAAAATTATTTTAGAAATAGTATTTGCCTGACTTTCTAGATCAAAACTAAAATTGTCATTGGTCTTGAATTTAATGGTACTCAATGAAAACGTGGACAATTCATTTTGTTTGTGTTCGATTGAATTGCAGCGATAGACAGGACAATTTGTGCCAAATGAAATCGATGTCAACGTAGTTTTCGGCGCTCAACAAAGCCGATGACCAAGAGGAAGCAGAACCTTTATATATACACATATATATATATATATGTATATGTATATATATGCATGGGTCACTTAACCCAGTTACTGCCACTAAACCTAAATGAACTGCTTTTGCTGGCAAAATATCTAAACGTGTCCGTCCAAATGCAACTTTTAACTTTTAGCTAAATTTATATACACATATAGATATATATGTATATATATATTCTTTTTGTGCTATTCAAGTTTTACATTTTGTTATTTGTTCAGCTGAACTTTTGGGCTAAAAGCCGCTTTGCTTGAAAACCTATTTCAAATCTCGGATGCCAAAAGAATTTGTGTCATGGTGAAAGAAATTAGATAGTTTCGGCAAAAAGCAAATTCATGGAAACATGATTTTCGCCTCGAATAACTCTTATGCTACCTAATGTGTAATTTTTACCATCTAGCTATTACAATTTAAGATTATGGTTATCGGGAACTGAATATAACACGGAGAGGACAAGCTTTGGAAGTTTACTAGAAACTGACCATTCAACAAGTCCAATCTTTTTCTCATTATTTGAATGATTTTTGAGCAAAAATTAGACCTTAATTAATTTTAAATTGAATTATTTTCTTTTCTAACGGCAGTACGCGCCTGTTTCAATCTATATATTACATAATATTTAATATTAACTATTTACCATGTACCTGGTAATGTGAAATGTTTATTGTACCTATGTCAATCATGTCTAGTTTTAGCTATAAGCATATATCATCTTCTAATGGAGAATTGATCCACTTAATTGTTTTTGATATAATCCCATTTATTTTTGCCATTGACTTTTTATCATGTACTCTTTACCATGTACCTAGTAGAGTATAATTTATACAGTACTGTCATTATTTGTCTAACTATAAACATAAATCATCCTTTAATGGGGAATTCCCCATTTTCTTCTCCCATAACTATTTAGAAATGTACTTTTTACCATGTACCTGGTAAGCATCTTCCTATTAGTACCTAATCTTTTAAATGATTTTAAGGAGAATCTGTACTTACTTTGCATATGACATAATCCCACAGAGAATTGCGTCAGTTCCGGCATTTGTCTAAGTATCTCCTCGGTGACCAAATGGACGCCACGATGCTGCGGCCTTAGATTGATTTTGCGCTGAAACCAGGCGGAACCGAATTGTAAACCGGCCGGATTGCCATCGGCGGCGCCAGCGCCGGCGCCGGCGATGCCGCGATGTCCGCCCCGATGATTCGCCGATGCCATGGTGCTGTTGGAGGAGCTGCTCCGTATGTTGCTGTTCCGACTGACGCTCTGCTTAATGTTTGCCGTAGCGCCAGCTCCGCCCCCGCCGCCACCACCACCACCACCACCACCGCCACCAGCGACGCCGGCGCAGCCAGCTCCACCGCTGCCGCTGGTCGCTTTCGTGTTGCCGGCGTTTGGATTACTGCTGCTACTGCGACGCCGATGGCCGCTGCGTACGCCGCTGCGTGTTGCTGCTGTTGCTGCAGTTGCTCCCGCTGCTGCTCCCGCTCCCGCTGCTCCTGCTGGCGGCGGTGGCGAACCTTGCTTGGATGTCTGGAGTTGAGTTTTAACCTTGGAGGCGATTGCAGCGACAGCGGCGGCGGCGGCAGCAGCAGCGGCTGATGTCGTAGGTTTTGCGGACGACGTTGTGACGACTCTTTGGCTCTAGTCCCAGTCACACACACACACTCACACGCACACGCACACCCACACAAGCACTTACACACACTGGCACATAGGCGCTGCACACACCTCACACGCTCACGGGCGGCTTTTGATTAATATAATTATTTATTTTCTTGAATTTGAGCACTTTTTGTTGCACTTGCTTTAACTTTTGGGTTGCAGAATTTATTTTGCTTGAACTTATTTTTTTATTTCTTAGCCACGTGATTTCCTTAGCAGAAACTGCAAGAGAGAAAAGAAAAATAATAGAAAATTAGTTTTTATTAATTAAAAATAAATGTTATATTTAATAATTATCTAAGTACAGTGAAAGCTCTGCTGACGAACAGTTTAATTTAAGCCCAAGTCTTCTTCTCCTACTTTTCGAGAGCGTATTTTATCCTTAGGGAATGTGGATCATATTTTTTTAAAAAGGATTTTGGAAACAGACCAAACAATATACTTATCAGAAATTGTGAATATATCAAAAATATTGACAATTTGTAATATTTTTGAACTGAAATGGAAAAGTTTACAAACAACCATTTTTTTTTAGAATTGCCATACACAAGAGTATGTGGAAATTTTATAATAAAACCGAAACGATCTTAAATCTGTTCATTTTTCCATCTAATTTTCGACATTTCTTTTCAGAGGACATTCCTCTCAGCAGGATCAGAATATGGAAGAGCTTTCACTGATTTTCCTATTATTGTTAACATTTTTATAATATTTCTAATGTTTATTTTAGATATTTGAAAATACAGCTCAAGTGAGGTTTGGCTAGCTGCTCGAGCCTCAGAATAAGTTGAACTAAAATGTATATTTTATTTAATTTGTACTTCAAATCAGCTTCACGTCCAACTAAACCATAAAAGGGCCCTTACGTTTTTGTTTTTATTTCACTTGTAAGTATGTCAAATAAATCAAATTGATTCTCTGTCTGGGCGTTTGTTTGTCTCTGCCAACCTGACAGTCGCCCACAATCAACAAGTTTTAATTGCGACCAGTAAACAACAACAACAAAAACAACAAGAACAAGAACAACCTCAACCACATTGACTGTTTATGGTTATGGTTATCAGCAGCCGGCGTTGACCTTGCCAATCGATTGGATGAAGTGGCAAACAGTTGTGACTTATAAAAAAAAAATGGGCCCATTAGTCAAATCCATGAAGGTAGATAAGCATACTATGAGGTGAAACCCGAAATGTCAATCAATTATTCTTATGGAAGCAATATGATATATACTGAAGATGAAAAACATCTTATTTTGGATAGTTATTTAGAAGCCCATTTTAGTTGGACTAACTAACAAGCAAAAATTGTTAAGTGACTGCCAATTTGGATGGTAGATTTCGACGGAAATCCATTAACACACAAAAGTTTTCCTACAAATCGCATTCGTTTCTGTATGGAAATTATTTTTAATATATGTAGTATAATAGTAATTAATACATTTTTCTGCTATACTAGGTTTTAAAAGGGAAATGAGATCTGTTTAGGTGATAATCTAGATTAGCTTAGATATGTTATAATAGTTTTTTTTTTAGATTTTCCTGGGATTACCATATGCCTGATTGGGTCATAGATGGCTCTTTCTGCCTATTACATTAAACTCTACACTCTATTTTAATACCTTTTCAATAGACGTGGGATATAAATGGTTGTGAATACAAGTGCTCTATGCTTGATCGTGACTATATCAGCTATGTTATATAGAAAACAGTTCTGGCTGCCTCCCAAGTAAAAATTTTACATGTGGTTTATCCTCCGGATTGATCAAGCTTTTAAATACTATATACTGCTGAAATACTATATACTGCCAGCCTGAGAAAACATAAGCAGCAAGACTTGACTATATCGGCACAGCGCATAATACTGATCATTAAATACATGTGAATACTATATGTAAATGCTTCTCGATCGATCTGTTTTGACACAAATATATAATACTCTCTGCAGGAAAATTTCTACACGCCATTGAAGCCAAAATGAGTTTCAGTAATTTTCGACTTCCACTGTATTTGAAGTCTGGTCACCCTAGGCCAAAAGGAGTTCAAAGCAACACGCACACAGACACACACACACACACACACACTCACACATATACGTAGCATGCAGGTCACAAAGCTTTTATAGACAATTGTACACGGAAAACGGAGCAAAAGCCAAAAAGTAGAGTAAATTTGTTGCGGCACAATTGGGCACGTGTCGCAGCAAGTGGAGCTCTAGGGAGGCGGCAGGTTAAAGGGGCGCGCTCGCTCGTGCACAAAAGGAAGTACCGTTCACAGCTTAAGGTGGCAAACACACACACACAAATACACGAATACACACACAAACGCAAATAGAAGTATGTAGGCACAAGGAATCAACGAAAAATGGTTTTTAAGAATCGCAGTTCACAAGTTGAGTGCACTCACACACACACACACACACACATGCAGAGACGCGCTTGAAGAGAGAGGCGAAAGCAATCGAAATGCATTTAAATTGAGCAGCCAGCGGTTGATTGCAGTGTGTATGTGTGTGTGTGTGCATGTGTGTGCGTGCGTGTGCGAGGGTGTATGCAAGTGCTCCATAATGCAAAAAGGTAGTAAAAAAAAAGGGTACAACCAAAAAAAAAAAAGGATAAAATGGGCAGAGCACTTGCCATACAAAAAGATTTACACGACACTTAAGCCAAAAAACGGACGCACGCCACGCGCTGCTACTAAAAAGAAGGAAGAATTTGCGGAGCGAGCAGAGCTGAGAGCGACGTCATGGCTGCGAGAAGAAGAAGCAGCAGCAGCGGCGGCGGCGGCAGCGGCAGCGGCAGCAACAATAACAAGCGCGTTAAGGCCGCGGTAGGTACGCTTTTTTTTTTATGGTGCTACTGTTCAAATTTGCATATGCTTTAAATATTTAATGTAATACAAAAAGAGGAGACAAGTTAGCATCAAGCCAAGGCAGCAGCCGCAGCGGCTGCGGCAGCGACAACAACGCACAATGTGCCAATTGGACAAACGTCGAGCAGCTGTACAATTCAATTGGAATGCCCAAAAACAGGCTGAAAGTGGTAAAAAAGAAATATAAAAGAAGAAAAACGCAAGGCATATACAAATATGCAGCAAAATGTTCGCGCATTTGGCAAAAAATCAATTTTCCGTGTGATTGCCAAATGCAATTGCTGCCACAGGCCGCAAGAGTGGGGCGCAACAACACACACAAACACATGAGGACACACATGACAAAAAAAAAAAAAGAAAAGAAAAACCGAAACGAAGAAAACTCCTTGGGTGTCCCTGGACAGACACGAGTCAATTGCAGCCCTAGAAAACTGGCTTACAGCTGTGTAGCACGCCTTACGCAGCGTTTTGTTGCCTTTTTGCCGTGGCTTTTCGTAAGTTTTACTGTTAATTATTGACATAACAAATGCGGCCCCAACTAGAACTGATGACGGCAACAACACCAGCTCCAATCAGAACCAACCAACACCAATACACTCACTCACACACACACACACACACAGACACACGCGGCAATGAAAGAGAGGCGAAAGGCACACGCGAAATTGCTTACATTAACTTGGCGAAATAAAAGGGCAGCCCCAAGCGGCACACATAAAGTGAGGAATATGAAACTAGCTATATAATTTTCAACAATGTCGTCCTTTTTTTTTGTTTTGTGCATTTCGCTCGCAGCGAAATGAAACAAAGTTAAATGAATGAAATTGTGGGCCTACCGCACGCTCAGTATTTGGCGTATTGACACACGCACACACACTTACACACGCACTAATACACAAATCACGTAAGCATCAAATTTAAATGCACTTAATTACATTTAATTTGTGTTTGCTTTTGTTTGAATTTTTATGGGTACCGGGAGGGGGGGGGGGCGCCCAGGCAAAGTGCCGCTGTAACACAAACCGTACGTACGTGCGCGTCCGTCTGACAGTCCAATTGGATGCGCTCTCTCTCTGCTGCTACTGCTGCTTCTGCTGCTTCTTCAACTTGTTTTAGTTATGCGTGTGCGCCAAGTTGCTCGTGCCAATAGTTTTGCACGTGCAGCGATACTATCGATATATGCCTTAGCTCATCGACAATTATCTAAAAGCAATAATTCGAAAACAAACGATAGCGCAATGGCCATGTTTTAAGCGAAGCTAAGCTGCAAAAGCATTCATTTCAACGGAGCTTCGATCGATTAATAACACACAATTATCGATATATTGGCGCTGTGCAATAGCTAGTGATGAGCGCTCAAAACAAAAATATTGGCAAATGCGTTCGAAATTGTTTTGCTAATTGCTGGTGTTAAATAAAACTTAAAACAAAAAGCGGTGCTTACTTTGCTGTTGTTTATTTGCTGGTGTTTATTTTTTTTTTTTGTAATTAATAATTAGTTTCACTGCGTGGGTGGACGAGTTGTGTGCTGATAAAAGTGCTGTTGCTGCTGACGGCGCATTGGCAGTGCGCACTTGCTATGATTTAGATTGTTACCGATATCGAGATCTGTGTGCATTTTGCTTAGTTGTAAAATTGCTTTATCCGCAAACATGCAGCAACAACAATAACAACAACAACAAAACAACAACAGCAGCAAATAACTTGGGCTACATTTGTGCGTAGTGTGCGTTGGTGTTAGTAGGTCGTATAATGACTCGGCGGCGGCTAAATATAACGGTTGTCGTTCTGTCGTTACGTTAGCTGTTGTTGTTGTTGTTGTTTTTGGTTACACTCGTTACTCGTTTTTGCTCTGCTTCTCTTCTCTGCTATGTTTTTTTTCTCTTTTTTTTTTTATATGTGGCCAATTCACAAAATGTACATTTTTTACACCTTTCACACACACCCACGCATTTTACACTCACACAGTGAAGGCGCGCGCGCGTTGCCTTCGCCTCGTCCTTTTTTCTGCTCTTCTTCTTCTTTTTTTTTTTTGCACACACTTTCCCACACCTATGCCAAATTGCGGAGGTCGGGTGTTGTTGTTGCTGGCTCTATATATATTTTTATTTATTTATTTTTTTGTAATTTCTATATGCACATAGGCCTCGTAAATGGCTCTATTTACACAGTTTGCTTTGATTTTCGCTCTGTCGCTTGGCCCACATGGCCAACGTATTTGCATGAGACTTTTTTCCACTCTGTGTGTGGCCTCTGCTGAGATTTCCTGGTATTGCCTATATAACGCTCTGTGGCGGCAGGCAATAGCATTTCTTTTTTTGCTTCTTTCTTTTTCGTTTTTCAATAAAACTCCATGGCCCTATTATGTACTCAACGCACACATGCTCACTCACACACGTACACACACACACACACGCACAGGACACACACGCCCGTTACGAATACGTACAATGAACGACCACGGCGTTTGCTTCAGCTGCTGCTGCTGTGTGTTTTCTTTTCTTTTTTTTTTTTTTGGTTTTAATTCGTTTTGGTTATAACTTTTTTTCCGTGTTGAGCACAGCCTTTGCTTTGCTTTTGCTTTTGCTTGTGATTTGTGAATTCTGTTAGTTTGATTTTAATTCTTGCCCTGCGACGAGCCCAGCGTGTGTGCCACCGAACGAGAGCCTCTGAACTGAACTGAAACTGAGCAGCGCCGTGGCAAGGATAAGCATATATTTTTGTTGAATGAGTGCCTCAATGAAAGCTCGCTTACGCGTGTGTGTGTGTGTGCGTGTGCGTATGTGTGCATTGCAACTCGTTCGTTTTTTAACGGTAACATTGCTCTGCGCACAGGCGCAGTATTGGGCGAGTATGTCTCGCTGGCCATTGTGAATGCTGCAGCGTTGCCACCTGTGCTTTGACGTAACGACAATGCCGCGTTAAGGCGCGACTTTAAAGCGTGCTACGTTTACGTTTATCTATTAACGGTTTTTACATTTCTTTTTTTTCTAGGTCATTGGGTCATGGCACAGTGGGAATGGGTCATGGCACAGTGGGAGAAAATGGGTTTTAACTAAGAAAATATGTATTTTAGAGCTATTTTAACTTGAAATAGAAAGGAAAGCAAATGGAATGAACCTATGAAGACGTTTATTCAGGATTTAACTGTTAAATGCAGTGTAAGCTCTACAAAAGGACACAAAAATCTGTTTTAGCCAGCCAATTTTCTTAGTTCCAATATTTTAGATTTATTTTAAGTGAAGCTTTAAGTGAAGTGAAGCGGAATAATATTAATTAAGAAAGTCCCTACCCAACTTATCTACGGCAAATTTAAACTTTTTGAAATGAATTAAAATTAAATTAGAATTAGTTAAATTTTTGAAAATTTAAATTTGTATGCCTCTCTATATTTGTAATACTTGTCATATATCTTATCCTCTCCCCCAGTATCTTATCACGCTTTTATTAATATTATTCGTTTTTTTTTTTTTGTAATTAATAAAGGTCATCTATCTAGAATATTTGTAATTGCAATCACATAATGTTTAACGCCCGCGACAAGCACGCCAGACTGAAAATGCCACAGTCATTAGGCAAACACACTCCTGGCTCCCCTCCACCCTAAAGCTGGCAAAAAGTCAACAAATTAAATATCTAACAAACGAGCGGGGCGTTTTCTGCTCCTAGCTAGTAAGCTCCTCGAGCTGGGTGCGCCCAGCATGTGGCTTCCTTTGTAACTAACCAACAGCATTTTGTCTCCTGTTGGGGTCGCTCTCTCTATCTCTCTCTCTCTCTCCATCTCTCTCTGATAGCCCTGTTAGCATGCAAAATTGCTGTGTCCTGTTGTGCTGGCATGCGGCTAACCGCGCCCAGTTCTGGTGGGCGTCCGTTGTCCTTTTCACTTCGCATATGCACAAAAGGACCATATTGTTGGAGAAAATGTCTAGCATTACTAGGAATCATTCAGTTATGGGCTTATCGGGTATATTGGTTTTGAGTGTAGCCTAACTGTTGACATGGTTTTGAAATTAAACTGGTCACACTGGTTGGAGAGGATTTTAAATAAATTATTGGTTTTTAATCCTTTTTACAATCAGGCAAATGGTAAAAACTGTTTAGAAAATGTTGGATTACTTGTGATAAGAAAAGTTTGATGTGTTATCTATCAACAATTATCCTTTAGGATGAAAACATAATTTTAACTGGTCACACTTTTTTCCGAAAAGCTTTATATGAACAAATCTCTCTTTAATCCTTTGATAAATTAGACTTTTTAAAATATGTAGAACAAGTTTTGGCATATCTGTTTGGAAAATACTTTAAATTATCTGGCTACACTGTTTTCTAGGACACAAGATGAATGTATATAATCCCAGAACTTAAAGAATGATGATCAGAATGGGATAAATCATGAATCATGTAACGAATACTTAAGAATTTTAATCAAATATTATTTAAAAAATTAGATATTCGAAAGAGTGTCCGACATTAATTGAAAAATGAGTTTTCGAAAGAAGTTCCGATATTAATTGAACTATTAGATATTGGAAACAATTTTCGATATTAATTGAAAAATGAGCTATTCGAAAGAATTTCCAAAAACTTTATCAACGTGTTTCCAGGGTATTTAGGAACCTTTCAACATGTTTCCACCTGCCTTATTTGTTATTTTACACTTTTCTTATAGATTCCCATACAGGGTGTGCCGCAGGGTAGCCCTAGAACAATGGCCAGCTCATTTGTGTATGCTTTTAGCACCCAGTTTAGCCAAAGCATATTGAGTGTGGCTTGGTTCCTGGCCAAGTGAACAGTCCGAATTGGCCAGGCAACGCAGCCGGACGTGAAATTGACGCTTAAATAGGGCACGGGTTCAAGGCTAACAGTAAATACCTGCGCGAAAAAATATAGAATGGACGACGATACGGATATCTTTGACATAGATCCAAAGGAAGCTTGGCTAGAAAAAATCACCATTGGCGGCTTTAGGCGCTGGCACATCATAGCCTCCGTGCTGGGCATACTAATGAGTATTAGTGAGTGTGTTGACTGGTATATATTATTATGAAATTCGAAAAAATACAGGGTATTTGCAGTGATAATGGTCTGCTGCTGCATACGCTTTCGCATACCGCGCACCAAACAGGAAATCGAAGCCGATTATCAACGCAAACAGATAACCAAAAAGTTTCGCGAGAAATTGCAACAGATTAAAAACTCCGAAATGGACGATATGGATCTGCAGAAAGGTACGAAAATGCCATATATAATTATATACAGAGTATCTTTCAGATACGACTTGACGACTCGCAGCTATTTAACGAAATTTGTGTATTACTTTGTACGCGCCCCAGTTTCTTCCGCTGTCACCCAAATGCGAGACCAAGCCCTTTTTTTTTGGTTTAGTTTTTTTTCTTCCTCTCTCTATCGTAGACTCACGCATGTGTATATACAATATGATAAACGATTCCTCGAGCCTGTCTGAACCTATGCAGTGCACGCTAGTTTTAGCTATAAATACAGTGAAAGCTCGCTAAAGCGAACAGCAAGGGTTACAAGTAATAAAATTAATCATACTTTTTTTAACTAAAAAGATTATTTTTTGGCTCCAAATTTCGTATAATTTAACCAGAAGTTAAATTTGTTTATCCAGAAATAATTTTTTTTGTATATAAAATAAAATATTCGAAAGTAAGCAATAGTATTAATCGTCAATCGGTAGAGCTTTCACTGTATTTATACGATTCGACTCTTTGAACTACAACTATATAAATAACACTCACTTCTGTCACTTTTCTATCATCACAGCACTTGCTTATATCAAATTGGAACAATATGATGATCCCTAGAGCCTTTCTATAAATTAACAAAACGCAAAAGAACACCAAAAAAAATACGCACTATTGGAATAAATTTGTACTTCTATACTAATCCTATATAAGAAATCACTGCCAATGTAAGTAGCATCTATATATACATATAATTTAATTTTAAATATATCTGATGATATATAAATATATATATTCACCTGCCTATTGCCTGACACGATCCCAATCCGTTCAACTCTCTTGCAGTCTGTGCGCGCATTCAGAGCGACTATCTGAACCTGCAGGCTAGTGTGGAAAGCATGAACGAGAAGCAGAATGTTAAATTTAAGATCTAATCTGTTATACAACTTATATACTTAAATATATAACATCATGATAATAAAACTAGAGCGCAGTCCACACATTTGATTTATTCATTTTATGTTATATTTTCGCTTTTGGATTGTAATTAGTTTTTCTTTCTTTCTTTTTGTTTTTTTTTTGTTGGATTTATTAATGTATCAAAGTTCTTTAAGTAGTTTTTGTTTTTGATTTTTGTTTTCTGTTTTCTCTTTAATTCTCTACACATACAGGCTAGTTGGGTTGTCTGATTTTGGGCAGCATTACGACAATTGCGACATTAACAGATTGGTATTGTTTGCGACATTACTTTTTCACTTAGATTTATTAGGCAATTAGTTTAAAATGTTTCATCTTTTGACAATTCTTTAGTTTTGATATACATATAATGTGTACGCTGACTTTTGGCGCTGACTGTTAACAAATTTTCACGCTGATTCTGTTCCACATATTCTCTGACTCGACAAACACACACAGTCACATACAATTTAAATAACGCATAACTATTTATATTTTCATCATCATTGTTCATTAACTTGCTCCGGCTTAGATTTATCTATTTTGGAATACTTTCTCTTACTTGCATTTACGGTTTGGGTTTATTTTCACCATTTTGTTGTGGAAACATTTGCCAAAATTCTGCGGTTTATCTCTTTTTTACTTTTCTTTTTTTAATACACAATTTTATTTTTATATTTTTATATATAAAAACAACTAATTATACTGAGCGCATCATTCTTTGCGTATGAATGTTCTCCCCCTGCAAATAAAGAGTATTATTATTGTGATTGAGAAAACAAATCTAGTTTAATATATGTATATAACTCACGTTATAGTCTTCTTTTCCGTAGTCTTCGATTCGGGCCTTGCACGGTTTAGCACCTTGAGGAAATCTGAGGTTTTTGCGCGCATGCGCGAATGAATGTACGCCTTTGAACACTGTTAATTAAAAATTGAAATAGTTTATTATAATGGAAATACCAGCGATAAGAGTCTGATCTGTCACTCACCTTAATGTGATAATGCAAATAATCTCGGAACATGTGTATTAAATTGATAGTATTATCCCGTGTCTCCTTGTTGGTGTGTCGAGGGAATAGCACTGCAAAGATATAAATTACAGAAATTTATTAGTTTTTAAAGTTCAGATAAACAGAATAAATCTTTAAGTATAACAATATATAAAAGCTGTACACAAACACAAGTCATCTGTTTTAATATGAGGGATTAAACAGGATGCCGTTCGTCTTTTAGTTAGTTTTGGAGCATTTGAGACACAAATTGGAAGATTTTCCTAAAATATGCCACTTTGACTCCATGGAGTATAACAGATTGGATCAACTGTACACAAACACAAGTCATCTGTTTTAATATGAGGGATTAAACAGGATGCCGTTCGTCCAATTATTAATATGGGAGCATTTGAGACACAAATTGGGATATTTTCCCAGAATATGCCACTTTGACTCCACAGAGTATAACAGATTGGAGCAACTGTACACGAACACAAGTCATCTGTTTTAATATGAGTGATTAAACAGGATGCCGTTCGTGTTTTAGTTAGTTTTGGAGCATTTGAGACACAAATTGGGATATTTTCCCAGAATATGCCACTTTGACTCCACAGAGTATAACAGATTGGAGCAACTGTACACGAACACAAGTCATCTGTTTTAATATGAGGGATTAAACAGGATGCCGTTCGTCCAATTATTAATATGGGAGCATTTGAGACACAAATTGGGATATTTTCCCAGAATATGCCACTTTGACTCCACAGAGTATAACAGATTGGAGCAACTGTACACAAACACAAGTCATCTGTTTTAATATGAGGGATTAAACAGGATGCCGTTCGTCTTTTAGTTAGTTTTGGAGCATTTGAGACACAATTGGGATGCGTTCCTAGAGTATGCCACTTTGACTCCGCAGAGTATAACAGATTGGAACAACTGTACACGAAACAAGTAACTGCTTAAATATGAAGAATTAAACAGAATGCCGTTCGTCTATAAAATAGTCTTGGAGCATTTGGGACACAAATCGAAATAGGATTTCAAAATGTGCTACTTTGGCTCCTTAGGGAAAACGATATTTTAAAGATTCAGGGAATCACGTACCGAATGTAACATATCCAATGTTGTCGCCCACTCTGGCATCGGTGTTAGCCAATTCCAAGGGTGGCTCGCGGTGCGAGAAGAGCACTTGTGGCGCTGTATGGGATGCACGTCGTCCCTCCCTCAATTCCTGCATGAATACCTTGCCAATGACGACATCGTCCTCGTCCCTGAAGATGGTGCTGAACACAACGGTGACGCGATCAGGCTTTGCCTCCACATAGCTGTGGATTAAGATCAAGGTAAATATATATAAAACTTTCTAGGTAATTTCTTAAATGGGACGTACAGCGTCTCATCGTTGCGATAGTTGATAACTGCTCGCTTTTGGGTCTCTTCGCCCTGTTCCTGAAAGTCGAAATATTTCTCGAACACTGAGGCAAAACAATTGCGCTTCAGCAGTCCAATTCTCTTTGCAATCTGCTCCCAATCCGCGGGTATATCATCTAGATTAATAAGTACAGAAACATTGTAACCTGCAAATAAAAGAATAACATTTTAAATATAGTTTTATTATAATTTGATATATATTTTCACCTTCTTCCGTATCGGTCAGCAGACTTCCATATTCCCGTTTCAGCAACTCATCGGCGCCATGTTCCTGCAGCTGTTTGTAGAACTTAAGCGAAATGCTTATCTATAAAATATTGTAAAATATGTTTTGTTAATCAATAGTTAATATTAAAAGAGAAACAACTCAATCGAATACGCACCCGCACTTTTGTTTTATCACCATTCACATTGGACATATGATATAGCACCCCATCAAAGTCTGCTATTCGTATATCTATCGATTCTGGTTTGAGTCTGCAAAATAATACGCAAAGGAAAAAAAAAAAAACACATTAATAAACAGTTTACTTTTTTCCATTCAATATCTTATCGCTCGCATGCCAGCATGATTATAGTACACACAACAGAAATATTGTATAATTAATGAAGCAGGTTTTATATTGAAAAAATATTCTTAATTAAATTCCTGCCATGTCTACGAACTATATTTAGAATGGTTGTATGTGGAATTAATAAAGATTCTATTCGGGGGAACTAACAATTTATGGGATAAAATGTTCCACGTTTGTTCAACTCCCCTTGCGATATTTAAGGCATGAAAAATAGCATTGTATAACAGTTTCAAGCAACTGCTTTTATGAAGAGCATTATACACAGTGTAGTTCGATTAACAATTTATATTGGAGTGTATATGAGACATAAATTGCGTGTACGTAAATTTAAATCAATACAATATAACAGATTAGATTAACTGTGCACAAACACAAGTCATCTGTTTTAATATGAGGGATTAAACAGGATGCCGTTTGTCTTTTAGTTAGTTTTGGAGCATTTGAGACACAAATTGGAAGATTTTCCTAAATTATGCCACTTTGACTCCACGGAGTATAACAGATTGGATAAACTGTACACAAACACAAGTCGTCTGTTGTAATATGAGGGATTAAACAGGATGCCGTTCGTCCATTTATTAATATGGGAGCATTTGAGACACAAATTAGGGTTAAGTCCCAAAATATGCCACTTTGACTCCATGGAGTATAACAGATTGGAGCAACTGTACACAAACACAAGTCATCTGTTTTAATATGAGGGATTAAACAGGATGCCGTTCGTCTTTTGGTTAGTTTTGGAGTATTTGAGACACAAATTGGGATAATTTCCCACAATATGCCACTTTGACTCCATGGAGTATAACAGATTGGATTAACTGTACACAAACACAAGTCATCTGTTTTAATATGAGGGATTAAACAGGATGCCGTTCGTCTTTTAGTTATTTTTGGAGCATTTGAGACACAAATTAGGTGAAAGGCCCAAAATATGCCACTTTGACTCCACAGAGTATAACAGATTGGAGCAACTGTACACAAACACAAGTCATCTGTATTAATATGAGTGATTAAACAGGATGCCGTTCGTCTTTTGGTTAGTTTTAAAGCATTTGAGACACAAATTGGGATATTTTCCCACAATATGCCACTTTGACTCCATGGAGTATAACAGATTGGATTAACTGTACACAAACACAAGTCGTCTGTTTTAATATGAGGGATTAAACAGGATGCCGTTCGTCTTTTAGTTAGTTTTGGAGCATTTGAGACACAAATTAGGTGAAAGGCCCAAAATATGCCACTTTGACTCCACAGAGTATAACAGATTGGAGCAACTGTACACAAACACAAGTCGTCTGTTTTAATATGAGGGATTAAACAGGATGCCGTTCGTCCATTTATTAATATGGGAGCATTTGAGACACAAATTAGGGTAAAGTCCCAAAATATGCCACTTTGACTCCATAGAGTATAACAGATTGGATCAACTGTACACAAACACAAGTCATCTGATTTAATATGATGAATTAAACAGGATGCCGTTCGTCCATTCATTAATATGGGAGCATTTGAGACACAAATCGGGATTAATCCCGAAGTATGCCACTTTGGCTCCATCGAGTAGTTTGTTGTGCTTTGGCAGCCGGCGCCCAAAAAGGCATTGCTATGATTGCGACGATGACTCAAGTGCATTTCTGTTCTGTGTGTGTGCGTGTGTGTGTGTGTGCGAGAGGTGTATGACATATAACTGAGCTGGGGATTATGCACAATGATGCGATAAATGAGTTAAATGACTTAACAAATGCGGCGCGGGTGGCCATGGGAGAAGGGGGAGAATACACAAACACTACTCACACGCACACACTGACATACACACACACACCAAGGCGTATGATTAGAGTGCATGAGTGTACTCCAAGTTTGAACTACACCCGATTTTTAAGGCACCGCTAACCGCATGTGTGTGTGCATGTGTGTAATACTGATAATCGCAACGAATATTGATAACAAGGGCCAACGCAAGAGAATAGATAAAAATAATATAAAAATGGGGGCAATTTAACAGTTAGAGCGAATGAGACAGCGCAGAAGAAGTGAAAGAAGAAGACTTACCCAGCCTGTGCATTGCGGTATTTGACCAGGAGCGTTTCCTCAATAATGCGATTATTGATTTCCAGCAATATCATCTTGACTTAATGTGTTTGATTTTTTCTTTACTCAAGTCGATTTCAAATATAAATGTGCCTAATTTGAAAATAACCAAAAGCGATGACAAATTTATGACGTTGCCTTTGCCGCTCCGGCTTGTGAATGCGGCGCTCTTTCGTGCGGTAACTGTTTCTTTGCTGCTGCTGTTTCTGCTGCTGCCGTTGTCGCAGTCGCTGCTTCTGCTGCTGCGAATGCGTTTGTGTTGGTGTGAGAGTCGGCTACTTATTATGGGGGAGATTGCTGGACTGGCTGCTCCAACTCACCAACACACGGGCATTCGTACATGCATACATATGAGTAGAAAAGAAATATACACACACACTCACACACGCGTTGACTGTGCTTTTCGCTGTCGCCTTGGTTTGTATGCGTGTGTGTGTAGCGTATTTAATGAATCAACAACAAAAAATGGGCGCAGCGTTTGCTGTTTTTGTGCCCGTACGTTGATGTCGGCTTTTTTTGGCTGATCTCCGAACACACACTTGCAAATTCCAACACACACACATACACACACAGAAGCCGACACACCAACACTCACGCTCGCTGGTCTAGCAATTTTGTTGCAATTTTCACTCTTCAGTTGCCGTGTGTGTTGTGCAGTTTGTTGTCCACTGCTGCTTTCTATTCACTTAGTGCATTTATTTATATTTATTTATTATAAAAATAGCAGAAATATGCAATACGCGTATCCATGTGGCCAGGTACTTGGTACTTGTGTGTGGCCAGCTATCGCGATTTTACTTCATAGCGCTGGAAGTATCGGCATTACCAGAGTAAAAGCCGTGATGCATTTAATATCGATTACAAATTGCAGCCCTGGTTAAAGCAGAGTTGTTTTCTTACGAGCAAAATAGTAAATAAATAAAAGCAGTTTTTTTAGTTTGTTTATGCTTTTTACCTAACGACAAACAAATGAACGACGTAGAGTTAATTAGATTGATAGAAAAATATCCGATACTCTACGACAAGGACAGTGCGCGTAGTGCCAAAAATGCGGCCAACAAGGACGCAGCCTGGAAAACCATATCAATAAAAATGGGCGCCAGCGAACGGGCCTGCATTACGCGCTGGAAGAGCATACGCGATCGGTTTGGCAAGGAGTTCCGCCGGTTCCAGGAGAACCCGGACAGCCCCACCTACTGGGACATGTTTCCGCGCCTGCTCTTCCTCAAGGATCACTACAAACACGGCCTGGTCAAGCACGAGAGTCTCGATGGCATGAAATTCGAGCCGAGGCACAGAAAGCCGCGCCGCATCCGCCCCGAGGAGCCGGAGAAGAAACAGCGCGACGAGGACTACGAGGGTGATCCCGGGGATATTGAGCTGTGTCAGCAGCTCATCGAGCTGGTCAAACTGCATCCGGTGCTCTACGACAGACACAAAATACGCATTTCCAAAAATCTGTCGGCCAAAAATGAAGCCTGGCGCGCCATCTCCGAGAGCCTGAGTGTGTCCGGTAAGCTGGTCAGGATTAGCATGAGCTTCCATATATAAAAAAAGGTATTTGCTTTTTAGAGGAACTGTGCTACAATCGCTGGAAGAAGCTGCGCGATCGTTTCGCCCGCGAATATCGCAATAATCAAATAAATCCGTCGGCGCCGATCACCTGGCGATATTTCAACGATCTGCTCTTTCTGGGCCGGCATTTCCGCAAGGGCGTACCCTTGATAATTGAGAATATCAAGAAACGCGGCCGGCCGCCGAAAAACTCGCAAAACTGCCAAACGAAGCAGACAATTAACAGCCTTAGCCCGGCGGCGGGCGAGCACATCTGGGGCGCAGACTATCCGTACAGCACGGACAACGACAACGATGAGCTGGAGGATGAGCTGCAGTACGAGGATCAGCATGATTTCGAGGTGATCAGCGAAGCGGAGCAGAAGGCGCACATGGACTATGTGCAAATGGAAATGCCGCTCGAAGAGCATGAGCTGGCGCAGCATGAATTATTGGAGGCACACACAGAATCTCTAGAGGCGCAGCAGGCCAGCTCCATGCCTGTCATGCTGGAGGAGGACGAGGAGGAGGAGCAGGAGCAGGAGCAGGAAGAGGACGAAGAGGAGGAGGAGAACCTTACGGAAGAAATTACGGGCGATTCATCAGCTTTGATGGAGAGCGATCAACTTGTGCCCAGCGCCGAGAAGCTAATGGGCACCGTCATCTCCAATATGGAGACGGTGCTGCAGCAGTCCAAGGATTGCCTGCAGGCGCTGCAGCAGGCGGCCAACGCGCCGGCGCAGACAACAGCCGCAAGCTTGTTGAGCAAGGTGCAAATGCTGCTCGATGGCTTGGGCCCGGAGCAGCGACGGCAGGCGGAGCGGAAAATTGTGCATTTTCTATGCGAATGCCAAATAAAAACGCTGGACGGACAGGAAATTGAGGATGTGGCGCCGTGCCACATATTCAGTTGATTTAAGTATAAGGTGATGATCAAAAACCTGTGTTCCAAATTGTATTTGAAATAAATGCATTATTATTATAGTAGTTCTCTTTCCTTATTATTGAATTTTATGCCTGCGCATGTTGAAATTTAAAACTCGCAACTATCGATAGCGTAGCGCGCGCAACTATCGCTTGTGCATGTTAGGCGCTCATATACGCCAGATGGCGCTTGAGTGTCACTTTTTGAATGGCACGTTACAAACAAAATAAAACCCAAATACGCCCACATTGGGCATCAATTATTGCAATTAATAACGCACACGCACACATGCTGAAAGCAGAACAACAACAACAACAACAAATGTAAACAAATCGCTGGCGTGCATTTAGTTTTTGTCTGTAAATTTGTGGTTAACCACTTGATCAAATAGTTGCCATGCTCGATTCATACAGTGCAGTCTGCCTGGCCCTGTTGTTGTGCGTCAAAGAGCCGCCAAAATATAACGAATTATTAAAATAATAAACTTTGCGCACAAAGCGCTTTTAAAGTGTCTGTTTAGAAGCGCTCTATGTGTGTGTGCGTGTGTCTGTGTGTCTGTGTGTTGCGGCTGTGCGCCTTTTGTTTTAGCGCGTCATAAACTAATTTTATACAAATAAACGACGTCGACGTCGGCAACGTTTGAAGTTATGCGGATTTGTATCGCGGGATTTGTTATGGAATGCGCGCAACGGTGATTCCTTGTACACACACACACACACAGGCACACATATACACGTATGTGTATGTGTAGGAGCGTGTGAGTGTGCGTGCGCGCCATGTTGTTGTGACACCTGCAGCTCTCATGGATAAAGTGTCGTTGTGTTGGGTTTTGGTAAATATTTTAGCGCGCTGCCATTAGCGCAGTCAACGTTGACGCCGACTGCGCTTTGATAGTTTTACGAGGTGATGGCTGCTGTCGCACACAGACACGCACACACACACACGCAGCAACTCTCTCACTTTCTCTCTCTCTCTCTCTCCTTATGGGAGTTATTTATTTGCATGCATTTGTCTGCCGCTTTAAGCTTTGCACTTAAAGCTCAAATATAAATGCTCTGCACAGTTAAAGTTCACGTATGCGTGTGTGTGTGTGTGTGTGTGTGGGACAGCAGATGAATCATTTGTTGCCTGTCAGTGGGCACATCATTGGAGTCTAGCGGCTCATCAATCACAGTCCGAATTACTAGCTCAGGCCGTCTCTTTCGCACGCATGCCGCAGCAAATGTGTCAACCCTAACCTAGTGCACACTGCTTACAATCTATTTACGTCTGGCATTTGCAATTGTCTATGCGCGAAATTTGTATAATTGCCAATTGCCACGGATTTACTCAATTGCCGCAGTGTGGCGACGGCCAAAATAAAAAAAAATCAAAAAATTATTATGCAGCAATGTGTGCCAAATTAATTGCAAACTTTTTACACACATGTGCCGTATCTATTTATGTATGTGTGCAGCACGCAGCTAATGCTTTTAGCAATGCTCGAGGGGGCAGCTATAGATACCAAACACATGTATTTATATAATATACTATGTGTGCGCATATATGTATGTACATCCAAATATAACAATAAATCCAAACAGAACAAAACACTCGACGCTTGCATTGTGCGGCATATTCAAATTGTCTGTAAATTTGACATGTTTCTGCTTCTATGTGTGTGTGTGTGTTAGTTTGTGTCTGCGTGTGTGTGTGCAAATCTCCGCATTGTTTTTGGCATATGCATGCCATGCATTTCAATAAATACCTAGGCATGTCTGTGTGTGTGTGTGCGCGCGCGTGTGTGTGTGTGTGTGTGTGTGTGTGTGGGGCGAGGGCAGCGGCATGAATACATTTTCAAGTTTTGAATGAGCTGCTGATGCGCTTGAGAAATATCTTGTAAATTACTTGTTAGGCTAAGGTAGAGATAAGGCAGGGGGCGGGGGTTAATTTTCGTGATAAATAATAAGCGTAATATGCAGTTCTGGCTTGTGAGGAAAATGTGTACTTTAAGTTGGTTGCAGCTCTGTCGATTGATGCGAATTGATTTGATTGATTGCTAATAGTAGGATTCCGCACGATTTCAAAAAGATATTACATTCGAAAATCGACGGTATTTATCTGAGATATTCCAAAAAAAAAGCTCCAAAAAGTTTTGATTTTTGAACCGAACCCGTTTTTGAAAGAAAACCTAATTTAACCCCTTGCTTTTTGGTCGATTTGAGTAAAAATTTATATTTTAATTTTTTTGATGCCAATCGATATTACAAATCCTTACGAGTCCAAAATAGTATAAAATTTCAAAATCGGACATTATTTGGCCAAGATTTTCCAAAAAATCATCAAAAAAGGTTGACATTACAACCGAATCGGTTTTTGGTCAACCACTTTTTTTAACCCATCGACTTTTAATTTGGTTGAATGCTAATTGATAGAAGGGATCCGTACGAATTCAAAAAGGTATAACATCTCAAAGTCAGACAATATTTACAATTATATTACAAAAAAATCATCAAAAAAGGTTTGATTTTCGATCGTCGATTTGATCACAATTTAGATTTTAATTTTTTAATGCCAATCCATAGTACTGATCCTTACGAGTTCAATATTGTATATAATTCGGAAATCGGACAGTATTTGGCCGAGATACTTCTAAAAGTATCGGTATCGCGTTTTTATCGCTTTTCTATCTTCCAATCCATTTGCTTGATTTAGACTTTAGAGTATTTATATATATTTTTAAGAGATATGACTGTTTTTGCCTGGAAGATAAGAAGGCGATACTTCAAATTACATTTGCATATTGTTGGCTATATCGCCTTTTTATCGCTTTCCTACCTTCGCAATTATATTTGTGATATTTTTTGGGGGAGTTGCCTGAGAGACTTTGGTAAGGGCTTGGCGACACCATAATAGTGTATCGCCTGGGTGATACAAATTCGATAAGTGGCAGATACAATGTATAAACAATTTGTATTGTAGTATATATTTCTTTCTTGGCACTATATCCATCTAAGATTACAAAAGATCGCTGTCTTTGAGCTCTCTTTGGATAAATTATGTATAATAATAATTATCGCCCAACTGTCGCTTAAGAAGATAAAAGAGCGATACGAAGTCTTTTTCTCTACAATGTTGCCATAATTTTTTTCGGCTGTTTTTCAATAATTTGCTGCAACTTTAGGCTCGACCCTCGCTTTAGTTGCAGGCAACAGCACGTGCCACGTCACGTATGCAATGTTGCCACTTACGGGTTATGCGTGGCCGTCACACTCCTTCCCGACCCCCCGCCTGCCCCCGTTGTAGGCTCGTTGCCAAGCTCGCTGCACTGCAGCAACATTTTGTTTTATAGTCAATGCCAGTTCGGCCAACCTTTTGAGGACATGCTCTGAAATTTGCATGGCCGCAAAAAAAAAAAAATCAAAAAATGAAAGAAAAAAAAAATAATTGGGTTGCAAACAATTTGCAATAAAATTGCAACCAGCGGCAAATGCCATCAACAACAAATGACCGCACCGAGAACCCAGAGCCATAAACGAGCCACTGCGCTGCGAGACGTACTATCTCCGAGCTTGTCCAGCCACTGAGCTGCTCCTCCTCCTCCTCCTCCTCGTGCCACTCATCCTGCCACACAACTGCAGCCGAGGTTCGAGCTTTGAACTTTGGCGCCATTTGGCTGACCGGCCAGTGGAGCGCATCAATTTTTGCTTTGTTACTTACAAAAGAGTGGGTCGGGTATGGCGCGCGAAGAGGAGGGGGGGGGGGGTGCTGTTTGAGTGCTGCAAAAGTTCAGCCGAAGCTGGCGGAGCTGCTGGCGGAGCACGGCAGCAATGACCTACAAAGCGTTTACAATTTACGACTTTTATGGCGCAATGAACGAAGACAAACGCCAGCCAAAAGATGCCAGCCGGCTGGGGGCGAGGGGAGAGTGAGAGTGAAGGCGAGAGAGGGGGGAGAACTAGTCAAAGGTGGCCCATATCCTGGGCCATATCCTGGCTGGCAGCCGTCTGGCGTCCAACATTAAATGTCGGCTTGTGCCAAGCTGTTTAATTGCGCTTGTGTGCAATTATATAAAAGTAACTTGAAGTGCACTTGCCGTCAATTAACTTACACGCCCCGAGGAAGAGGGGAAGTGGTGGAGGAGGGGAGGTATACGGCTAGTCAACTGTGCGTATGCGTAATGTGTCGGGTCGTTTCGCTGCTAATCATCGCCAGCATCATCAGCAGCGCGACGCGTCAACGTCTGACAAGGGGCCAAGGCGTTCACACGGCTGTCACACACACACAACAATACACACACACACACACGCACACACACACAACAATACACACAGACACAACAACACACAGACACACACAGTCAGACACACATACAATGGGAGAGCAAAAGCTATTAATAAATTAAAAATATTCTATCGAAGGGGCAGTTAATGAGTTATAAATAAATAAGAAATATACAGTTAAATATGTTTCATTTATGGCAAAATCAGATCTTATTGTAGCTATCGATAACTATCGATTGATAGTGTTTATTGTAACCTGTCGATAACAGTAAAAGTTGTAATATATAAAAAAGAGATTTGATTACAACGAAAGCTAGTTTTCATGGCATGAATAGCTAAAAGTCATGACAAATTTATTTAGGCTACAACCAAAATCAATTGTTTTTGCCGCCTATCGATAGTAATCGACCAGGTCGATATTTACAATATTTGTTAATGCGTTGTAATAAAATTTAAAAAAAATAGATAAAGTTGTTTATATCTTTTATGACTAACTTAGTTCATACTGTAGATATCGATAGGTATCGATAGTTAATGTGTATTGAAACCTATCGATCATAGTAAAAGTTATAAAATATAATAGGTACGATTAAAACATAGGCTGGTGAAGCTAGCTTCTTATAAAAATAAGCTCTTGCTTAGGCTTCAATCCGAATCAAATGCAGTCGCTGCCTATCGATAGTTATCCACTTCAACATGTCATAGTCACAATTGATTGTAAATGTTGTCTATTGATATAAAATCGATAACTATCGACAATATTGTTGGTCAAATAAATGATATATTTTCATATTTTATTATGTGTTCAGTATATGCTGGCTACCTATCGATAGTTATCGAAATAGTTGCAAATAGTTATCTGTGATATCGATAGCTTTAGATTTGGATAAAGATATTTAATATAAATGTAGTTCTACTTAAACTCAGCTGATGATATGAAATGTTGCATGAAACTAAGTTGTCAATGTTTTCGTTCCATTCTCATGTCAAATATTTGCCAAGTGGCTAAACTGCCTGCTAGCCTGTTAGCATGCTAATTAACTGTGAGCAGCAGCAAACGCGAATGACTCTTGAATATTTCGTAGCGTCCCTCTGAAATACGCAACATAAAATTGTTTGCCTTTGGTGTAGCTGTGTTCTGTATAGCATTTATATGCCTGTGCGAGTTTTACGATTCACAATTACTTTGCCTTTTTGGCAATATATTTCGCCCTGTTTTTTTTTGTCTATTTTTTTCTCGCGTTCATTCTACTTTTAATGCTCTGTTCGTGAGGGGACAGAGGGCATATTGCGGGCTCAGTTGGCTGCACAAGCGGCAATATATATTCGTCCCACACAAAGTGTTGAAAGTTTTTAACCATGCCCACAAAGGGGCGGGTGAGCTGAAGGAATCTAATAGACCTACCAGAGTTTTGGAGCTAGAGACCCTTAATTCTGCTATTTAAAGTTTAAAAGTCGCTGGTTCGAACTCTTGAATTTGTGATCAGACGTTGAGCTCAACTTAAGCGAAGATTCGAACCCTGGACTTTGTGCTCAGGCGCAAGAGACACTTAATTCTGCTATTTAAAGTTTAAAAGTCGCTGGTTCGAACTCTTGAATTTGTGATCGGACGTTCAGTTCATTGCTCAACTCAAGCGAAGATTCGAACCCTTGACCTTGTGGTCTAGCGATTAGCCCCAGGCGCAGCTCCAGCGACTCGATATGAAAATTGTGAATAGAGTATTGGGCAGTCGTTGCCAATCGCTTGCAATGTACCTACGTTGAGCAACGTCGTCGTCGACGCGGCGTCTGCTTTTGTGTCTGCGTTAGCGTCTGGTTCGCAGCCTCCGCTACCCCCGCGCTGCCCCTTGTGCCGCTGAAAAGTCAGGAGCAGTAGCAGGCATTTATGGAGCCATATCTGATCGTAGTATTTGCCTGATTTTATTGGCTCTCGCATCGGTAGATCTCTCTGTGGCCAGATATCGCGCATTGCTCATACGCAGCGTGGCACTTAGGAAGGCGCGAAATCAAACAGACAGCAAAATTAGCGCTACAAAATTTCCTTTTATTGATTCGCAAATGTAGTACAATTTTTTAAGCCATTTTTACGCCAAATAAATGAAAGATTATAAATTCCATTTGGCGAAAAGCAGGGAAAAAACGCGAGAGAACAACAGAAAAAATGATTGCATGAAATCTGATTAATATTTAAAAATAATTTGTTAGCCATTTGCTTTTGCGAGCACTTGAAATGTGTTTTTTGTATTTTATATTTGAT
Organism: Drosophila lacicola; assembly: GCA_035045355.1. Lineage (NCBI taxonomy): Eukaryota > Metazoa > Arthropoda > Insecta > Diptera > Drosophilidae > Drosophila > Drosophila lacicola. The sequence continues at coordinate 140,208 of JAWNPB010000131.1, read as the reverse complement.
GTGAATTTATGTATATTTTGCTTCTTCTTGCAAACACTCCCCCAGCAAAAACCCGCCTGCCCCTGCCGCAGCATATATTTGATGGCAAATGGACAGTTGGCCATTAAATGGAGCGTGTCCTTGCCCCTGCACGTCGCCTGCGAGTTGCGTTTGCTTTTTATACCCTGTTGCCATAAAATGCGCCAAGTGGGTGTAATAAAGTTGGGCAAATGTGTTGTAGCAAAAGGTAGCTTTAACTTTATAAAGTAACCATTTACACAGAAGAGTCTATTTCTTGTACTTTATGCTTGGGCTAGAATTAATTTGGTTGTTATCCATTCACGAGAACTGTCTCTATGAACTTGCCTTTGGTAGGTCACCAAGGTAGCTCGCAGATATTATACAATTAAATAGCACAGACACGCTTTACAATATAGACGACTTTGCTAAGGAAATTAAGCATATATTAAAAGATGCTTAAATAAGAACGAGGAGCGTCTTAGTTAAGGCAAAAATTAAACCAAAATCAATTTATGACAAAAAGATTAATGAGCTCAAAGTTAAATTCAAAATATAGTATAATCCATTCTTGATTTAAAAACATTCTATAAATTTTACCAGAAAGGAACATAGATAAAAAGTCTTGGATTAAGTACCAAATAGTAATTACAAGAATATTCATTCTTCAAATTTTCATTCTTTATAAAAATAGAGAATTTTCTAAATTAAATATTCGAGTATTGTGTTTAAGAACTTCAGCCATCAAAACAGTTCTTCTTGCTTAAAGATTTGCACTTGAATTGAGTAAAAAATTATTAATTTCGTCTTTTATTGTCTAATAAATATATTGTAATTTTATGAATAAACTTGCATGTTAACAGAATGTGCTAATTTTCAGTAAATGCAAAAGTTATTCCGGATAATATTTATATAGGAATATGTATAGTATATATTCCATAGGCACAGGGTATATCGATTTCTAAATTCCTTGACAAGAACTATTCTAATATTTTGTTTTTTTTTTTGCTCATTCCGAGTTTGAGATGCGCGTTAATGCGCGTCGTGTTTCAGTTTTTGGCTTGATTTACATTTGTTTCATTAGTGTTAATTTTGTTCGACATGTTGTCCATTTGGTTGATCGAAAACATTTGGTTTCGATTTGCGCATAATTAACTTTTTGCATACATGTGTGTGCGTGTGCGTGTGTGTGTGTTTCACAATAATTTTGAATATTATTTGTGTTGATTAGAAGCTCTGAACCTTTTCATTTTCGTTTGAATGCATAATTTTGCAATGCTCGAACTGTTGATACAATTAATTGAAATAATGTTATTTTGGTCTCAAATTGCATTGCGAGTCGCTTGTAAGCGGATTTTGCGGCCATTCTGTTGTCAATTTAATGACAAAATAAAGTCCATTTATTGCCATTGTGCTGCTGTGCCCGATAAGCGCATTAAACATGCCTCCACCAACTAATAATGCCAAAAATAATATGCTAGCACAACAATGTGCAGCAAATAAAAGACTATATATATATCTATATATATATGTATATACATATATAATGTGTATAGAGCAGCTGAAAGATGTCTTTGTTTATGGTCAAAGTTCATGCGCGGTCAGCGAGCCATAATAAAGCTTTGCGCTTTATTGTTAAAACATTGCAGAAAATGTTAAAAGGTTTCATTTTTTTTTGTGGCTTTGTTTATGAATGCTGGAATTGTATTGTGGAAAACTAATTGAAAAACATTTATAAGAATATAGCTATAGTCAAATATATATACATGCTTTTCATTATTTAGATATATTTCGTTGTTGAAAATAACTTGGAAAATATTTATAAGAGTGTAAGTATATATATATAATATATATACGTAAAAGTATATATGACAGCTTTTATAAAATATATTTATGAATTTATTATTTATTTTATAGTTTTATTTATTCATTAAAGTTTTTAGACCAAACCTATAAAGCACTCATTAACTGTCTAGTAGATCAAGCTCTGTCCTTCAGTCTGTCTGCCAATTATGTCAATCTCTATAAAGAGATATATGTCTAAGATTTTTGTTATATAGCATAATTTTCTACTATTATGTACCCTATTTTTCTTTAAGTCACAAATATCGGTTCCCAATTTGAATTTTTCAGCTTTTCTTGGCGTTTATAAAACTAAATACTCCACCAAGTTTTCCTTTTAAATAATGCGGACGGAAGGACGGACGGAAAAGCTCGGCTATTGCTGCTGACCAAGAATATATGGTATACACTTTAAGGGGTCTGAGATGCTTCCTTCTGCCTGTCACATACATTTGCACAAAAGCATAATACCCTTTCTATCCATTTTCAATGGGTTCGGGGTTTTAAGAAAAACCTATGTCCCCTTCGTACATTTGTCCTTGCACAGTCCTTCTTTCGATGCTTTCTCCACCTCTTCATAAAAACCAACAACCATCGCCAAAATAAATATGCAAAAATGTTGCGCACAATAAACGCCAAGCGGCAGCAGCGCGACGGCAGCAAATTAGTGCGCCACACACACATACACACAGATACACACACACAGATACACACACACACACATACAGCATGTATAAGGCGTTTCTTTTTCCCGCAAAAGTTGGCAACAAATTTGCGCGCCGCTTCTCGAGTGGCCTTTCCCCCCACTCAATGGCTACATATATCTCTGCGCCTTTCTCTGCGCTTCTCAGGCCGCGCACCTTCACTTCTTGGGCGAAATACTCAAGTGCGGCTCGCACTCGACAATATTTGGCGTTCATTGAACATTTTCGTGCCATCATTTTCAGCTGAGTTTGTAATTTTTGGCTCAACATCTATCCCATATACGTGTGTATTCTGTGTGCGTGTGTGTGTGTGTGTGCGTGTGTGTGTGTGTATCAACTCGCAATGCAAAATAAAATATTCAATAATAGTCTTTGCCTTGACCAAGCAGCATATGCCCAGTGCCGCAGCGCGTTTTTATCTTTATTTCGTTGGGCTTGGTTTTCTTATTTCTTTCTCAGATTTATAACACTTGAGATGAGTTATAAATTGTTTGAGTCTGGCGAAAATGACAGTCAATATAAACTGGCACGATTTTCGAAGTTGCGAATGTGCATGAAATGTGTACATTAAATGGAATATAAAACAAAATTTTAGTTTGAACTTTAACTTTTTCTAGAGTGGTGTATAGAATAAAATAACTCTGATAAATATATATAATATTATGGATAAGAATAAATAGAATGGAATTAAAATGTAATTAGAATAAATAGCATATTATATATTTAGTGCAGGTTGTCAGAAAGAAAAGCAACTTTTTTAAAAAAATTATTCAACATTTTTGAAAAATAAAATGTTCTTAAATGTGTCTAATAATACAATTTTTTTAAACAGCATTAATAATATTATAGATTCAAGTATCTTATGCCATGTTTTCAGGTAAAACATTAAATTTTTTTAAAAAATACAATACAAAGTTTCAAACTTGAAAACTTTGAATAAGAAAATTCCATAAAGGACTTATAAATTTTATATTTAAAAACAGATAAGCTCAAAAAATATTCAAAAATAAAAACTTTACATTCAAAGCATCTGATGCATTCAAAAAAAATGTATTTCATATTCGACATTATTTCAATTTCTGAAAAAGTAATCGATATATCTCTGAGGAAAATAATTTTGAATTTATTTAAATATTATTAAATGTTTATTTGTCTAATTTTAAACTATTTTCAAGAATAATATTATTGTCTAATTAATTCGCTTCCTGATTTCGTTATGGTTATGGCAAATATCTATTCACCAGGCACAAACGGCCAATTGCCAATTGCCAATTGCCTCGTGTTTTTTTTGTTTATGCACAAAAATGTTGTAGTTGCTTTTCACAGAGATAAGTTGGCTCGCAGTCTAATTATTTAATAAACACACGTTCATGATCATCGCGCAGATGATGATGATTGGCAGCTGATTCAGCCGAACAGAAAAAAATGGCTTGAAATATATTTATGATAGCCATTCGGATAATAATGAGTAATATTCTTTTAATCTTTTGATTTGTTGCAATTGTTACGTGTGCGTCAAGTAATAGAATTTATTTATTTTAATTTTAGTGGTCAACGCGTCGTATACGCAATATGCGCCATTAATTTGCAAGTAATTAAAATGCCTGCAGTATAATGAACACAGCGTCTAATTTGTTGCTGCACATTAAGTTTGCCAACGATTTAAACAAAAATCGCACAGCAGAAGACAAGCCCCGAAAGAAAAACTATCAAAAAAAAAAGAGCAAAAGAAAACCGCGAGAAAATTCAAAGCGCTCGTCGCGCTGTGTCAATTGCGTCATGCTGCAATTTGGCTGTGGGAAAAACTGTGCCAAGTTTTCAAACATAAATAAAAGTTATATAAAAATAGGTATACACACACACACACACATGCACATATATATATATATCATGCACAGTCGTTCATCAGCTGCAACAATTAATGCCAAAGCCACGAGATGTAATTTTGCAAATCGAGTTTAAAAATAATCATTTAATTTAATTTCTAATGAAAAGTGAATTAACGGCAAGGCAGCGCAGTTGGGTAAGGGGCAGGGGGGGGAGGGGATTAGCTACTGGCCGGGAGGGGGGGGGGGTAGGGTGGATGAATTGGCTACTTAATGTTGAATGTGCTCTGAAGCATTTGGCAGTAATTGCTCGAGAGAAAAATGTCATAATTAGCGCACTGCCAAAGTCAAGTACGACAAAAATGAAATCCTGAAAAAAAAAGCAACAATTGAAATGACAAACACAAAAAACATTTCTCAACAAAAGCCATTTCAACAACAACGAAACTTTTATACACTAGAAATTAAATTAATTTCACATAACACAAAGCAGTAAGACATGTGGAAAGTTGCAGTTGAAAAGGTAAAAGACTGAAAGAGGTTTACCTGTGCACATTTGTACATACTCTACATTTGGTGACAGGAATTTATGTATATAACTGTCTGATTGACGGACTGACTGACAGGCTAACTGACTGACTGACTGAGGGATTGACTGACGGACTGACTGACTCACTGATTGACTGATTGAGTGACCGACTGACTGGCTGACTGACGGGCTGACTGACGGACTGACTGATTGACTGACTGGTTGGGTAACCGACTGACTGACTGACTGACCGACTAATTGAATGACGGACTAATTGACTGACAGACTGATTGACTGACTGACTGATTGAGTGACTAAACGACTGAGTGACTGAATGACTCAGTGACTGGCTGACTGACGGACTGACTGATTGAGTAACCGACTGATTGATTGACTGACGGACTGATTGACTGACTGACTGACTCACTGAATAACTGACTGATAGACTAACTAATTAACTGATAGACAGTCCGATTGATTGACTAACTAACTTGCTGATTGACTGACTGATTGTCCTGACTGGTCGACTGACGGACCCAACGCCTTTCAAAAATAAAAACTAAGAATTATTTAAGAATATTGCTCAGCGCTGCCAAACATCGAATGACTAACAAGCTGGCAATATTGTTATTTTATCTTTTACCCAGCTGGCAAGGTGGCAGCGCTGTAATACGATACGCTTACATTGGAATATATTTAATGATTTGCAGGGTGGCAACGCTGTAATGCGATACACTTGTTAAAATATTCAAAGAGCCAAGCTATTTTTATATTTAAATTGACAGGTTAGCGAGACAAGAAATCAGGTTTATTTCTGAGATTCTTAACTATTATATATTATTCTATATAATTTAGTTAGTTAACTGACAAACAACTCCAAATACTGCCTATGCCCCATTTTAGGGTAGGGCATAAAAAACACTTAAGAGCAAAGTTTTCAATTGTCGCACTGTTTTAGCTGCCTTCGGCTCCCTGTTGCCGCCAATGGCCACTTTGGCTGACTGACTTCAGTCGCTCTAGTATCTATCTAGTATCATTCAATGTCAACCCTTTCCCCGCACCCCCTTTAAGCAACGCAGAACTAGGCACCCCCCGTTGTGTGTTAATTACCTACGCCCGTCACTGCGGCCAGCGGAAGTGCATCAGCGAGGACAACGACAACGACAACGTCGACTACAACAACATGGCACGTTTGTTTTTATTATTAATAATTATTTTGCAAAACAGCAACGGGGGCGGGTAGGGGCAAACATAGACAGAGAAAGAGACAGGGATAGAGACAGGGACAGAGAAGGAGACAGAGACAGGGACTGGGACAGTGGCATGCATCATATTTACATGACTGCACAGTGCGGTCCCTCCACACGTCGGATGTTGCCAACACTTGGCTTTGTGTGTGTGCCAAGGGGGAGGGGAGGGGGTGCCGTTGAGGGTGTGGTGCGCATTCATGTCCGGACATCGGACATCGGGCCCAGGGCAACGGGCACCCGACAACCGACGATTTTGACGCAAATCGAATCTGCCAACTGCTCGACCGGTTTGTTGCTCCCCTGACTTGTGGCATCATCATTTCTGGCTGTTGTTGTTGTTGTTGTAACGGCTGCTTGTCAACAGGAAGAGACACACCGAACCTTTTTGGCCAACATATTTGCATAGACAATATATTGCTGGTGGGGCAAAAAGCCAACTGTCGTTGATTTTAATAAGCCTTCAGGTGCAGCTGCAAATGAGCCATGCATTATTTGTGCCTCACATAATTGCGGGTTTCACAAAAATAGCATTAAATGAGACAAACCAAAAAAAAAAAAAAACAACACATTTTTGTTGGCTACCAAACCGCCAGATTTGTCCTTCTGCACCGGGTTATGCAAATTTGGCCTTGAAAATATATTTTTAAAACCAAAATCTACTTCGATTTTTTTTGCGGAAATGCGAAAAATTAATTTCGAAATATGTCCATTTTTTTTAAATTAAATTAGTTGTTTTTTTAATTTAAGAATTTTTTTAAATTTGAATTTATATGATGGAAATGGATTATTTTTGAGTTTCTTTCTTTTTTTTTTTAAAAAAAGCTTTAATTTGGACATTTTTGACTTTCTAAGAATATTCACTTTGGAGTACATTTTATAAATGAACTAAAAAAATTGCCCAACATTTTAAATTACTCAAAATATATTCAGAAAGTATATTTTTTATAAACAAAAATGTTCTAAGGAACAACTGTTCAACTTTTAAATTTGGATTTAATATATTCTATATTTTCTTAAAGCATATTTATTTCATATTTTTCATAAATAGTATAAATATTTAAGAGCATATTTTTTTCAAATAAATTTTATAATTGTATAAAAAATATTTTGTTTCCCTTCCTTCAACCATTCGAATGTATTCACTTTGAAGTTAACTTGAGCCTTTCCTTCATTCAATTTGCAGTCTTAATTAACAAAATAAAGTGTTCTCCATTGTCAATTTGTGCAACGGAAAAGTTAATTATTAACTTGTTATGTGTTGTTAGCCCTAATATACTTCGTTAAAAGCAGAAAATCTTTAAACTTTCTTGTTCATAGGTTGTCCGGGCTTTGTTTGGGTTTACTTTGGCTGGCTGTCATAATAGGTCCACATTGTGTTCATTTAATTACAAATTATTTTGTTTACATTTTAACGAAATTTTTGTCAGGCAATTTCCTTTGAAATTTTGGGGCAGCTTTTTCCGGACTTTCCTTGACCAAGTTAGCTTGGACTCGTTTTTATTAAATTCACTTCGGGGAAATATTCATTTTTCGCATTATTTTTTTATTGTCTTTTAAGAAATGTATCTCATTTTCTAATTCAATTTTCTCGGTCTACTTTAAAGCATTTCATTCCCGTGTTTATCATCTCGTTTATTAATTGGCCAATTTAAAAATCTTCTGAAATTTGGAACAAGTTTAAGTTTCTTAAAAAGGGTAACTTTGTCCGGTTTGAACCCCTCTTGTGGCTGTCATTCAAAAATACTTTATGTGGCATTCGAGTAGAAGAGAAAAAAGTTTTACATTTAAAATCAAATATTATGTATATATCAGCAGCTGTCGTGTTCCTTATGCGCCGCCCTTTGCCCTCGCTGTCTGCTTTGCATGCCCCTCATCAAAGGTTCTTTTTATTTTCCTTTCAATGGCGCATAAATCTTCGAAAATAATTCAAAAATTCGGGGCAAGCTTAAAGTATAAGTCGAGGGCTCAACTCTAACCCACTGTACGATTGCCCTCGGCCAATAAAGAAAAAACACAAGAGTGCCAGGCTCACAACTGACGGACTACGAGTTACCCTGTGTAACATAAAGACAATTCGTTTTCTAGAGGTTTTTAGAAACTTGTTTGTGTGAATTTTTTATATGTAAGTCCTAATATAATAGAGTATTCAGATACCAAGTTTTCTAGGTCTACCTATTATAGTCCCTGAGATCTTACGGGTCAAAGAGTTTAGTTGTATCTAAAAATAAAGCTTTATATATTTGATATTCCTAAAGATTTCATTCACAGCTCTTCACCTAAATTAAGAGGAAGATCTTTAGGAATATAGCTTCTTTTATTTCTAAATAATAATCACTTCTCGCTTTTCTGAAATGGGTATATCAAAAGACAATACCCCATAAGTGAACTATACTTTTTTTTAATTAAACAATCAGAGAGCTGAGCTAAGCTCCCTGTTTAAACGTTTTCTTTTACCCTTAATAAACGATTATTATTCCTGCAGAAGAATCTCAAATGGGAAATCTTCTTCCCATTTCCACGCTACATAACAATTTCTTTCTTTTGCATCCACCCGAGGAATACTTGAAAAGTTAACATAAGGTCGCACAGCTAGCCATACCCTTGTTAACTGTTTTATGTTTGCAGGGTATTACCAAATTGAGCCAACTCAAAGTTGGCATTATCCCAAAGTCCTCGTCTCGTTCGTTTGCCTGTCAAGCCGCCTCGCTTCCTCGCCTCCTCCCTTCCTTCTTCCTGTCCTCTGCGTTCGGCCCTCCAAGCAGACGACTTCGGTCTCAATGTTTTGATTTGGACAACCTTATCGACCAACAGTTTGTGAGTCCCTTTTTTTTCCTGCCATTTCCTCGACATTTTTCGTTAGATGTTTTCGTTTTGATGGGGTTACGAAGGGGGAGAGGCGATAGGGGTTACCGGGGGCTTACTATACAAAAACCGCACAAATGCCGCCTGCCTGGCTTTGGGTTTCTGAGGTTTTAACAATGTGACAAGCCAGGCACAAAACACACTAGCACACACTCACACACACACACACAGACAGCAGCACACATAGTTACACACACTCGCACACACACACTAGGCACAGTTACAGTTTCGAATTGCTTTTCTTTTAAGCATTTGTTTTTGGTTTTCCGTATACAAAAAAAAAGTAACAAATATTTGCCAAAAAAAAAATATTTTTTTTTTTTTTTTGTAGCTGGCGCGCGTTGAATAAAAGAAAAATAAAAAAAAACATGCACACACATTGCTGAGCATGTGTTGTATTAATAAGTGTAAATAAATACAAGAGTAAAAGAAGCGACAACAGCAACAAACTTGCGCAAAACTTTGTCCGCATTCTTATGCCCCCCTCCCCCTCCCCTTGCGTATAAGACCCCTTTCTTACAATCACCTCCCCGCCCAACGCGCCGCTCAGTTATTTGTACGCCTGTTTGTCTGCTTGGGCCATTGTCGTTTCCGACGTCGCTGCCGACGTCGCTGCCTTGGCTGCTGCTCCGTCTTCTTCTTCTTCTTCTGCTTCGCATTTTATTGTTTTTCGACGCTCGAGACGCCCGCCCACAAGCGTTCACCTTTTTTTTATGAATGAAAATTTTGCCAGTGGCAATAACAATAACAACAACAACAACAACAACTGAAAGGCAAACATTTAGCCGCGTGAAATGTGCAAATGGAAAATCATTTAAAGGCAACAGCAAAAACCAAAACAGCAGCAACAACAACAACAACAACAACAGCCACAGTAAAACGTGGGCCAATTTGTAGCCATAGAAACGTCAATTTTGGTGGGCACAAATTGCGTTTCTCACCCTGCTCTCGCGATCCCCTTAAACGGTTGTTGCTCTTCAATCAACTGACGCGCTCTCAGCTGCAGCCGCAGCATTGGGTCAGCAGAGTTGCATTTTGAACCAGTTCATGGAACTGTTGAAGTACAGCAAATTATGGTTAACGAAACTAAGTTGACTATGCCCGCACGGTTTCGGCGAAAAAGTAGTCCAACAAGAATTGTTCAGCTTCGTATTATGAAATGAAATGTTCAGTTCAGAATGCAGACAGCTAGTTAAAATTAAGTTACATTCCGAATAAAATGGAATGGTTACATTATATAAAATGGAAACGACCCTTTCATCAAACTTCAACTGAAAAAAAAAGTTACATACACAAATATAACTCAAGGGTTCGAAAAATGAACAAATATATAGACCTCAATAGAATTATTACAAATGCACTGAATTATCTTAATTAAGTATAAAACAATTATGCTTAATATCTTTGCAATGCCTTCCAACTGCTTATCAATTTTCCTGGAATCAGTTGAGCTGAACCACAGCTTAAAATGTAAATTTTACAATGGGATATCGTTTCTGCTGCTTGCTCTTCCTCTTTCTCATAGCCCATAGTTTCTGTTTTAGTTTTTGTTGTTGTGCTTGCTTCATTTTGTGGTCTCATTTAATTTTCGTTATGCCGCAACAGCAGCCCGGCTTTTGTCTTAATTTCTAGTGATAAGCCGAAGCGTCCATCGACCAACTGTTCCCCGCTCCAACTGTTGTTCCGCCCACGCGCGCCATGCGACTACACTTTTTCGTTGCAACATGTTCGTTCGAACCGGGTTGCCAGTGTATCGTGCTGGCCGCTAGCAGCGTTTCGCTTTTAGTTTGTTGCCGTCGCTCATACGCAACGTTGGTCGCGGCTAAAAACATTTTGCCGCCTGTGTTGCTCGTACAACATTTTCAGTTCGTTGTTGTCGCTGGCCGCGTTCGCTTCACCACGCAACGCAACGCCCATGTGTGCGTGCGTGTGTGTGCATGTGTGTGTGTGTGTGTGTGCGCGCGTGAGTGTGTTTTCAAACAAATTATCAACTGAATAAAAATTCAAAAATTTTTCAAAAATATAAGTACCAGAAAAAGCCCACAAGATCACCAATTGGGCGTATTTTTCAACCCATTTTTTTGTAATTGCAAACGAAATAAAACCAAAAATATCAAAAAAATCTAAAAAAGTTTCAAAATTGTGCACACATTTAAAACTCATAAACAGGCCAAACAAACATAAGAAAAAAGTTTATAGAAATTACAAAAAAAAAAACAACAACAACAACAAAACATATCGCAGCAAGAATTTTTCGCGTGTTAAGTTCAATTGCCGAAGAGCAGAGATTCGTATTTTTTGATGAATGGTAAGAAGCAACAAAAAAGAAAATTGTTATGGAAAAATATATTTGTAAACATTTTCATTGTTGTGGGAGCTCTGCTCATCAGGTTGCAAGTAGATGTGGCCATAAAATGCAGTCTTTTGTGAACAAAGCATAACGACCTTTGCCCCATTGATAAAGTTGAGCTATCTTAACTCAGTACTCAGTGCCGTGCGCCTTAGTTAACTTATCTAAATCTTGAGACTTTCCGCTGAGTCGCTTCAATTCAAAGCAAATACTTTATTATTATTCTAGGCAAAATAGAAATAATGCAAATAAAAACTGGTCTAGCGCTGGGCCAAGTGGCAAGCCGAGTCCTGCAGCTTGACATCTGAAAGTCGCTTTCTTGGCACTGCAAAAGGTCAACTTGATTGTTCGAGTTGAGCTGTCTGAAATGTACTTAAAATGTTACAATTTCCAATTGCAATTCAAAGTTTCCTTCGAGTTCTTTCTAGGTGCAAAGTATGTAAAAAAGAAAAAAAGAAAAACTGTCAGAAAACCTTGTTCTCTAGATTCAAATGCAGCCTCGTTCGAGAGAAATTTTTGTGTGCCTGGGGCAACCCAAAGAAATGTGATAGCCAAAGTTTTGGAGAATAATTAAAATGTCTGCAAATTGTTAGCCAGCGGCATAAAATAAAGCATTTCTATTAATTTATTATTTGCTCTAAATATTTGCATAACAGAGCAATTTGCAGCTAGTTAGATAGCCGACGGTTTAGACCATAATAAGCCGCATAAATTTAAAGTGAATGAATGAAAATTTTTATCTTTTTTTTAATTTTAATAAATGTATATTTAGCTTATAATCAATGCTAATGTTAACGTTCATTTTAAATGAAGATAAGCGTTAAGAAATACACTCAAACGTGCTTGAGATTTTCTTTTTAGAAGTGTTAGCTTTAATTTCTCACAAGTTTTGTTCCTTAACAAATATAGTTTCTTTATTTCCAAATTCTGTTCTTTTATACAGGAAAATGTAGTTTATGAACTTTGAAAATAACTCTTAAGTCGCACGGCTGGTAAAAAAAATAGTTGTATACCATTTTCCGCCAATTTTTCACAGTTGCGGGTGGAATCTCAAAATCATCGAAACACGTGTTTATGAAGATCTCATGTACGCTCTAAAATAGTAAGTTTTATCGAACGAAACTCGAAATTCAACGCATAAACTTCTTGATGCCCAATTTCCAATTTATGGACTTTGCAACAATTGTTTCAAGTCAAATTTCACAACAATCTTTGAAAGTGAATTTGAATCCGATTGGTTGTTAAACAAAGCGCTGTTCCTACGATTTTGCCACACCTGAAATTACCCGAAACACCGGCACTTTATATCCATTTGCTGGCCAAAAGACGAGCTATTCGCTGTAAATTTCGATTGCTTCAATTGCATTCGATTTACGCGCCATGATTTGCAGGAATTCGTGAAATTGTGTGCAGCTTTTAGCTCAGTTTCGGGTTTAGTTACAGTTTTTGGCACAGCTTGGTGAGCTTCTGCTCTACTTTTTTTTTACTTATTTATTTATATCGCAAATAAAGTTTAGCAAGCGTTTAATTTATTTAACTGCACGTAGTTTTCGGTGGCACTTGCAGCGCACGCTGCACCGCATTTTATGGCCAAATTAAAGTCAAATGTCGTTGTAATTTATTTTCTGCTTGGGTGTTTTTCATTTCTTTTGCGCTCGCTGCTGTCAGAAGCTAACATAAAAAAAAAACGAGGCACATAAATTTCACTATTCACTTGAAAGTTTAGTTAACGATTCGTTGTAAAGTCGCCGACAATTTATGTGCTATTTATTGATGAATTAACCCCAAACAAGTGCTGGGCGTGTCCGCAAATGAGCCCGGATTATGCATCGTCGAGTGGACACTCGCCCCCCTCCCCTCCTCCCTCCCCCTCTCTCTTCCTTTGCATGTAAAACAATTCGCAATGCACGTGTTTATCTCATTTATCTTTTATCTCTGCCTTTGATCCACTCTATTTCCCAGCCTGTTCAAATAAATGGCACTAATGTCACACTGATGAGTATTAATTGAGTACAGCTTGCACACACACACACACACTCTCACACACACTCACACTCACACACATTCACACCCTCTCAAACTTATAGCTTTGGGGCTATAAATCTAACCAACACCCCCCATTGAAATGCCGAAGCCAAAACTCAGACCCACACACACACACACACTCACACACACTCACACACACACTCACACAAACACACACACACACACACACACACACACACACTCACACTCACACGCACGACACACTGAGAGAAGCTAAGCCTTTGCTGATTTTGACTACACTCAACGAAAAGAACATCTGTTGAGCCATTAACAATGCTTAACGTTTGATAACTACATATTTTTTGTAATTCCCAACCAGTTAAAGCGATTTGCTGTGCTGCCAAAAGCAGAGTTTTTCTTACATTTTCTTTATGGTTTGACAAATGATGTTCCGATTTTTCATGTTATTTTTTAGTTTATGCTAAGCTAGAAGAAATTACTCGGCGTCGCTCAGGTCAAATGCATAATGTTTTAAATGTATTTGGTACAGAAATTTTTTGTGTAATTTGTGCCAAAATTCAGAAGGATACAAATGTTAAGAAACAAATTCGATTCAGCCTGATCCAAAAAAAATCCCTTTTAACGACGTTTTCCGCGACAAGGCATGAGGACCCAACTAGGCTTGGGTGTTGTCATAAAAACTAACCTACAACACAATAAACGCTTAAAAAGAAATATAAATAAATCTATTTTTTGTTTTCAGGGGGCTTTGATCTCTAAGCTTTGCCCTCAGTGTGGGGGAAGCTTGGCGAAACATCATCTAAGCCAAATGTTTTCTCATAAAAATAAACGTACAATGCAATAACGTTTAAAAATAAATATTTATATATTTATTTTTTGCCTGCTGAGGGTCTTAATCCCTCAACTTGTCTGCCGAAAATTAGGGTTAGGGCCTCAATATTCCACCCTTGCTGATGAAACACCTGAATTAATATCTATACAAATTATTTAGACTCAATTTGAAGCCATTCGCATAAATAAAGAAACAAGTTTCAAGCTAGGGTTTATCGCGGATATATAATATCTAATATCCAGAGAATTTCTGATATAAATTTCGCCAATTTTCTAACATGGGTTTTCCTTTGTTTTCCAAGTGTAGAGGGCGGCCTATTGCCTAGACGGGCTGTGGGCTGCACGTTTTAGTTTTCTGACTTATGTTGACCATATGTGCCTTAAATGTGTGTGTACAAACACACGTGTAAGTGTGCCTGTGTGTGTGTGTTTGTGAGTGTGTGTGTGTGTGTTTGCGGCTTGTCCTGGCTATTGTCCTTTGTGCTAGCTGTTGCCTCAATTAAGCTTAGAGTTACCATTTTCCTCTTCCCATTCCCCTCCCCCTCTCACCCTTCTGCTCGCAGTCGCCTCTCTATTGCGCTTTTTGTCTTTCTCATGGCTCATGGGCAAAATTTTGGTCGGCTCAGCATTTCCTGTGCGGCCTGTCCCTAACAATTAGTGCACTCGATATAAAGCTACAACAACAGAGTACACACACACACATGTCTTATCGCTCTCTCTCTGTGTGTGTGTGTGTGCGTGTTTAAACAGTTGGCGTCAAAATTATAATTAAAACGTGCATCAAAGTCATAACGACGGCGCAGCATGTCACAATTTGGTTGCTGTTGTTGTCGTGCAGCTCGTTTGATTTATCGAGCCCTGCCACTTGACATTGTGTCCTTGTGACTTAATTGAATTTTTGTTGCCAAGTTTGCATAATGTGCGCAACTATCTGAGCAGCTCAACGGTTGCCTGATGCGGCGTATACGTAATGCACTCAATCGCCAACGCACATTACGTATACGCCGCGTCAGCCAAACAAAATGTGCAACTCTTGCCCCATCGCCCACGCAAAATGCATTCGACCAAAAGGCGAGATAAGAGCTTGCAGAAAATAATAATAATAATAATAATCAGAGCACGGGACGACGAGCGCAGGACATTTATTAGTCAACTATGTATTTTATGAGCACGTCGAAAGTGCGCTAAAAGTAGGGCATACTTTTGAGATGTTAGAGCTAGTTTATTTGCAAGAAACAATGTATTTCAGGATTTAAAAAACTAGTATATATATATTTGAAAATTATGTTTAAATGAATGATAAAAAGTAAGTTGAACTTGATTGAGATGATATAAATTTCTGAATTTTAAGGTACTTGGCATCAAAATATCTCATCTTCAGACTCGATTTTGTTTAACTTATAAATGAAATTATCGATCGCATCGATAAAATGCTTTTAAGCTTCTATCGAATCCTTTCATAAAAGTTCCTTTAAATCTCCTATCTAACAAATATATTATACTATCCCTAGTATTAATAATGATATTTGATGATGTTAAAAATGATCTATGATATCGATAAGGCGCTCTTCAAGCTGCCTGCTAGCAATTATCGATAAGTTCGACTGTGTTCTATGCGCCAGCTATCGATTGTCAAAATTATGATTGATATCGATAATTTCAGCCATCGTGTAACGATGATATCGATAAATCGCTCTTCAAGCTGCCAGCTTACAATTAACTATATTATCGAATTATTTTACGGTCTCTATGAAATATTTCGTTAATGTCTGTGCCAGCTATCGATGGTCAATTATCACTGGTATCGATCACAGGTATCGATAATGTTAGTTATCGTGCATCTCAGGTATCGATAGTTATGCAACAGTTCAGTTATAGCGCATTCACAAGTCGAATATATTCTCGAAATATTTTTTAGTTGCAGTTGCAGCGATTTTTTGATAAGCGCACACGAGTTTGGTCAACAGCTTTTGTTGTTGTCGGGTTATTGATGTTGTTGTTGTTGTTAATGTTGTTGTTGTTGCTGTTGCTGCCGCTCAGCTTGTCAGTCAAGCAGTCAAGTCATGCAGTTAGTCATGCAGACATTTAGTCAGTTAGTCAGCTGCCCGCCGCGGGCATTTTCAAAGTTGCATGCGCCAAACTGATTTTTCATTCATTGCAGCTTTTGGTTTTCGCTTTGCTTTGTTGTTGTTTTTGTTGTTGCTGTTTCTGCACATGCACTTTTCACATTTTCCCTGCTCACAGCTCTCGACCTGTGACAGAGACACGCGAACTGTGTGTGTTTTTTTTTGTGTGTTCTGCCCTTGCCGCGGCCAATAGCCCCCCGCGCACACGTGTCAAAGTTCATTAGGAAAATAAATGTTGCATTATTTCTGTTGCTCACCTGTGGGGGTTAAATGCCCAACCAGACACATTTGCTAAATGGTTTTCATGTTTTCAAGCCCCGCCCGTACGGCTTATGGTTTGTCGTTTTTTTCGCTTTGTTTCCATATCTGAAATTGAAAAAAACAACAAAAAGAGGTATCAATTTTTTGTTTAAATTGAAATATTGTTATGCATAAAGTGGCAAATGGAATTGTTTAATCGAATAGATTAGAAACCGAATGCAACAACGAATTGTGATTTGATTTATGAAGGAGGAAAACAATACATATATGTATTCAACTATATTTCTAAATATATTTGTATTGTGTGCAACTCGAACTGCCAGATTTATGGGTTCAATATGCTGCAATTCCTTGCATTTGTTATCTGGACAAATTCGTTGGTTCAATTTTGTTTGAATGGCAGCAATCTCTAAAGGTTTAACTGGGATTGGAGGTATGTATACAATTGAGTAAAATATATTTCATACCCTGGATTATATTTGAAAACCAGGCTTCATTTTGATAACCAGTATTAATAGGCTTCGATATTTTAAGCCATAAAAATACATAAAGATAAGTACGGCTAACGTAAAGGGATCCATTTAATTCAGATTTCGATGGTAGAAAGCATTTTATCGATATTAGTTTTGCAATTTATCGATAATTTATCGATCATAGTTTTACTAAACTATTTAGTGTGACCCTTATCTCGACCTCGATCTAGCTAAACTAAAATGTCGCCAAAACCAACTTTTATATTATTATATGTTTTTATATGTTCGGAATGCTATGTATATTGTCGATAGTATGTTATCGATAGTTTTTAATATATTTAGAACTCGATTTTTAATGCACACAATATGCTGCATTTATTTTTTACAGAAACTTTTTAAAATTTACAGAAACTTGTTTACAAACTTTGACAGTTAATAAAATTCTTGTAATAGCTATCAAATAGATCAAATCGATGTTCTTCGACTTCTCTAGAGACCCTTTTGAAACAAACTATAAGTTAATATTTTTGCTTGCCAAAGTCCGATAAATTGGACGTAAAATAAAAATATAAAATAAATTCATATTTCTTCTTACCAAAATACGATTATTTGCATAATAAATTCTATGAAATAAATTTAAGTACTTTAACATGTTAATACTATTTTACGCACTTCAACCCCTAACTCGCAGGTTGTTTCGCTTAAATCAGCAGCCGTTAAACCCAGTCTTAGCCTGCAACTCGTTTAGACACATTCAAGTTGAGCCCAAACATTAGGATAATGTTGTTTGGCATCAAACAGTTAGCCATGGATATTATAAGCAGAGGCAAAAACTCACTTAACCTTAACGATTATGCTACAATTCAAATAGATTGCCAGGAAACGCACAATTTGTCACAGTGCTCTAGGGCGGGCCACGCCCCCGCCCCGTTTTAAGCAAGTAAGCGGTCTTAGGAATATTACGTGGAAGATTTGTTGTAGCTTTGGCATCGCCTGCTCACAGTTCATTCACAGTCAATAAACATGGCAACGAGCCACTTGAAATCTCAACAAACTGCGGCAAATATTGTTGCCATGTTGCCAGGCACGGTGAACCTCCACCTCCAGCTCAACCTCAACCTCCACCTCAGAGTTAGCCTCATGCTCATCCTCATGCTCTGGGGCCATCAATCATGCGGAGCTGATTTGTCCGGCAACCAATATATGGCAGACCTTTAACCAATTTCTGGGCTCTGTTTATTACGTCACGGTAACGGTTTATCGGCTGTAAAGGTCAATCGTGAGCAACTCCCCATGTGAATGATGTTTACTTAGGCAGCTAACCCAGCCGTAGTCCGTGGTCCCAGCTCTGCTCCAAATAACTGGTCCCCTAACTTGTTGTGCGTGCGAGCGCCGAAGCGTGCCCGGCTTTCCAGCTGAGTGATGAAAGCATTTAAGCATCCCCAGCAGCTCGACGAACCTTCCACCCAACCCAACCCTTCCCTGCCCAGCGCCAGAGGAGCACTTACAATGTGCCACGCTGCAGAAAGCAACAACAACAACAGCAGTTGCGGCAGTCACTCACGACACTCTAAACATAAATGTGACAATACACTTAGCGAAAATTTGTGAATATACATAAATATTAAGAGAATTATTTAGAATTATTATTCGATTATTTATAATGTAAACAATCATTTATATGAATGTATTCTAAATCATTTTAAGGATGGGCAATCCCTTTATATTAAGTTTATGAACAATGCAACTGTGTGTGAAACGTTTAAGAATAACGCACAAAGAAGAATTGAAAAAACTGCAAGTATCTGTAAACAGGCCTTGTGAACGTGGTCGTTAGGTCTCCTTCTAAAAACTCCTTTAGCTCTCAGGATTTTAATATTTTTTTCTGGCCAAATTTCAGCTTATCCAAATGGTAAGAACATTTGTCTAAATCAAAACATATATGTATGTTTGGACTGCAAAACCCGATACCAGGAACAACTTTTGATATATGATTCTATAGTTTATTTAAAATGATCCATGACGTATACAGTATGCCTAAAATCGATAAATATCGATATACAACCAAACTGTTTTCTAATATTCAAATGAACGAGAAAATGTAAAGTTTTCCAGAAATTTATAAATTACGATATGCAGCCAAAATCTTTTTCGGATACGTTTTTTCGGATATCGATAACAGAAATCGATAAATAACGATATTCAGCCAAATTCGAGATGATTCCTTTACAGAACTCGACTTAATATTACATATCGATAACATGTTCAGTTTACCAGAAATCGATAAATAACGATATCCAGTCAAATTCAAGCTGATTCTTTTACATCACTCTACATATATCAAATCATCGATAACATGTTGAGTTTACCAGAAATCGATAAATAACGATATTTATTCTAACCTTCCTTGGCTAGATACTTTTAAGCTCTCGGATATACAGTTCACTTAACAAGATCGATAACTTTTCGCGCTTGCCACAAATCAATAAGTATCGATTAATAGACAAGGTTTCTTTTTCGAAATAACTCAACACGCATTTTTTGTTTATTTACAAATCTTGTTGATTTTTGCGAAAAAGTCTTGCAATTTCTCTCAGTGTGCTTTAAAGCCAACATTGTCACACTGCCATCTGGCAAATGGCAACTGACAACTGGCAGCTGGAAACCTTTAACCAGTGTCAGACGCTGACATCGAGACACGTCGCCTCTGTCAGCTGCTCGTTGTCGGCTGCTGCTGCTTCTGCTCCAGCTGCTGCTCCCATTGCTGCCGCTGGCAGCTGCAGCGCAGCAGGCACAGAAGTGCCCCACCTGCAGCAGCGTTGACTATTTATAGAGTGACATTGTGTCCATGTTGCATGCACCATGTAGCATATGCCCCGTTACCTTAACGGTCGCCTGTCAAAGCGAAAATGTTGTTGGGCCCCCAACAGGCAGCCTGTAACTGATGCTGGAGGGATTTTTCTCGGCCAGGCAAATGTTGTTGTCAACAAACATGGACTATAAATGTGCGAGAGTGTCTGTGTGTGTGTGTGTGTGTGTGTGTTTATAGCGCCAACAATTTGGCTGCTTGTTTATTTATGTCGCCATTTATTTGTTTGCAACAACAACAAGAACAACAACAAGAATTGCGTACATTTTGCATTTAGCTTTTGGCTAAATATTATCCATTATTTATTTATTAAATTAATGCCGAAATATGTTCGCATTTGCCAGCTAATTGGCTTAAATTGCGCTCAGCACGTGGCACTTGCTAAGTGGATTATCGTTCAAATTTTCTTTCATTTTTCGTGCGACTTTTTCTTTTGTTTTTGCCATGTTTTGATTTTTATGTGTTTTGTTGCTGCTGTTAATGTTGGCGCTTACGATGCTGCCACAAGCCCCCTCACCCCCTCTCACCCCCTCGCTGACTTCACAATTTTGAAATTATGGCGCCTGAGAAGAAACAAATTTTTGGTCGGCTCCAATGATTAAGAAGGCGGCAATGACTTTTACAAATGCCGCCAGCGCGACCTCCGCTTGTTAGGGCTGAGGGGTTACGTATATACAAATTTATATATATAATATATATATGTATATACATATATATATCTGTGACATGGCAGCCCCATCTCTGCTGGCAAAGGTCAAGCAGCTGGCGGGCTTAACCATTTTTTTTGGCGCATCGTGAACTTTCTATTTTATATTTTTTTTCTAGAAGGTTACCACAATGATAATCACTGTTACAGACCCCCCATGACGTACCCCCCCCCTCCCCCCTCCATTACTATCAAGTGCCACGCCCCCTTTGCAATGCTGGGCAACTGGGCGACTTAAAGCCATTTGAACAGAAATGTTTTACATATTTGCCTTTCGCCTATGAAATATGTTTTCTAGCTCTGATCGAATGTGAGTTGCTCTTTGGTTCAAAGATTTTTTTTGTACTCGAGCTCTAATTCCTAATATTTTAAGCTGTTGTTGCAAGAGTTAAGGCCTTGAAGAAGGGAATATATCACAAGCAGGACTGCAAGCCAGTTTTGGTCCGAATAGATTTGGTACCCGAACTTCCAACTAGCTTATCAAAGAAAACAGGCAACTCGAAGTCGAACCATATTATTGCTTTTTAGTGGTTCAAAATTGTAAAAATCTATCTATCTATCTGTCTATCTATCTATTTATCTATCTATCTATCTATCTATATATATATATATATATATATATATATATATAGCTATCTATCTATCTATCTATCTATCTTTCTATCTTTCTATCTATCTATCTATCTTTCTATCTATCTATCTATCTATCTATCTATCTATATATATATCTATCTATCTATCCATCTATCTATCTTTCTATCTATCTATCTGTCTATCTATTTATATCAAAATTAGAACTTAAAGCCACAAAGCTGCTTCTTGAGCCAAGTTAACGACTATTTTTGTGCCCTTAAAGCATTAAAATCTTCTTTGATGCACAGAAACATATTCAACATATTCAAAAGAGAAGAAAATAATTTTCATTGCTCTTCAACTAACTCTCTTGGCTGAAATTTGGGGTTCAAAGGTTAAGAGGGCTCAGCTTCTCGTTCAAGCTCATCTCCTTTTAATAAAACCGACTTAAAAGTTTAGGTACTTACTTAAGACTTTAGTAATTTAATAAAATCTATTAATTGGGGGGCAAACATTTGCAAATTTCAGGGACAAATAAAGCGCTGTAGGGTATCGCAAACTCAACATGGCAGGAGGAGCAGCATGTGCTCGTGGCATAAAATGTAAATTATATTTTCAAGCGGCGCGTGGCTTAAATTGTGGCCAAAAAACAAATACAAAATACAAAATTAAAAATAGTGGAAAGGGCAAATAAAATATAGAATGTGACGCTGCAGGCGCAAATGCCAAACTAACACACAATAAATCAATAAAAAAGAATTCCTATTTTATGTGGCAGTTACACTCGAGTCCACACAGATAGGTAAAGTGCCGAGTCACCTAAAAAGGGACTTCAAACAAATGCAGAGATCCTTGAACTTTAGCTGAATGTCAGCGTGAAGTTCGACCACCTCAGCACAGAGAGAGAGAGAGAGAGAGAGAGAGAGAGAGTGAGAAGAGAGAGACGGATAGAGAGAGACAAAATCCAGGACACGTGTCTGGGCCAGACAGTTGCAGCTGTGCCTCCACCCCCAAATGAACATTATGGCCATCGTCTTGGCCAACTTTGAATGGAGGGCAATAAAAACGTGGATGTGTCACTTGGCCCGCAACGAGTTCCGGCTATGATAAAGCTTATGTAAATAATTTAATTAATATTTTATGATGGCAACGCGCACACAGCTCTTGAGGCAATTCCCACGGCAACTCGAATGCATCAAGTGGGCGAAAGAAAAAGAGAAAAAAAGAAATACAAACTGAAATTGGAATATAGGTTTTTTTTCTCTTTCCGTATTATTCACATTTCTCGCAGTCGCTCAAGGGCTGCACAGTCAGATTTCAATGCGAGATGCACAATAATAAAATTGATGCGAGTGTACATTAAACCAGCATTCAGATAACTGAATGTAAGTATATAAATTTGTATCTGTGGATATATTTAAATAAATGCCTGCAGCAGACGCGCAAAAGTTCGTTCAGCTCGCAATCAACTTACGACTGTAAATCTGAGTTAATGTTTAGTAAACAGTAAACAAATCGCAAAACACAACGCACACACAAATATCTTCACATTTTTTGGCTACACAACAGACAGCTGGACAGACGGACGGACGGACAGCTGGACGGACGGGCAGTTGCTCATAAATCGATGGTCAATATGTGCGCTCATAAAAGTTGAAGACGCCTCAAAAAAATGGAAAACGAAAAAAAAACTAAACCGAAAAACCTAAAAAAAAAAGAGATAATTCGAGCGCACATTCATTTTTTGAAGATTACGCATACGCCGCGTAGGCTGATAATGTTCTATATCTCATTTCTATGCTCTATAAATATGCTCAATAATTTAATAGTTTCTAGCTGCGGCTCAATTTGTTTTGCAAATATTCTACTTTGATCTTCCGTTTCTCAGTAAAGCTTGCTTAAGTTGGGAACTAAATGCCACGATTTATGTTTAATGTAATTTTTTGCGGGTTTTCTATTAATCGACTATAATATATCTGCTGAGATTTAGTTCATTTAGCTTTGTATTGCAAGTTATTTAAATGGGCTAGTTGGAGATTAAGCCTTGCTATGTTGATTTATTTTCGTTTATTGAAAGGTTAAAGGTTTCTAAAAGGTTAAAGGTCGCAACGTACGAAAGGCATGCTTGACGTTTTTGGAAGCTGACAGTAAAATTGGCATTTTTATATATATTGATGTTTGAAATAGATAAATATATTTTGAGTAAGATTAGAATTAATATGTTAATATTTATTAATACTTCTTAACTATTTTTTTGACATTTTTAAAAAAGAGTGAGCCCATGCTCACTTTACAGCCCTTAGGCTGTAACTCCTAGGCTGTGACTTTCCAAGTGGGACTTTAAGACTGAAGTTTTACGAGTTTTGAGTGTAACAATTATGGGCGTGGCTATTAAGGAGGGAGATAAAAAGCTAACAGCATCAAAAACAAGGTGAACAAAAAAACAAAGGGTACCGTAAAGGGCAAGGCCCTATACCATACTTTATATATATGAATATATTCGTGATCCCGGAAGTATATATATATATATATATATATAAAGTGACATATTCCACATAATTACAGAGACATCAACACATTTTATAAATCATTCATGAATTCATGAATTAAAATTCAATTTTAATTTAACTTGTTTTTATAGCTCACAAATCTTTTATCAAAGTCAAACAAGTTGCTAAAGCGAAGACAACAGCACAATTCTTTATCGGTAGAGTATTCAAATTTCGATTTGTTAAGTTTTCAACATTTTTGGCAGCTCGTAATTATGTTAGATTTTATTATCTGCTTAGCGCCGTTAGCAGAACCCTTGATAGTCAGATTCACAGACTTTATCTTTGCCAAAGCGTATGTGTGTGTGTGTATGCGAGTGTGTGTGTGTGTCGCTTTGTCGCTGATGGCTTCAAGGTTAGCTACCAAAAAAAATAAAATCCAAAAAGCTGAGCAAATTTCATGACAGTGAAAGTAATAAATAATGAATTGTAAGAGTTTATGCGAGCAATGGGCAAAGTACGCAGCATATGTACATAAAATACACTGTGAGAAAATACTGTGCACTAAATACTGGCATAGAATGCGGAATGTTTTTTGCTTAACATTTCGAGTGAATATTGGGTTTAAAAAGGCTTCGTGTAAATTTTGGGTTTAAAAAAGCTCAAACTGGGAGTGGAAAATAGGAAAAAGTCAACATGAATTCGGCAAAAAGTACATTAAAAAGAATTTTGTGCTTAAATTAAGTGCAAGGCGTTGCAAAAGAAAGTTAAAAGCTGCTTAAGTTAAGTACTGTACTTGAATTTTGTATTTCTTCTATTTAAGCTTAAGAAAAGCTGTTCACAAGGCTTCTGTTCATGAATTTTCGACTTAAAGAAAGTTCTTAAAGTGCTTTATTAGTTTTGGATATTCAAACTTAATTTGGAGCTCGTTTAGGCTTGATTTGAGTTCAAATTCTTGGATTTTTTGCTGTGTGCACAGATACACAAATGTTGTTTGTGTGTGTGTGAGTGAGTGTGTGTGTGTGCGTGTGTGTGTGTGAACCATGTAAGTTTGCGTGCTGCGGCATCGTTGACACGGAACAGCAAATGAACAGGAGCTGGAGGGGGCGGGGGGCGGGGGTGATGGACGCGAAGAAGGGGACTGGGCAAAAGTTAGCCCACATTGCGTTACTTTTACGCACGTCACTCAGCCGCAGTCAGAGCCAAGTTTTTGTGTGTGTGTGTGTGTGTGTGTGTCAAAAGGAGAACCCGTTTCGCTTTGTTCTTTGGCCTGAACTTTATTTTGGCTACGGCAGCGGTTTGTCGTCACAGTTGCCACTTGCTCGAGTGATTGAATTGAATGCTCTGCTTTCGCACGCAACGAAAACTTTAAATTACACTCAACCACGCCCCCCTTCCCCCTGCCCCCATCAGTCCATTGTACTTGCAAATTCAGTTAATATATGCTTTTAGGTGTTGGCTGGCAGCCAGATCCGGGCCGAGCCGAGCCGAGCCGGGCTATCTCGGATATGGCCAGGCTTGCCGTCGCATTATGCAAACACGGCAAACAATTTTTCGGTTTTATTGTACTTTTGTGTGCTCTTAACCGGCATTTAAAGTTTACCCAAGGATTTAACTTGTTTGCCACGACCCAGCCGCAGATTTTGCTGTAGTTCAAACTCGCAAGTTTTTGTGTTCAAATAACTTTCTACCTCGTCAATTGCTCAATATTCATTCATGTTTTTTGTGATATGCAAATCAACATTTTAGGCTGCGCATTAAAGCAAGTTTTCGGCCGCTGGCAAAAACTTTTTTCGAGTGGATTGCGGAGTTCCTCAAAAGTTATTAATATTTGATCAAGTGCGCGTCTTATCAAATTCAATTTAGTTGGCATTGTCTTATTTGGCCCCATTTGCGGGTGGGGCAGCTAGGCGGGAAATTATTGAAATGCTTCAGCATTTATTGTTGTTTTATTTCTTTTGTTTCACATTCAAAAACTTTAAGCTTGATTACTGCCACACTTTCTGAACTATGAGCTGTTAAGTTTCGTATAACAGTTGGCAACAATATTGTGCATTTTTCACAAACTATTGAAAAGTTTGAAGTTTATAGCGTGTTTTCGTTTCATCAGATTACAGAGCAACTTGTTGTTCTTCTTGGAAATGAGCTTTCAAGTTTTTAATGTTCATTTTTAACAACATTATCATATGTTAGAATTTAGTAAAGTAACCAAGAATAGTTTGAAGTTAATTTCTTCAATATTCTATCTTTCTGATATTAGCTTCAGTTCTTTACGAATTCCACTTTTTACCAATATTGAGAACAAATCATTGAACAACCACGTAAACTTGTGTTCAGTCCTTATTTCACTGTTATGTCTTTAATATTCTTGTATAACAGTTGTCCACATTGTTGTGAAATTTGACAAAATATCGAAGAAAACTTCGACCATTTAGTCAGTTGTATAACAGTATTTTATGCACAACATATTTTAATATTTGAAGCAATATATATATTATTGAAATACTGAATACATAAAATATGTATATATATAACAAAAGTTTATATAACAGTTCGTAATGGATTATATTTATTGTTCAAATATTTCTAAAACAAATTATATTTAATAGTTTTGTTATATAACAGTTTTAGAAAAATCCCACATCATTAAGAATTCAAATATGCCTATTTTGATGGACATATTTTATTTATTATTCAAATATTATTTAAAAGAATATTTATAACAGTTTATGAGCTTATCCTACAAAGCTTGACAGTTTAGTATAACAGCTGTGTATAACAGTTCTGAATACTTTGTATATTGCTTTTTAAATTTAAGCCCGTAAAAGAGCTACCAAAAGAGTATTCAGTATTCTCAAGCACCTGCCACAATTGCGCTCCTCCCCAGCAACACGGCGTATGCGTAATATGTAAAAACAATTTACAATTTAAGCGCTTTTTTTTTATCACATTTTCCCGGCGCTTTGTGATAAGCCAAAAAGTATACGCCGAGAGCTGCGCTTATCAAATTCAAATGCTTTATCTAAACTCGACCTTCGCTTGAATATTTTTGCTACAAATTTAAAAAACAGAAGAAAAAAACATTTGTTAAAAAATGATTTTCGACTAAACAAGTGAATTTTATGCTGCGCCAATTAAGTGCTGCCATGGACGTTGGCTCTGGCTTCCTTTGGCTTTCAAATGACTTTATGATGAATGAAGCCCCGCAACGCTTACAGCGAAACCAGCCCCACACACACACATACACATACACAATCACACACACATACATACACATACTCGCATCCACTTTGTTCCGCATTCAACATCCGCTTGAAGTGAATGCTCGGGATAATAACAGCGCATTCTTCGACGAACACATTGACTCCCCACACAGACACACACACACACTCACACATGCGCAGATTTCTCTGAATTTTAATTGCGTTGACTTTGATTACACATTCCCCGTGGCACGCAGGTGTCGTGGGTCAAGCAGCCGCCCCACCTGCCGCCCACTCTTTAATCAGAATCGAACGGCTTCTTATCGCCAACAGGCTCCATATGTTTGTGCTGTTGTCTGGCTCTCAAGTACCACCCCCAACCCTCCCCCCTCCCCTCTCCCCCCTCAGTAGCTCTCCCCTTTGTCCCCTTAATCAGCCAGTCAAACGGCGAGTCCCCATTGTTTATATATTTATATATATATGTGTGTTTTTTTTCGCCCCACGTCAGCACAATTAAAATTTGTTATGAGCTGTAAAAAGTCTTAATTTTGATGAATTTATATGACCAACAACAACAACAAGAACAACAAATATACAAATTTAGGCAGCTGTATTTCGAATATATGCAAATGCAATGCATGTTTTCAACTTTTGTTACTCAATTTTATATACAAATTTTTAGCTATTTTGGCATTTTCAAATTGTAATTAACAAGGTAATTTTTCGACCGATATGTCTGTCCCATATGCACTAGCTGAGGGAATTGGGAGTATTATTTAAATGGTTTTTTTTTCCATTCATGAAGGTATAAATGTGCTTACTTTAATTTAAGTCTGTCAATATTGAAAAGGTTTATTTAAAGAAGTCTAAAATTTAATTTTTTCCTTTTTTGATTTAATATATATTTATATATATATACAGAATATTATAGTATATTTTATATATTATTCAATTAATGTACACTAATTATTATGCATCATTATCTATCATAATTATTATTTTGAATATATCTTCAACTCTTTCTACAAACTTCAGCTAAGTTATTCGGTTTTCTGCCCCGTAAAATATTGTTTATTTTCTTGTTGTTGTTGCATATTGACGCCCTAAAGATTAGCTGAAGATTTATTGTTTTTTGCCATTGCTTCGTTTATGGGCAAACAATTTGCATTACGAAACCCATTAAAAATTTATAATTGCAAAATAATGAGCCAAGTGAGGGAGGATTGTGGCAAGTCAAGAGGCAAAAGTTGTTGGCGGTTAATTTGAAAAGTTGCCACAGCTGCTGCCACGTAAATCAATAAATATTTTATACCATTTACTTTGTTTAATTTCTGTAAATTTTCTTTTGCAGCATAAAGCATGAAGTAGCCGGGCGGAAAACTGTAAGCGAGTCGAAGCGGAACCTGAGAAAATGTCAGCAAATTTAGTACAAAAGAAGTCAAGCAAACTAACGAAACTGAACAGCATCAATTTGGAGCAGCAGAAGCCAACGAGGGCAAACGAGGAAATTGCTGTTGTGGGCGTGGCAGGTGGAAAACATATTGCGAGCATATCGCAGATGCTGCAATACGATATCGATAATACGCTGAATGCGCTCAAAGAGCAACAGCGGAATGCGCTAATGGAACAGACAACCATCAGCAAGAACAACGAGAGGAACAGGAACAGGAACAGTAACTCGGACGAGGACAACAATTTGGAGATGCCCGCACAGAGCGCCAGCATAGCTGTCAGTCCCAGCCTCGAGCTGGAGGTGGAGAACATTGTGACGGGTAAATCGTGTTTGGGCGTTGCCAACGCCCCCTTTATGCCGCCCACGCCGCCAGCCACGCCCAATTTACAGAATACGGCACAGAAGCGTTGGCGCATTCTGGCCAAGGTCTTGCGCAAGGATTCCGAGGAGACAGTCAGCTCGTCCAGCGATGAATTTGGCGAGGAACAAACCGCCTCCGTGCGCCGTTTCAAGAGCTTCGATCTGCTGCGCCAGGATAGCTTCGAGGATCATGTGAGCCTAAAGTGCCTGGGCAAGACGGAGAACTGGTACAAGTATCGGATGCAGCTGCACAACGACATCGAGTACTCGGTGAACATACATCATATGGACCGCCAGCTGACGGCCAGCGATCTGATGGGCTTTAATAATACGGGCAACATATGCGTCTGGCCGTCGGAGGAGGCGCTCACCGCGCTGGTGCTATCCGATTTGGGCGCATATCGCGGCAAGTGGATACTGGAGCTGGGCGGCGGCTTCACCTCGCTGGCAGGCCTGATGCTGGCCAAATATGCCAAGCCCTATGCGGTGCATCTGACCGACGGCAATGAGGTGAGCGTCGAGAATGTCCGCAAAACTGTTTGCCTCAACGAGCTGAGCTGCTACACCAAATGCTCCGTACTCAAGTGGCAGGAGGCAGCGGTACGCGCCGCCGCCGAACAGTCCAAATTTGAGTTCATATTGTGTGCGGACTGTCTGTTCTTCGATGAGGCCAGATCGGCGCTGGTCGATACCATCTGGTATTATTTGGCGCCGCAGGGTGTGGCTCTTATAATGGCGCCCCGTCGCGGTCGCACCCTGAATGTGTTCCGGGATGAGTGTGTGGCGCGTGGCTTTCGCGTTGACCTTGCCACACGCTACAACGAGACCATCTGGCAGCGTCATCTGCAGCTCAAGGCGGACTCGGCCCTCTACGACGAGGATCTTCACTATCCTCTGCTCTTGCGCCTCTGCAAGTCGCATAGCTAGAGAAGTGCGCGGGTTGCGGGTTGCAGGTTGCGGAAGGGTTGCCGGAGTAGGTTCAATTAAAGTTTAGTCAATGTTTTAGTTAATAGCAAGCAAATTCCAGTTTACACCTAAACAATTTTTAAATAAATGTTAAAAAATAAAAACACAAAAAGGCCCAGACGAGCCCAAAAAAAATTGTTCCTCTCACAATGCAACAAAAAAAAAAATTAAATAATTAAATATTTTTATGTGACATATTGTTAATTAGGTTGGTTCTAAAAACACTAGGCATATTTAAGAAATTTTAAAAAATTTTTAACTGTTCCAAAACAAAACAAAATTATACAAGAAACTAAATCTTGGAATTAATATATAGATTATTCAATACCCTAATCTTGTCTTGTCAAGCTTCACAGAATGGAAATCTTAATTTTTTTTAATTAATTTTTTTTTTAAGTTTACAGAAGCCAACATTGGGCATATTTAATATTGTTATTATTTTTTTAATATTGTTTGTATTAGTTTTTTTAAGTTTACTTTTATACTATTTTAACTATTTTATTTTAAGCTTGAATTTTAGCAAAACTTTTTCAAACTTTTATTTTAAATTTAGTTTTTCTTCAAAAATTCCTAACTTGCCATTTTTTTAATTCTTCACTTAATTTGAGCGTAAACAATTCCAAATCTTAATTTAAAAGGCTCGAAAATGATACCAAAAATATTTAGAATTTAAATAAAACAGCAGAAAGCTAAGAAATTTTTATATTTATTTTAAAAAAAATATTTATTAAATATATTTTATTAAATATTTATTTTGTGTAGTGAAATGTATTTGGAATAAGTTTATGAACCAACCTATTGTAAACCTTAGCTAATGCACTGTTAAGTTTGATTTTAGCGAAATTCCTTTGAATATGTAAATTAAATTTGCGTTGATTCCACATACACAAATACTCTACGATATAATTATTATACACAACCACACACACACACAAGTATTATTTAAATTTAATTTAAGCTGATTTTGTTAGACAAAGAAAAAAGAATGAGAAACCAAAAATGAATTTTTCCTCTAACTAAAGAATACCAAATACAAATTATAAAGATAGCAAAGTAAACGTTGCCAGCGCTCGACCAATTAATTAATAGTTAATTAAAATTAGTTTATGTAATTATAGAGCATGTGTTAATCGTTATATATACACATATATATATATGTATATGTATATGATGAATGACTACGATAATGATCGCAATCGGAATGATGATAATGATGATGAGCTAAATACAAATACAGTATCAATTTGCGACAAATGTGTACTTTTCTTCTCATAACCATTAATGAACAGGATAAGACCCCACACCCCCTCCCCTCCACACTCCTGCACCCCTCTACACACCCCTACACCCCCCTTTCGGTGCACACAGTAATGTCATTGGTAATTATCGACGCGAGTCATTTATTAAAGAGTATTAGCGATTTTTATAGTGCCAGCGGCGCGGTAATTACTTTAATTGTGCCCGTGGAACTGTGACAGGAGCACGGCCAAAGGCCACAGGACGACGTCAGCATTTTTGTTGGGTTCGTGTTATTTGAGCTTTAACCACAAGCATTTGATTGTTTTTCCTTCACCATATCGTGTTACTGTGTGACTATATCGCCATATGACCATGATTGAGTATATGGCATTGCATAAGTCTATTGCTTATAATTGATTACGTATACGGAGCATATTTCCTGTTTATGATTTAGTTTATTTATTCAGCTCGTTGAGAATACTCTTCGAATGGTTGCTTAGCAAAATATTGAATTCAAAGGCGAAATTGACCGCAACTTGGATACTAAAAAATGTATATGGCATGTGTCTTAATTTAAAAAATAATCAAAATATTTTTCATTTTAAAGTAATCACCAATCAATCAGTCCGTTTTATATGTAGAGATAAATGTATATTGCTAATTGTGTACTCACCCGTAAAATTCACACGCACATTTATTTGATCATCAACTATCAGTAGGCAGGAGACGAACTAATCACTGAAAGCATAGAAAAGAAAAGATAAGTTTATTAGCTTAAGCGAAACTTTACTTGAATTTTTGAGAATCGCGTAGTAGCGCAATATTTTAAAAAAAAAATGTTTCTTGTTCAATTTGAGCTCAGACAAATACAAACACACATATGGTATTTAAATACATACATGCATGCATGTACATGACTTCATACGATTGCAATATTTGTTACATATAATAAGACATATGTTAGGTATTTTTATTATACGTATGTTTAATATCCTATATAGACATATGTCAAAATATCCCACCCCCATAATGCGGTCATAACTCAACCGAAACGTCACCAAATCTTTCAGCCCCTTGTATAAAAAGGAGGAATGAAACAAAAACGTTTCATACAAACGTTTTTCCCGATTTTTCCACACTATGTGGGTGGAATTTCCCAAAAAAAAAGCCCGTCTTAGCGTGCACCTTCATCACATAAGGTTAAAATAATTAGCTTCTTAGCCTTTACGGTTTGGTTTGTCAATCAGTCAGTCAGTCAATCAATCAATCAGTCAGAGATATAGAACACGTAAAGCACCTTAGAGTTTCCATAACAATAAAGTGTATTTTTATATTCGGCGCACGAGAAATAAGCATTGTTTTGATTGCATTGTGCTTTGGGCACCAGCTAAAAAATCAAAAATAAAAATAAATCTGATAAGCGCAAATTACAAAGTAAACTCAACAACATGCAGGCACACAATCCCTAATGCACACACACACACACACACAAAAATTGCCGTACTTCAAGCGGTTTATGTGTGTGTGCGTGTGTGTCTGTGTGTGTCTCTGTCATTAACGAGGTCATTGGTAAGTAAACTTGTTTGATGTGCTCGAGACATGTAATCCTGGCTGGCAACCCGAAAGTCAAACAATCGACAGTCGTTGCCGCTGAGCCTGGAGGCGGGCCAAGTTGAATGGGCGGGGCTGTTGGGTTGTAGGTTTTGGGCGACATTGCGTATACGCGATATTGGACCCGTGGAAGCCATGTCAATTTCAAACAGCTGGCGAAGCTGCCTGCTAATGACATGCGACTGCTATGCAAAACAGGATACTTGGCGACGACCACTCAATTATACGCCACACATGCGCGCCACACACACACATGCATAACTCACACACTCACACACACAGCACGCGCAACTGCTTGGCCGCAAAAATTCGTTGCCTACTTTCAGGCACATTGTAAAAACAAGCTTCGGTTCCGCTCTTTTTCAACCTTTCAGCGCCGCACATTGTCTTGATGGCGCTGTGGTCGGGCTGCTTGTGGGCGTGGCAAGTGATTTGGCAAACACATTTCAATTTGCGCATTGTTTGCCTTTCAGCTCGGCTTGGGCCCTTTGTGTATGCGTGTGTGTGCGCTTGTGTGTGTGTGTGTGTCGGCGCGAAGGCAATCCTTAAAACCTCATGGGAAACTTGCCAAAGAGTTTTGCGGCGCCAACAGGTGTTCCAATTGTGTGGCCCTGCCCCGCAGCGTGTTTATTTTTAGTTGAAAGCCTCATTAAATTTTTAATTAAGGAAATTAGAGGTAAATGCTTGTGTCTACTGCTCGTTTTCAGCATTTCTCTGCCAAGGGATTTGTCACAAGCAGTTGAAAGGCTTCCAAACTCGGACAGCGCCTGGCCCGAGCCGCACAGCGGTCAGTGTCCTTTAATGTAGCTCTAAGGATTCGCTAACGTCATATGACACAGCACAGGTGGGCCGTTACATAACGCTCGACTGGCCCTGGCCTTGGCATACCAAAACAATTAAAACAAAAAATACAAAAATTGGCCTTATGACATACATATACATGGATACATACATATACATATAAAAGGTGAGTGTCTGTTTTAGGGGGCTGTCTAATTATCATATAAATAGTTGGCATAATTTATTATTAAGCAGGAAATTACATTGCGTGTTTGTAAATTAACAAGTTCTAAGTGGGCCGAAATGGGCCAAAACAATATGGAAATTATTTGATATTAATGAAAAGGTGCTGGAAAATCAAACGCAGCTGAGTAAAAGCCGAGATTGAGATATGCAATAGAGGTCAACCTCATAATTGGGCTTAAATGTTAAAATGTGGTATTTTATAAGGCAAATGTTCATAGAGATTTCGTTGCATGCTTGCATGCTTTTTGATAAAAAAAATATATATTCTATTTATCTTTTATATGTTTTATATCAGATATACTATATGTATTTGTTTACTATCAAGGGTTCCAATTTAGTCAATATTATGTGTTCTATATTTGAATTGGCTTTAAGCAAAAGTATCTTTTGTCTCTGTTGCTCATTGAAAATATATTCAGAGCTCGTTTTTTAAGGGTTTGTAACAATGACGTCGGCTGGAGTGGGTTAAATAGGATACGGCTGGACTACCTACTTGCAGGCATTTTATAATTAAATAACAAAATTCGCGTGCTATTAAGATGTCAAGTTCGATTGCAATAACAAAATTTAGGGTTTAGGAAAATCGACAGGGTTAAAGAAATAGTACTAGATTGATCTTGCCCAGACAATTGGTCGGTGATCCCTAAAACAACATAAACTAAATTATCCTAATATTCCGACGACGCATGGCTCCAACACAAACAAGGCAAATTGAAACATAACTTTAATGGGAAATTGAGGACTTAAATAGAAATTTTGTTTAGGCATTATAGATTCTTAATACTAGGAAAAAGAAATAATAATAAACGAGAAAGAAGTGCTATCTTCGGCACACCGACGATTTAATACCCTTGCAGACCCAACCTTTTCAAAATGCTTATAGTGCTTTTCCCGTATCTAAGAAGCACAGTACCATGAAAAACAAAACAGGTTTCCGTACAACAACTTAATTTTCGACCGATCGTTCCTATGGCAGCTATATGATATAGTAGCCCGATGTGAATAAGATTTTGCATAAGTGGAGGGAGCATAGTAAAACTAATAAATGCCGAGTTTGGTCAAGATATCTTGAAAAACAAAAAAAAATTCCATACAACAGCATAATTTTCGACCGATCGTTCCTATGGCAGCTATATGATATAGTTGTCCGATCTTAATAGGATTTTGCATATATATGGGGAGCGTAGTAAAACTAATAAATACCGAGTTTGGTCAAGATATCTTGAAAAACATAACAATTTTCCATACAAAAACTTAATTTTCGACCGATCTTTCCTATGGCAGCTATATGATATAGTTGTCCGATCTTAATAGGATTTTGCATATATATGGGGAGCGTAGTAAAACTAATAAGTACCGAGTTTGATTAAGGTATCTTGAAAAACATAAAAATTTTCCATACAAAAACTTAATTTTCGACCGATTGTTCCTATGGCAGCTATATGATATAGTTGCCCGATCTGAATAGAATTTTGCATATATATGGGGAGCTTAGTAAAACTAATAAGTACCTAGTTTGGTCAAGATATCTTGAAAAACATAAAAATTTTCCATACAAAATCTTAATTTTCGACCGATTGTTCCTATGGCATCTATATGATATAGTTGTCCGATCTTAATAGGATTTTGCATATATATGGGGAACGTAGTAAAACTAATAAATACCAAGTTTAGTAAAGATAACTTTATAAACAAAAATGTTTTTCATACAAGAACCTACTTTTCGACCGATCGTTCCTATGGCAGCTATATGATATAGTGGTCCGATCCAGCTGGTTTTGACATATGAGCTGCGTGCAACAGAAAGAGGGACTTCTGCAAAGTTTCATAAAGATAGCTTTAAAACTGAGAGACTAGTTCGCATAGAAACAGACAGACGGACAGACGGACAGACGGACAGACGGACATGGCTATATCAACTCGGCTGTTGATACTGATCAAGAATATATATACTTTATGGGGTCGGAGATGTCTCCTTCTATGCGTTACACATTTCACGACAAAATTATAATACCCTCTGCAAGGGTATAAAAATTTATAATATACATAGACAACGAATTTTTTAATAATTGAGGTTCTGATTTGATCTATGACAAAATTGATAAGGGTAAAAAAAAAATTTCCGATATTCTCTTTATCTCATAAAATGTAAGTGCAATAAATAAAAATTTAAAAGTTTTACTTCACTTACGTGCATACACTCCATCTCCGAAAACGCTTTCATCGATGTAAAGTGCGATGATCTGCTGTTAAAAAAAAATTCACTTCGAATTTCACAGAAAAAAAATGTAGAAAAAAAAAACACTGTATAAAAACTATTTTTTTCGAACTTCATGCAACTTGCATTCTCTCTCTTTATCTTCATAGGTTGCTTTTCGAATAACTTTAAAGTTTGGCTCTCACCAGCAATATGGCGATCCGAATTTCGGAGCATTGAAGGAGAAAAGGAGAGTAAAGAACATAGGCCAACGTAAAGCATATGTAGGGCAAGGCAAAATAACGGAGTTAAAGAAAAAAAAATGAGGAATTAATATTTGATTGCATTCTTTTGCCGCAAAAACTCACACATAACTATCGCGATATTTAAATGGGCGTTCAGAGTATGAAATAAAACGAACACTACACTTAATAATAAGAAAAAGAAGAAAAAAAATGCCGGTACGCTTATAATGAAATGTGGCGAAAATGAGTGCGCGATCAAGACAAATGCAGCTGTTTTTGACGACGTCAGCCACCAAGGAACGATTTCCAACTGATTTTTCGAGTTTCGGCGACAGCGAGCATCGCTTCCTTATTCCTCTTTCGAACTCCCATTTTCGAGCAGGAAAGAGGGAACGAACGAGGTTCGACGAAACGTTTTAAAGCTGGGCTAATCTGATTTAGCTATTTGCACGCACTTAGATCTTTTTTAATCATTTTTATTAGAAATACGCTTCAAAAAAATAAAAATACTTTTCCTCAGACGTAAATAGGCGCACTTCTCGACCTTTTTCCACGTTGGACAGAATGTAAAAGAAAGATCTGAGCTCTGGTCGCCTTATGGAAAGATATTTACAGCGACAACAGATCAGACGCCAGTTCTAATTATCAGATTAACATTTATCGATTACTTTGTCTCTTTCACTCGTTACAAACGATAAAACGCCGAGATCTACTTTACGATATTAAAAAAAAAACTTGCTCTTCCAAAAATCTCCCGGTTTATAGGGGAACAAAATATATATGACATATAAATATAAAAATTGATATTGTTTAAATTATAACGATACATTTTCTAATCAGAGTAAAAGACCTTAGCTGGATTTACATTGCCTACTTTTGTGCTGTTTATTTAAATTCAAACAAATTCAAACAGGGTATCAATTAGTCAAACAAACTAAAATTCCATTATTTTCTCATGCTTATCTCAACCACCATTTGCTTAAATGATATAGCCATATAATAGATTTTCTTTAATTACGCCCAATATATTTGATTGCCCATTTGATTATACTAAAAGCGCCCATAATTAGTTAAAAATATACATTTAATTTGATTATATAACTAACACCAATTTTGCAGTTATTATTAACAATATTTGAACACATTGAAAAGCAACAAAAGCTCTGTGTCAAATTGTCAGAGTGAAATTGTTTATACTACTTTTTGAATTGATTTCGTTCGGGGGAGTTTTTTTTCTTCTTTTTTTTTATATGTATATAAAGCGGCAAATATCTATATAAAATGCTCATGAATAATGCTAAAAGGCAAAAGCGGCAGCTAAATTTGGTCGCTATAGAAAACTAATAACAATAATATTGCTGATTAAGCATTAATCAAAGCAGCGCTGGGAAAAGAAACAATAGGCTCGCGCCAAAAAAGAAACAAAAAAAAGAAAAAAGGGAAAGCTACGCTTGGCTTTTCAGCGGCAACAACAACAAAAGCAGCCGCAAAACTTCTATCAATAGCTGGTCGAAAAGGTTACTTGGCTGGTGCCTTAATTATATAGAAAGGTTTTTTTTTTCATCTCTAATATGGATTTTTAATTTAGCGCTTGTAAAATACAAAATAAATAAAACACGTCGAGTTTTCCATACGATAAGCGGCTGCTGATAAGAGCCGTTCCTGCTTAACATTTCTGGTGTTGGGTCTGCAACAACAATAGCAGCAGCAGCAGCGACGGCAACTGCGACGCCGGCAGTGACAACAGCCTAAAACCGAAAGCACATGTCAAGCATTTGACATGACAGACAGAAAGAGACAGAGAGAGAGAGAGAGAGAGAGAGCGAGAGCTTTTTGAAAGCTCGCTCATTTGACGCGCGCGGCCTTGGCATTGCGCTGCCGCGCTCGCTCTGCCGCTGCTGCTGCTGCTGCTGCTCGCAACAGCTGTTGCGACCGCGCTTTGTTCAAAGTTCGACTGCAGCTGAGTTGTGAGTCAGTTGTGTGACGCCAATGAAGGCGTGCGGTTCTCGCTGTTAACGTAGCGCTTGTTTGCAGTTGCCGTTATTTTTGAAAACCAAACAAAACGTGACAGACTGTTATTATTAATATTAAATTAAATGTTTTATGTTGTGAACTTTGTGTGATAATTTTTGTTTGGCCTTGCAAGCCATTATAACTAGTGACTGCGCCTAATAAAACTTAACAATATTCTCAGAATACTACGAGTAGTAATAATAATAATAATAATAGTAATAAAAGGTGCAATTTGTGCCGCCCAATTGACACACTTTGGAT
Organism: Drosophila lacicola; assembly: GCA_035045355.1. Taxonomy (NCBI): domain Eukaryota; kingdom Metazoa; phylum Arthropoda; class Insecta; order Diptera; family Drosophilidae; genus Drosophila; species Drosophila lacicola. Next base: position 101,939 of record JAWNPB010000131.1, on the reverse strand, counting down.
GCAACAAACATAAATTTCATAAAATAAATCAAGCGAAAATAATGTCAAACAAATCAATGGCAGGCAGCAGCTGCTGCATGTTGCTGCTGCCGTTGATGCTGCTGTTGCCGCTGCTTTTGCTGCCGGCAATGTCAAATGCTGCGGCAACACGACGCGCCCGAATATCAGACAACAGCAGCAGCAGCAGAAGCAGCAGCAACAATAGCCACAATGAGCCGCTGACAGAGTCCCAACTGGCCGCAGCCACGTCAAAGGCAACAACTGCAGCAGCAGCAGCCGCAGGAAAATTGAAAACATCTACAGGCAGCGACGACAGCAGCAGCAGCAGCAGCAGCAGCAGCAGCAGCAGCAGCAGCAGCTACAACAATGCAGACAGCAAATATGGTAAGTCCTATAAAAAAAAAAAGGCTGCCCCCCCAACACGCCCGCTCGCTGGGCTCAAAGTCTTGTCTCTGGCATTCTGTTCTGCAGCCGAGCTGCTGCCTAATTGCATTTGGTCACGATTTGTGATCTTGCAACGTGTGCATTGCCGCAGCAGCAGCAGCTTGTTTGCAACATAACAACAACAATAGGGCAAGGGCTGCCCTTGGCAGCGAAATTGTTTCACGCTTTAGCTGGAGAGAAAAAAAACAAAAGACTTAGGCAACGAACTTGCGGCTAGCGCTAATTTTAGCCATTTTATGCCAATCAAATGGAAATGTGCTAACGTTTCCTGTCCAAGCGGGCAAAGCGGAGCCAGAACCGCAACACGGCGGAAATTGCGGCAACATTTTCTAATGATAAGCCGGCCACCCCGAGAGCAAAAGTGTCATTACAGTGTTTCGACTGCGGGGCCACAAAACTAAGCTGCCTTCACGCTTAGTGTGACTGGCCAAAAAGACTGACTGTTGCATAACATGTCACACGATGCACGCCAAGTGCAACGTCATGTGGCAGCCACAAGAAGAAATATTTTGAAATCAAGCGATTTATGGCCAGTTTCTAATCAAGCAGCCAGGCCAGGCCAGGCTGATGATGGAGCTATTGCCTGGTTCTACTATTTGACAGTTCGCTCAGAATGGTGCCAACTCTGTTTCGCCTAAATTTTCACTTTTCCATGGCGCTGCACATTTTTTTCTTCTATTTTTCTTTTTATTTGGTTTTTTTTCTCTTTGTGTGAAATTCGCCTAAATGGCGAATGCAGCAGCACGGAGGCGGCCTGGCGAATTCAAAATTGGTGTCAATGATTTCAACATGGGAAAATGTACAAGCAACCGCACACACACACACACACACACACAGAGAGAGACACAGAGACAAACACACGCAAACAAACAACATGCAACGGCAAACGGGCAAACAACATTTCAGCTGCTTAGCCTGGAAAATTGCATTTCTAATTGCGCATTATGCAAGGTTCTGCCAAATTGGAAATCGGGGGAAAACGCACTTTAGATTTTAGATATGCCACAAATGTGTCATCGCAATTGACGGGGGGGATAGAAATTTCCAAGGGGGGGTATTTTAATTAATAGCGCTTTGCGATGAGCTGCTCAGTTTGCCTAGTTGGCTGTGAGGGCATACTTTCGTTAATCATTATTTAATCTAAGTAACTAAGTGGACACAAATTTTTCAAATTTACTCAAAGTTGGCAACAACAACACAAAATGAAAGCAGCTTGTGTCTGATTTAATCTCTATAAATAAAACCTTTATTTATGACTAACTTAAATAAAGCTCAAGCTCATCTTTAAATTTTAATGTAAATTATTTCACAAATATTTCATATTTGGTAGAAAAGTAAAAACAAAGTTGAAGAAATAACCAGGCCTGGTCTTAGATGGGTAACACACTCTAGTTAAAGACTTACAAAAGTTATTTGAACAAATATTTATTTTTTTGTAGATTTATTATTTTATCTTAAAATTTTCAATTGCATATTTGAGATCTATTCCTTTACTTTGTGTGGTTTACGTATTTTACGTATGTTTAATTTTTATTAACCATAATTTAATGGGATTAATAAAATATGTTTGATTTCTCAATAAAGGTTAACAAATATGGAATATATATAATATATATAAAAGATTATATATATGTATATATTTGTGAGCATTTTTGCTTAAGAAAATCCAAGTTATTTCAGTTAGTTTCCAGTTTTAGTTCTAATTTTCTTTTCTATTCGTGGTTTAGTTTTTAATTAAAAAGAAAACGTGTTTGTTTTTTTTTTCATTAAAAAAGTAAATAGGGGAAATAAATTATATTTTTAGACCAATTTCCTTAAAGTCAGCAAATTGTAGTCAATTCAATTAGATCCCAATTTGAGTTCTAAATAAATATTTATTCATATTGTAAATTTGTTCATTTCTTTTTGATTTAAAATAGTGAGCCCCTATATATATATAAAGTAGGGCTCTTTAGCCGATTAAGTTTCGCGCTGGGATAAGTGCGAAATTTGGAGTTTTATTTACCCTTCAATACGGAAGAGTAAATAAAATAAGATACTTTACTTATTTCTTGCCCCAAAAGGCTCATTAAATGTTGTTATAACCTGAACCCATATAAAATGTAAAAAAAAAGGGTAAATCGATTTTGTTTTAATGTGTGTAACATGCAAAAGAAAGTATCTCCCACTCCATAAAGTATATATATATTCTTGATCAACATCAACAGCCGACTCGATCTAGCCATATCCGTCTGTCCTTATGCATAAAAACGTCGATCCCAGATCCAACGACAGCTAGAGACTTGTTTCTTATCAAGTTCTATATTTTAATGCCCAAAATTAAACACTTCTAATTGATATTGCCAACAATGTACATAATCTTTCGACTATGTAGATAACATTTCCGCTGCTTTTTTTATCGCACTCTATTTGTCTTTAAATTAGTTATACTCAAGCAATTTGTTGTGCTTCATTTGCTGCAGTTGCTTCTGCTTCTACTGCTGCTTCTTCTTCTACTTGTTGGAGCATCGTTTAAGCCACTGAATGTGATTTGGTGGAGCTCAACAGTTGGTCGCAATTGCAATCAGTTAGCTGGACATGCTAATTCCCGGCACACTTGCTGGCAAATCCTCCATCACCTGCGGTGCCACAAAACACGCTCGGCCAAGATCTCATGGCCCAGGTACAGCACTTAGGTGGGGGAAATAAAAGCAAAACCAAAAGCTAGTCGCAGTTGTAGACGACTTTTTGTTAGTGAAACAAGTTCTTAGGCAGCTGAAAGCCTTTTGCTCTTAACTGATTTGCATGCAAGAAGCGACTCTGAGCTGGGCCTACAATGAACTGCAGCAAATGCAGTTGCAGTTGCAGTCGGCAGTTGACTAACCCCATTTTTATATAAGTACCATGTTTGAATGTTTGTATGTATGTAAACCCCATACTGAAACCTATTTGGGCCTGCAGAGATACGCGGCGTTGCTGGTGAACCAAATTACAAATCGGTGAATCTGACCTGGGAAGTTGAGTTCGTGACGTCGGCCCATGACACAGATACGAATGCCAATACGAATACCAATACGGATACGAATACGAATACGAATGCGAATACAATTACCGATTCGAATGCCATTGTGAATGGGAATGGGCATGGCGTGACAAATATGAGCATTGCCAGCACCGTGGAGCCACCCAAAGCCTTTCAGATCTTCTACTGTGAAATGCAGAACTATGGACCGCAGCGCTGCCGCGTCAAACTGGTGAATGCCACCGCCGCCGCCGCCGAGCTGCCCACACCTGGCCAGGAGTATGTCGAGTAAGTGCACACTCATAGAAACTTATTCACTTTTGTTTGCCTTACAAATACACTGTTCACAGAGTGCAAAAGAGTATATGGGTTTTCTGTAAGCGATACTTGAAACTTCTTCTATAAATTCCTGTCTATTTAAAGACTTAAATAAAGTCTTATATAGCAAATATTCATATCAGCCACAGTTTGAGAGTCATTTTAAAGCTAGAATCGAAATATTTGAAAAAAAGGATTCCTAAAACTTTCAAAAATTGTCTTAAAATTTAAGGTAATATCAACTTAAATAAATTTATTTGCTTATTCAAGAAAGTTTGAGCTTGGTTTTAGGAGCTGCATAGAATTCTGTTCTTAGGCAAGGTTTGATTTTATTAGAATTGATTTTAATTAGAGTTAATAGAAATCCATTGCTTGCAGGCCTGCAGGCTTAAAGTTCTTTACCAGCTCGAGATATAGAAAAATATGGCACAACACTTGGTTCGCTTTATTTTATACTTCAGGCATTAAAGTCTATTTTACTCCTTTAAATTATTATAAGACCTACGAATACTTAAGAATCTTACGTTAAGAATATAGACATGCCCAAACCACAGTCAGTTTATGGACAGAAATGTAGTTACATTTTTCTAGAAATTTTAAAAATATACCATATAAATAAAATTGTAGGCGAAGTTTAGCCTTAAATAAATCTAAAAATCCCAAATATTGCAGCCAAGCACACGAAGTACACACAAATCAGAATGTGTATATGTATTCCCTAGGCACAGTTTGAAAGTCTCTGCTTGTGGCAAAGTTTTTGAGTCAGCAAGCCAAATGCAAGCTTAGTATTTTCTCTAACAAATCTATAGATTATTTTCCTTAAAGATCGGGCAAAATAAATTGCAGCCATGCCCAAGAGCACAAATATCTACTCATAACATTAGTCACATTAGGCTACATTAGTTTATTTACAGTTTGAAATCCACTGCAACAGTCTAAGAGTCAACGCGATAAATGCTGGTTAAATACTTCACTAAAGAAGTCTATATAGACTATTTTCTCTTAAGATCCAGCCAAAAATATTGCAGGCAAGCCTAGGAACACAAAAGTCTACTAATTACATTAGTCACATTAGTCTAGATTAGTTTTTTTTACAGTTTGAAAGTCACTGCAATACTTCCCTAATGAAGTCTATATAGACTATTTTCTCTTAAGATCCATCCAAAAATATTGCAACCATCGACCATTTATATTTTCTAGCCACAGTTTGAAACTCATTGCAACAGTTTTAGATTCAATAGCCCAACAACCACGCTCTTTGCTTTGTTTTCATCTCTTGTCACGCCGTGAACAGAGTATTGCGCAGTCGGCTTAAGCCGACTTGTACTCACTTGGCCAACTCTCTCTCTCTCTCTCTCTCTCTCTCGGGCAGCACTCAAGTGCAGCACTTTGCCGCCGCCGTGGACAACCTGAGAATGGCCACCCGGTACAGCTTCCACATACGTCCCGTGCAGCCGCGTCGCCTACGCAGCAGCAGCGCACGCTCCGAGTTTCATGCCGAGAATGAGATCGATGGAGCGTCCGCTCATCTGCCCGGCCAGAGCATCATTGTACCCACCAAGGGCTGTAAGTTGTTTGATGAGCTCTAGCGAAAAAGTACTCGACTTTGATCGCATTGTCTGCGCATTTCAGTCTCCGCCCATGCGACGCAGTGTCTGGCGCATGCCTCCGAGATCGAGGTGGAGACGGGTCCCTATTTTGGCGGTCGCATTGTTGTCGACGGCGGCAATTGTGGCATCAAGGGCAATGCCAATGATCCGGCTGATAAATATACCATGCGCATCGATCACAAGCAATGCGGCAGCATGGTCAAGCCCGAGACGAACACCGTGGAGACCTTCATCACAGTCCAGGAGAATTTGGGCATCTTTACGCACAGCACCAGGCGGTAAGCACAAAGCTATTAAATCTAATAAATCAAGTAGTAGGTTCCTATTTTTCAATTTCACTTTCACTTTTTTCACTCAATTTCCACTTGTGGCAAAATTTAAAATCTACTTGTATGCGGTGGATTTTCCGAAACGCGTAAAATCCGTCTCCAATCAATTTTCACAAATATCTTGTAAAAAAACCCAATCTCGATCGGACAAAAGAAAGGGAAATAATTTAATTCAAAAATTTTTCACACGTTTTTCACTTTCATGCGTGAAATTTTTTAACCGTCATTTCTTCATTTCCATTTTGATTTATAGTAAAAAATATGGTTTCCTTTAACATCAATCAGTCAGTCAAGCAGTCAGCCCTTAAAAACTAAATTGCAAACCGATCAAAATAAATTTTCACCCTTATAAGTGGAATTGTTAAAAACCTCGTCTAGGCATACGCTTCCATCTCAAACTACTGTAAAAAATTATTTTATCTCTTCATGTGGACTGTGCTTGGATCATCAATCAGATAGTCTGTCAGTCAGTCAAGCAGTCAGGCTTTAAAAAATAAATTGAAAATCGATCAAAGGAAATTTTCACCCGTATGAGTGGAATTTTAAAAAACCTCGTGAATACACTTTCATCTCAAACTACTGTAAAAAACTCCTTATATATATCTCCGTTTAGACATTGCGTAGATTATCAATCAGTCAGTCCGTCAATCAGTCAGCTTTAAATTCACATTTTTAATATACATTTTCCCTCTTTTTCCGCGCAGCTTTGTTGTCGTCTGCAGCTATCAGTCGGGCATGCAAACCGTGCGCGCCAGCTTTACGGTGCCCGGCAAGAATTCAGGCGTGGCAGCTGCCATCGAGCCCAACGATCCCTTCCAGCCGGACGAGGAGCGCTTGGGTCGCGAGCTGCGTCACATGCGCTTTGTGAACAAAAGCGAACTGGTGCTCAAGGAAACGGAAGAGGAGTCCATGGAGCAGCCGGCCTTGGTAATGGAAACCCAGCCGCCCGAGCCCGAGCGCCAGCAGCAGCAACGGCAGCAGGGACGCGCTCTCAGTCTGGCCAGTCTGAACGAGCTGAACGGCCTGGCGCAGTCGACGTTGGCAGCGCCAGCGCCAGCGCAGGCGCAGCTGAGCAGCAAGTATGCCAAGCTGGTGGTGGAGCAGGAGCAGGGGCAGGGCGCCTGGATGTCCGCTCGGGCCGAGGCGGATGCAAATGATGATGATGAGTGTAAGTAGATGCATAAATGGCCAATCTCTTGAATGCAACTCTTCTCCTCCCCCCTCTTTCTCTCCACCTCGCCTCTGCAGTCTATGCCGCCTCGCTGCGTTATATAAGCGCCAATCTGGGCAGCGTGCTGGTAACTGTTTCCATATCTGTGATAATCATCAGCATTTGCCTCGTTCTGCTGCGACAGCGACAGCGATTGCCCAGGTCGCAATCGCGTTTGGCCTCCCTCGGCTGCCCCGCCGCCCATCTGCCGCACAAGACGCTGCCGCGCGCTCTGCAGCAGCAGCAGTATCAGTGCACCTTGTAGAAGCCACCTTAACCCTGCTCCAACTAGCTGCCCCGCCTTCGCCGCTCCGCCTCTCCGCCTCTTAGCTATGCCCACTTGTCTTGCTGAAGCAGCACCAGGTTGCCGCCGGCAACTGTCTAACCCATTTAGCTGAAGACGACTGCGCATAGCCTGGGCCAGTGCCTCCTCCCGCTCCTCCTGCCTCCTTCTTCTTCTCAGCAAGCTCTTCGACTTGGCAAGCTGAACAAACGGTACTTACGGGATCAGCAGTGGAACATGGTGGATGCTGCATCCCACACGAAGCAGCAGCTCCTCTTGTACTGCGTTTTTGGTGAACCGTAATTTATGGAAATTAACTAAAACGTAATCTTAGCTCTACTCTAGACTATTCCTAAGCTGTGCAAATCTATATGATTACTAGATATACTTACTTTGATATATACAGCGGATTAGTGCTTAGTATTTTAGACTTAAACTAAGCTAAGTTTTTGTATAAACTAATTATTTATGATGTCAAATATACGTACATATATATATATATTTTTATAACTACACATAACTACATGCTTAATTTTTTATTGATGGAAATACGAATTCAGAATGGTATTTTTTATAGAATTTGGTTCAGCTTCGACAAAGTTTTAAGTCTAGGTAGGATATTTTTTAAGGGACTTGGGAAGAAGTATTCAAAATTAGTGAGGCGCAAATCTAAAAAAGTTTAATACAAAAAATTCTTAAAATTTCAAGGCAGTTTAAATCTAGAGGTCAAACTATGACCAACATGTTGTCAATCATTAAAATCGATTCAGTTTTGACATGTTATGGAAGTTTAAAATCAAGGTTGGGTATTACCTGAACAGTTTTGAATTGAAGTGAACTTTTTTGTCATTCATCGAATAATTTTCGACAAAAACAAAAAAAAGCACCTCCTTATCAAGATACTAACTATGTTTCTATAGCTCCAATAAAAATACGAGCTACCAATTTTAAATTGTAAGGCAAATTTTCAGAAAATTTTTCAAAAAATCAAAACCATTAATCAAACAATTTTTTTTCTAAAACGAAGTTAATCAAATTAAATTTGCAATGAAATTTTAATTTATAGTAAAATTGAATAAAATAAAGTCCAAGCCAAATCCATAATGATAATCCCTTAAAAAATCGTTTAAGTTTTATCAAAGTTATAAAAGTTGAAAGTTTGACCAGATATTTTTTAGCCAAACACTTTTTGCATATATCTGTGTAAATTTCCAGGGGTGATCATACATCATATAACATATATCATCATCATTAACATTCTCATAATAACCGCAGAGTTAAGTTTAAATATAAAAACAAAAGGTGGCTTTTTTTAATGATTCCATCAAGAACATAAATGTCGTTGTTGTTGCGTTTAACGACAACTGCGGCGACACCAACAACACGTTACGAAATTATGTTAAGAGTAAGAACAACAACAACAACAACAAACAACAACAAACGCAACGGACAACGGACAACGGGCAGAGGTAACAGTCAGCGGACAATTTGCATGAAAGTGGCACAAAATGTTGTCAACAAAAGTTTTCAGTTTTGTTTTCTGGGTTCTTGAACGGAAGCCGAAAGATAAAACAACAACAACAACAACCGCAAAAGCTACAACAAAATAACAAAAATAATAAACATAAACTTCAACTTCAATAACGTCGTTTCTTGATTGCCCAATATGGAGAAATGTTCAGGCAACATCGGCTTAAGATCTCCATCTGAAGTTGGGGGGGCAACAAAAATTAAATGGAAAAAAGAACAGGCGACGACCAACGTTCAGTCACAACGACAATCGAATACCCTTACAGACATATAGCAGTTGTGTTTTTTATTTCATTTCATTTTCAATCACACTTTTCGAAAAATGCATTCCTCCACGGTGGAAATGGGGGTCAAAGATTTGCTGGGTGACGCTTTACACTTAAATTCAATTCTAAGGATCTATATGAAAAATTATTTGAGACGTGTTTCACACATTTCGCAGAATCCAAGCTTCGTCGGTGGCAAATGCCTGTTTGTACGTACATGTATGCATGTTTGTTTTGCATATATGCAAACATGCATGCATGCACACATGTAAGGATACATGTCCGCATACCTACGTATGTATGTATATGCTCACGTATACATATGTAAATTTATACATATGTACATTTATACAAATGCACATGCATACATATGTAAATGCATACATATGTACGTATATAAATATGTATATATATATACAAATATAAAAAAAAAAAAAAACAATAGCATCAAAATATACAAAAAAAAACACTTGCCTACTAGCTAAGCATGAAAAACTGCATAGCCTACTTGAATTCTTGAGAATCGAGGAGTAGAGCACTTGGTAGAAATTCGATTTATTTAAATTTGCAGCACAGCGACAAAGAAGTTTGGTCTGCGATTGATATTAGAAAACAAACATGCATGCATACATATATACATACATGCATGCATACATGCAACCATACAAGAACACACATACATACACGCACACACAAGCACTCACACACACACATATATAATACTTATATGCTTTCGTACAAAATACTTGTATAAATATATATATAAATATCTGATGTTTATGTGACTTTAAAAATAACTTGACAAAACTTACCTTGTTTTTGTACATCTAATTAAATTTTGACCGATTGTTCCCAAAGAAGCTCTATGATATAGTTCTCTGATTTTGATAATATTTAGATGAGAGATAAGTGAAGCTTGTGTTTTCCCAGTGTGGTAAAGGTAGCTAAAAAAAAAACAAATAAATTTTCCATTGAAAAACTCATTATTCAACTAAACGTTCCAATGGCAGCTATATGTAATATTAGTATATTAAATTATTGTTGATATTATTCATACAATAAAGCTAAGATTTTACTTATATATTAGAAAATAAATAAGATATCTTGGGGAAGCAAAAAGTTTTCGAAAATTCGTGCCTTTGGACAATATAATGTGCTATAGAGATCCAATACGGCCGATATCGGCATATGTACTGCCAGTAAGAAATAGACCTATACAGAGTTTCACCTTCCTATATTTAAAACTGAAAGACAAGCTGGCAGAAGATCAAGAATATATCAAGGGTATATATACAAGAGTATATATATGCGTCACATGTTTCATCAGAAATCAATAAAACTCTGCGCTAGGGTATACAAACTTTCTGATTGAAGTGTTGTGAAGGAAGGGGAAGTGCTCAAATGGATTTTGCATAGAAAAGCCATTAGGCATTTTTAATCATCATCAGATACTATGCATATATATATTTGTATATAGTATATGCATGTGTGTGTATGAAAGGTTTTGTTTAGTCCATTGTTGTTGGCCTGTTATTATTAGAACACAAAACCCAGGTGAGCGTTAAGATCGCCACACAGTTGGAAAAACTTTCTCATCTGCAAAAGCTACTAGAGTCGGCTACAGTGGACGTCCGTCACCTTCACCCATTTCAATGCATTGCGCTCAAATTTCACCCACTGTGCGTTTGACGTTGATTAGCATGTGGCATACATAAATCTTGGTGTCTTGGGGCTTCCGTTTCCCTTTTTGTGGAGCACTTCACTGTAGATCTATGGCGATTGCTTTCAATGTTTAGGCGAGCATAACTGTTGCACTTATTAAATAGATGACTTCGGGCTGATCTTGGTCGTTTCGTTGGCAAAGACTAGGCATAATGAGGCCAACGATCTTGGCCAGAAGCAGCCAAACAACTTAATGAGACGCCAAACTACGACCGCAGCCCCACAGCAGCCGCTTCACTCTTTTGTTGCTGTTAGAATGCGAGCGTGTCTCTCGATGAAAGTAAAAATTTTTGTGAAAGTTTTTCATTTGTGAGCGCTGCTTAGCTTTAAATTACTTTGCCAAAAATAATATACGCATCTAAGATCTGCCAGTTCATGGGATCATTATTCTTGCTTGCTTGGATAATTAACGTTCATCAGTTCAACAATTGAAAGCGGGCAAGAAAGTAGACAGTGATTGAACATTTGGGCACCCTTTTATCATGGTACTCATCAATCTTACAGACAAGTACTTAAAGTACTCATCAACGTCGAAAGCAAGTACTCATTGCAGTCATCAACGTTGCAACCAACTACTCAGACTACGCAGCAAACTAGTCAGCAAGTATTTATTGTACTTAATCTGCCTAACACGTAAGTACTCTTAAAAGTTGTCAATCTTCGTAGATTGAGTCGAAGGTGCTTAGCTGAAATATAGCTTGCAGTCATGGTAGTGATCAGCTTTGCAAGCCAGAAATATGTCATCATCTGATCCAAGCAATCTAAGCTAACAGGGTGCTCACATCAAATATACGTAAATATTAAAGCAAGCCAGAATTCTCTGATCGCAATGCTTTCCAATGAATACTCATAGTACGCATACCTATTCTTGAAGTACTCACTAAACTTACAAAAACATGTGAATCTCACAACCAAGGTGGACTACTCACCCAAAATACACCCAATATTCATAGTACTCATCAGCCTTTCATGTCAGTACTCATAGTACTCATTAACATTAGTAAGTACTCATAGTACTAATCAAGTACGCAAAGAAGCCAAGAGTGCTCATTTTCCATATAAGACTTGCCCAAATTCAATATACCCTTTGTTAGACTTGAGTACAGGGTATAATTATAAGGGAAAATATAGCAAACGCAGCGTGAACAATTCTCGGTGTGCAATTAGTTAAAAATTGCTGCAACGCCCATTCCCCTGGGCCCTGGGCTTGGATTAAGCTACCCAGTGTTTTGGGGTCTAATTATTGCGATTTGTGTCGGAGATTTGAATTTGTGTCAGTTGCCAGAACTGGGTTATCTGCGGCTAAACACGATCTAACTACCTGATAAGCACTGTTATTACAAAAGAACCACAAGAACAGAATACCAAAAATAAACCCATGAGTCGGGCGGCAGGTGAAGAGCACGGACCGATTCTGGGCTAATGGCAGCGGCACTTTTAATGATTATGATTATGAATTTCATGTGGTTTCCCCTAATGGACAGCGATCGGTGTCAACTTTGGGAAATGCGATTGTGAAATAGAGCCCGCAACTGTATATGTGACATGGTAAATGTGTCAGAGAACTGAAAGTAAACAGCGCAATAAAAGACAGCAGTAAAAAATTGCTTAGGAAAGTAATAAAAAATTGGAACGGGTGAAGGGGCGGAAAGTATCATCCTAAATGAGCAGACTATACAAGGGAAGAACTGAAGATTTTTTGTGGAATATATAAATTAATAAAATAAAGAAAATATAATATCTTGAAATGTGGAAGAATAATAAAATAATCGAAACAAATAGAAAATAAATAAAAGATATATACAAATTAGAAGTAAGTCCACAATAAATAAATATAATAAAATAAATAAAAATATATATAATATAAAAATAAATATATAATAGTTGAGAGTAAAATAGAATAAAGGAGAGCAAAATTATAAAATCAGAATAAAATGTGAATAAAACAAATTTAATTAAATAGTATATAATGTTAAGGATTATAACAGGAATTATAATGATAAAAAATATATAAAAATAAAATAAAATATAAAATTAACTTTCGTTAATTTTGGCTGCAAACAGCAAGAATAAATAACTTTCCACACAATAAAGATTTTTCTTTTCCTTTTTCAAAAACGAAATAGTAAATTATCAAAAGAAAATAAATGTTTTTCTCTTTAAATTACTACAAAATATATATACAAAAAATTAATTACCAATAGAAAATAAATGTTTTTCCTTTCAAATTACAAAAATATAAAAAAATACAATACAAAAATTAATGGCAATTTCGTGATTAGCCAAAATGCCAATGACTATTATATTTAATAATAATTGTCATTGGCTTTCCCAACATTTTTGAAAAAATAACACAAAATGTTTGTGATTTTAAAGTCTCTTGGTATTGCATTTAGCAACTTGTATATGTATATATTATATAAATTATTTATTTTGGTATTTCTCTTCAAATCAGATCTGTTACAGCTGCCAAGCCCTTTACTAATTTCGTTTTTTTAAGCTCTGTGCAAGATTTGAACATTTATCTCAATGGCTGCTCACGAATCAGCTATTAAGCTACATATCGAATGCATTGAAGCCATGACTGATTTTCTATGGCAAATGGGCATGGAGCAGGCAAAAAATTAATAGCCCAAGCCCGAGATCACTTAAGGAGCCCCATAAAACATACACACTTTCGCCCCCAAATGCCAAAAAGAAAGAGCTGGAGCAAAAATCCAAACTAAAACCAATAAAAATTAGGAGAGAAATAAGCAGAAGAATAAGCAGCGCAATTGTGTGGGAATTTGGAGCAGATTCAATGAGAAAATTACTTAATGTCGCTTGGAGTTGGAGTTCTTAGTTGGACTTGGCGTTGGAGTTGGCGTTACGAAAATTGGCACACAATAGTTTGTGGTACGAAATGCTCCCACAATTAGCACAGCTCGTAACTGAAGGCCCCAGACCAAGACCAAGACCAAGACCGAAATGATAGCAATAATAAGCCAAAGCTAACGGCGTCGCATACAAAATTTGAATTCACTTAAAGTCCGAAAGAAACCCGAAGCTCAAGCTAGCTGGAGGCTGTGCTGGGCTGTTCCGGCTAAAAAGTTAGCTAGTTACTAGCCGAAAAAAAAAAGAAAAAAATTATTTTGCGCAACGGTAAATTGAAATACGCAGTTGATTAGCCTGTCGGAGGAGGGGAGGGCAGGTGTGCCGCAGAGGCAGGGAACGTCTCGTGTTGTTGTTGTTGCTGCTGTTGTTGTTGTCAGTCAACTGAGCGAGCGCCACCAAACATGGCCCAAAACGCACATGGCATACCCACTAATTTTAAAGGCAAGCGCGTCAAGAACAGTTATGAGAGCTGGAAGCGTCGCGGACTGGAATTGGGATGCGCCGCATGCCGCAAGAAACATACTTTAAAAATACACTTAAAAATGTGCGACGAAAACAAACTACAGCAACAGCAGCAACAACAACAACAATGTACAAAAAAGTACAAGAAAAAAGTACAGAAATAGGTAAAAAAAAAATTTAAGTTTAAAAGGCAAGCTTAAGAAAAGTGCGTGCTATGTACGTATTCGACTAAGGAATACCCTAGCTTTGTGCTTGCAACATAAGAAGATGTACAAAAAAGTTAAGGAAAAAAGTAAAGAAATAAGTTTAAAAGGCAAGCTTAAGAAAAGTGCATGCTATGTGCGTATTCGACTAAGAAATACCCTAGCTTTGAGCTTGATATATAAGAAAATTAAATATATATATGTCGGACTTACTATGAGAAATACCCTGGGTTCTAATTTTATATATAAGATACTCTATTAATTTAAATGTCGTTATTCGAATAAGAAATACTCTAGGCTTGTATTAAAATAAAAAAAAATTAATATTTAAGTTAAATATGTTTATGATGCGTGTGATTTAGGTGATCAAAAATAGTTTAAAGCGAATAAACAACTAGATTTTGGGTAAAGCTACAGTCTGGGTGCTAAATGTTAAAAACTTAAGGGCAATGCAAATTTTTAAAATTTTTCTGAAATATATATGAGTTTTTTTTTTTTAATATAAAATTTTAAATTAATTTATACTTTCTCTATATAGTTGAACATTTCCATAAAATCAAGCACAAATTCGACTTAGCTGACCTTTCTAGAGGTAGCCTGATATACCCTTTGGGCTGCGCTTCTGTACAGGGTATGCAGTAAGTACAAATCGAGGCGTTTGCTGGCTAAGTTACGCGGCGCATTGCGACACCGACACGCGCATTGGCCCAGCCACTGGCCACAGTTACTACTGTTGCATACTTGTTGTAATGGTTTTACTGTACTTGTTGTTGTTGCTGTTGTTGTTGCTGTTGTTGTTGCTATTGTATTCCAGCAGCCGTTGCGCTTCAACTGCCTCCCATTCCCCATTCCCAGCCGTAAGAGCGCGGCGTCAGATACAAATACAAAAGCCTGATAGAGACATAGCTCGCATGCACTGATGCAGGAAACCAACGAGCCACTCGGCTCAGCAGGTGCACACACATATCGGTATATACATACACACATATATACATACACACACATTTATTTATATACGAGCCACAAGAGTTTGTGGCAGCAGCAGGCACAGGCTTAGCTCCAAATGCAATGCGTGCAACAATAACAAGCTGGTTTTTATTTACGCTGCAAGTTCAGGCAGTTCTATATAGTTAGATTATATAGTCACATCATGCTACGCATTACAGTCGAGACAATTTCTAGTTATTAGCGATTTGCAAGGGCCTGCCATGTGCTGTCAGGCGAACCTCAGGCGATGTCAATGACACCAGAGTTCATTAATTTGCATAAGCAGAAAAGAAATAATAAATAAAAAATATCAAGAATGCATAAAAGAGAAAGAAGAGTTACCAAATCCCAACAACTTAATAAATAATATATGAAATGCAAATATTTATATAAAGACGAAATTTAGAGCGTGAAGTGGAGATTTAAGTTATATCCAAGCTTTGAATAAACAATTTAGGAATAAATTATGAGTATAGAAAAAAGAAAATACATCAAAAATATAAAAAAAAAATAATAAAAATGTTTCCAAAACTCAAGCAATAAGCAATATATAAAATGTTAATTTGTATATACGGTCGACAGAAAGAAAGTAAAGTTTAGATATAAGTACTATATAAATATTGGGAAAATTAGTGGGAATAATTCAATCTTAGACAATAATTTTAATTGGTGCAAAAGAAATTCAAACAAGTAAATAAATGCACTGCAAAAAATTATATACCTTTGCATAGCTTTAAATTTTTTGAATTTAAGCTTTTTTTCTTTAAAAGAATTTCTACATCATTTTCGGCGTACTTTTTCTACGGTGACCATATAATATAGTACGATTTAGAGCGTATTTTAATTTAAATTGTATTTATGGAAAATTGAGGTTTTGTATTAAAACCATTTTCTACTTAAAGATTGCTAATTAATATAGAAATCTTTTTGAAAATTATTTTAATACAAAACCTCAATTTTTCCTTTGCCTAAGACAATACAACATTCCAACACTAGCTTCGAACCAGCATCTTTTTTTCATGGATCAAATTATTGGATTTTTTCAACTTAATTCTAGCATAGCTAAATGGGTTTTAAGCGAATACATTTATCAATGAAAATAAGTATTTATTGAAACCAGCAACAAATATAAAGAAAAAATACTAAGTAGAAGGAAAAGCAGCTACAAACACGTCTCAGTTTCAGACTTAAGATCCATGCAGCCCTTAAAAGAACTTGGGTAATTGTTCGAAGCAGTCATTAGGCTGCCCACTAAACATTTCCTGCTAGACTAGCTAAGAAACCGCTAACTGGAATTCGAAACAAGCGCAACATTCCACAACTAACTAAGCAACACCATTAAAGCTTAATTCTAGCTAAAATATCTCAAAAATGTTGCCATTGATAGACATGCACTTAACAAAAATTCCCACCTCGGAATTTTTCCACAGCTCAACTAGCCGCCGAGCCCAAGCGCATTTCACTATCAAATTTTCCAAAGCGTAACGCAACAGAGCAACAGAGCTGTCCAGAAATGCCACAACAAATGCAGACCCTAAAAAAACCAAAAAGAAAAACTCAATTTCCCAGTCGTAAATATGAGAGTGGGCCAGCGGAAGGGGTAAAGGGGGGCAACAAAGACAACTGGCTGGGCAAACAATGCAAACGTTTTACTAACTTAATTCTATGTCTGGTCTAACACACACACACACACACTGGCACTCTCTTAATTACCAGATTAATAAGCTGCATTGTGAGTGAGCGTGAAAATGAAAGTGCTGCCAACTATGCAGGCAGCATCTCGAGTTCGATGCTCGGGCTCGAGCTTGAGCTTGGGCGCATGCGCATGCGCGTGGCAAGTTGCCGTTGTTGTTGCCACACAGCAAATTTGACTCGTATACCCCGTTACGGCAGCTCTATATAGAGAGGGTGGGGAGGGGGGGATAAACTTCAGATGTTGCCTGATTTTCCATTGTTTGCTTTTCATTTTTGACGTGCCCGCTGCTCGCTGTGCACTCGCTCAATTAGACCCAGGGGCAAAATTAGTCCGTGATCAGCTAGACTAGCGGTTCATGATCTAATTATGCAGATACGACCGTAAACCTCAGCTATATCAAATTTTTAATTAATGTGGCGGCGGGTTGCCAGCTGCGTAGATTCGAGAAAACGTATATACGCAACTTTAATTAATTTAGTTGCAAGCTGCGTAGCTTTGAAAAGACCAGAAGCCAATTTCTTCAATATTTTATTTCGCAACAAGATGGTATAACATCTATTGTATATAGCTTTGGAATATTTTTTGTAAATATAAACTATGGTATGAGGTTTTCATATACTTTTTGTAAGATCTGTATTATATAGTCTTCATACATTTTTTGTGTTTTTTGTTACTAATTTGTGGAAAAAAATGTGCATGGATTTCCTATTTCTAAAGCTTCTAAATCGTTTGACTTCTATTATTTTTTATTCCCATTCCCTTCCTTTTTAAATTTCGATCTGACTTGCAAAAGTTTTCATCACCTTTTAATTTTCTATATCTTTTATAAGGAGAATTGCTGAATACTTTTTTAAAATAATTTTGTTGTTAGTTTTAGAATCGATTATTTAATTTTTTGTGTTTGGGAACTATGGAAATTAGTTTGCAGAAGAAGATGTCAAGACTTCTTGTTTTGCGAATTATGGGAAAGATGGGAGATCAAGTTCTTCCATTTCCTCATAAACAATACCTATTATATTATAAAATATTCTTTTAATAAAACACTTAAAGTTGATGAAACAAAACCAACCCATCTGAAGAACTTGGCCTGCTTCTAAGCTCATAAAATTATATATATGGCAAAATATAAAATATAGTATAAACGTTAAAAAAAGACGAAATATCTCATATTGTTATATCTCAAGAAACTCTAAAAAACGAAACCTTTATAAAACTCGGAACATACGTTGCAAAACGAAAGAAAAGTTTATCTTTTCAAAAATAACTAAAAGCGAAATCGTTTAGCGATCGAAAGATTTCGCGTGAAATTCAAAATAGAGCAACTGCAAAACATAAATTTGATCAGCTGAAAGTTGGTGTCAACTGGGCTGCTTTCCATTGTCATTAATATCCGCCCATAATAGCGCAGCTAGTCAACAGCTTTAGACAAAAGTTGAGTGCTGCTGCATATACACTGACTGTAATTAGGGTCAGTTAGCTGAGCCTGAAGCTGGACCCAAAGCCGCCGCCAGCAGCAGCAGCAGTCCATTAGCTCATGGGAGGTAAACGCGTGGTTCCGGCAAATGACAGCGGCTGTCAAATGTGCGCACTCGTAAACCTTTAGCCAAATGCCCTATATATATACTGGCAGCGGCGGCAACATGGGGCATGCAACATCCATCAAGTGTCGCTGACTCCAGTTTTCCATATCTCGCAAATTGGGTTAGAAGCATCGCATCGCATTTCACAGTCACAGTCAGCCGGCACCGGCAGACAATCTGCCAATCAGCGGAATTAACTTATTGCTACACATACGAGTCGCATTTGAATGAGTTAATGCAAAAGCGAATACCTGCCACCAGGTAAGCGCATCGATGAGACGTTCTTTGCTTTGCTCTATGCCGCAACTCCGCCAAGATAATGTTCATATTCATGATGAGCTCATGCCTGTTGCTTGATGCTTCTTCTGCTCAGACTCTGGCACTGCTGTTGTTGATGATGATGTTGCTGTCGTTGAACTGGGTCACTCACTCGGGAATCGATTTGTGTTGAAAAAAAAAATAAATAAATTGTATTACTAGGCCGTCATTATAGGCCATATTACGCTGTGGCTACGACACACATAAATGCCAAAAATATATGGAAAGTGGAACTGTTGTGGGTTGTGGTAAATGTTTTGAGACTAGACTTTGGTTTAAGATTTTAGATAATTACTTAGCACTTTTGTTAAGCTCTTGCCTGTTAGTCTATTTTGGTTTCAGTTTTCTATAAAAGCCAAGAAGCAATAAAGTTATAAGCAGCATAGAATATACTACTCGTGCGAAGCTTTAACTGGTTGCGAATTTTAACGCGTCAGGCAACGAAAAACACAGCAAGGCGAGGAAAACGAAGAGCCACTTTCTGTGTGGTATTGTAATTTCATCTAATATTGAGCTCTTTTTTGAATATTATTATATTAAGCTCGAAAACTTAGTATAGTAATATTTAAATTAAATTAAAATAAATTTATTTAGAAGACTTAGTTCGCATAGCGTCGTAGTTAAACGAATTAGTAAGAGCAAATTACTCAACAAAACAGCCAAGTATTTTAAAAGGTTAAAAATGGACCAAGTTAAGCTGAATTGAAAGAACGACTGCTGCAACACCAGGCAAGCCTGCAAATGGGGAACATGTTAAGCTGTGTGAGGCGTGGCCCAAAGAGCAACAGGATGAGGACAAGAGTCTCACAGAATTGCGATTAACTTGTAGTTTATCAAACTACATTAACAGAGCACAGCAACAAAGTTTGATGCAGAGGAGGAGTCGATGATGCCCTATCCTCTAACAGGGGTTAAGGAACCAGAAGAAGTAAAAGATTTGATCTACTATTAAGAAACTAAATAATTACTAAAAAATGCAGCATTCATTTTTATTTTTAACGAGCTCGCTTATGAACTTAAATTAAGTAAGTAGCTGGACTAGAGTCGAAAGAGATGAACTCAAAGATATTCTGTAGTCAGCTTTAAGCTTATTTTCTTTTGTCCATTATAGTTGAGAATTAATAATAAAAAATTTATTACAAAATTTTTAAGACACAAAAAAAGCGAGACAAATAAAGGCGTACCAACAATCAGAACTCTAACTTTAGTACTCGGTATATCAGAGTACAGGGTATATGGCAAACCTAAATGGAAGTTGTATATAATAAAAAAAAATTTTTATTGTTAAAGCGACTTTTTTAATATATAGCTAGATGTCTAGCTAGCTTAAAGTCCGGGTTTTTTCTAGAAAGCAAACGCTTTTATTTTGACTTTTGCAAATATATATTAAATGCCTAGTTCATACATTATTTAAAAACCATTTGACGTGGATTTTCAGTTCAAAACAAAACCCGATCTCGAGCATGCTAGACACCCACATAATTAAATTTATATTTTCCAATGAGCCTGAATGACTACCCGCAATTGGACACGCAGAAAAACAAACAGAAAACAAGCACAAATTAATGTAATTTAATGTGCATTAATTGTACGCATGGAGAGAGAGAGAGAGATTTATTCATGTGCCAACTGCTAATAACAATAGTTAAGGCCAAATTGGACGGCACAAAGAGGCGGCTGCGGTTTTGTGCAACCGCATGGGGAGTGACATTAGAAATTATAATTTCATTTTCAAACAAACCAGCCAAGAAAAGCCACGACCGAAAGCAACCAAAGCCACACGAAATTGAGCTGTAGCCACATGGCGTTGCCTTGACGGACATCAGCGGCGAGAAGGAGCAGGAGGTTGGGAGGAGCAGAAGGAGGAGGAGGAGGAGGCTGGGAGGAGGAGGAGTTGCAGCAGCTGTTTAAATGGGTTAACTACACATGCGAATTAAGTGGAGCGACCGAGTCTATTAAGACTTTAAGGCAAAAAAAACAAAACAGCACAAAAAAAAAGCAAAGAATGTTTCAGTCGGGTGCAACCGACTGCCCAATACTCGTTCACAGGTCAAGAAGAGCTTTAAGCAAAAAAGTAGCTGAATCCAATGTAAGAAATGGCTAAAAATAGCTAAATCAGCTAACTGAGCAGAAGTTAACCAAGCTGAGATTTTAACTGATTCCAGCTCACAACCTCTAAAAGAAGCCACATGTAGCTAGAAAACAGTGAACTGATAGCCATGCTTAAAATAAGTTACTAGCCATTTTTAATATATATTGATATTTTTATAGATATTCTAATGAACTCATCTGTTGTCTTCATTCAAAATTTGTTCACAAAAGCCTTAAAATTTTTAAAGATTTTAGATTTAACCCACTTACCACGCCCTCTTTGACCCTTACATTACCTCTGTGCCTTAGCCTAACCTTAACATTTGCTCAAGTCTGAAACTACAAAACCAATATACTCCTTTCACTCTCTGAACGAGCATTAAAAAGAACACTCAAATCTGTGGCATCAAGCGGGCAATTTGACTCAGGGGCTATAATTTTAGACGGAGTTGCAGCGTGCAACGTGCAGCCAGCCTTTGGGCCCACAAATGTTGTCTAATGATGACAAAGTCAAGAGAGAGAGAGAGAGAAGAGAGAGGGGGGAGAGGGAGATGGGGGAAGACTTTCAGCCTGGCCGCAACAGATTGGCCTTTGTGTTAAATTGCCAGTCAGTGGATAATTGCTAATTATTAATAATTAAATAGTTGGAAAATATGAAAGACGAGCCAAAACGCTGGCGCGCTAATGATTGTCATTAGAGTTTTAGTTTACAGTCGCTGCGTGCCCCATGCCCCATGCCCCATGCCCCAATGCTTCGTGCTCCATGCCGCAGGCAAAGGTGCTACAATAGTCGAACATTTAGTTAAGCAGCTGTTGGAAATTTTTGCTAACAAGCGAAGGGCATGGAAGTGGGTAAAGGAAACAAGTGAAGAGTTATCTAGTCGGGGATGACCGACTAGCGGATACCCTTTATAGACAAACACAAAAATATACGCATGAAGCAGGGATTGCGCTTAAATGGGCAAGGTAATAATATTCTATAAAATTATCAAAACCCTCTTGAGGATATAAGCTATAAATCGATATTTATCGATTTTAGGAAATGGGGGCAAAATAGAATTATCAAAACTTTCTTAAAGATCGAGACTATAAATCGATATTTATCGTTTCAAAAAAAAGGTGGCAACAGAAAATAAAATTATCGAAATATTCTGGGCTATGCATCGATATTTATCGATTTAGGTAATGGGGGCAAACGGTCAAAATAATAATATAATACATAATTAGCGAAACCATCTTAAAGATCAAGACTATAAATCGCTATTTGTCGATTTTAGGAAATGGGACCAAACGAGAAAAATATTAATCTAATTTAGAAGCTTCTTGAAGATCTTGGCTACAAATAAATATTTATCGATTTCAGGCAATGTGGACAAAAGGAAAAATTTTAATATGCAAATAATAATAACCTATTTTCTCAATTTTGTGTCTGTAACTTACCCCATCTTCTTCCAATATACCCTTTGTTTCAATCGTTTTTCAATCGCAACAGGGTATTCGAGTTTCTGCAAACGAAAACTTCCGTCATTGTCATCCGCCTTGGCACCAAGATAAACAAAATATGTGAGAGGCAACAGCAGCAGCTTAGACAGCGATTCACACCCGGCGTCGGCCAAGGAGGGAAGTCCATGTGACAGATAGACGAGGCTCCAAATATAATGCAGAGCTCTATTGTTCTTGGCTCCTGGCTGACATACTAAAACTTTGTTGCTGTTGTTGCAGCTGCCACAGAGCTTGTCACTCATTTGTCGCCAGCGACTTGATTGTAATCTCATTATGTGCGCCACAACTGACGAATGTATCTGCCAGATACACACACAAACACACACACACACACATACACACACACAGGCGCACTGTCTGCGCGAAGCAGAGCGGAAAAACTAAAAGCATTCAAAAACTATGCGGCAAATTGTCAAAGCAGCAATTTTCCAGTTACACTCAGACATTGTTTTACATTGTTTCACACTGGTTAAATTGTTTACGCGCGTATTTATCTAGCTGCAGCTGCTATCTGAAACATAAAATCAACAAACTAACATTAAGTACACAGTTAGCTTAACAATTAACTATTTGCTTGGCATACATTATTTGCCAAACTAGAATTTAGGCGAAAATAAAAACGGCAACATCTGTGCTCGATTTTAAATGTATTTTATATTATTTCTGCTTTTCTTATTAATTAAATGTAGCTTTTTTTTCAAGCTTTATAATATAGGAACCGTCCGAGAATTCTAGCGAATTTTAATAGCTAGTTTTCTCAAAAACATTTCCAAAGAATTGATTTTTATCAACAAGAAAACTTAAAAAAAAAATCTTTATACTACTGGAACTGTCAGAATTACTTTTCCAGCGAATACTTATATACACTTATGTGTCTAAAAAAAAAAAAAAAAAAAAGTTGGTGAGGTAATTTTTAGAAATTTATATGATAGCTATTGTTATATTTTTTTAATCACAACTTTGTCTGTAACTGTCAAGCTCTTTATAATTATATTTCTAAACAATTTTTCCTGGAATATTACTTAAAGTTATTCCATACTTTTTCTTACAAGACATGTTTATATGTTTATCAGATTTTTCTTAAGCGCCTAAAATTACTCAGAGAAATATTATTTTGTCAACGGCGCCCGAAAATATGCTACAAAAATCTGTGTATCTCAAATACGAGCACAATAAGGCCCAAAACACACAGCTGAAATAGATGTAAGTAAATATTATAATTAATACAATTAATTTCATTTTATTTTGTATACACGTTTTAATTAAATTTACTACATAATAAATACAACATTGAGCGTTGTTTTACATTTTGTTTTAGCTTAAATACTAAAACATTGGCACATTTTCAGAGTTTTGTTCATGTTATTTTTTTTACCTATTTATCTCAATTTCAATACTTGTACAGAATCAAATAGAAAAACTTCTGATGGACACAGTTCACACACACCAAGATCTTAAACGATTACAAAATAATGTATAAACTAGTAGCTAAAAATCGTTGAAAGATCATTATATAATAAATATATATATATTGTTTATAAATTGCATTGCCTAAATAATAAACAAGCGAATCTCTTAACTGGTTAGATAAATAGCTAGAACAGCTGCTCAACAATTGTACATGCGGTTGGCGTATTGTCGTCCACAAAGTCACTCACAAATACACAAATAAATATATATAGGATTATATGCTCTTGCAAATTTCTAAAGTTCATTTTAGTTAATTAAATAATTGTATAATTTTTTTTTAGTTTTTAGTTTTTCTTTTTGGTACACATTCTCTCTCTATTGACCAGCTGCCTAGGTTGCCAAAACAAAAGGAGGATTTCTTAGTTTAAAGCTGAAAGCAGCGGCGGGTTTTGTTTCAGTGGGAATCCGTTTTCGGGTTCATTTACATTTTACATAGTCAACATTTGGGCGTATTTGCCCCGCTGCTGACACTGCTCGTCTCCAGATGTTGCATCAACAGCTGCTGCAAGTCCGCACGCAGCGCCCGCTCCTCGTTGATCTGCAGCTTGATCTGTGACATATCCTGTTGCATCTGTCGTATGGCGGTCCACAGTTGTCGCAAAGTCGGTGTCATATCTTCATTCTCAAGGCCTGCCATTGGAATTGGATGTTTGTGAGGTTATCAACAACAACAAAAAAAGAGAATGGAGTAAACGGAAATACTATGTTAGTGTTATGTGTAACTAGGCAAGAAGCATTTCAAAATGGATATAATGAGTGTTACTCTAGTGAAGACTATGAAAATGTGATATTTTTGAAAGGAATACAATGAAGATGTGATATGTATTAATATTTGATATGTTTCAAGTGAGTACTATGAGTATGTGATAAGTTTTAAATGAGTATAATGAGTATTTTATATGTTCAAAGTGAGTATTATAAGTATTTATGAGTATATGATATAAATCAAGTGAGTAATATGAGTATGTGATATGTGTGTATTAAATATAATGAGTACTTTGCATATTTTAAGTGAATATCACAAGTACTCTATTTTTCGAATGAGTACTATGAGTATGTGTAATGTTGCAAGTGATTTTATGAGTATTATAGGTATATGATGTGTTTTAAGTATATATTTGGAGTATTATTGTGATATGTTGTTGTTGAGTATATTTGTGATTTATGTTGTGGCATGTTACATTATTTGAATAGCTGCATATAATGTGTTATATCCTATTTTGAATGTGCTCTACTCTTAATAAAATAAAAAGTTGTTGCTTTTACTTTTTAACATACATATCAATACTATTTTTAACTGCTCAGCAATCGCAACTCCTTGAAATTTTGAATTCTTGAAGTGCAACACATAATTTGATTTAAGGATTTAACAAAATAGTTGACTAGAATTTCGTGAGCTACAGTGAAATAAATTAGAAACGAATCTACAATCGATTGTAATTAAATTATGTTAATGTTATGTATATTTATATTTTCTTTATAAAGAGATTACCACACAGACACAAATACAAATACAAAATACAACAAAACTCTTGATAATATAAATGATTTTATTTGAAATTTTGGTTTTAATTTCATTGAAATATTCATTACTTGAAATGAAGTAAATTCAAATCTCAATACAATACAAACGTATAAACGCATTTATCATAATTAATATAGTTAGATGGTAATTGTATTTGGTTAGACAACGTTTCACAAAACACTTACAGCATATTTTTGATTTTTGTTTTTAATATAATGCACAACAACAATGTACTTTCTTTCATTTATTTTTAATTAATTTTTTTTAGTTAGTTTCTAGTTATTGCCAAGTACTTTGACTAACATTTAAAGCATTTCAACTCATTTTTGATTACACATTGCACATTCTTTTGATCTGTTTTTGTTGTTTTGTTTTTTTTTTGCTAGGCAGGTAACAAAGAACTTTCACTGGGCAGCCCCCAAAACTCTCGTTTAAGCACAAAGAAAATATCACTGCTAGGATTAGACGTTTATAAGCTACATAGGTATTATTAAAAGCTATGGCAAATCATGTCTATCAAGTCACAAATATTCATATATAAATATATATAGTTTAGAGTCTAGTATATATAGTGTGTTCCGCGTATAAAAAGCCTTGGACGGAAAATGTAAAGCATCGCTGATTTAAGGATCACTAACAGGATCTCTCGCTTTAAGTATCAGGATCAGGAACCAGCTGCAGTTGCACTTCAAGTACGAGTAACTAAAGGGGGCAAGTTGTAGTCGGCGGCATGCTAAGTAGTTCAAAACTTTACTCTACAATATCCAATCAAATTTTGTTAGCTAGTCTTTTTTTGGCTGAGTCTTTTTTTGATGTCTATTGCACCTAACTAGTTTAAAGATCACTCAACTTATATTTACTATATGGTTATTAAAAAAAAAATACACACATAAAATAGCTCGGACAACTACACACAATTATACTCAAGCAGACCTGTAAAATTATTTATGGGAAGTTTTCTTTTTAGTTTTAAAAGATTCAAAGAGCATTAAAAATGTAGCTAATAAATATTTCAAAAGTTAATAAATTGTGATGAAAAAAAATATTATATAAAAACTTTTACATAAAATATTCGTATAAGAAAATTTCTAGGGGTATTCCTTTGATTGTTTGACGAATTATTAAATTCTAACTTTTTTTTAGAATATTTGATTAAGCACATATAAAATCAAAACAATTAAAGATATATAGCCTAAATATTAAATTGAGTTTTGTCTCGCTTGAAACTAATCGAAATGTTGTTTTAATTTAATTAATCTCTATTGTTAAGATAATTTTTAAATTTTAAAAATTATTTAAATATTTTTTTTAATAAAATTCTGATTAATTGAAAAAATTTTAAAAAATTTTGTATGATTAATTTAAAAAATTGTTTAAAATATTTTTAAAAAAATTCTGATTAATAAATAGTTGTAAATATAAAAATCTTTTCTTTAGCTTTAAAATTTTTGTATATTCACTAAGAGCATAAAAAATTTATTAAAAAAAACCATGAAAAAGAATTTCATTAGGGGCATTCCTTGCATTGCTAATGAGTATAATGCTCAATCCTACGAGTTGGAATTGAACATTTTGCTAGTATTTAAAAAATACTAGTCTAAGTTGTCATCGATCAGGAATTAAAACATTTTACAGGTCTGCTTTAAGAATTATTATAACTAGGCACACAGTAACTAGAGACACACAGAGTTGCCAGCCTCACTTAACTATTAAAGATTGCCTCAATTGAACTAAGCTTATGATGTTCTTTGCATTGAGCAGCGGCAAATTGAAATAAAATAAAATCAGTTTATTATATGGCAGCTATATAATATATATGTATATATATACGGCTGCAGAGCGGGCGCATTCAAAGCAAAGCGAGCGCAGCAGCAGAGGCAGCAGCAGCAGCAGCAGGCGTCAGCTATGAATGCGTATTGTATGAAGCGAATGGGGCGTGGTCGAGAGATGAGAACATGCCACACACACACGGACTACTACTCAGAGATGGTTGATCTTGCGCCACTGCTTCATCACAAAATTACCGCAACACCAGCTGCCCGATTGCCGTTTGGTGCCATCCGGATTGAGTTCCAATGTGCCCGCCGTCGTCGCGTTCGCATGGGCGCCGCCGTTGCGCAGCAGCGAGGCAGTGCAGCCGCCATGTTCGGCACGCTCCACATCGCTCTCGTCCGATCTCTCGCCGCCCGCCAGCTGCGGCGTGCTGCGCTGCAGGGTGCTGGTGCGCAGCGCGCCGCCGCAGTTCATCAGATAGCCGCCGCCGAAGCCCGCATAGCGATGCGATGTGGACGTCTCGAAGGAGCGATTCAGGCGTCTGTCATAGAGGCCCGGATGCCCGGCTGTCCCGTCCGGATTCGGCTTCACAATTGTCGTGCCGCGCGAATAGCTGCTCTGCTGGGCCAGCAGCTTGGGCGACGGCTTGCTCTTGCGCGGCAGCAGCGGCGAGGTGCACACATTGTCATAGCCGGAGCCGAAGCCGCTCTTCAGGCGATTCAGGGATTTGCGCGTGGCACGCTCCTCGGACAGCGCTCGCTGATAATCCTTGATGCTGGGCGTGCCGCCGCCGCCCGCGCCGGTTAAGGAGTAGCGCTGCGCGGGCGCCGTGTTCAGAGAGGAGCCCACCGAACTGGAGTACAAATTGAAGCTATTGGGACTCGCCTCACGCCAAATAAACGAGGAGTTGAGGCTGCCCGCCGAATGTTGCCGCGTTTGTTGCAGACGTTGTTGTTGTTGTTGCGGTTGATGTTGCTGCTGTTGCAGCAACAGCTGCTGTTGTTGTTGTTGTTGCTGTTGTTGCTGTGTCAGGTGCGACGCGTTGGCTATAAAAGGCAGCTGCGGATTGGAGGTCGAGAAGGTTTTGCTCGTTTTCAGCTTGCCGCCGCGTATGGGCAAGCAGGGCGTCCACGGCTGCAAGGCTACATGGTTGAGGTCGAGTTATAGTTGTTGTTGGTTGTCGTTTTAGAGTTCGTTGCAGAGGCGTGAAAGACAAAGAGAGAAAATGAAGATATTTGAAGAACGAAAAACGAAATACCAACAACGACAACAGGAAAAACGAAAGCCCACAACGAACACATAAAAATGGACAAAAAATTGAGAGAAAAAAACAGAAAAAAAATTTGGACAACAACAATACATTGAACGAAGCCAGGGTATGTATGTGTGTGTGGGTGTGTGTGTGTGTGAATGGGTGTGTGCGCGGGTGTAAAAGTTGTACATAAAACCAGGACCAGCAAAATGAGGTAGAACATAAGCGGGACAACAGTTCATAAAAGTTAGGCGGGTTTTGAGAAAAAGCAAACGAATAGGGGAATAAAAAACACCATAACCAAAAAGGTAGCTTAATAGAGGTATGCCAACAAACTGAACATGGAGGACGGGCGTAACAGAATTCGGTCTGTGGAAAGTCGTGTGAACAAAAATCAATCTTGAATAAATATATATTGGGCGCAGTCAGAAGCGTTAACCGAAACAATGATCTATAAATTAAGCTGCTGATACACACATATTACCGATAATAAGATATCATATGTTAGAGAATGCTGCAAGCCGGTTCGAATCCGTAACATATAAGCGTATCATTAGCTCAAAAAAATATCTGAGTTTGTAATTAAAAGGAACTTTGTGTTTTTTAAAAAATTTTTTTAGAATTGATTCCTTTATATATATCTATCTATTAGTCTATTCAAAAATATATGCATATACATATTTTTTCTTTTTAAAATAATATAGAAACTTTTTTGGTTTCAAAAATTTTGAAATTAATTTTCATTAGTAAACCTATTTAATTTCAATACATATAAATTATACATTTAAATATAGCAAATTAATTGCTTAGTAAAAAAGTGTGACCAAATATTGTAACACGAGTCTGGTTTACACACGTTTAAAATCACGTGTAATTGTGAAATTAAAACGTGAAGCATTTGTTCGAATTGTGAACCGGAACCACTAACAAAAATTGTTCAGAGAATGCTAACAGCTACACAGAATATCATTGAACGATAAATGCCCTTCTGAATGCGCCCCACATATATTATACAAGACTTATGACTAATGACTAATGATAAGAGTAATGATAATGATAATGCTAATGATAATGATAATGACAATGAGTAGTGTATAAATGATCAGGCGAAAGCTAAATAAATATCAACTGATTTGTACATAAGTAATGGTAAATTTAAACAAATATTATATATTTTTATTATATGTATGTATTGTATAAGAGACCAAACACACATTAGCATAGATAATATTACATGTTGAATACTTCGTTAAATCCAATTTGAATGAGCGCTAACTGCCAGAATTCTTAACACTTACAAATCATATAAATTAAATCCAAATCAAATATATAAAAACCATTTAGCTGTTAAAGTTATTTCTAAATTCTAATATTAATATCCAATTGTTAAAATTAAAAAGTTAAACAATTACGCATATATGTATGGTACTTATTAAATGTTTAATTAGAGCTCTACTCTCTCTCTCTCTCTCTGGTTTTTTTTTTTGGTTCAATAGTTAAACAATTTGTTTGCTTATAAACTAATACAATTTTGGTGTAAAACTTCTTGATTATTTTTATTAAAATTGAATTTTTTCTTCTTGTGAAACGTTTAACGAATTTGTTAAAAATGAAACCAAACCAACATATGTAATAATAAAATTTTTTAAATTCTTTTTAGCAGCTTTGCACATTTAAGTGGGCGTGTTTTGTGTATGTGTGTATCTTGTATTTATGTGTGTGTGTGTGTGTGTGTGTGTGTGGTTGTGTGAGGTAAAGCATATTTGGCTACAACATTTTCTTGATGATGGAAAAAACTTAAAATGTAAAACTTGAGCACAAGTGCCAATAAAAGAATTAGACACACAGAAATTGCTTAGCTGCATTCGTTTGTTTTTTTTCTTTGATTTTTTCTAGATAAAACACATGGGAGATCGGCGGTACTTACCCGAGTGTATGGTATTCCGGGCGCTGTTCTGATAGGCGGCGCAGTAGCCCTCGAAGACGCGCAATACTAAAGCGTCCTCCTCAAATGTGGGCTGATTCTTGCGACCGCTGCAATAGCTGGCCAAAGCGTTGTTGGAGCTGCCCGAACCGGAACCAGAACCGGAGCCGGAACCAGAGTTCGAACCGCTGATTGTATTTAACAAACTAGGCCGCAACGGCGGCGTCGGACGCAAACAGCTGATGGTCCAGTTAGCTGGAAGTATAAATATATATTAGTTGGATGTAAAGGAGAGAACACAAGTGTTGCCAATTTTTGTAAGGCAGCAAAAAAGAACTAGTTCCGGAGGATCACGAGGGTTGATTGACTGACTGACTGATTGACGATTAACACACAGGTCGAACTGGAAGAGCTAGGAAACTACATTTATCACAGTTTGATGCAAGTGCGCACTCAGAAAATACTGTGTTGGAAAATTCCCCAGATGGATACTCTTTTGAAAAGGAGCTTACGTTTTTCTTTTTTTCTCGGTTTTTCAACCAATCGACATTCAAGTAGTTTTAAAAGGTCTATTTACAAATTTATTAGAGTCGTTTTTCATACGTTTTAAAATATCCACATCCTTGGGGAAAATAGGGTGAGGCTCTAAGGTTATGTTGAATTATAGTGTTGCAAAACGCTGCAGGCATTTTATTTATTTTATTTATGCGAATACAAAAAAGCCTGTTCGAAAAGTAAACCTAAACTCCCGCCAGCTGTCATGAATTTTCTCCCTCTTAAAAATAGCTAGTTTTGAGCGGAAATGAAGCGAGTTTGACAACACTGCACAGGGGACTTACCCTTTGTGCTTCCTTTCCTTGCGTTTGGCGCCCCCGTTGCCACCGCCGCCTGCGCTGCTGCTGCCGCTGCCGCCGCCACCGCTGCTTGGATTGCCGCCTGACTGTTTTCCGTGGTGGCCGCCGCTGCTGTCTTGCTGTTTGGTGTCGGGGCTAAATTTGATTTGTGGCTTAGCGCCCCCAGATGACTTGGTAGACTTGGTGGTTGTGGTGGATGCAGATGATGTTGTGGAGGCTGAGTGTGCGTGTACTGGTTGTAGCTGAGGTGATGATTGAACGACAGGCTCCGTTTGTGTTGTGACATCGCTGTGGCCGCCGCACTCGCTCCCGCCAACTGTTGCTGGCTGTTGCTGTTGCCGTTGGGCGTCTGATTGCGGCTGCCGGGCGGCAGCAACAGGCTGTGGCTCGATGGCGGAGACATCTGCAAGAAAACCAACACAAAAATTCATTCAATACAGTTGCTTGAAAATTGATTAAAATAATGATATATATGGGCGGCTTTAGTTAGTTCTGATGAGAGAGTTCTTGGCAGCTGACAGCAACAGTAACAGCAGCAACAATTGCAACATCAACAACAACAACAACAACAACATCAACAACAACAACAACAGGCTGTCCTCCATCGTGCAGCAGCGCAGCGAGCAAAGCTTCAGCAAGCAAATCAAATCGAATGAGTTTGTTTCTGTTTTTTTTTTTATCAATTTTTCAATTTTGTTTTGTCTTTTCTGTGTTGCTGTAGCGTTAGATAAATGTTTTGTAATTCGTTTAGCTTTAATTTAATTATATTTTTCGTAACTCGAATGCAAATTGAACGCCATAAATTTGTTAGTGGGCGCAACGTTTGCAGTAGGTGGGTGTTGGATGTGGGTAAAGCCAGCTATAGTTCACGAACTAGTTCATTTGGAATACCAAATGTTCTAAGAAGGCAAACATTAAGAATTGCATGTAGTTCACACAGTATATTCAACTGAATATGAACTAGTTCATTATATAAATAGTTCATTCGAACTAGTTCCGTTCGTTACAAATATTTGGCTTGCCACTTGAGCTGTTTTGGTTTGTAAGAATATAAATTCTTAATAGATTGAAATATTCATTTGAACTAGCTCAAATATCCCACTCTATGGATTCATAACGAAAACATCCATTGTTATTTAAAATAATTAGATTGAAAACAATTTTGATAAATAGAATACACTGGTTTTAGATGTTAAACTTTTTTGGAACGAGTCTAAAATTCCTGTTTTCAACCTTTTTGGAACTTGTTTTAAGTTCCGGTTTTAAAATTTGTTGGAACTAGTATAAATTTCCTGTTTAAACCTTTTTGGAACTAGTCTAAAATTCCGGCTTACAACTTTTTAGAACTTGTCTAAATTTCCTGCTTTAAAACATTTTTGGAACTAGAACTAAAAAATGTATCTGGTTCAAAACGCACCTGAATAATTACTTAAACTAGGGATACCTAAAGTGAACTAAAAAGCAAAATTCCCTATCAGACATGAACTCTATGGGGAACTAGCTTCAATTATATTGATCTAATTTCGAAACAAGACATTGGAAATGTTATTTGGGTTCACTTGTAATGTCAGCTAAAAACCTTCTCTTTCTGAACTAGTTCGAAAAAAATCCTAATTGAATTAAGCTTGAATTAGTTCCAATCACAAAGAGTAGCAGATCGTCTGCACTCTCCGCAATTAAAAGAGGTTAGTCAAAGGCATGTTTTTGGGATGACTGAATGTTTCGACTTTGAGTGGAAAGCAGATTCGTTCAAATGAATTGAAATGATTCGAAAAATTTTGGGCGTGCTGCATTTGCCAAATTGAATTAGAAGATGATGTGTGGAGGAACGTGTGAGAGCAAAACGAATTTACAAAACAATCAAAACGGAACATGTCGTGCACGGAAACAAACGTGCGCCATGCCAGATGCCGGACCCGGATGTGATTCATCCTCCCGGCGCGACCTGGCCTGGCGTCTCACTTCGGTTTGCTTGCCTTCTTCGGTTGCTAAAGCTACGCGTGCCGCACAAATGGGACAATCGAGCGACGTGGAATACGATGGCCGTGCGGATGCAAAGGCATCCCGACGCGCCGCCTGGCTGAGATCCATATCCTCCTCGCTGCAAACCGGACAATTCGAGCAGGTCGAGGCTGTGGTGGTCGTTGTGTTTGTGGTGCCCGTGCTGGCCGCATAATTGCCGCAATTGTGGCACATGGAACAGTAAATGGCGCCCTCACTAAACCCGCTGGCGCCCAGCGAGCAATAGCAGCTGGAGCATATGGAGCCGGTGGAGCAATTGGAATCCTTGCTGCCGCTGGGCAGTCGCCTGTTGTACGCGCTGGCTATGCCGCGCAACACCTCCGGCGGCAGGCGTTCCTTCTTCCACCAGTGCGCATACATCCCAGAGCGAAAGGTGGGACGTGGCTCCATGTGAAGCTCATCTGCGGAGCAGCTGCCGCTGAATTGTAGGCCATTTGTTGTGGGCGCAGCTTCATCCATGGAACTGGAGCTGGGCAGAAAAATACTTTTTGTATTGATTTGGAATTGTGTGGGCGCTATTTGATTGCTGGGCGTGGCAGGTAGCTCCGGCTCTGGCTCTGGCTGTGGCAGTGACGCCTCCTCCTCCTCCGCCTCCTCCACCTGCTGCTCCTGCGTTTGCTCGGGCGTTAGAAACTTTTCACGAAACATGCCGCAGACATCAAAACGCCGCTCCGGCTCCACATGATCGAGCACATCCACGCCACAGCACTCGGCACTGGGCGGATCCGGCGAGGCTATGGTGCAGCTGCCGGCCATGCCGCTGTCACTGGACCGCGGACTGGGACACTGCGAGCTCTCGCAGCAGCGGCACTTGCATTGGCCATGCAGCGCCGGCTGCTGCTGCTGCTGGCCCCGTCCAGCTGGTGGAGGAGGTCGTGGCGGCGGCGCAGCACTTGGATTCATCTGCAGGTATTGATAGCTGATGCAGCGTCTAATGGAATCTCGCTTAGAATCCCGCTGTCTGGCGCCACTCGCTTCTATGCACAGCTCGTTGCTGGAGCTGCTGCGCGCGGCGGGCTCATCGCGTGTGTTGCCCGTGCTGGGACTGTCACTTTTGTGGGATGCACGCTGCCGCAGCTGCTTCTCCTGCTGCTGCTGCTGCTGCTGCTCCGTGCTGGCCACCACGGCCTGTTCGTAGTTATAGAGCAGCTCCGCCTGCAGCTGATCGGGCGCATTGAGGCAAGCGGCGGGCAAGTCCATGGTGCTGGAGTGCACACACTCCTCGTCCTCCGTCTGCTGCTCGTCGAGCAGCTGGGCATCGACGCTTTGATTCTGCTGCTGCTCGTGGCGTTCACGCCAGCTGGGCACATAGACTTCCGTGTCGGTGCAGCGATTGAAACGATTGCCCACAAATATGCTGGGCATGCTGTGCCGTTCGGTGGGTGAGCCGGGCAGCAGCTGTGCAGCGGCGGCGGCGGCAGGTGGACGCTTCACCAGCTGCGTCTGGCTGAGATCATCGTGCATGCTGGCCAAATTCTCGCAGGCCGTAAAGGCGCCGCCCAACCGTGCGCCATACAAGGAGCTCGCATCGGAGCTTTGCTGCTGCAGCGTGGAGGGTTGCGATTGCAGCTCCATTAGCTGCTCCTCTGCCAGCTCCCCCTCCAGCTCCTCCTCGAGGCAGTTGGTTATGCTGGAGCCACCCAAATTTATCGTAGCCGTTGAGGTATGCACACTGGAGTTGCGCTCCGTGGATTTGCGAGCCAGCGCACGCAACGCCTTGGAGCCAATGACGAGCGACTCCTTTTTGAGCTCGTGCTGCACGAGCAGCTCGTCCGCATCCAGCGAATCCAGCTTGATTAGATTTATGGAGCTGCTGTGACGCTGCTTGCCGTGATCCACAAAAGTGCCCGTGGAATTGCACGTCGATTCGACGGGCCGGTTCTGATAGAAGCGCACATACTCAAACGGATCCGAATTGCAGCTGTGCAAATATTCATCGTCGTACTCATCGTCATAGCTCTCCGAATCCGTGGGCAGCTCAAAGGCATCCTGGCGCTCCAGCTCCATTGACTCCTGCACATTGGCATTGATATCCTTGAGCAGCTTGGCCGTGGCCTTGTGGCAGCGCTTCTTTCGCAGCGCAATCCGCTTGAGATCGATGCTCTGACGCGCCTGCGGATACAGCAGCATCTTCACAATGGCGCTCCTCAGCCGACCGGCGCGCACCAGCCGAGCGAAATGCGCACTGAGATTGGCATAAGGCGCCGTCGGTGGATAATTACTGGGCGGCAGCGTCAGAAGCGGACGCTGCTGCTGCTGCGGCTGACTGTAGTAGGCGCACAGCGAGAAACGGGTGCAATAGCCGCGCGCGTCCAGATGCTGACTGAGCTGCTCAGTTGCCAAGGTTGACAAAGATGTGGAACAGTAATGAAAGCTTCTACAATTTCTATATATATTCTAAATTAAGGCGCGTTTGCACATGCTCTTGGCAAAGTTCTGGGCACAGCACACAGTAAAGTCGAACTACCCTGCGACATTCCCCGACTTTTCCATTAATATAAAACTTTTGTTTCTTTTTCTTACAAAAATAACCCATTTAAACTACTTGTGGCCAGTCTGAACGTAACCAGGTTAAACTACATTGCAAAGTGCCTGTTAAACTTGCCAAGTGCATGTGAAAACGGGCCCTAAACTCAGCACTTACATGCGACGCATTCAGCTGCTGTCCGCCCAGCGAGGAGTTGCTCAAATTACTCAGCTGACGCTTGATGCCCATGGGCAGACTGGGATTGTTGGCATTGAGCAGCTCCACCCACTTGTTGGCCTCGTTGGGGCCCTGGCAGACGGCGACAATGCGATCGATAAGCGGACTGCTAATCTCGAAGGCATGCTTTATGGCATCCGTATCCTCCAGGCGATTCACAATGATGCCCGTCAACGGTAATTTACCCTGTACAAGAAATGATTTTTAATTATATTCATTTGGGACTCTATGCTTGCCAGGCTCACCTCATAGATGAAGGCGCTCATGCGCTGGCTAACGCTCAGTATGAGCAGCGTTTGTGGAAATAGCACAAAATAGCGATCGCGATGATCTGGACCCACAGCCACGCTGCCCATGTGTATGATGTCGCCCAAGGTGCTCAGCTCTTGACCCTGCCAGTTGCGCACCGGGCCCGTGAGCACCTGCAGCTCGAGCTCCTTTTGGCGTCGCGTCGCCGAACAGGTGGCCGCAATGTCCTTGTAAACGGCCACGCTGCGCTGTGTATCACCGCGATCCGGATGACTGCTCTCCATGTGACGCTCCAGCTCCTGCAGCATGGCCGAGTACTTGTCCAGGCGGCGAAACGGCTTGGACAGGCCCGTGGTGAGCACCAACAGACCCGGCGTGGCAGCGCCCTGACGCTCCATATACTTCTCCAGCTCATCCCTGTTAATGGAATAAAAAGTGAGTAAAGTGGAAGTTGAATTAGAGCCCTGCCTCGTGTAATTCATTTGCAACAAGTTCGGATACGCATTCGAATAAACGAAGTTCGATCTGCTCAAGGCTGCAACATGTTCGAGCTCGTTGAGTTTGACCTCAGCGCGAGTCGAACAAGTTGGAGACTTGACTCGCTCGATCAAGATAATTGAATCTCTCTATTGAAACGACACTCACTTGTACTTGTCCAGTATGACTATGGCCTTCGGGTGTGCGGCACAGTAGGCCTGGTGGACTTTTTTCATGAGCGGCGCACTGGTTAGAAATAGTTTACCCACACGATCGTTGCACTCCTCAATCTGTGTGAGCAGCTCCTCGTGGGTGTGCACCACCTCCACAAAGTTGCACATCAGCTGCGCGTACTCATCCTGGCTGAGTCTGTGAGAAGTGAGTGAAGAGAATTAGGAATCAGTTTGGTTTTGGGCTTAATTTATACTACTCACATTTGCGTCTGCTGCATGGGCTCCAGGAAATTCTCGAGCAGTCCCTGCAGCTCGGCCACATGGGCACGCTCCGAGTCGAGCAGATCCTTGAGCACCACAGATCGGTATTCTT
The DNA here is from genome assembly GCA_035045355.1 of Drosophila lacicola. Taxonomy (NCBI): domain Eukaryota; kingdom Metazoa; phylum Arthropoda; class Insecta; order Diptera; family Drosophilidae; genus Drosophila; species Drosophila lacicola. The sequence continues at coordinate 64,716 of JAWNPB010000131.1, read as the reverse complement.
GGATCTCTTCGGGCGGTCGTATGGTCTCGGCCAGCGGCAATTGGGCCTTGTACTCGTTCACATAGTTGCTGGGAAACCAGCCAGTCTTTTCGTTCAGTGTGCCCTCCCACCAGCCGCCATCCTCGCGTTGTGTCACCGTAATCAGGTCGCCCTTCTTGAAGCACAGCTCATCGTTGTTGCTGCCCATAAACGAGTATTCGGCGCGCACAATCAATGGTTGCTCCATTTTTTGATTGCACTCCTGCCAACTTCGTTCAAAATCCTGCTCTAATTTCCTTCAGCTGTAACAAATCAGAAGAAGATAAATAAATATTACGGTGTTTATATAAAGATAAAAAAATTTAATTAATTTAATTGTCTATTGAAACTATTTTGGACTTGAAATATTGTTTGAGAAAAATATAAGTTCTCTATGGAATTTTTCGCAAAAGTAAATAAACCTAATCAGAATATACTAAATGTTGTATCCCTGGATGCAAACCCTTTTTGAACCCAACCTGAGCATAAATCAAATTTCTGACAAACCGAAAACTTGAACAGAACCATCGAACCGGTTTAACAAACGGAACCTACAGGGAATTGGTTCCGAATCATGAACCGAAGCCCCGACATATTTTTTGTTAGGTTTGCAGACCTGGATTATGTGGTTTTCTTTTAACTTAAAAGCTAATAAAATAATCGAAATTAAATCACAGATTTAAAGGGCACAATAATATTATGTATATAATATTATGTTAATATATTTAATTTTTAATATTTATATTTAATATTTTTTTAAATTGATATTTCGAATATTTTACCAATATTGCTGTTCATTTCACACCATAAAAAGTATCAATTTAAATTGTGACATCAAATTTAAGTCCAAAAATGATTTCACTTTAAATTGAAGCCAAAATTTTGTGCTGTGTTAGTTCACAGTTCATGTTTGTTGAACTTGAAAAATCAGCGTGTGCATATCGTGAAATAGTTCAATGAAATTTTCTAAAGAGCCGTCATATATCTATCTATCAATTAGCTATACTATATATATGTCTGAAGAATTGCGCTCTTTTATGGCACCCACGCGAATGCGTTCTTCATTCCAATTCATTTTTAGCGCTTGCCATATCATTATTATGGCCAAAAGCCATTTTCGGAAAAACATCTGTTCGGTCGCAGAAAAAAAAAAGAGGCAAAAACATTCTTGACATTTTATTTTATAAACTGGAAGACTCGTTGGGAACGATCTATGGCCAAGGCCGAAAAGCCTTTGGAAATTACGAAATGTCGAATATTTTTGCTCGAAGGCAATAAAGAATTGAATGAAATATTGTTTTCTTTAAAAGCGGTATATAAATCATAAACAACAACAGCAACAGATTGACCGTGTCAGGGGTTTCAAAACAAATTTACGAGCGCACTTTTTACGATATGTTCGAAAATTAACTCAAGCGTTCTACACAAGATCCTAAAACTTAATAGCCCAAAAAACCAAAAAAAAAATAGTTCAGTTTTGGGGCATAAAAATACAATATGTTGCATATAAAAACGATTTAGTGGATGCTTTATTTTGATTGTAAGTTAATATGTGGTGATCGCAACAAATCCATTTTATATACTGCGAGACTCTGGGGAGGTATAAAAATGATCCTGCTTTCTTATTCTTAAATGCAGTTCTTTTCTTTATATTTTTTCTTTCTTGGATATTTTTGGGTGCAAAGTCACTCTGATTAGATAAGCAGCAAGTGAACAGATTAGAAACATGATAAATTATAGTTGGAAATATTTTCTTTCTAATTGTTTTCATTGTGACTAAGGCCCTGCCAATTACGAGATATAGATATATTAACCTACCTATAAGATCTATTGATCAACTTTAAAGATCTATTGATCAACTTTTAAGATATAATAATCTACTCATGAGATGAATTAATCTACCCAAGAGATATACTAATCTACCCATGAGATCTACCTTATAAGATCTATTGATCTATAGATGAAATCTCTGGATTTTAATATCAATGATTACCTGTGTCAGTTGATATTCTACATATTTGTATTTTATTGGTCTATCAATAAGATTTATTGATCTATCCATAGGATCAATTGATCTTGCTATATAGGTCAGCTGATATACCTTTTAGATCTGTTGATTTATTCATAAAATCTATTGATTTTCCTATATAGATCAGTTGGTCCTCCTCCTATACAGATCAGTTGATCCTCTTCCTATATAGATCAGTTGATTTTCCTATATAGAACAGTTAATCCTCTTACTTTAAAGACAGTTGATCCTCTTCCTATATAGATCAGTTGAGATATGTTGATTTATTCATCTATTGATCTACCTCTAAGTTCTATTAATTTGGCCTGAAAGTTCCCTATTGTTTCCTGCTTCTGGATGATCTTTTTCTTGTATTTGCTAACAATATGTTTCTTTTAGTCAGATTGCAGGAAGCTTGGAGATGATCCGTTTTCGAAAAGATTTCTTAAATTTGTCGCCAGATTATTCTGCATTTTCTAGAAATTTTTATTAATATATAAACAATCTTTATGAAAATGTGTGGGAGCAACAGGTTCTCTTTAATTTTTTTGAGCAAATTTTATGTGGATGTCAAACAATTGCAAATCGCTGGGAAATTTTTTAGAAAATTTTTATTATATTTATTCCAGATTAATCAAATATTGTTTTGTTTTTGCTTCATATGAATAACCGCAGAAATATGAAAGAAAAACATGTTTTCATATAATTTTCCTGTATTTTGGCAAAAATGTGGTTCGCATCCAAAAATAACAGCGCGACGAAAAAATATAAATCTTGATGTGCCGACTTCCCATATGCCAATGGAAATCAGGCGATATCTGGTATATATATTTGTGTATATATAAAACAGAAATAGTGGGCCCAGACACTTGCCAAAAAAAGCACACACAATTTGTTCCATTACAGGTATTTAACGAGAGTGTTTCACAATATGTTCAATTGGCTTTGGGGCTTATATGACAGCTGATTATGGCCAAGAGAAGATTATTTCTCAGACAAGGTCACATTTATAAAAAAAAAATTTTGAATTTTGTTGTTTTTTACACACACACACACGCACTTTAATATGCACTTGTATAAGGCTCTTCTTCTTTTGCGCCTGTTCAACCAACAATTGCACGAATTTTCCGCCGCTTTTCACATTTGGCTGCACCGCACGCGTTCATCGCTTCCACAAAACTGCGACAGCGGCGATTGGCGACAGCCACGGCCGACAAAACGGTAAAAATGGCAACCCGAAAATTTTCACGGCTTTACACTGTCGCCAGTGTTGCCAGCTTTGCATTATTTTCCCACTAAATCTAGCTCTTTTTTGAAAGTAGCAAATATTTGAAATAAGCGGAGAGCGAGATATCCAGCTCTTTTTTTACCACATTTTAATATTGTAAAAAAATGTAACTACTTATCTAACCAATTTCTAAGTGATATATAAATATTTGTCTATTTAATGAGCCTACCAGCCCTTAGCTGTAAAATATGCCAGCGTTTGTCAACACTGTCGTTTAACTTTTTAACGCATTACTTTAACTTTGACAATACCTGATGTATGAAAGTTTATATAAAAAGTTTTTTAAAGACTTTCGAGTTCTAATTAAATTCTCATTAATTCTAATTAAATTAAAAAATATATAGCCAAAGCGAATATTATAGCTTTTGTTGTAGTTTAAAAAATATTTCAAATATTTTCACACCAGCCAAATACAAATCAATAAAACATTCTCAAATTTATTTGATATAATTTTTATTTTAATAAAATTAAAATTTTAGTCTTTCTCATCTCTCCTTCCACCTAGAACTAGCTTTTTCTGCTGCTAAAAATTAGCCAACACTGGCTGTCACAAAGTATGTGCTGTGTTCTCTTTCTCACGCTCTCGCGCACTCTTTTAATGATCGCATAGCCCCTTGCTAAATACTTAACATACTCACATATTTATACACACATATCTTCTATATAGTCTATATGGCCGGATACAGCGCATATTTTCATGAAAAACACACACATGACAAAACGAGGCAATCAAAATCAGAAGCCGAATCGGAATCAGCATCGTGTATGGGGAATGCGAAACAACAGCACGCGCAGGTTGGTCTATTATATCAGGGTATAGGGTACAGGGGGGAAAGGTGGAGATCGGGAGGCTATTTGTGTGTGCCTGAGCATTTTCCTTTTCATTGAGAAATATTATCATGCTGTTTTTCTTTGTTTTGAGAAAATCCATAAAAATGTTTTAGTTAAATCGTGAAAAAGATGGGAAAAACAGTTGGCATCAGAAGAGCTCGCTGCTTGGCTAAGAAAATGCGTCACATTTATGGGTAATCGTTTAGGAACTTGAAAATGACAAAATGTGTGGAAATATTTGGGGAAAATTTTGTGTATATTTAACAGAAATTCACCTGTCCCAATCAGTTTGTGTATGTTTATGCATGATTCGCAATTCGTATTCCATAGTGAGATCTGTGAGCAACAGGTTTTTAGTATGGAAAGCAATAAAAGATCGCTGCGAACTGTTTTATGAAATAAGAAACATATTTGCAAATAAAATAAACATTTGCAATGGATATAAGAAATTAATTTAAATGTTAAGCAGCTGGAAATAAATCATTTTCGCTAGTAACAAAAGTGAAAACTTGGACAAAAAAAAAAATTTAAGAAGAGTTCTATGGAACCTCTTTTGTTTTTCATGCTATATATTGAACTCCAGTCTAAAAGTCTAGATTTAAACCTATTCAAAGTGAGCTTAAAGCTCTTCTTTTTGAATCCACCCAAAAGTGTGGAAAATGCGTGGAAAATTAAAATCAGAAAAAACACCTAATTTATATGTGATTCCTAAGCCATAGCATTTAGTCAAATATATTTCTAAATATATATTCATATTCCTCTTATCTATTCAATCCTCTTCGACTTCAAGCACAATAAATTAGTGCACAGCGTAACCCTGAAATAGCATAATGTCTATGGCTGGGGAAAACAATCAGCAACAAAAAATAATTTCCGTAGGTAGACTATATTGCAGCTCATCAATGTGCATGGCCGCCAGCGACAGTCAAAATGATGCAAGCAGAGGTCATGCCCGAGCACACAAAGAGACGCGGCCGCGGCTGCGGCCGTCGTCGCTGTCGCAGTCGCGGTCGCAGTCGACGCAGCCGTATGCCAAACAAAATTTTAATTAATTCATTAAACTTGCACATGGCGCCGACGGAGATGGCAACAGCAGCCACAACAACAACAACAGTTGGAGGAGGCGTCATTCAGTGCCGCCAAAGCGACAAGAAGTGCATCCACACACACGCTCAAACACACACACATAAACTACGAGAGTACAGATTGATATGTGTATACCCTGTAAACTTTTTAAAGTATGTACATATATCCAAAACGTGGAAAACACTTAAAAAGAGCATGAGGTTAGTGTACGATAACCAAATGCTAAAAAATGAGTATCTCTTTTTTATCTTCCTAGCGATAATTCGGCGATAGCTCGGCAAGTAAGCTAAACAACCCATATACTTGATCTACATACGCTATCGTTGGGCCACGTTAGCCAAAAGCTAAAAGAATGTGTATCGCTTTTTTATCTTCCCAGCGATAGTTTGGCGATAGCACGGTAATTTAAGCTAAATTTCCCATATCATTAATATACATACTCTAGCTTTAGGCTATCTTTATACGATAGCCAATAAGCTAAAATAAAATTGGTATCGCCTTTTTATCTTCCCAGCGATAATTTGGCGATAGCACGGCAATTAAGGCAAATAGCCATAGACTTCATATACTTTCTCTTTCTTTAGGCCACGCCCTCCAAAAGGCGCAAAAGTATTTAAACGTTACAGTTTTAAAGCCACATTTGGCTGATGGATTCTGCAATACTCTACAGCTGAACGCTCTGAAACACATGCGTAAATCCCAAATCTGTGTAGTTTCTAGGTTTAATAATCTCACAAGTCTCTATTCAAGCTGTTATAAGCTGTACTACAGGGTATCCCGCAGTCAATAGCAACGAATTGCAACGTTACTTGTTTGTAGTATAAACATTTTGACTATCGTAAACGTATCTGCTTAGCGATACTTGTACGTCGTTAGCATCACATGTTTATGTTCCGCGAAACAATATTTATGCAGGGTATAGAGAGCTCGGACAAAAAAAAAAAACAAAGAGCAACAATCTGAACGACAGATCGTGCAGATAATTATAATTATGAGGATGATGATGCTGAAACAGCTTCCGGAAGTGCGCAATTTGATGAGGGAAATTCACATGGCACTCTTTCTATTTTCCTTTCTGCTTACGGTTCTACATTTTGGGCGACAGAACATGAAAACCCCAAGAAAATGTAAACAAAAAAACAAAAATAATCTTTGGGTAGGTGTGAAAGAATTGGCAATTGAAAAAGGCAAAACTATACAATCTATGTAAGATTTGTACACAAGAAAAACAAATCACAGCACAAAGTCAAAGAAAATGCAAAGAAAACACACAGGAAAAATCACAGACAAGAAAAGAAAAACACAAACACACACAAAAACCAAACGAATGAAGTTCGACAGCCAGTAAAATCTTGTCACGGCTGGTTCTGGTTCTGCTGAGTTTTAAGTTTGGGGCACTTGAGATTGCATTTCAGAATAGAGAATTATGGCCACAATATAATTTGATTGCATCTCTATTTATATACACAGACAGAGACAGACTTCCAATCGGACGCCCCCATTTGTCGAGTTTCAAGTGGGCTGTGTGGAAGTTCATGTTATTCTTCACTTTAATGTTCTTTATTTTCTCGTTCTTCTTCTTGTTCTAGTGTGGGCGCGAGCAGTTCATAATTTGTTCAAAACGAAATATCGAATTGCTAACCGAATGTGGCATATTTTGTATCACATCGACACAAAAACGAGGTCAACAGCAAACAGCGAAGGAAAAACAAGAGTGTTTTAATGGGGTTTACCCGACTAGGAGATACCCATTCTAGCCAACATTCTAGCTTCCTTCCATCAAGGAATTACGTTCTTGATTAACTTCGGTATTTAAAGTCCGATCTTTATTAAAGTTTTTTAGACTGCAACATGACACACAGCATTGCGTAAGTCCCCTTAAAAAAAATATATATATATAAGCTTTGCGGAAAATGAGGGAAATATTCAAAATGTGAAATATTCATAAGCTGTATATACTCTGCAAAATTGGCGTATCTAGCTCTTATAATTATCGAGTTATGCCTAAAATAGTAATTAAAAATCGATATTTATCGGGACTCTGAAAATAGGAAAAGATATCGACAAAAAAAAATACATTCTTCAAACTACAAGTCTTTAGATTTTGTAGTTGCGACTTAGCTCTTCATCTACATCAAAGATATATATAATTGAATACATCATTCCCGCAATCGTTACATACTGCATGACATAATTATCATGCCCTCTTTGCAACTTTATAGGGTGGAAATAATATTTGCTTTGCATTCAGAAAACTGACAAAACGAAGGCACAAAAGTTCCGAATGTTGTTGTATTTGTTTTTCTCTGTTTGGTCGGGAGGGAAATATTCATGAAACGCTTTCATTAATGCGCAAAAATAACAATAATAATGCGATCGAAACTGAATTCGAATGCCGCAGACAGTGCATTTCATTTATGAAACAGTTCTAAATGCTCAACAAACAGTTGAAATGTTTTGACAAGTCAAAAGAAATATATTAATAAATGAAAAGGGAGAGTCAATGACATATTTGGGCTAAGATGAAGTCATTAAATATCCAGTATTTACGTCAAACATAATGCAGCAAATATAATATAAGTAAAATATATATTCTTATAGCTTTTTTATTTAAATATATATTTATTTTTCTTTAAGAAAAATAACTCTGAAGACATTTTTAAAAATCAACAATCAAATAATGAGACAAGTCGGGCATATATATGCATATATATGTAATACTAGCCAAGATTGTCCGGCATTGCGCGTGAAAGAGTTTTTCATGAAGCCTAATTTTTCGAAATCGATCAAGAACGTATTTATTAATTTTGAATGGAGCGCTTTTGAAGTCGATCGGAAGATTGCCCATTAAACATTTGATCCCCATCTTTCACCAAAAAGGGTGAATTGTCGGAAAGGTGTGAAACTAGATTTCACTTACGTCATAAAAGATAACTAAATATAGTAAAAAATTAATTGGGCCATGCGTTATCATTAATCAGTCAATCAAACTTAATCAGTTTGATATAATAAGCAGCTTTTTATGTATAGATATTGATTTTCGACAAAATTTTGTTATAACTCTTTTTCCCTTAGATCGAGAAGAGGTTATAAAATTAAGAGCTATTATTTAAGTTCACTTTACTCTCTAGGATACCATCTGGATTCCTATCTAAACACGACCTGTTCTATGCATTGCTTAAAGCTCTCACTTTAAGCTTTTCCAACCGCCAGGAAAAGCAGGAAATGGACGTAGGTTCTTTTGTCTGCTCCGACTCTATGCTCATTTCATATCCTTAGTCCCAAGGTGAATAATATAAACTGACGAAATTATTTTCTTCCATTTTTTTTTTGTAAACGTGCACAAGTCTGTTTTTTTTTTTGGCAACAGTTCAAATTTGTTTGCTGGGGGATTGGCTTTGGGCCTGTGTGTGGGGTGGCAATATGCCGTGTCGTGTGTTCTTTGTGGCCACTGCAGTGGCTGTGCGACTCCTAAAGGACTCCTTTGTGGTGTCATTTGCCCAGCACAAACAAACAACGTCGAGGACGGAGCATTGCCACTTGAAGACGGGCTGCCTGACTGCCTGCCAGCTATTGACCCTATGGATTATGTACAGCATAAGTGTCGGGCACTTCAACCTTTTGCAGAGTGCAACAACTTCAGCTTGGCAATAAATAACATTTGCTAGAAGAAGCGGAGCAAGAAATGTGTTGAAATTGCGCTTTGCTGCTGCTTCTTCTTCGGGCAGAGCTGCAGTCGGGCAGCGTAGACAATGCAGCGCCAAGCAGCAGCAGCAGAAACCCAGTAGGAAATTTTATGCTGTTTACGGCATGAGTTTTTTCATGATGATTTTTTCATCCTGAAATTGTCAGAAGTGCCATGGACGACATTTTCATCCAGGACTCTTCTGACCTGTCATGACAGTTGACTTTCAAGATACGTTGCATGAAATGCTTTTAAAAGGAAAATGTCCTTAAGTGAAATATTACTAAGGTTGACATGTTATCTCGTCCATCTGGGTTTCGTCATAGAGATGCGCTTTGGCCGTATGAGTGTGTGTGTGTAGTTTGTGTGACGCATCCAATTGCGGTGAATGGGCGATGCCACTGAACTTTGCCTATGCAATAGTTGAGCGTTGCCACCTATGAGTCAGCCTGCAGCCCGCCTAGATCTAAGCAACTCTGTTGGAAGCTCAGCTTCTGCTTAAATTCGATTCTTACCTTTAACTTTGTTACGTTTTAACAAACATTTGTTGCGCCTCTGCAGCTTGTCGTCGTTCGTTGTGTGTAATCGTTGTTGTTGTTGTTGTTTCGTTTGTCGTTTTTGCACGCACAAAATAGACGGATGAGTAATGAGGCGAAGACCCCTTTTGGCTGCTGCTCCCCGCACAATTTTTTTTTTTTTTGCTTTTATCTAGCGCGGCTGCTGTCGCCGCCGGAGCGCATTTGCCTAGGCACGCGCATAAATATGACTAAAACACGCGCTTTCACTCAATATACATATGTAAATACATACAAATACATCTGTATATATATATAACACAGTGCCTTTTTCGTTTGGCAAGAGAATTTCTATTTCTGGGTCTCAACAGCGCCGCAGACACTAGAAAAACACACACGGCCACTCAATACCGTACCAAATGTCGCGTCACTGCTGCTGCTGCCGATGCCGAATAAACGTTCTGCTTTTCGTGTTGCGATATCAATTCGATTAGTTTTATAGCTGCATTTGTTGTTCAATGCCACTTTTAATTTGATAAAACTAAAATGTGCAATAATTTTCGACAGCAGCGACTAAACATAAATAAACAGCAGTGTGGCCGCACACGGCAATAACTAAAATGCCTACATATTAAAATACAAAATACCAAAATTATATCGAAACACTGTAACGATATATCGGCAGAAGATAATTAAGATAGCAACAGTATTAAGTTGCTACTGTGACAATATTCTACAAATAAAAGCTGAACATGGCATGCAGCACATTTAAAATGTAAGATAAGTTATTTATATATTTGGAAATTAGTTACCGTGTAACCTAGTCGAGGTATTATTTTGTTCAAATATCTAATAATCACGAATTAATCGATTACCTTACAGTGCTGCAAAACGATGCTATCGTTTCCAGTGACAGTTTGAATCGCAGCTAACTTTGCTCACTTCTTTCTTTCCAAAACTCTGAAGATGGTGAGTGGATGTTGCCATGAGTTGTGCATTTCAATATTGATTTAAACCAATATAGAAAATGCATAAACAAGTGGAAATGTGTAAAAGCTGAGTGGCAACTGTGCGGCATGCAATACATTAAATTGTGGCATGCTTGAGATAAGCAAAAGTGAGCAAAACGACAAAAAAACGACGACGGCGTGCAAACATAACCTCTGCCATGTGTTTAACCGAAAGCCACCGTCTGCAGTTGCCGCTGTCCATGCACGTGCAAAGATATCTAATATTTATAATTGTTGTATCTCTGCTTAACTATTCTAGTCGAATATCAAGAGGAAGAAGACCAGGAAGCTGCGTGGTCACGTCAGCCACGGTCATGGCCGTATTGGCAAGCACCGCAAGCATCCGGGAGGTCGCGGTAACGCTGGTGGCATGCACCATCACCGCATCAATTTTGATAAATACCATCCTGGTTATTTCGGCAAGGTCGGCATGAGGAACTTCCATTTGCGCCGCCAGCACAAGTTCAGGCCCGAAATTAATTTGGACAAACTCTGGTCTCTGGTCGGACCCGAGAAGTTCGCCGAACTGGAGAAGGAGAAGAGCACAAAGGCGCCAGTTATCGATCTGGTTCAATTTGTAAGTTGTATTCCTTGCGCTGGAATATAGAAACAATCTACGCTTGGATTTTTGTTTTTGACATGAAGAGACACCGAAGGCGATGGGCGGGCTGAATGCGACCGTACAATTGCTCTCCTTGTGTTGCGAAAAGCCTTTCAGATCAAAACAAAATCCACTTGGATATATAAAAATTAGCTGCAAACTTTTTATACCCTTTAATAACGTGTTTCCCCCTTCCTTCTCCCAGGGCTACTACAAGCTGTTGGGCCGCGGCCATTTGCCCGCTCGCCCCATCATCGTTAAGGCCAAGTACTTCTCCAAGAAGGCTGAGGACAAGATCAAGAAGGCCGGTGGTGTCTGCTTGCTGAGCGCCTAAGTTTAAGGTGCGTCCCAAACTCTTGCCAATATTTACATTTTGATTAATATTAATATTTCTGCTTTGCTTGCAGATATTCCCCTTCTAATTGCAACTGAACGTAATACATTCGACCATCAAAAATGTATTTGTTTTTTAATAAATTTAAAAGAAAAACAGCTTATTGTGTATTCATATTTGTCATGAGCTCTTTGTTGTTGCACTCTGTGACGTCGGGGGTGATTTATTGACGCGTTTATTGCATCGACTCAATACCTGTGGGAAACCTCGCATGTGTGCATGCGGGCATATTAATATAGAACTATACACATTAACAATTGAGCGTCAATATTTATGTGGAGCGTACATATATATACATATATTTTATCGCTTAGATTTTAACATAATTTGAATGCGTCAATATTTAAAGTTCACTGTGGCAACAAGTGCAAATATTTTATGCAAAGCACCGACCTTGGAATATCCTGTAAAAAAACTGTTCTAATATTTTATGTTCATTAAGAATATTCAAATCTAATAAATTTAATTTCGGCAAATATTTGAAAAGAATATCTTCCAAATATTAAAATTATAAATAAAGAAATCGAAAAAATATTATATCGCCAGTTGCGCTTCTAAACAATTCTTGAGTTTCTTTTGAAATGAATACACTAATAAATTTTAATTATACAAAATACATACAAAATAATATAACTAGTTTATTTATAGGTCATACGCCCTTTTTAACGATTTTTGCACGCTACAGGGTATGTGCATGGAAAATTTTCTAACTTGTCTATTTGGCGAAAAGTCTGGCAACCTTGTCGCCACCCTTCACTGTAACGAACAGCAAATCTCGCAGTTGCAGGCAGATATTCGCATTGCGTGCTGCTGAACGGTTGTGTCGAGCACATACGAAAAAGAAGAAGCATTACGTGTAGGTCAAGGTAGCACTTTATCTGTTACATTTCCGGCACTTGTGGGGGGAGGGGGTTGTCCTTGACTGAAGGACGGCGCAATTAAAAGTGAACACTAAAAAAAGTTGTAAAAAAAAAACAAAACAAATAAAGTGTCTAGGTCGGGGGTGGGGGGAAAAAAAAACGGTGAATCAGTGCTGCAAAACAAGTTGCGGAAAGTTTTTAATCAATTTCCATAACGGGTGTATTTTTGCAGTAAACGTTTGCCTGTAAACTCCCCCTAATTACAACGTTACATAACGAGCGAAGAAGAAGAAATGGCTCAGAAGATATTGCGAAATGTGACGCACTGCATCTTCGACATGGACGGCCTGCTGCTGGGTAAGTGTAGTTGCTTTGTAGGATCTATCATAGTTTACACATGCTTCTAACCAGACACTGAGACCCTCTACACGAAGGCCGCCCAAATGGTGCTCGATCCGTATGGCAAGACGTACACGTTCGATGTGAAGCAGCAGATAATGGGTCTGCAGACACGTCCGCTTGCCGAGTTCATGATCAAATGCTACGACCTGCCGTTGACATGGGAAGAGTACGCCAAACAACAGACGGACAATGCACGCGCCCTCATGGGCGATGCCCAGTTGATGCCAGGTACTAATTTTTGATTCCGTATTCGCACTCTCCTTGCAGACACCGAACGCATTTACGAGGAGGTCACCAGGCAAATAGCCGGCACCTTCAATCGCCCCTATCCCGTGGCGGTGCGCTTCAGAGTGATGGGCACCACGGAACAGCGCTCCGCCGAAATTGCCGTCAATGAGTGCCAATTGCCCATAACCGTCGGTGATTTTCTGCAGCGCTATCACAAAATGTGCTGCGAACGGCTGCACAATGTGCCGCTGCTGAAAGGTTAGCACTCCTTCGAGGCGTTACTAGACTAGAGATCGAACCAGTTTACACACATCTATATATATGTCGCTCATGTCGTCCATTTGTTAGTTGCCTTTGCTTTCGCACTAGATCTCTGAATGTGCTTAGTAGAAACTTATAACAAGAGTGGAAGTCCGACTTGGAGGAGCTACGTTAAAGATAGCTCTTAATTTTAAGGTTGTATCTTTTATTTCTTATAACTAGGAGAAGTAGAAACTATACTCTATAAAGTTTACACCAGCTGAAAATCCATTTGCCAAATTTTCTGTACCTAGCCTTAAAGATAGATTCGAAATCATGTCTAGCTCTTATTAGATACGAGATCAACGTACATTTTGGAGTCGAAAATGTTCTGTCGACATACATTTGCACGAAATATACCCAACTTTCAATGGGTACAGAGCATATCAAATATATAATATTAAAACCTTTTTCTAATCCTTTGCAGGTGCCGAGCGGCTTCTACGGCATTTGCACGCGAACAAAGTGCCTTTTGCGCTGGCGACCAGCTCCGGCGCCGAGATGGTCGAGCTCAAGAGCACGCATCATCGTGAGCTCTTCAATCTGTTCCATCATCGCGTTTGCGGCTCCTCGGACAGCGAAGTGAAGAATGGCAAGCCGGCGCCGGATATCTTTCTGGTGGCCGCCAGCCGTTTTGGCGATAAGCCCGAGCCGAAAAACTGTCTGGTGTTCGAGGATTCGCCGAATGGCGTTGAGGCGGGCAACAGCGCCGGCATGCAGGTGGTCATGGTGCCCGACGAGCGGCTCTCGAAGGAGCGTTGCGCTCATGCCACGCAGGTGTTGCGCTCACTGGAGGACTTCAAGCCGGAACAGTTCGGCTTGCCGCCATTTACTAATTAAATTGTATGTTTGACCATTGTCGCTTATCGTGTACCTAGTATAATTACTAAGCCTAAATACAGATGTGTGTGTGTGTTACTAGCATTCACTCTCTTTTAATTTAGCCCACAATTGATGCCATAATACAACTCTGTACTCTTCTGGTCGCTTCATCTGCCAACCGCCTCCAAATGCTTCTGTATGTCTGGAGCGGATTGGTTTCTCAGCGAGATTGAGACTTCCTTGCCTTTGCCTGAAGTTCAATTGGATACAATATATACTTCAAATACTTAGTTTCACCACTTACCATAGCGTGCCCATAGTCTCGGCTGCACGCCGGCGCACTCTCTTACCAAAAAGGACAAGTTGGGATTGTGCCTTTTCAGATTGGGATAAAATTTCTTAATATATTCCCTGTTCGAATTTTTGGTTTTTATTAGATTATGTAACTAAGTAGTGAAAGATGCTTTGCAATAAACCTGGCGCCCTTGGAAGCATCACATTTTGGATCAAATATTATGCGCACTTCCTTTAGTTTAGCCGTAAAAGCAGCAAACCTAGCCAAACTTATACGCATCTCAGCGGAATATTGTGATAAGCTGTCAAAAATCAAATATGAACTGTCTAGAGAGTTGCCAGATGTTTTTGTTTGCTGTGTATACATTTTCGATGAAAACTTAAACTTAAATCTGCTTGGTAGCACTTGTTATCGATAAGTCAAACGCCGTGCAACTCTGTCGCTTAGCAAATTATTCTAGAATTTGTTTACGCGTTTATTTGATGTCAATTTATTTACAAAACAGCGACAGTATGACATCTGTACATTGTCAACTATGGATGGGCAGCGTAAGTAATACATATCCAACTTCGGAGCGTTACGCTATACCTTTCTGACACGTGTTGCAGCTGGAATCGTACATGACGGAAAACTTCATCATTGCCGCATTCCGCAAAATGGGCGAAGATCCCACAACGGTGCGTCTCATGCGCAACAAATACACTGGCGAGCCTGCTGGCTATTGTTTCGTCAATTTTATATCGGATGATCATGCCCTGGATGCCATGCACAAGCTAAATGGCAAACCCATACCCGGCACGAATCCCATTGTCCGTTTTCGTCTGAACTCCGCTAGCAATTCATATAAATTGCCGGGTAATGAGCGTGAATTTAGCGTCTGGGTAGGCGATCTCAGCTCAGATGTGGATGACTATTCGCTGTACAAGGTCTTCTCCAGCAAATACACATCGATCAAAACGGCCAAGGTGATACTGGACAGTCTGGGCTTCTCCAAGGGCTACGGCTTTGTGCGCTTTGGCATCGAGGATGAGCAAAAATCGGCCTTATACGACATGAATGGCTACGTTGGCCTGGGCACCAAACCAATTAAGATCTGTAATGCCGTGCCCAAGCCAAAGGCTGAGCTGAGCGCCGCATTGGGCAACGGTGGCAGTAGCTATGCCTACGGCGGCCCCAGCACAACCTCAACGTCCTCAACCAGTGCTGGCGGCGCCGATTACTCGCAATATTACGATCCAACCAGCACCTACTGGCAGGGCTATAATGCCTGGCAGGGCTATTATGAGCAGGGCGCCGCTCCTTCAATTACGGATGCTGCTGCCTACTATCAGCAGGCCATGTCCCAGTCACACTCGAATCCGCAGACTCTCGCCCAGCATGCGGAGGCCTGGAGCGCCCAGCGCAGCGCCCAATATGAGCAGCAGCAGCAACAACAGACTGCTCCGCTGAATACCGCTGCTGCAGCTGAGGAGGACTACGGTCTGGAGGAGCACAAGTTTGTACTGGACGTGGAGAAACTTAATCGGGAGACTATTGATTCGGATCGACATCTATATGATGCTTTGGAGAGCTCCAAATGGCTACCCATAGAGCAATTGGAGGTCTTTTAGGTTTTAGTTGTAATAATTTTAAATATGATAATTTTTAAATATAAAATCATAAAAAAACTACATCTGTGTTGCCAAATCTAGCTGGTGCAAATTAAATTGAATTTTTTTGCGGCAGTTTCTGTTTAAAAAATTGGCTTAGCTTTATTCAAAAATAGCCAGATTTGGCGAGAAAAGGCAGAAGCTGGCAACACTGTTAGAATTTTATCTGCAAGCAATGGCCGGCATTCGTGCAATAGAGATGTGTTAATATCGATTCTCTGGCAAACGATATTGATATCGATAGTGGTCCAGCTCTATTACGTTGCACGATTTTTCTTACATTTTGCGAGAAAAATCAGAAATTTATAATTAAATGGCGCCATTTAAACGGGTACGCCAACCAAAAGTAACAACACAGGCGTTGCTCGATTTTGATTTGGGCGAAAGTTCATCGGACAGCGATTTTCTGCCCGACATTGACAACTGTTCGGATGGCTCAAAGGACGAAAGCGACGGCGACGGCGACAGCAGCGACGCCAGCAGCAGCAGCAGCGATAGCGATGCAAATGCCAATTCCGGCGATGAAAGCGATGATTCAACGCTGCAGCTGCGTCAGCTGCTAGCCGAGAATAATGCACAGCAGGAGGCGGCGGCGGCGGCGGCAGCAGCAGCAACAGCAGCAGTTGCCGCACCCGCACCCGTTGCCCCCCCCACCCCACATGTGAATGGCTACAACATCGAGCCGGTGGCGCCGCCGAAGCGGATGTGCTGCGTGTGCCTGGGCGAGCGCAGCGACGATGTGAACGAGATTGTCGAATGCGATGCGTGCGGCGTCTCCGTGCACGAGGGCTGCTACGGCGTCAGCGACAATGTCAGCATCTCCAGCACAAACTCCACCTGCTCCACGGAGCCGTGGTTCTGTGAGGCGTGCCGTGCGGGCGTTTCGGAGCCGGACTGTGAGCTGTGCCCGAACAAGGGCGGCATTTACAAGGAGACAGATGTGGGCAAATGGGTGCACTTGATATGCGCACTATATGTGCCGGGCGTTGCCTTCGGCGAGGTGGAACAGCTCAGCTCGGTGACGCTCTTCGAGATGCAGTACAGCAAGTGGGGCGCCAAGCTGTGCTCCCTGTGCGACAATGCGCTCTTTGCGCGCACAGGCGTCTGCATTGGCTGCGATGCGGGCATGTGCAAGACGTACTTCCATGTCACGTGCGCACAGGTCGCCGGCTATCTGATTGAGGCACATCACGAGGACGATGCAGCGGATCCGTTTTATGCCCACTGCAAGGTGCACTCGGAGAAGGAGATGATTAAGAAGCGTCGTCGCAACTATCACACGCTGCGGCTCAACATGCTGCAGCAGGCCAAGCAGCGGGCGCTGCTCCAGCAGCAGCTGATCGAGGCGAATCCCAATCCCGCCCAGGCGCGCATACAACGCAAGCTGCTGAAGATTCAGCACAAATACGCACAGCACAAGCAGCTCAAGCCGACGCCGTGGGTGCCCACGCAGAAGATGTCCCGCCTGCTGACCAGTTCCGCCTCCGCCTGCCGGCGTCTGCTGGCCAAGGCGGAGTTCATGGCCGTGGATGTGCAGCATTTGGAGCAACGCGAGGCGAACATTCAGGCGCTGCAGGACATACGCAAAAAATGGCATATAGCGCCCGCTTTCAGCGTCGAATTCACTGCCTACTATATGGATCGCATAGTGCGCATGTCGGAGTTCAAGCAGCAGCAGCAGCAGCTCCAGCAGCACAATTCGGCGCTCAGCCAGGCGCAGGATGTGCTGCGCGCCAAATACGACAGCGCGCTGGAGGAACGCAAACAGGTGAAGGCCCAGCGCGATGCATTGGTGGCGTCCATCAAGGCGCTGCACAACAGCCTGGCGCAGCTGTCGCCTGGCCTCAGCGCAGGCCTGCCCCAAGTGGAGCTCATTGCACGCCCGTTGCCGGAGCAGCTGCCCAAGCTGGCGACGACGCCGCCAACGCCGCAACGACCCATTTCGGTGCCGACAGCGGCAGCGCTTAAAATGGGCGTTGGCTTTCCGCTCGCCCATCTGGCCAACAAGCTGGACAACTCCCGACTGCTGAGCACCCAGCAATCCCAGCTGCACGCCACCAAGGCGGCGACCATTGTGCCCGCCGTCAGCTGCGGCATTTGCAAGCGCAACAACGATCAGCATCTGCTGGTCAAGTGCGACACCTGCAATCTGCATTATCATTTGGGCTGCTTGAATCCGCCGCTGACGCGTCCGCCCAAGAAATCGAAACAGTATGGCTGGCAGTGCTCCGAGTGCTGTGACAAGTCGGATGTGTCCGATGCGGTCACCGAAATCTCACCGGGTCCGCGCAAATCGCGCACGCGCTTCAACAAGGACGGGCATTTGGTCTATGTCGAACGCTACTCGCTGGACGATTTGCCCAAGGAGACGCCGCCGCCGCAGCTGAAGCGTGCGCTCAACAAAACGCTGCCCGCTGCTCTCGAAGCTGGCGAGGATCTGGTCAAGTCGCCGAAGCGCAGCAAGCTGCAGTCGCCGCGCAAGACGCCCGTGAATGGTAATTAGCAGCTGCTGATATTTTGTCCAAATCCTTACTAACTGCTTTAACTCCCCCGCAGTGCAAGCCGCCGTGGCGCACATGGAGCTGACGTTGCCGCAGGCAGTCGCCACCGTTGCGCATTTGTCCGGCTGCGAGGACTCCATCGACGACTCCAGTGGCAAGCAGTCGTCGCGCAAGGGCAAGCGCAAGGATAAGCACAAAAACAAGCACAATTTGTCATCGGATACGGAAAAGTCGTTCAACAAGGAGCACAAGCGCAAGCGTAAAAAGCGCTCACATGCCGATGAGTGCAACAACTTGGACAATGCCAACTCCGGGCGACCCATTAAGATTATCTTTAAGACGTTGCGTTTGCCCGGCGAAGATGCGCCCGAATCGCGCAGTTTTTATGTGCCCGCCAATGCGGTGCGCTCCGTGGACGAAGCATCCCGACCCACCTCCGTGGAGACTGTCGAGGATGTCACACAGCCGGAGCAGCCCGCCACCACGCCCATTGTCCTGGTGTCCACAGTAATAACGCCGCACGCTGCCATAAGCACGCCACAAAAGCCCAAGGAGACGCCATCGCCACAGCGCAAGGTTAGCCCGCGCAAGTCGACGCCGCGCAAACAGCGTGTGGGCCGGCCACGCGTCTCCAATCCCAAGGTTAATGTGGAAATCAATTGTTGTGTCTGCACGCAAAGCGGCAAAGCCAATCAGGTTGTGACCTGTGATGAGTGCCATAAGCACTATCACTTCGCGTGCCTCGAGCCGCCGCTCAAGAAATCGCCGAAAATCCGCGGCTACTCCTGGCACTGTGCCGACTGTGATCCCACGGACGAGGAGGCACTGCCCAAAAAATAGTTCTTACCATTTAACTAATTAGTTTTCTAAGTATACATATTTACGAATATTATTTATAATTAGATTTTTCTACACAGCCCAAGTATTTACGATCTTAAAAATGCCTCCAACTACTTTATAAGCTAGAAATTGATTGGTCGGAACGATATTGTCTAGCCAGAATTGTAACTATATAAATTCATATTCATAATCATACTTCTTTGACTGCCTATTGACTATCATAATAAAAGAATTTCATTTATGTAATATGTATTTATATCAGAACAAGAAATTTCAAAGAAATCGCATTGGTTCGGCTCACGATAAACAATATTGGAAATAAGATATACGAAATAGATATCTCTTCTCTATATATAATAAACTTCTAAATCTGGCAAGATTACTTTTGGTCAACATTCATGTGAAAATGGAACCCTCAAATATCCTATATAGACATAGATCAAAATATATGTATATATTCTTAATTAATGCCTTTCTACGCAATTCTCACGAATTCAAGTAAGTCTCTTAGCAAGTAAGTCTCAATACTGGAGGAGGCAGCTTCAACTAAGGAGGAAACGGCGGCTTCAGGAGGAGACGGAGGCTTTAACTAAGGAGGAGGCGACAGCTTCAATATTGGAGGAGACGGAGGCTTTAACTATGGAGGAGACGGCAGCTTTAATATTGGGTTCGTCTCCTGCCCACTGAAAAATGACGATAATTTGCAGGTGAGTACGTAATTGCACATATATATTTATCGCTATACGCAAATCTGTTTGTCTTGACCTTTTTTGTTTTTTATACGATTATGGGTACACTATATCTATATGTAACTCCCTCTTGGATATTAACAGACACGCTCAGCTCCTTTCAGCAATAAGGAATATATCTATTTATCTCAAGGCCAGAACAACAAGCAATAATTATATACATATATCTAGGTGACAATTTAAGATCGATAATTATATTGTCTTGAGAGCGACTTGGACATGTAGGGGCCGTCTAGGGCGTAGCCCAGTTTGCGGTAATAGTTGCGCGTACCGACGCCTGAGATGACCGCGATCTTTGTGCTGCCATGCTCTTCGCGGGCAATACGCTCCGCCTCCTCCATGAGCAGCGTGCCAAAGCCCTGGTGCTGGAACTTGGTTGGATCACGTGAGCTGACCGGCACAACAGAGCCGTAAACGTGCAGTTCGCGCACAATGGAGCACTCGCCCTGCAGTTCCGGCCGGTAGGTGTCCGGCGAGCATTTGCGCAAGCGCAGCAGGCCCACAAGTATATCCTGCTCGGGATCCTCGTAGGAGATGAACGTCTCCCAGCCGCCGTTGGCCACATAATCGCGACGTATCAGCTCAATCTCATACGGACGAACCTTGTTGTGTATCTCCTGGATGCCGACCTCGCGTGTGCGTACATCCCGACAAACGGTGCCCAAATCCTTCATGCGCGCCAGAGCCAATTCACGCAGATTGCCGTGCTCCACGCCCGAGCTGCGGGTGCAGAAGTGAATTCTTACATATCTTTAGTTTAAGTAGGGTCTTATGGACTTACCTAACCAGGGGCATGGGTATGTCACGCTGAACACGATAGACACGTGTCCAGGGTGGGACCAGAGCCAGTATTTTGGCCACCAAATCCACCAGCATCGAGGGTGGATACGACTTGTAGCGACCCGTTTTCCACAGCTCGTAGAGCCCAGTGCCACGTATGACAAGTGTGGGATAGATTTTGAGGCCATCCGAGCGAAAAGCGGGATTCTCAAAGTACTCGATGAACTGTTCAATGTCGCGCTCAAAGTCCACATTGGGCAGATCGGGCATCATGTGTGTGACAATCTTGTAGCCAGCGTCTTTGCCCATGTGAAAGGTCTCGCAAACGGCACGCACCGTATGACCACGATTTGTGTCCCTGGCCACATCCTCATAGACGGACTGCACACCGATTTCCAAGCGTGTGCAGCCATAGTTCAGCATATCGGAGATGTGACGCTTCAGGCAATAATCCGGTCGTGTCTCAATTGTGATGCCAATGCATTTGGTTCGGGATTTCTCGGAATAACGCACCGCTTCCGCCACGTTGGCGCTGCTGTGCCCGGACAGAGCATCGTGCAGATTGCGTATAAAGTAATCGCGATATTCATCCGGCAGGGCCATAAATGTGCCGCCCATCACAATGAACTCCACTTTGTCCACCGAGTGGCCCAGCTGCTTCAGCTGCTCGACGCGGTGGCGTGTCTGCAGGAATGGATCATAACGTGCCCGTATGGCGCGCATTGAGGTCGGCTCATAGCCCGTATACGATTGTGTGGAGTACTCGAAATCGCTGTCCGGTCCGCCGGGGCAATAGACGCAAATGTTGCCCGTAAAATTGATGTGTGGACAGCGATGCGGTTTGCACATGACAGCCACAACGGCAATCTACAAATATTTATAATTTTAACTTCTGCAGGAGTTTATATATATTTTTTTGCTTTTTTCTTACGCCGCTTGCGGTTCGGATGGGCTTGGCACGCAGCTTGGGCAGCAGTATCTTTTTGGCATCCTGCGGCACTGCTGCGATGATGTCCACAAGTCTCGGGGAGCTATCCAGTCCATATTTCGATGATATTAGCGATTTCATGCGATTCAGATTCACATCTTTTTTGTCTTCGTGTGCCTTTAGTAGTTCCTGTATGATTTCACCGATGACAAGCACCTGACGCTCCTCGCGACTGAGACCGATAGCTGCAGCGCGCGCATGTTAAATAAACTTTAATAAAATATACATATTATTTACAAATTATAACTAACCCAGCTTCTTTTTCTGCTTCATTTTGTTGCTGGCGTAATTCTATAAATATCGCACGTGTGGCGCTGCAGCTGACAGATAGAGAAGTTATCGATAAGTGACATCACTCACGACTGTTGCTTCAGCTATCGATAAGTGACATCACTCTCGACTGTTGCTTCATTACGTCACAATCCCAATTTGCGATTGAAAAATAAGACCTGAAACCAAAGACCTTTTAAAATATGTAACGATTTTTTACATTCGAAAAATGAAAGACACACAGACATATAAAAATTGTAGGCCTTTTAAGATCCATTCAATATATACAGTATCAGTTTCATTACATTTCCAGCCCATGCAGTAATTGTAGTAATTAAAACGTACGGAACAATCAATCAATTATTTGACAGCTAAAGGAATTTAAAGTCACATGAACCATACAGTTTGCACAAGGCAATACTTCACACAATTAATTTTCTTAGCTAGTGACGTCACCATCAGTTTGTAAATAATAAGTATCTTCTCCATTTGCACAAACTAAACTTCTGTTATCGCTATCGATATTATATCGATGCCTCATCAAGTATCCTAACGTTGCATTGCGAGAAAGGCATCGGTTGGGGTTATTTTTTGTTACAAGAAATTTCAGTGCACCAGGAAAATGACTAGCTGCGTGCAGCAGCAAAAGGAACAGGAGCAGTTGCTGGAGCAATTAAATGCCAGCGATGATGAAATGAACGACACAGACGGCATCGCCGAGGAGGAGGAGGAGGACAAAGATAAACAATTGCTTACAGAGCCAACATTTTGCTTTTCGGTGTGTATACAAAAAACAAAAAAAAAATGAAGAAAAACCTCGTCTAATAATGCAATTGATGTGTGTATCCCGCTGCAGAACAGCAATGCGTGCTGGGTATGCAATGGCTATTATGGACCCAATTTCGGTGAGCCGCTTTGCGGCGCCTGTCATGCATTTTTATACAACGCACAACGCGCCGAGGAGCTATTGACGGAACTGTCAGACGACGAGGACTCGGGCAATGACGAGCCGCCTTTCAAGGACAAGCAGGAGGATGATGAAACTGAGAATGATGCGGACATAATGGGCTTTGAAGATCTAGAGGACGCGGAACCGCCCGCACCGCAACCGCAACCGCAACAGCAGCCCCAGCAGCAGCAACAACAACAACAACAGCCGGCAAACCAAGAGCCGGAGCACGAACTGCAGGAACTTCAGCCAGCACAGCAGCAGGCGCCGCCAGAGCAGCTGTTGGAACCACAAGCAATGCCAGCGCGCCGCGGCACGCCAGAGCATGATTTCGAGCATGAACGTGCGGTTAATCCATTTCTGTTGCCCATCAAACGGCCACGGCCCACGGCGCCGCACGCGCTACCGCACTACATGCTCGAGCTGGCCGATGGACGTGCCCGTGCGCATGAATACAACGCGCCGGATGCGGGCAGCAGCGGCGGCGGCAGCAGCAGCAGCAGCAGCATCAGCAAATGCATCACCAGCCGCATACCCGTCGAGGTTATGCTCAAGATATTCGCCTACCTGGACGACATGTCACTGTGGATGGCCAGCGAGGTGTGCAAGCAGTGGCACGAGATCATAGTGAAGAACACGGCACAGAGCATGTGGAAGACATACATCAAACAGCGCTGGCCGCTGTTCGAATGCCTCACCGAGCTGCCCGACTGGTACAAGCTGTATGGTGCCTTGATGTCAGCGTGTTTTTGTCGCACCTGTTTGATTGAGCTGGGCAGCCAGTCGCCGCCGTCTGGCGAGCTGGGCAACGTGATACGCAATAATTTCTTGCGCGGCGAAGCAAATCTATTGCACAGCTACGAAGCGGAGGGCATTTCGGCCATACCATTGGATCGCCAGAATAATTATTGGCAGGCAACGATACTTGGACCGCCTGGCAGTCCCTATGAGGGCGGCAAATTCTTTCTATTTATCTACTTTCCCGAACGTTATCCCATGGCACCGCCAACGGTGCGTTTTCTAACCAAAATACTGCATCCGAATGTGTCCAGGCATGGCGACGTGGGCATTGACATATTCCAGCAGCAGAACTGGTCGCTGGCCTTAAATGTGGCTAAAGTTTTGTTGTCAGTGCAGAGTCTGCTCACCGATCCGTATACTGAGGTGTGCATGGAGCCGGAGCTGGGCTATATCTATGAGCATGAGCGTTCGCGTTTCGAGCAGCTGGTGCGCGCCTGGACCTGGAAATATGCGATGCTCGAGCTGATGACACCGCAGTGAAGCAATATCTTAGCCAAGTAGCCTTGTTTTGCTTTCATGGACTGAACGTTGGAAAGATCTAAGACACCCTCATTTAAGTTGTTTTTGTATATTTATGTAACTATTACCATAAATGTAATTAGTTTAATGCTGCCATTTATATTGGCCTCATCCCATAATATAGTCAAAATTATGCTTAATATATATAACACTTTGAAATGTTTAAACCTAATGCATATATTGTTTTAAAAGCAGGGATTTAAACGGGTTTTCTTGGTAATATAGAGCATCCTTTGATGAGCTTCAATGATGGAACTTTCCCGATCTTCGTGCTTTTCCAATACTTGCCTCATACAAGGTAAACATTAATTAGTGCATCAGTCACGGAACAGTTATATATATATATATATATGGATTATATATTTTACAGCTAAATTACAATTAAGAACATGCGACGCCTTCTACTTCGTCCAGGACACCTTGGGTATATCGAAGTGCTCGGTGAGTGTGTCCAGATGTTCATTGAATTTCTCTACGCGCTGTTTGTGCGTCGTCTGCGCCTTGTCCATGATGCGTTTGTTGCGCATCTTCTCCTGCTGTTTCTTGGTGGCCAGCTCCGCTTTGGTTAGCTTCCGCTCGTAGCCGCTGGTCGAGGCTGCTGCAGGTCCGTTTACAGTTTCCGTCATTTGTTGTTCGACGAACGCTCTCTGCAGTGCATCCTTCTCCTTGTCCTTGTTCTTGTGTTTCTTCTTTTTTTTCTTGAGTTCGGTATCGCTTTTGAGTTTTAGTTTGCCTTTGGCAGCATATTCATATGCGTCCGACATTGTTTTTATTCTTTTTTCTATAAAAATGCAATTGATTTGTTTTTCGTTGGTGACGAGGGCTGACAAACGTCTCAGTGTCCAGGGCTGAAAATGTTGTTTTGATTTCGATAGTTTTCCACTATCGATACCTACATGCATCGCTAGATTTACCGTATTTTTTTGTGAGTAATAAACCGGTATAAAGAAATATAAAACTCAATAATTATTTCGTGTTTAAAATTGGAAAAATCTATAAAGTGCTAACAATATACATTAAGTAAAAGCCGCAAGTAACAGTGAAAGCCGAAAATCAAGTTGTTTCTATTGTCTTGCATTGCAACGTGAGGATTTTTCTCTTTGCAACTTTCGCTCTTTGCGGCCACCCACGCGTCGGAGGTCCGTGTAAAAAAAGCTCGCATGCTTACTGCAAATGTAGTTGTGCGCGGTTAGGCTGTCGTGTACTTGTTAGCATTCAGTTGAATCCCAACGAGCGACGGAACAACATCTCGTGTGTTGTGCACACGCTCTCAAGGCGCGTTTGTAAATATTTAAAAAATTTATTCATAAATTGCTAAAACTCAACATTTTGCCGAAGCAGTTGTATTAAAAAAATTAAATCTGTGCTGATCGTTTGTGTCAAGTGCAAAAAGTTCCGAAAAGATTCAAATCAAAATTAAAAAAAAATTATAATATTCAAAAAATAATAAAAAATTTCAATCGTCAAAAAAAAAACGGTAAAGTGCGAAGGTGAAAATTCTGCCCACTCTCTGGCAGTCTCTCAAAAACTAACGGTTTAGACATTAGGTGAAAAAGCTCGCTCACCTCGCACATGCGTGTGTGTGTGCGTGTGCGTGTAACTGTCGATGACTGTATGTGTGTGTATGTGTGCGTTGGTTTTAGCATCCTGTAGCAAGTTCTTCACTCAAGGATAACAGTCGTAAAAGCACAACAATGTAATGAAAATATCAGAAAATATCATCATCATCGTCAAGCAAAAGTATTACATTTTTATGTGCTTGTTCCGAGGATACATGTACATTTGCCACTGTGTGTGTGTGTGTGTGTGTGTGCATGTCCTTTCAATGGTGTCTTTTTCTTACGGCTTTAGTCCCTAATGTTGCCAGCTCACAAATTTTCATGTCATTTGCTTTTTATTCGTCAACTAGCGAATTTGCATGTTTGAAATTTACGGTTTCAGTTTCGATATTCGAACATTGTAACCAGCGACCGTTACACAAGCTGCGAGATCTAACGGTCTACAAGCTCAGTCGCATGTAACAGGTAACCAATACAAGTGCACAACGCTCTCTTTCGCTCTTTGCCACTCTTGGCTCTCTCTGCCTGCAAAAAAGGCTTAAAAAAGAAAACACGTCGTGCACATCAACAGCGACTTTCAATGTCATAAAATAATGTTAAGTTCGCATTAAAAACAAAAATCTGTTGTTGAGATTTCTCTGACAGGCTTAGGTGGCACATCAAAAAGTTTTTATATATACCATTTGCATTTAAGTGGGATATTTTTGTGGCATCAAGTTTTTTCGAGTGCTCCTCAGTTATTCAGACTAATAATCGACAAGGTTGCAGATTCGGTCAGGAGTCTTAATCGAAGGTCATATTCAGGGCTACTTTATAACTTTTGGTGGATAGTTTTGTCAATACAGTGAAAGCTCTTCGAGATGGACAACTCTACGGTTCCGTGTTCTAGGTTTTGCAAGGAATATGCCTGAAAGAGGTTAGGTTAAAGAAAACAAATAAATAAATGGAAAATAAATAAAAATTTGTAGAGGTATTTCCGTTTTGTGTAAAAAATCCAAAATTTTAGGATTTCCTTTTGATTCCTTATTCCTAACTTCAAATATTATATCAAGTATAAAGAAGAGTCGAATAAATAATACTTTGATCGAAAGCCTGAGGAAAAACTATATTGGGACTTAAAATATTGCCAGGTTAAAAAGATCTTTCGCAAAAAATAAACTCTGTAAAGCCTGCTTTCCGTCTTACGCTGCTTGACGCTTGTAATTCTCAACAAGTTCAAGCTTCGAACAGAGGACAATGCTTTTACGCCAGCTGATAATAGGCAGGTGCCTGAAACAGTTTGAGAGCCTAGCTTAATATTAATGTAAGAATAAATTATTTTCGTGGCATGAAGATCTCGCTAAATGCGTTGCCTAAGTGACTCACAAATGCAAAGTTTATTCAGCCTCGAATCTTAAGTAGACTAACAAGTAGACGTAAAACTATTTCAAAGGCTTTTTGCGGCAACTAAACTATGTTGCCAACTTTATAGTCTTGTTCCGAGCCAAAATATACTGAAGCGCACAGTTTTACATTTCTATGGGAAAAGTCGCCACACGCAAAATGCTTGTGGTGCAAATAACTCAACCATTTGCCACATGTGTTGCAAGGCTTTCGCTTTTGCTGCCTTTAGTTTTTATTTATTTCTTATTTATGGCAAAATATGTGTTGAAAACCCGGAAAAGTTAGTGAGTGAAACGAACGAACTTTTTCATTACAAGTCGACCCTAAAATGCTTGTCGCCAGCAAAATCGATTTGCACACTTGATGTCCGTGCTGCTCTCTGAAGTTTTGTGTCAGATGAAAATTTGAATAATTCAATGGATGCTGCTAAATGTTTTATTCAACACGTCGCAAACCGCACACACGCACAGAGTTTGATTTAAAATTCGCAAAATGTTGGTGCAAAAGAGCTGCGGTTGCAGATGCGTTATTGAAATGCCATTAGCGCGATTTCAATGGGAAACGCATACGCGGCGTATGCGCAATCTGTCGAATAGCATTTATCCTTGGCCAGCGAAATGCAGTTGTCTGCTGCTGTTGTTGTGCGAGGGCAAATATTAACATAAATGTGTGCATTGTTTAACAAATATTTGTTTTGTATGCAACAGACAGCACACACACCCGCACACACGCACACCCGCACACACACTAAACACAACAATAAAAAGTAATCAGCGCATAATAAAAATGCCTAATTGCAGTTTGAAGTGAAATTTCAGTTCGGTTGAGTTGATTTCTGTTTTCGGTTCTAATTGAAAAGCGTTCAACAAAGCGAATATATTGAAAAGCCAATGTACCTGCTTCCCATTGCCCTTTTCATGCTAATCAACAATTGCAACAGTTTTGTGGCCAGGCCAAGCGTAAGTCAGCATTTTACGCGGTATTAACAACTGTGAATCCTTGGCGCAGCAGTTTCTAGTTGGCGGTGCTCTATGAAGGTGAGTTCACATTGATTACAATTACAAATTAACCTTTTATTAACATAAAATTAAATTATAATGAATTTATTAGAATTAAAATGTAAGCGCTCTAGCCGAAAACTCAATTTGCCAGCCAGAGGGCTGGATTTGGCGCAATCAGTATGCCGTAAAAAATTATTTTTATAACTAACGCCTGCAAAAAAAGGAAGCGTGCTCTAGTTGGAAGTGCCCGACCAGGGGATACTCTGTACTTTCTTCCAACCAACACCAAATGCACCTCGCGCTAGATTTGGGGGAGGTGGGGAGAGTTTTGGGGTGGTAGCTATAAAATGAAAGATACTTGATCTGTATACACTATTCTAGAAGCTACATGTCAAATTTGGTGACTCTAGCTCTTAAAACTAACGAGATTTGCTCAAAAAACAGTATATCGATATTGGTTTTTATCGATCGCTTGAAAATGGGGGAAGTTATCGATTATCGGAAACAAACTCGTACGGGCTCTAGGAACTACGTTCAAAGTTTTAAAACTCTAGCTCTTATAGGTTCTAGGATCAATGCGGTCATATATACGGACGGACAGACAGACGAACAGACGGACAAAGAGATGGACATGGCTAGATCGACTCGGCTATTGATGCTGACCAAGTATATATATACTTTATGGAAGATGCTTCCTTCTGTCTGTTATATACATTGCACAAAAGCATTATGCCCTGATTACGCATTTTCTATGAGTTCAGGGTAAAAAAAGTTTCATACAACCACCTATTTTTCACGCTTGCGAGTGGAATTACCCAAATCTGCATTGATGTTTTTAAATACTTCAAAATGAGTAATATCTGTAAGGGCTTTGGCTGTGCGTTGATAATCAATTAGTCAGTCAATCAATCAATCGGGATAAATAGTTACATATCAGTTGAAATGTATGTTAATGTATTTACTTGAATTAATTATGGCGCCCAATGCCACTTTAAAACTCGTTAAACCAGCTGCATAAATTTCTCGT
The DNA here is from genome assembly GCA_035045355.1 of Drosophila lacicola. Classification (NCBI taxonomy): domain Eukaryota; kingdom Metazoa; phylum Arthropoda; class Insecta; order Diptera; family Drosophilidae; genus Drosophila; species Drosophila lacicola. The sequence goes on along the minus strand of JAWNPB010000131.1, from coordinate 35,357 downwards.
GCGCATTTGCCTAAATTGGAACCGCATTCAAGAATTGCGCGCATAATTTAAAATTGAAATGAATTCGACCGCAGCCAATAAATGCGCGTTTCATTCAGCGCACACTCTATAATTTTATTTTTATATTACTTTTAGCCACTTGCTGTGCTTTTTATAGCTGCATTTCGAATATATTTTGCAATTATTTACTAGCACGAATTGTACCACAGACGCGCCACAGTCTCTCGGTTCTGTTTAACCGAATGTTAATTATAATAATTGAAATCAAATTGATTTTCTGATGAAATACGAAAATACATTTAAAATTGCAAAGATTCTCTAGGAGGTAGAGTCTTCCGACTGTGCTAACAGCTTCCGCCTTGGTTCGAGCTTTAATTTTCGAAAGTTCCAATTTTTGGAAAAACTGATTTTTGATTTTAAAATTATTTAAGCTTTCGTGAATAATTAAATTAATTAATAATGTTCATATTAAAATATTATATTTTTATATAAAAATATATATTTTTAATTAAATTAATAAATGTAATTATTTCTTTTTAGCGCCAAATTTTTAAAAATTCTTTATTTAAAAATTATAAATATATATAAATTCAAAATTTCTGAACAAATTAAGTTTCTAATTTTAATCTCGACTTGTCGTTACTCGACAAATCTTTTTCTCCTTTCATTTGCATCGATATATTGATACATATATATTTGGAATATTCCGCTCAGTTTCTTTCAATCTTCCAGTACAAAGAAAGTAATCCAATTATTTAAAATAAGCTTATTGAAAGCTGACTTTGTTAATTTATTGAATTCTATACACAGAAATGTTGTTATCCTTGCTTTACATCTTCTAACAGGGTATCCCTTAGTCTATCACATTTCCACCCTCATCGTGTCTGAATAATTATAAATGGCTGTTTTCATTCAATTGTTTTTCCTCTCACTCAAATAACGAGTACTCATTGTGGGCTGCGTGTTATTTTTATGAATCAATGAATATTTATGGACTATGTAATTTGTTTTTGCTGCTCGTAATTAGAATACGAATTTTTATTATTTTTTGTTTTTGCCACAAAAATATGTTATTAACAACTTTTGGTCAAATATTTGAATATTTATATTTCTATTTGATGAGCTAAGTCAATAAACTTTGTTTGGGGCGCAGCGCGGGCAAAATAGTTCATTAGTCAGCACTGGTTTGGGGCGTGGCACATAATGGGCGTGTAATGGACACTGTTTGCTATAATTAGCAGTAGACTTGCCCTCCTCCCCCACCCGCCCTCTCTCTCTCGCTCTCTCTCTCTCTCTGTCTCGTAACTGGCCATTATAAGCCTCAACTGGTTATTGCCTAATTGCACTCACTGTAGCCTACTTTCGTGCGCGGCGGGACTAATCGCAGCTACTGTGGGATTATCAAATGGCATTTCGGTTTACATTTATAGCGCATTGAATTGATTTATTCATGGCCAAGCCTTGAGAGCTACATTTAGCTAAACTGACAGCCTGCACTTGCCAATAATAATAATAATCGATTGTTAATATTTGCTTTATTTATTTAACTAAGTTTGTCATTCATTGTTTGGAAATTCGTTTAGTTTGATATATTTTGACTTATTAAATTGGCATAAAAACGAATTCTATTGAGAAATGTTGATTTATTTTGTATGCGGTCTTTATTGATGATATTTTTATAATTTTATGCTTTTATTGTAATATTTATTTGGCTTTTTTTAAGGCATTTATTTGTCAACGAATTCGTATAATTTTAGCTTGACCTTAAAGTTTGAATTATTCACATGAATGCGATATTATTTTGTTATTAAATATTTATTTTTAAAGCAAATGAATGGCTTGCTGCGAGGCCCAAAAATGTGCTGCCCGGTTCTGGTAATTTACTTTACATATTTATGCGACGAACGAAACAAAGACAATAAAACTTACACACACACGTGCACACATACAAACGCCCACACACACAAGCGAACACATTTGGAAGCATAAGAAAAGCAGGAAAAACTCAATTTAAAAAGGAAAAACTGTTGCCACTACTTTTGTGTATGCTGCGGAAAAACTCCAAAAGAAAACAAAGAAAAGGACAATGCCAAGGAAAATACAACTTTTGCCAGATATGAGCAACTGATGAAATGCGTACAACGATTCAGAAATTACCCAAGAAATTGACAGGATTAAATAGTAAACAAATTTTACTTAAGTATAATTAACTATGCGGAAGTGTTGCCAACTCGTGAAAGGAAAAACCCTTGTGGACGTATTTATTCTGGAATTAAGAAGAGCTTTTTATCGTATCGATTATTGCGTTACTTGGTTGAAACCGGAAACGGAAACTAGGGGGATAAGCTTGTTTTGCTTAACCTAATGAAACGATAACTTCTCTTTTATATATAGAGCATTAATAGATTAACTTTACGAAATGCGCGGGTTATTAAAAATAAGCATAAATATGTTAAAAATATGTAAATGTAATATATAATATGTAATATGTTAAAAGGTATTATAATTTTACTGCGATATGTGTAACGCATAGAAGAGACGTCTCCGACCTTATAAAGTATATATGTATATTCTAGATCAGCGTCCACAACCGAGTTGATATAGCCATATCCGACTGTCTTTATCAAACCAAACTAGTCTCTCAGTTTTAAAACTATCGTCTTTAATTGTCTTTCTGTTCCTGGCATTACATATGTTGGAATCAGCCGAATCGAACCACTATATCATGAGCTCTTTTAGGAGTCCAAGATATTTTCATTTACGAGCTTCTCTAATCACACATATCTGTAAATCCGTAAGGCAAATGTCTACAAGGGTATTAAATCTTCGGCGTGCTGAAGATATCCTTACTTTCTCGTTACGATTCATAATACTCTTATCGTAAAATTGTTAACAATTTAACTGCCTCCAACAGCATTGCACTTAAAACGATAACATATTGAAATCGAATCACAGTCTTAAGTACTTATTAACGTTGCCAGGGACTACCCCAAATGTAAGCGGGTGTCCTTTATTATCATAAGTTTCTTTATATTTCTTATAACTTAAAAACATGATCGATTATTTATTAAAATCGATTGACGGCTTACTTTTCACCTTGTTCTTGGCAATATCATAGCTTTATATTCCTAATAACTTTGATATACAGCTAAAAAATATTGCGTTGTAATCGATCAAAAATGAAAATCGAATTGCAACTTACTGTTAACCTTGTCAGGGACTAGCCCAAATGTAAGCTTGTTTCTCTTGAAGGTAGCCTTTTTTTTATATATTTTTTATTTTAACGAGCTCATCTCGGCGACGCGGTCTGCTCTCGTTCATGAAATGAAGCATCTCGTGGGCGCAAATGCTAAAGAAAGTGCGACAAGGATTTCAATTCGTCTGTGTGTGTGTTTGTGTGTGTGTGCTAGTGTTTGTGTGTGAATTACGGCACAGTGTGGCGACCATTTTGAGTATTTTTTATATATATACATATATTTTTTTTGGCACAAATAACTCGTGAAAAATTAATGAATAGGGCAAGTTAAAGTTTTTATTTCACGCCGAATAGCACGATTTTTGCTGCATATTTTAGGGCGCTACATTTGCACCTTTCTCCATATGTATTATGCGTCTAAATTTGAATTTCTGGTTTTTTTTTTTCAACAATTTTTTTTTCGGTTGTTTTTTATGATTACTTTTTGCGCGTGCCTTGGCAAAGTTTCGGCTCAGTTTATGTGTACCAACTCGTGCTCGAGCTGGCAGCCTTCTGACCAAGCCACCAGCATTACCTTCACCTTTTTGCACGCACACACACACAGATATACACACACACATATACACACACAGATATACACACAGAAATACATATATATACGCTGACTGGCACGAAAGGTCACCCAAAAGCAGTTGCCTGGCTGCCAATTTATAAATGTTGTGTGTCTGCATGAGTGTGTGTGTGTTTGTGTGTGAGTGAGTGTCTGGGTGTATGTGCGTGTGTTTTTACTCATTCACACACACACACACACACACACGTACTGGCAGGCTTAAACTTTTGCGGCACACTAAAATGGTAATATTCACTTTTTATGCTGAGGCTGCTAAAAAAAAACTTGCTGCGGTCTTTGCTCACATTTTTCTCTTCTGTAACGTTTTTTTTTCTTTTCCTTTTTTTTTTGGGTTTTTGGATACTTTGTAGTCGCTCTTTTCATGATTGAGGTTTGAGAGCAACTAACCAAAAAGTATATATTCTGACTATACACGAAATATACCCTACGAAGTGCGGAGCATGAGTGGGCATTATGTTTAGTGCATATTAGAAATATTTTTATAGATATTTATTTGCGAATTTGAGTCCAGATTGGCGTTATCGAAAAATAAACATGATAAATAAATAAATAAATAAAGCACATCGAAAATAAATAAATAAAAAGAAACAATAAATAATTAAAAATATATTATTAGTAAATTAAACCAAAAATTAATATATAGAAGTAAATAAAAAAAAATAATAAATAAATACAAATTAAAATAAATAAATAATAAATCAAAAAATTTATAAATGAAACTAAATAAAAATTAATAAACAATATATAAATAACATATAAAAATTGAAATAATAAAATAAAATAAATAATAAATAAATGAAACTTAATAATTAATGAATAAAAATAAATAGTTAGTAATTATAATATATGTTAAAGAAAATAGATAATTAATAAATCAAAAATTAAAATACATAATAAACAAATAAAAAATATAATAATAAATAAATAAAAATGACTAATTAATAAATAAAATAAACACATAAACCATATTATAAAAAGAAAAAAATCATTAAATGAATAATATATTCAATATAATATTTATCAATAAATTTCACTTCAAAATACAATTAAAAAAATATTAATAAATTCAACTTCAAAATAATATTAAAAAATAAACACGTTCCAACGTTCCAACTCTAATTAAAGCTAATTTAAGATAGGGCCTTTTTTTATATTTTTTTATTTTGTTGTGTTTGCTGCAAACAAATACCAATATGCTAATCATTGTTAATTGTTTAAGCAAATGAGTGTTAATAGAATTTTCAGTTTAGTCGAATAAATTGGGCGTTGTGGGCAATTCATAAACAGTTTAACTTATGAACTCATCAAATCAAACAAGTTTCACGTTGAGCCACTCGACAGACAAGTTATGCATAGATATGCCTATAAATTGCGCTTGACGCAAAGACGGCAGTCAGAAGGTTCCCGTTTGTCAAGATGAAAGCTGGTATATTTCTAACTTTATTTGTGCTGGCTACCGTGCTAAGCACCGAGATCTTTGCGGCTGTATCGCAGGGCAATTTCAAGAGCGACGGTGTGTAGCGCGATTTTTCAATTAAATATATCTATATAATATTTCTTGCATCTCAAAGCACATCCGGGCAAGTGTGTCTATGATGCCAACACCATATTGAGTAAGGGCGACACTAAGACCCTGCCCAACTGCCAGCTCCTCACTTGCAACGGAGACGGCGCAGCAACTATTGCAACGTAAGAGTTCGGGTCTTCCGTTTTTTTCATCTATACTATAAATAGTTTCTATATATCTGCAGCTGTGGTGTTAAGGCAGTGCCACTCCCATGCAAATTGGGCGATGCAAAGTATCCCGATGCTGATTATCCCAAGTGTTGCATCAATGCGGTGCACTGTCCCACGGGAGATAGTGAAATTTAAGCAACGCCTTTGTTTTTGTGTTAAATATATATAATATAATCGCTCTGAATGTTACGTGTTTGTGCCTCTTCTATACTCTGTAAAGTATGTAATTATTCTTATTTGTAATCTCTTGTTATTATCGAAATCTCTTATATCTCGAGCTTGAAAGTTTGAGCTTGAGATACCAAATTGTGTTTGTAGTATATTCGCATAGTATACACCGATATCTCCCAACATTTAAGCAAGAATTGCAGCGTAAAGTCTTGAGCCTTGGGATGTACGAACAATTCGCTGCCATTTGTAAGCCCTGAAAATTTCAAAAATATCGGACCATAAACACCGAAGTTATTTGAGGAAGCATTTGCCATAGTATAGGGCTAAGGGAAGAAGAAGCTCAGTCAAACGGCGTGCATCCTTATGTGTGTGTGTATACATGTGTGTTTTCGTATATGTATGCATGCTAAGAAGCTAGAATGTTTGTAAGGGCAGCTCGGCGCTGTGCTCAGGGTATCTCCTAGTCAGGCACTCCCGACTAGAGTTCTCTTACTTCATATTTATGACAACAATTTTTTAAAATTAAATTTGCGTCACTTTCCAGTTAATTATTTCTTTCTGTTTGATCAAAATTATTGAAATGTATATTGTTGTTAAGATACCTACTCAATTGACATAGGTCTTTGCCATTGGCTAATCAAACATTCGAAATCAAAATAGCTACTAATTAACGATGTGGTTTCTAGTTGTCTGTTGACTTAAGCCCACGTAGGTTACCTGTACATGTTTTAGCCAGGTACACATGTATTTAGTTAAGGGCACACTTAATACAATTACAAACACACACGCTACACACACACAATCTCATAACTGGAACGACACCAGGTTCAATTAGTTTCAGTTAAATGCATTCGACACGGTCACCAAATCAATTTGAATTTGTGGCTTAAGTAACAACGTTTCTGCCGTGTGTGTGTGTGTGCGTGTGTGTGTGTGTGTGTGTGTGTGTGTGTGTGTGTGTGCGTGTGTGCGTGTGTGTGTGTGGCTAATACCGTGCTAGAGATGAGAAAAAAAACAAACGGTAGTCAAAAAAAATTAGTTGATATAATAAATTAATAATATTTAATAAAATAAATATCTGATTTTTATTTTACTTCTACTTTCTTAAGCTCCTGTTAAAGCTTACAGCTAGTTTAACAAGTTGTTTAAATTAATTTGTATTGAGCATGTAATAAAAAACATTTTTTTATTAGATTTCTGCAAAATTTTTATTTATTTATTCATTATTTGTTAGTTACTTTTAGTACATTTTAAATACAGTTCGTTTTTTTTATAATACAATATATTTTGGTTAGTTTGGAGTTAATAAATATTTGACATGAGGATAATATTTAACTTGTGTTCCGCTTTTTCGTGTGGCGTTGCCAACATTTAAATAAATTGTTGGCACTTTATGATGCTAGGGTTGCCAACCATGCTGAAAATTCATAAAATGACATTATCAAAAGCGGAATAAAACAATATAAAAATTAATTTCTTATAAACTCTTATAAATTTTAGCTGCAATGTGAAATGAGCTTTAAATTTAAATTTTAACTTTAAATTATTTACACAACTCTGAATATAACGCCTACGTAGCCTAAGAGGATTTTCAGGGAGAATCTATGCTATATATATATGTTAAATAAATTATATTTAGTTTAGAATATTTCTAGGCGAAAATCTATTTTGCTTTGCGGGCTTTAATTGAATGGCAAATAAATGCAAAGGTCAAACAATATTCAAAATGAGGTCAAATCGTAGCTTTAGAAGCGATTATCTACGGCACGCCGAATATTGAATACTCTTGCCGATTTGTGAACTTCGTAATTTCAAGAGGAAAACAGACAATTTTTTTTAAAAAAGAACTAATATTTTTACCAACTCTTTCTTTAAAGCTATATCATATATATGGATTACGCTGAGATTTTGCCTTTATATAAGAAACATGCTAAAACTTATTTTTCCCAAGATAAGTTGAATAACAAAAATGTTGTTCATATTAGGCCATGATTATTTTGCACGTTCGTTCCTAGGCTGTCTGCTTCTATGTGTTACATATTCCATGACAAAATTATAATACCCTTTAGAAGTGTATTAAAAAAATGGCCTAAAACTGTGACGGTCATGCGAAACGTTTAACGCAGCGCTCGAGCTAAATTTGGTCAAGCGACGAACCACCAAAACACCAAACCACCCGCCACTACACACCCACGCACACCCACACACACACACACACACACACACACACACACACGCACAGCTGGCAATTAGTGTTGTGTGTGCGGTTTCAGTTTTAGTTTCGACCCGGCTGCGCTTATCTTTCCGCTTGCAGTTGCTGCCCCAGCTCTGCGCTGATTGTTGTTGATGGCTTTTGGGGTTCCCCCTGAGAACAAAGCGGGAGATACACAAAAATCGTCCCCATCATAACGACAAACGCTCAATAAATTCGTTTGGCAAAAGTATGTTACAAAAATAGTTGGCCTAAAACCTGGCCAAGGGGCAAAGCTCGTAAAAAATAATAAACAGAACGTCAGTTGACCACGCCAGGCCAAAATTAATAGAGTCGCCGGAGCACAGCGCTTGGAGCTCATAAACCAAGAAAATAGCCCATAATAAACTGACTGGGAGCACTTTGGAGCCATAAAGTAGGCAGCTATAAGTATGACATTCCAGCCGTAGGTTGGCCGTAGCCTAACTTTTTGATAAAGTCAATTTACGATGTGCTTGGCTGGCATTTTCATGTCCTCCATGGTCAGTTCATGAGCTGCCCCCTTCTGTGTGGGTGTGTGTGTGCAAAACTAATTTGTAGTCAAACGAAAGAAATCAGAATTTGTTCTATTTTTGGCTTTTTTTCTTAGCACCTTTTTTTATGTCTTAGCTTATGGCCTTTGGTTAAGGGAAAGTTTTGTGTAAGAAAAAATGTTCTATTCTGTTTGTGGATGTGCTCGTAATTTGCAGCACTTAAAATCTCCTCCATGGTCACTTTAACTGATTTCTATAAAAGAAACTCAAATATTTAAAATAATCTTGGAATTTTCAGGGCATGCAATTTGGGCTGTGCTTTGATGCTCGTAGACTTCGGCGCTTTCAAGTCCTCCATGGTCACTTTAGGAGCTTTGCCTAACGAAATTTCATTTCTTAACTAACTTGAATCAAGCAAATGACTGAAGAATTTTTTATACTTTGATTTTAAATATTTTTGGACTTATTGACAAATGTTACCTGCGCTATTTTCGTTGTCCTCCATGGTCACTTTATGTAGATAACGTTCCTTAAAAATTGCTTGGAACTATGAAGATGTGTGTATGTGATGTTTGCTTATGATGTTTGTTGTTGTTTCATTGTAATGTGCCCTTAAGAAATGCGTATGTCCTCCATGGTCACTTTATGTTTAAAACTGCTTTGATGCGTGAACTTGTATATATGTATGTATATAATATGTATGAGATGTTTATCTATGATATTTGTTGTTTCATTTAAATGTGCCCTTGGTAATTCGTACTATGTCCTCCATGGTCACTTTAGAAGCTTTACTAAGCGAATATATTTTATTTTTAAACTAATTAGAATCAAGCAGATTGCTTAAGGGAATTTCAATGTTCGATTTGGAGTGTTTATACTTAAAGATAAATGTTACCTGCGCTATTTTCGTTGTCCTCCATGGTCACTTTATGTAGATAACGTTCCTTAAATTAATTGTTGAGCTATGAAGTTGTGTTTATATGTGATGTTTATATATGAGGATTGTTGTTGTTTCATTGTAATGTGTCGATTCGTATGTCCTCCATGTTAACTTTCGTGTGCATAGTGAAGCTAAGTTCGAAGATGTTTGGCCTTTAGACTTTGTCTATAATGTGGTTTGTTGATGTTGTTTATGAAGCAATGTAAATTTAATCGCTAGATGACTGCGAAAAGGCGGCTTTTCCCAGCGCTAAAGTTTTGTTTTGTTTTATTTTTTTGGTGGGCGTTTTATTTTTAGCTGCTCGCTGTGTATTTAACGCAGTCAGCGCAGTCGCTAGAAAAACAAGCGCATAAAATATTGAAAATATTTATTCAATAGCTTTTGCGAGTGATTCACTTTACTTGACACAAACGATTTCGCGTTCGCAGCACTTGGGATAATCGGCCTCGGGGAATTTGGCTGCGCCCATCTTGCAGCCAGGGGGCGGGGCCTCGACGCCGCAGCTGTTAAATGCAAAATTGTTATTTAAATTAAGCTAGTTTAGTTAATTGCAATTGAGACTCACGTGTGTATTTCCGCCATGCTGTGCTCTGCACATATAATGCGCGCACATTCCATATCGGGATATTTGGCACGCTCGCCCGGATTCAGTATGAGATTGGGCTTGATGAAGCACTTGCCGGGATGCGCCGGATCCTTGAATATGCCACGTGCTACAGCTGCCTCCGTGGGTGGCAGCAACATCGCCGCCAGCAGCAGCAGCAGCAACAAAATTCCGTTCACAAATAGATTCATCTTAACGCGGCGCACTCGAAAATCGGACTGATTCAGAGAGAATACGAAACAGCAGCTGGCCGACTTTATGAGGCGGTGCTTCCAACCGGACAAGGGCAGGGGTCAAACAGGTTTCCGATTGCGTCAGTGTGCATAGTGGCTGCAATATATATAAAATTGTTAACAAATGCCAGTTGTGTGCAAATATGTGGATAGACTTGGAATATCCCCTTTCCCCTTTAACTAGAATGTTAGTAATGTGTATATAAATGTGGAAAATGTTGAGAAATTATTTAAAGTTAAGATTAGCAATACATAAAACTCTACTTAAACATGTAACATAATAAGTATGATGATAAGTATATTAAATTAATATTCAAAAATAACAATAACAAATTTAAATAAATAACAATATCATTTAATTAATATAATAAATATAAATATTGTAAAATTATATAATTACATAAACTAATTAAAATGTAAACAATATAAGAAAATTCTTAGGCGATTTGGAATAATTATATATTATTTATTTATTCGAATTAATATTTTTTATTAATGTTATTACTAAATTAAAATAAAGAGTAATCACAGCAGAGGTCTACGACTTCCATCTTAATATTAATTCAATATTTGAAATATTTTCTTTGAGTTCCAAGAGATTCTATTCTATATTATTGTTTAGGTATATTTTTGTTTTTTTATTAAAATTCATTATATTTTGATCTATATATATATTTTTGTACCCTTGTAGAGGGTATTAAAACTTTGTCATGAAATGTGGTACGCATAGAAGGAGACATCTTCGATTCCATAAAGCATATATATTCTTGATCAACAGCCGAGTTAATCTAACCATGTCCGTCCGTCCATCTGTGCCTATTTCTATGCGAGTTTAGTCTTTCAGTTATAAAGCTATCGTCTTGAAAGGCAGTTCATATGTCTGAACAGGCCGGATCGAACAACTATATCATATAGCTGCCATAGGAAGGATGTGTGCAAAAGTAGTTACATGTATGAACAACTTTAATGTTCATCATGTTATCTTACTCAAAACTCTGAAATTACGAGTTATCATGCTTCCTACATATGTGAACTATATTTATTAACATCGGGCCAGTATATTACATAGCTGCTATAGAAAAGATAACTGGAAAAGTAGGATCTTATATAGATTATATGGATTTTATATGCTGTTCACTATTCTCACACAAAAATTTCGGCGTTGTCGCTTAAATTAAAATAATATACTTAATTAATTATTTATTTTATTTACTATTTATTCATTTATTTATTTATTTATTTTTTTTTTTAATATAATTATTATCAATATATACCCACGCCTATGTTAATAGTTTATAAAATTTGTTGAGTGTTTATTCAAATTTAAATAATATATTTTACTAATTTAGTGCTGATAGGCAGCGAGTGCTGATAAGTAGACAGCTGCTGTTGCCAAATGTGAACTCTTGGCCCGTGTTTTATTTGCTTCCCATCTGAATAAATTCAAGAAATAATTACGAATGTAATTTTTCGTCAAATTTTGTATACTTTTCCAAATTGTTTATTTTTTACGATAAATGCTAATGAATGGCACTTATTTAATTTTGTTAGCGTACAATCATTTAACAGAAAAGACCAAAAATGAGTTAATTAGTTAAACGAATCATTTAAAATTTCTTATTTCAATCACAAATAATATGACGCTTGCAGCATTTGGGGTATCCCGCATCCCAGTGCTTGAAAGCCGCGTAACGACAATCAGTCGGTGGGGGCACATAATTGCAACTGGTCGAAGAGCATATAGAATCTATCAGATATCTATTATATATAATTATTATGTCAGCTTAACATACGTTTGTAGCATGCCCCAGCCATCGCCCATGCAGAAGATCTGGGTGCAGGGCAGCGAATCCAGTTTAACAGCTTCCCCCAAATTCAGCAGCACTATGGATTTGCTCATATCCACAACACAACGTCCAGGGTATGCTAGAAACAGGATTAGAGACGAATAGATGGAAAGATAAAATAAAATAATATAATTTGTATATAATATTATATATATATACTATATTCTGATATAGTATAATATAATATTTATATATATATACAATATATAATAAAATATATTATAATATGACAGGAGTTACCCTGTGATCAGCTCTTTAGTATGTTTGTAATCATAAGATGATTCAAATATATACAATATATGCGGAAAAACACGGAAATAGTCAATAACTAGCCGCCGTCTGCGCTTTTTCTTTCCTCAGTCTCGCACTATTTTAGATGCATTCTTCAATAACGTCGGTGCTTATAGTCCGATCGGGTTTAAATGTTATTAAAATTTGTGTATACTATATACTATATAGAAGCAAGCACACATACCATAATAACTTTTACCTTGCGCCATTAACCGATTCTGATAATCAATATATATAATCCTTATATATATATCTAGATATATATCCTTATCCTAGGATAAACGTATTGAGTTATTGATTATTTGAAATAATCTTGATGTACTATACGAAAATTTCCGCAATAAACCTAGGCTGAGAATCTATATATCTTATCCTTATAGATAGTGAGATTAAACGTATTGAATTGATAATAATTTGATATAATCTTAAAGATGAGTTATACGAAAACTTTAAAAATTGTAATGCCTAGCTCTCATAGTCTAAGATCGATAGCTGGAAGGCCGTACTCGGCTAATGCCTCCTTCTGGCTGTACAAATACTCTACAACCTTCCCAACCTTCCCCATTTTTGATAAGTGCACAGCATAAAAAAGTACAAAATAAAGCAAACCTTAAATAGATTTCATACTCACCACTGTCTCCATAGTAATTGAGTGCGTTCAGGGCTTGAGTCTGAGTTAGGTACTCGAAAACGAAAAGAATGAGGGCAGCTTTGAAAACAAACATCGTGTGTTCACACATAAGCTCTATATATCTGCCTATATGTGTATATACATTGGCATATATAGCTATCAATTTCCAAAATGTATGTCATAGATTGCTTTGGTTTAGTTTCTGGATTGAGTCTCTCACAAACAGATGATTGTACGCTCACAGCAATGCGGATAGGGCAGATCCATATTGATAAAGGAGCCAAAGCGACAAGTTGCCGGAAGGCCACTGATAATACCGCAGCTGTTCATGGCATTAGATACATTTAGGCTTGAGATAAATTACATTGTATCTGTTAAGTACGCACCTTTGAAATATCGTCGAGCCATTGGAGCCGCACACAATCTGACGGCATTCGCGCGTGGGATCCTTAATGCTCACGCCCTCGCTGAGTATCAGGTCCGATGCGATTACGCACTTGCCCGGATATTCTACACTCAATGGGTATTATCTAATATATTTTGAGAAACATTTTCCATTTACGTACTTGCACTATAATACATGCCCACCCATTCGGCGGCGTGAAGTCCGAGTGTAAAAAATGCAATTAATTTAAATAAAATAATCAAGGGGAATTTCATTTTTTTGGTTAATTAATTTTAATTTTTATAAATAATTCACGAATAATTTGGGCAGATACTTTGACAGCTTTTCAAAGAGATACTAAGTTACGAAGATCTAATTTTGCATTATCATTTTTAATTTGAGGTTAGGTAGGAGTAAAGTTAGGTTATGTTAAGTTGGTTTAGGTTTCATGCAGTTGGTCAAGAGAGGTTAGTTTATTCGCGTTGCATTCTTTATTTAATAATATAACGTTCAATTTAAGGTTATGTGCGATAAAAGCAAGGTTATGTAAAGTTGGGTTAGGTTGGATTTCATTGGTAAAGTGAGGTTAGGTTAGGCTCTTGTTGGTTGCATTGCAAGGAACTTCATTTAATACTATAAAAAGGTTAGGTTGTTAGTTAAGTGAAATAAGGTTAGACATGCGTATTTTGCACTACAAGGAACTTTCAGTATTGTTATGTTGAGTTTTTTAAGATAAAGTTGGGTTAGTTGGTAGGTTAATGCTGTGGCTTTTCCCTAGATTGATTGATAGAGACCCTTTTATTGTTTATGGCTGAAAATGTATTTCAAAAATGGGATCGCCGTGAATTGGCAAAATGTTTTTGACAGCTACTTGAACATATTTTCTTTTATAAAAAACTGACTAGCTGCCTCTGTGGCATATTGACAGCATATTCTGTTTTTTCAACGAGTGGTTCTTCGAAAAAATGTATGTGTTTCCCATAAAAAGTGCAGTACAAAGGCAAGAAAAAAACTGGAATTCTGATGTTTTCGGCTTGTTTCATTCACCACGTGATTCAAGTTTTGTTGGGGCATATTCATTCTGCGGGTCATTTTGGCCACATTTGGAAGGTGGATAACTTAATTCTCCCAGAATGTCCTGACTTAAAGGCGACTTATTTTCATTTGAGTGCTAATTGTTAGGTCTCTCATCCGAACTATTATGTATTTAAGGCCTCTTGCTAGAGGCTTGCTACAAGTTTAAATGGTCTAAGTAATTAAATCGAGAGAGATTATCGGTTAGAATCCCACGTTAAGCTAAAATTACCAGTTCAAATCCCACGTTAAGTTAAAGGTTACCGGTTCAAATCCAACGTTAAAATTACAAGCTCAAATTCCATGCTAAGCTTAAGATTACCGGTTCAAGTCCCACGTTAAGTTAAAGGTTACCAGTTCAAATCCCATGTTAAGTTAAAGCTAATCAATTGAATTTTTTATAATTTTTCTACTTTTTATTGATTTAAAGTAGCAACGCAAAATTTGACGAGAAAAAAAAAACATTAAACTAAGCCAAATAATATAGATTTTACTTGACAGTATTGCATTTAACACGACGTGGACAGCATTTGGGGAAGGGAGCATCGAAATTCTCATGTTCGCCATATTCGCAGCCAATGGGCGGATTCTTCGGCTCGCAGCTGAGCGCAAAGAATGGGAAATTAACCGTTAGATATACAAAAAGAAATGCATGGAGCTTACGTATAGACCAAGGCCCAGCTGTCGCGGCCACAATAAATTTCGGCGCACTTGCCAGGATAACGTGCGTACTGATCCGAATTGATCAGCAATTTACCGCCCTTGGGCAATTTGAGAAAGCACTTATTGGGATAATCTGTGGCCAGGTTAGTGGGCGCAATTAATTGGTTAGACTAAATGCTGGGCTTACCGTCATGTTTGAATATGGTATGATAGGCATCCGCATCGACAGGATGTTCGCTGTGCAGCAGCAGGACGAGGGCCAGGATCGAACAGGCCATCAACGGCGACATTCTGTATTTCTATTTTTTAACTGTGTGTTTCAGGAAATTTTACTTAGAGATTCAATTTGTGTGTGTGTGTGTGTTAAATTTGTAAGGCCTGCCCTGATGCCTGCTGCTGTCGATTTCATATGCACATTTTAATTAAAGGCATCAGCAGCTACAGCCACAGCCAGAGCCGCAGTCGCAGATACATTTATAGATGCAGATACAGATACATTTATCGAATATGTTAATCCCGTCATGTGCAGCTGCCTGTCTGTGTGTGAGTGTGTGTGTGTGTGTGTGCAGATGTTGTCGTTGCCTTTGCATAATTCGATTAAACAACGTTGACGCCCCTCAGCCTGCACCCCCTCCCCCTCTCGGCACAAGCCCTTGCCTGCAGCGCAATGCAAATATTTGTTTGTGTGTGTTGTCTGTCGGATTTTGATTGCTGCTTTCCCCTCAACGTACCCCCCTCTCAGTCTGCAATTATTTAGCTACCCAATGTAGACAAATTAGTGGCCATATAATTGATGCATGCATGTGTGTGTGTGTGTGCGTGTGTGTGTGTTTGCTTGTGTGTGTTTGTTTGTGTGTGTGTCTTGTGTATATTTGTGTGTGCGTGTTATTGTTGTTGTTATTTAGTGTTAAGTTGTGTTGGGCCAAGTAAATGTAAATCCATTGCTGATGTTTTTGTTTTAGCTGCCAATGCTGCGCCCCTCCCCCCCCTCCTACACCTCCTACCCCCCTCAGCCTAGCTCTTTCTCTCCTCTCTTTTGTCTCGACTCGGACTTGATTACATTTGGCCATGCTGGCAATTAGGCAAGCGGCCTTCATTGTTTGCCAGCTGAAATTAATTGAATCGAGTGGCCTCAGCTGAGATTGAAATATGCAATTCCCCATTTTGAAGATAGCATTTGCTTTTTTTTTCACCCTCCCTCCTCTTCCTCTTCCAGCCACAACAGGTTGAACTGTCTGCTGCGAAACAAATAGTTTTTGTTTGCTGTGAAAAGAAGTTTAAATTTAAAGAAAGGAATTTCGCTTGGATAAATTCTTTGATTGCTTTGCTTTATAAATGAATTGATTTTGAAGAAATTGGCGATTTAATCAAATAAATAAACCCAAATAGATTGCCCGTGTGTACACATTGGCCAGCTCGTGTGTGCAGCAGGTCTGGACTGTTTAATGTGGAAAATAGCCAGAAGTTTTAGGCAACCAACGGAGAGGCATAAATTTAGCTGGATCGATCAGCATTTGGATACGAAAAAGGTGCAGATGCCTAGATATAAACATCGATTTGCATATATAAGCAATCAACACGTAAACGCAGCATAAATAACAAATTGCCACGCAGACGATTGGTGTGCACGGGGGGAGAGGGGGGTAACAGGTGGGGGCCACGCATCTACCTTAGGGTCAACACACACAGCAACGGTCAATGGCAACATTTTATTGAGCTACCGTTTTTTTGTTGTTGTTTTTGCAGCGCGAATGAAAATGTTGTGGGCGTAACAGGCGCCCAAGCAAACAGCTTTGGCCCCAAGCGATTTTGTGTATATATATTAAATATATATATGCACATATGTAAGCTTTTACCTGTGTGGCAGCTCTCTCTCTCTCTTTCCCTCCCTCTCTCTCTCTTTTATGGTCGCATATAAAACACACATAATTATAATTTCAATGATATTAGAGTTGATATCAAAGTGAATGAGCTACAAGCGAAATGTTTTATTTTTATTGCCTTTTGCGTGAGTCCGTGTGTGTGTTTTTTTTATGCCTGACCTGGCCGGCAACAGCCTCAAAGTTGATCTTCTTTTATTTTAATATTTTTCATTATGTATGGGACGCTTTTAATTTCTGTGACGTCAGAGCTGAAGCCGCCGGCATTTAAAGTGCGTATGAGCAGCTTTTTGTGTGGGCTAAAGTGTGCGTGTGTGTGTGTTTCTTTGTGTGTTGGAGTGTGCTTATGAGTGTGTGCGTGTGTGTCCATTATGAAGTTCAACTTTTTTAAACGGCATTTATGCTTTTAAGTGGGAAACTCGCTCTAACGCACAAACATAACAGAACTGAAAAGAATGCTGCATTTAATAAAAAAACATTTTAAATTTATTTCAAATATTTTAAGCGATTTTACTTATCGAATTATATCGTATAAAAAGCGTGTAGACGCAACTGAGTGTTTTAATAATTGGATTTAAATGATAAATAAAAGCATACAATTTGATTAAAATAAAAAAAAGGTGCCACATAAGTAAGAAAACCGTTGTCATTTCGATAATTAATTCCAATTAATGTATATGGCTTAATACATTATATTAATAAATAATTAATTTAATTTACTGTTATAAATGCATATGTCAATTGAGTTGTAAAATTGTGTAACCTTGCGTATACGTAATACGCATAACGCATACGTAAAGATATTTAAATGCATTTAGCATTTTGTGGGTAAATTATTCATTTTTTCGGCTGTAATGCATTATTTTAATGCAAATACACTTGATGTGTGCATGTGTAAAATATTCAACAAAATTTCGCTGATGCAATTGCTTGATAAACTGTTAAATAAACGAATTCATATAAGAACAAGAGCAACAACACAATAAAGTGCCGTAAACAAAATTTCATTCTACCCAGTGATTTTTATGCTGAAGCGCGCGGGGTGCAAATGTAGGGGAAAATCCAATAAGTGAGCTGCACAGTGCACATACCCCCCCTCTGCCGCCGCTTCCAGCGGCTGCCCAACCATTTTGCTTAACCCTATCTAAACTGCTGGGCACACTATCTCGCTCTGTCTCTCTCCATCCTGCTCTTTCAGATTTGTTTGGATGCTTCTTCCGCTGCTTTCTAGTGCACTCAAAGTAACTGTAACAGCAGCAGCAGAGGCAGAGGCAGCAACAACAACAGCAGGCAGGGTAACTGCAGCAACAACAACCACCTTGAGCGACCTTCAAATACACAAATTGACTCAACTATTTTTGTTGTAGCTGCTGCTCTGCTGCTTCTGCTGCTGCTGCTCTGCTGCGGTTTTACGTTGTTTGTTGTTGTTACTTGCAGTTGTTGTCATTGTACTTGTTGTTGTTGTTGCTGCTGCTGGTTTAGCTTTTGACAGCGCCCCGCACTGAGTTATTAAAATTTGTTTTTGCCAAAATGCACATTTTGGCAAATATTCTACAAGCTGTTCGCCTTTTCTTTTCTTTTCTTTTCGTTTCTTTCTTTTGTAGCTTTTGTTGTGCTTTCAACGTTTCTGTTTTGTGTCAGCTACTCAAAATGTCCAACAACAACAACAACAATTTAAATTGCAATAACAACATTGCGCGTGGTCTTGAGTTCATTTCTTGCTTGTGTTTCCAATTGTTACAAAAATACACTTGAATACCAAAACGTTTACCACAAATAACCACAAATAAATGGAATTTCCGTTAAATAAAATGCTAGACAAAAGCACTTCAATTTTTGAAAATGAACATGAAATAATTAGCTTACGTACACAATTGTAAGATATACATACATATATATATGCCATAAAAATATAAACTAATCTATATTATTTTTTATTATTTTTATTGCAGGTGAGGAACGCAGTTTAATTTATTATGCGGATGCATTTGTATAAATATTTGGCAAGTAATTAATTTTAATTATAATTATAACAATTTGTATATGAAAATACTATAAGAAATTACCCGGCGTTGTACGTGTGTTGAAGAATAATGCTTAAATGCAAGCCTTATCCAAGCTTAACCCAAATATATATATTTATATATATTCTTTTTTATATTTATTTATATATATTTGAACTGCCTGCACGTCTCTTTGGGGGTTTGAACCCTGAACTTTGAACACCTCAATTTTGTTTTTTAATGTTAACTTCCGCTCATTTTCCATTTCTTTGTTGTTATACCCTTGTATTAAAGTTTTGTATTAAAATGTGAATCGCATTGAAGTACACATCTATGGCCCTATAAAGTATAAATATTCTAGATCAGTATCTATGCGAAATACTTTTTTAGTTTTAAAGCTATTTTCTTGAAACTTTACATAGGTCAAATGTCAAACTGGTCGACTTAGACTACTTTATTATAGAGCTGCCATAGGAACGATGGGTCCAAAAATAGATTCATGTATGAAAAACTGTTTTGTTCATCAAGATATCTTTCCCAACTCATAAGTTTCACTATATTCCCTACATATATGCAAAATTCTATTAACATCGGACCACTATATCATATAGCTTGTATAGGATAAATGGGTCGAATAGAAGGATATATTTTGTTTTCAAAGATATTTGCATCAAACTTAACATTTTCGAGCTTCATTCTTCTCACATATCTGGAAAAGGAAAATATCTACAAAGGTATTAAATATTCGTGCCTTAAATAGCCATTCTCTTTCGTTTTTTAATATTTCTTTTTTTTATTATGTTTCTAGATAATATTGTAATTAGGTTTTGATCTTAAAATTTTAAACTGAGCTTTAAAATTGAATTGTAGCTCAGCTTTTAAAAGGTCTTTGCTAATTATTACTTTGATTATTTCTATTTAATGAATTTGGCTACTTAAAATATTGTTATTATTGTATAAAGCCTAAAGAAACCAAAGAAATCTGCATTAACCAAGCCCAAGCGCTTATCCTTGGCATTTAAAGGTGCGCAGTGCAGGTGTTGGTTGTTGTTGCTGTTTGTTGTTGTTGCTGTTTGTTGTTTTTGTTGGCTACAAAAAACCGCGCTTGTTGAATTATTTAAGACACAAGTGCGCTGCCCATCAGGCCCACACCGCCTGCCCGCCCCCACCCAATCCCCGCCAGACTCCATCAGTTTACAAGGATAAAAGCTGACAGATAAAAGTGGCCGCACTGTTGCCTACTTTAAGGCGCGGCTGAGTAGGTGGGGGGAGAGGAGTTGGGGCAGCTTGATTATGTCTCAAGTCACTTCACGTAGCGCCAGCCACAAAAAAGAAATTAATTAATTTTTAAGCGTAATTAAATGCAAAGCAGCACTCGGGCTCAAGCCGAGGCCCGGGCCCGGGCCCAGGCATGCCAGGAGGCAGGCGCCGGCAAGGACCTCTCGCCGTGCGCTTTGTTAGCGCGCGTCCATGAAGGCAAGGCTACCGCCGCAAGGACATGGCCTATAAGAAAGAGAAAGCGAAAAAAAATCCCCCAAAAACAGCCACAATAAACAGCAAATAAGTTTTGGGCCAAGTTTCCTTCTTTTTATTTTTATTGAATCTCCTGCGCTGCGGCAATTAGAAAATATATTCTGGAGCCCGAGGAACCACTCGAGTGCCGCTTAATGGGCTTCAATTTCGTTTTCAACTCTCAGTTTGTTTGCTTTTGGGCCAAAAGGTTGGCCAAAAAAGGCGCAAGACTCAAAGTTGACAATTTTCACGCACACACACACACACACAGTAACAGATGTGTGTGTGGGTGTGTGTGTGCGTCTGGCATTGACTTTGGCCAATCAACACGCAGGCAGCATCCGCAGCGTTGGCCAATTCCAAATCCAATGCCAATTCGTAAGCCAAATTCTCAAATCAGCAACAACAAACAAGCTCGACTAGAAGATACCCTGTTTCTGACAGTGTGTAAGCAGCTGTACTTTATGGAAAGTGTGTACACATTATTTCAGTGGAAAAATTCGCAAAATACCCCTTCAGCTTGTATTATATAAGTGTGCACACACTATTTGAGTGGAAAAATTGGGCAAATACTTGACACGTTTTTTACTGCAAGAACTGAGCATACCCCTTTCAGCCATTGGCGTGCAGGGTATAATATGCTTTGCCCAAATTCGTATTCAGTTTGTTCTTTTTTTAATGGCTTTCGTTTCGTTTGCTGTCCGTTTGTTTTTCTGGTCAATTTCACTTTTATGCTTCGCAGTCAACAGCTAAATGCTTTTACTTCTATACGAATATGCACACACTATCTCACATATATTTACATGTATCTATACTATATGCGGCGCGTCCGTTTGTATATCTAGACAATATTTACGTGTTGGTTATTTTTAGGCGTGTGTACATACGAAAAATAAAAACAATTACGTTGACGTCGCCGTCGCCGTCGCAGTCGCAGTCGACGTCGACGCGTCGCTTTAATTGCGCGCCTGTTCATGATTATGAACAACATTTAAATTTGCTTCCAGCGGACGTTGAAGAAACCCCAACGATTAGGCTAAGCAAACAATAATAAGATACACAAAATTCTAGCCAAACGCAGTTAATAGTTGTTAAACTGTGTGTGTATCTTTAAGATACAAATCGGGGACCGGAAGCCTAGCTAGGTTTAAAGTTAGGCAGAAGATTCTACTTTAGACTAAAACTAACTCTTATACCTTAAAAGGGGAAGCAGAATAAGAGAATATATATATATATAATTATTCCAAATATTCCCTATCTTCCCTATCTATCCCGCCCTACTTTCCCACTATCTGCGTAAGATTTACTCGAAAGTTGAGCTCTTATTGTCAGATTTTTTTAGTGCACAAAAATCCTTGAGCCTATTAATGTATATTTTTACAACTCCCTTTAGCCTTAAATCTCACATAAAATATTACATTGACAAAAAAACAATATTACAAAATTCGTTTTCCTTTTCTTTAAACAAAAAAAAAAACTATATATATATGCTTTATGCACATACTGGTGGGGAGGGGGAACAATGAAATGGAAAATGTTGAATTGCTTGGCAGGCGCAACACATTCGTTTGCAATCAATAAACATCGCGTATACGCAACGTGTGCGGCTGGCTGCAAAGACGCAGCCGCAGGCAACACACAAACAAAAAGAACCAACACAACACACACACACACACACACAAAACACACACACACAACATACACACAGAGAAGGAAGCGCAATTCATAAATTTTGAGCAAAGGACATGGCAGAGACATTGCCCGGGACGGCAGCACCTGACTTGCCCCCCTCACAAACTCGCACCTGGACATGTTGAACGTTTTTCTTTTTACAAAAAATGAAAATGTGGATCAATATTTTCGCAGCAGCAGCAGCCCAAGACGTTGACGTGCCAGCTGTGTGTGTGTGTCCTTGCAAGGACAATTGTGTGTGGCATTGTTGTCAGCCGTCGCGTGTGTATGTGTGTGTGTGGCATGCCTCGCTGTCCGTGCCACAGTTTTGCAGACCTGTTTTCCTTTTTTTTTCTTCTTCTACCCAACTTGACCCTAGCCCCCACCAAGCTATGCACGGGCAGTTTTCAAGTGGCAATTAGCTGCGTGCTGCAACCAAATGCCCGACTGCCAATCAACCGCAGTCAACCCCTCTCCCCCCCTCCCCCCTCCACCCGCCTGGCAGCACATTGCCACTGTAAAATTAACACGCCAAATCGAACGCGATTTTACCTTGAAGCGCAAAGCAATAACACGAACAACAACGACAACCAAATATCAACAAATTGTGTTTAAAGCCAAATACCAAAAGGCCATAACAAAATGCAAATTGTTTACAAATCGAAACGCAAACTAATTGCGTTTAAATTACAACGAAAAAAAAATTTGTTTTTTCTGGAATTTTTTCACGATTTCCCCAATTGTTGTAAACTAGCCAGATGCTGTTTCTGCCTCTTCTCTTTTGATTTTGCGGCACGTGGAAATCTTAACCAGCTGCTGAGCTGCCCCAAAGCAGACTTCAATTTGCCAAACCAAAATTCAAATGAGCTTTGGGCAGCTGCCAAAGCGACCGCAAAGCAGGCAAAAATTGCCTCGGCTTTGATTAATTAACTTAAAACAGCTATTGACATAAACACACGCAAACACACACACACACACACACACACACACACAGACAGCGCATGACATTGGCATAAATTTAATTGATTTGCGCGGCGTGTGGCATGTGGCATGACCTGTATTTGCGGCCCGCTGCCTCTGCCATGCCGTTAATGAAGCTCAGCAGATGAGCTACATCAAAATAGACAATACATATATATATATACATATATATTTTAAAGATATTTATAAGATAGATATATCAAATTAATGAATGCAACTGCTTTATTTTTTTTCTTCATTTATTTGCTCGTTATTTTCAGTTATTTTATTTTATTTATTTTCATTTATTAATAACAAAAGTTCAAATTTTGTTTGCACTTTAATTTATGTTTTTCTACTTTTACATTTTTATTAAAATAAAAGAATAGCACAAAATCTTTAGGGAATTTATAGTACATGCATTTCTCTTATTAATTCGTTTATAAAAAATTATTTTATATCTTTTTTATTCATTTTTTACTCATTGCTTTCATTTATTTAAATAACAGACGTAAGATTTTTTGCAATCTTAAAAATAATTTTTATTTGTTGTACTCTTAATTTTTTTAAATAAAAGAATATGATAATATTTTCAGATAAAGTATAAAACGTACTTAATATTTAAAAACCTAATCCCATGCTAAAATTGCTAAATAAATGTTTTAATGCTGCAAATTTATGCTTCTTATTAATTTCCAGCATAAGCATATATTTGCCTGCTGCCTGAAATTTACCTAGATTATGTAACGCTTAACGCACAAAATCTCGGCAGCAATTTCATGGTCTCTTCTCATTTTGTTCTTTTTATTATCTTTTTTTTGCTTACGACACGCGCCAATAATAATAACATATAATTTGCATGGCAAACGAGGCGTATACGCAATGTGTGTGCCGTGCTTCAGGCTTAGCCGCAGCAATTTCACGTTTAATAAACTCGAGTTGCTCAGCTTAAAGAATACATTTTTATAGGATTTATCAACTTGAAGCGAAACGTTTAAAACACTTGAAACGAAGCTTAAAGCGAATCGCAAGCAAATATTAAATAAAAACCTGAACAGAAATGAATTAAAAAATGAATCTTAAAATTTAAAAATTAGTGCGACATTTATTCCTTTGATAAAATCTTTATGCAATAAAACTATTTGAAGAATTAACTTATTTAATTAAAAATTGGAGATTAGGTTGAGTTGAGCCGAGGCGCGAACCACAACCGCAGCTCATCAGATACACGAACCGAACCTCTAGACGAAGCATTAGCTCCGACAGTAAACCGAACCGTTGACTATTTTTTATTACTACTTTTTTCGGCTGTTTTTAGTTGTAGTTTTGGCTTAGAGCCTGTCGAAATGGGAGCAACTGTTTCCGGCGCTCCATGTCAACGACATCGACACAATTATGCTAAATTTCCGTGCGGAAATGTAGCGCACCTTGTTGCCAACATTTTTGAATGTCTGCCATTCCACCAGAAAGGTATGCGCCGCCTCCGCCACGCCACGCCCCCCTCCCCGCCCTCGGCTGGCTGGCAAAAGTTCAATTTCGCATTCAATTTGCCATTTCCACAGAGGCTGCACAGAAAATTGGCAAAATCCAAAAAAAAAAAAAACATGAAGAGAACATGAGTATTCAAACAATTTGAGTTTCGTACGAATGAATGTTGTGCACGGTGAATGTCTGCAGGTGTATGTCTGCAGGTGTGTGTCTGTAGGTGTGTGTGTGTGTGTGTGTGTGTTTGCGCTTTTATCGCCAAAGACCTCAACTTTGTTGCCCGCGGCCCGTTGCGACTGTGCGATTTGCGGGCACACACACACACACACAAAGTTATATAGACATTTAAACGATAACACACACACACACTCTCTCTCTCTCACTCGCACACACACACGCAGTCGAGCTTCGGCTGCAGCGCCAGCCACGACGTGTCGTGCATAAGTAATGTTTATTTTATTTTATATTTTCCTTATGTAAAACATCCAAAAAAATAAAAAATAAACCGAGTGGGCGTCGCGCTGAGCCCCGCCCCTTTGCCCGCCCGACACACTCACGCAAATTGCCAAAAAATTGTGTTGCACAGTGGTGAAATTGTTGAGGCATTAAAAAAAAGGATAAGCCTATAAAAGGATCGATCGCTTCATGCCACAGGCAACTGAATGCAACGAACTGTGGCAACAAACCAAAATGCCAAAAGCTGCTGCAACTAAAAAGCATAAAAGAAAAGGCGCTTGCAAGGAAATATTCTATCAAATTTCTCTTTAATCGATACTCAAGGTATATCCAGATATTCCAAGCTCAATAATATATTAATAGCAATATATTTGAAAGCTAAGCATGTCGATTGTGGTAGATAATACAAAAATACCAGAGTTAAAGCCCTAATTTCGCAGCTCAAATGGGTTTAAGAAAAAGTGCTGGAAAACGATAAAGATAATAAAGACAAACAGTGCTGGAAAGCAGCTACTAGTTGCTATAGATCAGGAGGTATCGATACTTTCGATAGCCTTAAATGCATTTTCATGAGTTTTTTATAGTTGCTTAAAGCTGCAGCTTTCGGTACTTTTGATAATCCTTAATGTATATTCACGAGTAGTCCAATCGCTGAATTTCGATAATTTCGATATTTTTAATATCATATCTATTAGTTTATGCAAATCAAAGGAATGAATTTGGCAAGCTTTTATGCTTTAAAGAATGTATAATAATTAAAAGAAAATAAGTAAAATAAATAAAATATTATAAGCTAAGCATTCGATTAATTAATTTTTGAATTTAATTCCGGTTATAAAACAATGTATCGATATACATGGTTATGTATGTATCGATGCAATTTATCGATATAACAGAGAGAGCAGAGTTATACAAGGGGCTTACTACAGGCCTGAGAACCAGTGTTGCCAACTGCAGTTACAAAAAAGAAGCTAAATCCAGTGTTAAAAATAGGTAAAAATAGCTGACTAAGCATTCTGAGCTTTAATTGCCAATAAACAGAGTATTACATTTTATCAAGCTACTAGAAAATAGCTACATTAATTGAAAAAGGAAATTGTTATCTGAAAATAGCTAAATTTAGCTATAAAATTGCTTAAGTGGCAAGAGGGATTGCAGATAACTTAATCTCAAGGTTGCTCGTAGCTTAAATATTTTAAAACAAAAAAAGGGAAAATTTAAAAGAAAATTACCCTCACCCCTCAGCTGTGCAATTTGCGACCACTGTGCGTTGCCCTTTAATTGTGCGGGCTGTGGCTATTTTTCATATTATTGACCTGCATTCAATTTTACCAAATTGATGCCGTAGACATCTACCACAGCAGCTCGATATAAAAAACAACGTAAATGTGGCAAAAGCATTGTTGTCGAGTAATTACGTTTCATTTGTGCTGTTGTTGCTTATAGCCATTTTCATTTTGTGGCCAATTTCCAAGGCACAACAAGACAAACTGTGGCCCAAATTATCTGTAGAACAACCGGATATGCAGCTGCCGGACTCAAAATCGAATTCGCCTTTAGATATCAGCTGCAGCTGAAGGTGACCGCAGCTGTTCCTGTTTTCATGCGATTTAAATAATTTGCTTGCAGCTTAAAACGACAGTCATAAAAAGAAGAAGGGTACATTATAATAAATATAAGCCAAGCACTTCGTGAACTGACATCACTCATACGCCACGTGCAACGTTGCTGCGGTAAGAAGTGTCTCGGCCCGATTTTAATTAAAATATGTTAATGCTTATGCGAGTTTATGCATATATGCGCACATATTTATATACTATACATGTGTATTTTTACCCAAAGCTGCTTAAAACAACTGCACGCTGTTGAATAAATTCCCCATTTTCCATTTGCCAGTGTTAAGGTCGAGCAACAGGCGAATTTGACAGTCCCATGACAGCTAGAAAAACAGCTACGGCTGCTGAGCAAAATTTAAGTGAATCATTTAACTATGAGAAATAAAGAATATTTATTATGCATTGCTTTAATATTCTTAAAAATGCAATACATTCCTGTCTACCTGTAGACCTCGATAGTTACGTATCAATTTTGATGCTGCTCCACGATCGTTAGATATTTAATAACATTTTTATATTACAAATCTCTCAGAATAAAAATTACAAAAATGTGTCAATGTATGTGATCATGAACAAGCGATATTAACTTCATGAGGTTTATAGCCTTTAATCTACATAAAACAAATTCAAAACGATTTATTATTTAAAAATATTGCATTTAAAACAGCTTGATTTCTTTCTGATAATTCCAACTAATATCGATAACAAAAAAACCAATCGATAGTTGAGACTGAGGAGCACACCGTGAAAACAATCGCAAGATTTACAGCACTACTATGGAAGTAGGGTAAATATTTATTTCATCAGGTGCATTTCCAGGTCAAAGGACTTTTTTTAATTAGTGGGCGGGTTATATTTTACCATTAAAAATATCTCTAATTTTACAAAACTGTGAGAAGGGACATTATTTATATGTACAGGTACAGTTGTATCTAGGGACATTAAAATAGCGTCAATTTTACAACACTGTTTTGTATGTTGGAAGATTATTATTTTTATCAGGTGCATTTGCATATAAAGGATTTTTTTTTAAATATAGTTCAAACTGTTAGCAGTTTTTACTTTATGAAACTTTTCAAATATCAAAAATATTCGAAATTGTACAACACTGCTCTTTAAGTCCTATATATTGTAATATTTTCCACTCTTGCAGCTGAAAAAGCCTTATACACATAGATAACCCCATTTAACTAGTCAGTTATAGATTTTAGTTTACTGGAAATGAAAATTTAATCAACTATTATTAGCACTATTAGCACACACAGTATTTTCCAAATTAACAGTTTATATTATGCTGCCCCAGATGTTAAGAAGATCGGTTCACATTTGTCGGACCCGACCCGCAGAAGGACGTCCGTATTGCAACAACTCGCCAATGTCGACGTTCCAGAGGCAATATGTCAAGGATATCGGCAAGCCCAGTAAGCCGGCGGATAAGATTTCGGTGATCGGGACCGGGCAAGTGGGACTTGCGTGCTGTGCGTTTCTGATCGATCGACGATTGGCCCAGCATTTGGTGATGGTGGATTTGCGCAAGGAATGGGTTGAGGCGGAAGCACTCGATTTTTTGCACGCCTCCAGCTTGTTGGCATCGCCCAAAATCGAAACCTGTTCGGATGCCAGTTGCACGGCTGGCTCCAAGTACGTTATCATAACGGCCGGCACGCGACCAGCCGGCAAAAGTCGCCTGGATATTGCCAAGGATACGTTAAAGGCGCTGTCGAAGCTGGTGCCCAAATTGGTAGAAAATAGTCCGGATGCGACTTTTGTGATTAGCTCGAATCCGGCCGATGTTATCACCTGGGCGGTTCGAAGAATTACCGGCTTACCCAAGGAGCGTTGCATATCGTCCGGTTGTCATCTGGATTCGATGCGTTTTCGTTATTTGCTCGCCCAGCGTCTGGGCGTGGCTGCGTCCGAGGTCAACGCCTTCATTGTGGGCGAGCACGGGGATAGCTCGGTGCCCGTCTGGTCGGGCGTGACGGTCGGCGGCATTGCATTGATGCGCATTATTCCAAATATCGGCACAGATCAGGATCAGGATAAATGGCAACAGGTTCACACGGATGTGGTCAAAGGCGGCAGAGCGGTATCCAAGGTCAAGGGCTACACAAACTGGGCCGTCTCCTTGGCCGTTGTTGACATTATTCAGGCCATGATGACGAACAGCGGACGCATCCTGTCCGTCGGCACCGATATCCAGGGCCTGATGGGCGTCGAGGACAGCGTGGTCATGTCTCTGCCATGTATTCTGGGCTCTCATGGCGTACAAAAAGTACTTGAATTGCCGCTAACTGAATTTGAAATGAATTTGTTTGAGAAATCTACAGAGGCTCTATTTAAAGCGCAGTGTGCCCTGAATCTCTGAAGTTAATGAACTACAGACTTTCGGTCTATTGTATTATAATTTTGTCATCAATTTCAATAACACATAGTAGAAAAAATCTCCGAATAAAAACAACTCCGAAAACTCCGAAAAACAAATAAATGATGTCCCTGTGAATTTGGCTATAGTTTGGCTGGCGATTGTACAGTATCCAATTTTTATTATGTTAATTAATTAAATTAATTAAACATCAAATAATCTCGCTTTTCTGAATTGCAACAAAATATCTTCAGCCTTTAAAAGAAATTATTTTAGAAATCCAAGAAATATCCCTGAATTTACTTTGTGAGGGAATTATTACAATTTCAGTATTTATATAGTTCATTAAAGGATTATCGTTAGTCCATTAAGCCTTCTCCTTATCTGCTCTAAAACCTGTTTTCTACTCGCTTTATATATATTAACCCACTCGACTTGGCTTACAATGCGCCTATGAGAGTATAAATATACTTATATATATATATCGTATGCACATTATAAGTTGAGAACTCGACTTAAGGACTGCCTGGAGAGTTGGGCAGCACTCGAAGTTTACGAGGGGCTTACACACACACAGACACACACACACACTCACATGTTTGCCAGGTCACGCTCCATTTACTGCCAGGCGATGTGAATGCGAGCAGCTCCCGAAAGTATGCAATGAAAAATTGCAACTGAAATTGTTACACAAGGAAATCAACGGCGAAGACAAGAAGCAGGCGACGCCAATCGAGCGTAAATGCCACAGATACACACACTCAGACAATAAGTGCTGTAGTGTGTATGTGTGTGTTGCTCACAAATCAAATTAAGTTATCTGATGGCCGTGTAAAAATAGCTGCTGCGGGGGCAGCCGCCGTTTGCAGACATTTGCTACCTTCGATATTTGGCACACACCCAATCGCCAGATATAAATCATGTATCAATAAATCGCATTAAAAAAGAGGAAACTTAAGCGCAGTAAAATTGAGGTTGTGGCGAATTGCGGCGTTTCCACTGTCAGCATTAAATTGCATTAAAGTCAATGCATGCAGACAAAAGCAGTGAAATATTGGATTTAATAGTTGCTACAGACTTTAAATTGTTAGAGATATATTCATGTAATTGATTTTCTTGTTGTCTAACAACTGATTATATTAAACGTACCTCTGATGTGCTTCTTCTAAATTAATAGTCTTGAAGAAGCCCGGTTTTGAATGCGACTATCGATATAGTCTATAATATATATATCTATCTATCGATATGCATGTTTATAGCATATGTATCCATCTACCGATATACATGGTTATGGCATATCTGTATATCTATCTATCGATATACATGTCTATATTATATCTATCTATCTATCGATATATGTATATGTAAATAGTACATCTATCTATCGATCGATATACATGTTTATGGTGCATATATCTATCTATCGATATACATGTTAATCATGCTTATCATGTATTCGCATTCTTTTCTAACTACTGCATAATGCAGTATAGTGAGTACATTTTAATATTTTCGATTGTTGAGCTCGAATAAGATCAACGTAGCTTAAATATAAGCTATCGATAGTTAGATTCGCGCGTACCTAATGCATAATGCAGTGTATTTCTTCTAGGTACATCTTCCTCAGTTATGAGTTTGGGTCTTACATTTTATTAAAATTTGAATAAATGCTTTTATCAAATTGCTTTCAGCACAAAAAAGCTGCGATATCACAAGCATTTTATTTCATTATAATTAAAGTGTATGCATTTATCGATAGTTTTCGCAAAGAAACACGCTGATCAACACAGCTCAGTGGAAACGTTGCATTTCCATAATCTATATGTAAATATATATTTTATTTTATTTGAACATGAAGCGGAAATTCGTGATTTCATTATAAGTGTTTGTTTTAGCTGAAATGCTGTAAAAAGAAAAACGAATATTTGCACACATTTTACTCGCACTGCAAAAGTGTTCACTGATATTGGAAATTTAGTTAAAGCCAAAAACTCGCATTCAGCTCGCCAGCCTATATGTGGCCAATACATGTTACAATTACACGCTCACGGCCACAGTCGCCGTCGCCGTCGCAGTCGCAGTCGCAGTCGCCGTCGCAGTCGCCATCGCAGTCGCCGTTGCCGTCGCATGCATATTCAGATTTCCAGCCTCGATTGGCAAAGTGTCAAAGGTTGTTTTGGCCGTCGAAGGACGCGCTCGGGCGCCAAATGCGTTTATCCGAAACGGGAAATGTTGCCAAATGGCTGCTAAATGCTGAGTAGAAAAAAAAAAAAAAAACGTTGAGAGAGAAAAGTAAAAACAAAAAAACTGCCCAAGGTTAGTTAAATGGCCAAATGTGCCACATGGCCGAAAGCGCCTTAAAGTGCGCAACAGGACGATGCTGCATTAAATGTCAGTGGCAAGCGCTCTCTCTCTCTCTCTCTCGAGTAGCTAATGATACTTGTCGTTATCAGCACGCGTGGCTGCTGTCTTATCAGCGACATTGAGCACATTCATTAAGGCACGCACTCACACAACACACACGCACGCACAAAGCGCGCCGAGATTACGTATACGCCCTGTGCTGCTTTCAAGTGTTTGCTTTGCTGCGTGTCTAACTTAATGTGGCTACAACTTAGGCGCACCACCCCCGCTCCCCTCGCCCCGCTCCCCCCACTCCCCGCTCAAGTGATAAAAATATATCGCAACCTTCATAACAGCCACGCCCACAATTTATGCGAGGGCTGCACTTAAATCTGTTCTTGTTTCGAAGCATACTACAGCGCACATTTTAGCCGCGACTTTGGCTCGTTTTAAGTGACTGTTACTTGGCACGACAGCCCCTCGTCTTCCTCCTCTCCCACGTCTCCCCCTCTCGCCCAAAGCCCCTCCCTCAGTGAGTTATCTTTAGCCAAGCCCGAGAGTAGCCTGTTTGTGCCCGCGTCCTGGCATAACTTGTTGCTCTGCTTAACTTTGCTCTCAATGAATTTTATAGTTTCGCTGTCGCCTTCGACATTTCGCTCGTCCTTGTTGTCCTTAAATAAGCACAAAATTGTCTTTGACTTTTTACGTTGCCTGTTGCTGCTCCCTCCCCGTCCCCCTCGTCTGTTTTTTTTTCTTTCTTTAGCCCGTCCCGGGTGACAGGCTTCGCCAAAATGTTGTGTGCATTTCGAAGCAGCCAAGTTGGCTTTTGCATATTTAACGAGCGCAATTATTGAGATGACTATCCAAGTAAGTTTGTATTCATTTATGAAACATCTAATATATATTATATGGCAAAGTCTCGCTTTCTAACTTTCCAAAAGACCAAAAACTTTTGCTCAAAGTCGTATTTAATGGCCGCCTTAGTTAAATGTTGAATAGCTGTTTTCTTCCGCAAAGTTTTGGACACGAATTCAAAACTAAATTCGTAAATTACAGACTTTTCTTTACGAAGTTTTTGCCATTTATGGTCAAAAGTTCGGAAGTAGTTGCTAACTTATCGGAAGGAAATTATCGATTAGTTATCGATATAGTTGCTTAGAGCTTTTGATTATTATTATTATTTTTATTATTATTATTATTATTATTATTATTATTATTATTATTATTTTTATTATTATTAATTTATTATTATTATTATTATTATTATTATTATTATTATTATTATTATTATTATTATTATTGTTATTATTATTATTATTATTATTATTATTATTATTATTATTATTATTATTATTATTATAATCATTATTAGAATTATTATTTTTATTATTATTAATTTATTATTATTATTATTATTATTATTACTATTATTATCTTTTTTTGTTTTAGTTTTTGGATATTTATATTATAAAAAAATATTTTTTAAATTATTTCTATAATTATACCGAATCCTCGTATTACTTATTGACTTTAGACGCAAATTTCTTTAGCCATTTTCAAAGAATTTCAAAAACAGGTCATCCCCGTAAATAAATATTACTTTTACACTTTGTACATTTGAAGTATATACTCATTGCTATATATAAATCGGGCATTATGAGTAATGATTGCAGATGATAAACAAATTTTGAGTTCAAAGATAATTTACGAGCTTTGTGCACAACAAATAAACACACATTTCCAGACACCTTAATTAGTACTTATGTGTATATACACACACTCCGATATGTACACACACTCAGTGCAGCATTCTCTGATTAACAGACTCAGGCACATGCTACAAAACTGAAATGATGTATTAACAGCAAATAATACAAATAATACTTCTGTATACACAGTTTGTAGGTACTTATTAATCATCATGGAGTATATTAATATTGAAATAGAGTGTGAAACGCTTTCAGAGATATATATAAATTTTTGAAGCCACATTGTCTATACTTGGTCTATGGCAATAATTTGATTCTGTTTGTCGGTCTGTCCATAAGTTATACTCTGAGAATGCAAAGCTTTTAAAATGAGCATTAAGCTGAAAGGTCAACTTTCAACATGATTCAACAAACAAACATCCACCAAGAAGGCTGTGGTTTGTTGCGATTGGTTACAGAACGTGTTCATAAAATTGTCATCGAATATGAGTTGAATGCCGATTGGATATCAGGCAAAAAGTTTGACACAACCGTTTTACCGTCTTATCGCCCACTTACATAACTTAATACTAACAATTTACGGTTTCTAGATCGTACGGTTTGTGCTATGCGTTGATCATCAGTCAGTCAGTCAATCAGTCAGTCATTCAGGCAGCCAGTCTGTTAGTCAGTCTTTTGTTAGTCAGTAAGTCAATCAGTCCGTCAGTCAGTCAATCAGTCAGTCAATCAGTCTGCTAATCAGTCAGTCAATCAGTCTGCTAATCAGTCTGTCAATCAGTCACTCAGTCAATCGGTCTGTCAGTCAATCAATTAGTCACTCAGTCAGTCATTCAGTCAGTCAGTCTGTCAGTCAGTCAATCAGTCAGTCAAGCAGCTAGTCAGTCAGTCAGTCTGATAGTTAATTAATCAGCAAGTATATCAGTCAATCACTCACTCAGTCTGTCATTCAGACAGTAAGTCAGTCTGTCAGTCAACCTGTCAATCATTTAGTCAGTCAGTCAATCAGTTAGTAAGTCAGTCTTAGATAAACAGCCGTTTAACATGATGTGTTTCTGTAGCTTCTGCTGTTGGCCAATTCAATGCAGTTAGCCGAAGCGTTTTTTAAATTGCGCAGCGTTCACCTCCAGGCAACTGCCCTTCCAGCCCGCGCCCCCCCCCCCCCTCCTTCTCGTTTGACCACCTGCTGCTGACCAACTGTCGCCATCAATTTGCATTCGCGCTGTTTCAATCCGAATCTGAATCAGAAGCGCGTCGCTGAGGCCAGTTAGCGCCCATGGAAGCGCGCGTAACCTCAAATAAAGGGGGTGTACCGCCCGCCCTCCCCCCAGTCCCCCGCCCCCTTTCACCTGGCGACCTCAAAAGCCGCGCTGTCCACGCGACAGGCACTGATTGTGCGTGTGTGTGTTGCCTTTTTTTTTTGGAGCTACATTTGGCATTGGATTTTGGTTTTGGGAGACCGCTTGGCCAAATTGTAGCCCATTTTTGTTGCTGTTGCCAATTAATCATATTAATTGGTTGCAGCGCCAACGATTTGTTGTTGTTGTAGGTAAATTTATGCTGGCTAATACTGAAGCTCAACACGCACCCGCAGCAGCAACTATTTTATGGCCCAGTTGGCTGCAAATTATGTTTTACGACAATTGGCCAATCGCTAACAACAACAACATCAGCTTTGTTGACGCTTTAAAGTAAAATCTAATTATCCGCTTCAATGGCGAATTTTAATTAAATAAGTTTTTGCAGCTCGCGTTGTTGTTGTCACCTGTTGTGGTTGCTGTCGATGCTGTTGCAAAGTTAATTAAAAAGGAAACGCACGCCACGCCCACACACACACACACGCCCACACACACACATCCTTTTTTCTACCTTTCGCACTCGCATCACACACATAAATAACTTTTTGCCAACTTCTTCAGCCAAAGTTGGTTAAAAAATAAACAGCAAAAATTTGTTTTCATATTTAACGCGAGTGCAACAAAGATTTAACTATATAATTTTGTAAGTTTTCCTGTGATAATTAAAAACTTATAAATTATACAACTTTTGCTTAAAAAGCAGGCACAAATCCAGACTTAACGGGCAATAATTTGCTAGCAAGCATTTGTTGCTCAAAATAATGAATTTGTTAGACAGTTTTATTAGCTTAGTTTAACTAAAACTTATGAAATTAATGTCACTTTCAGAAAATAACAACAACAATATCTATAGCAAGATTAATTAACAGCTGCAT